>CM029627.1:1230446-1830446 GCA_017311315.1 Dendrocalamus latiflorus
GAGGAAGAGAAGGACATGTAGAGAGAGAGAGAGAGGATGCAGAGGTGGTTGTGAGAGAAAGAGAGACATGTAAGTATTCTTCCTTTGGAGTGAGAGCAACGGCCCACAGAGCGGGGGATATAAATAGCGGAGGGGAAGTAACCAACCGGGAGGGTGGTGGCAGAGGCAGGAGCACGGGCCGGTAGTATATAGTACGCAGCAGCAGGCAGCCAGCCAGCCAGACTCATGGCGATAGGGCGGAGCCCCACGCATCCTCCCTCTCCTCCTTTTCCGTGCGCTTGCCGGCACCGCACCGGAAATATTAATCCATCCATCCATACTGGATCATGGAGGAGTAGCAGTATGTAAATTTTTTCTCCTTTCTTGTTCAGCCTGTCCCCCTCCTCTCCTCTCCTCTCTTCTCTTCTAGGGATTTTTTTTATCCTGGTAAAAACAGTTCCAATTCCGGAGATGAATTGCAGTGCTGCAAGCACGCATTTATACTGAATACTGATCCAGCCACTTGCGGAGAGTGCTCGGTGCTCGGTACGATGGAGCGGTGGAGCCGTTGTTTGCATAACTGGATAAATAACTATGGCATGCATGCATGTACGTACTATCACTCTTATCAGCTCGGAGCCTACGCTTAGGGGAGGAGTAGCTCCGGGCCTCCGGCCAAGTTTAGGGCAGGCCAATGCAAGTCGGGTTAAATCTCCTGGTCCAGCTCATCAGCTACGTACGCAGCCCTGGCTAGCTAGTTTGGTGTATATATAGTCTTGCATGTTGCCATTGCATTGCATAGTCTCGTTTCAGACAAGACAAACTGACAGAGTTAACCTCCGATCGCCATGAATCGGCGGCAGAAGTAAATAATAAAGTTGTTGGGAAGGTCAAAGCATGGGGATCACATTCGTTTCCTTGAGACGGAGGGCGCTAAGGCCTTGGATACTATGGAGGTGGTTGTCGTCCAGGCCAACACCCGCGCCGCAAAGGAAAGTTAGAACTTCTTGCGACAGCTCGCCGCTCTCAAGGAGGAGAAGGGCTAGTTGCAATCGGAGCTGGCGGAGGGCTATCGCCTCCGTGACCAGTTCATAGTGTCGATGTGGGAGGCTATGCAGACCTTAGAAGCTACGCTCATAGATCTGGTGGTCAAAATCCCCACTGTCGTATGGACTAGAGGACCTTGTGAACAACATCTCCATTTCGCCTGCATTGCATTTGCATGTATCAGGCCATTGATTCAGGCCTGATGTTCGTGGGTGGATGTATGGCTGCTGTCAGCCGTAGTCGTCCAAGACACTTCACACATGCTGCGTATCTTCCACACAACGCAAGATAAATGTGGTACAGACCACAGACAGAGATATGCATGTATGTGGCCGGCTCTGGATCTGCCAAATCTTCTTATCTGTACTGCACTAGCAACCCATGCTTGCCGCACATTGCTCAACGACGCCTACCTATCTCTGTGATTTATCCATCTTCCTTCCATGATCAGAAGATGTCTCTGAGACAAGTCATATCAAATTCCCAATCTGTACAATATCATCCATCAACTGGCCATTGCAAAAAAATAAAAAAAATGCTCTGCTACAATCAATCAACTACCACTTGGAAGCTGGTGACTGAAACAAATCAGCAGAGATCAACCACCAACCACGCGCTGGCGATTGAGCAGAGTCAGCAGGAAGGCACATATGCTTGTCACGTCCATGTGCTGCCCGGCCGGCTCAGCTATCAGACAATCTGCTCCAACATTTTCTAGCCCATCTTTCAATTGCAGCAGCAGCTCTCACTATCAGGGCCATGTGTTTGCTGCATAACCATCTCCATCTCCCCGGTTCAACTAAGCCAATTAGAGGTAACTGACAGGCTAATGGAAAGGTTTTTGTACGCACTAATATTAAAGAAGATCTGGACCACATGTACTGTCAGGGAAATGGACAGTCCACTGTTCGTGAGGGGAAAAACGGTGAAGCAACTGTTTAAACCGGTTCCCCCTCGAGGAAAAGTACACTGTTAATCTGCTACTTGGTGTCATGGATTCTGATGTATATACTTGCTGCGACATGCCAAGTACCGTCCCGTGATTTAAAATTTTCACATCTCCTTGCCGCGGTCACCATCACGAGCCTATGACACTTACTACGCAGCTTTCGCCATATGATTAACCATGCATGCAAGGGTATCATTGTCGTTGCAGAAAGAGGTGAATCATGGCTGGCCTGTGGCAACATAAGGAAAATGTGCAGTGAAAATCTACAGTCAGATAAGAGAAGTTACAACGATCGATCGACATTGAATTCTAGTGGCAACAAAAGCTTACAATATATGCCTGCATGAGTAACTAAACTGCCTGCTGTGCCTTGGATTTATTTACCTCTAAAAGAACAATTACTTACAGCTTTACAACAGCCTGACGGCAAGAGCACGGCAGCAACAGCTTAACAGCAACATGGCCATTTCAAGCTCAGAGGAGCACAGTAAAGAAAAGCAGCAGCAGCAGCAGCAGCAACCAAACAAAACAAGGCACAATTTTACCAACTTTGATCAGGAGCTCAGGCATAAAGGGAGGGAGGGAAAAGACGCAGAAAACACGAAGGGGAAAAAAATGCAGAGATGGATCGGCCCCAGCCGGCAATCGTACGAGCGAGTGCGAATTCACGGTACTGATCGTAAAAGCGGATTTCTGTTGGATCTGGGGCCGAACCGCAGCATTATTGTTCATTCTCCTCCATCTCCATCTCCACCTCTCTCTCTCTCTCTCTCTCTCTCTCTCTCTCTCTCTCTCTCTCTCTCTCTCTCTTCTCCGGAGGATGAGCCAGCCGGCCAGCCAGGAGGAGCATGTGCCATTTGTGAATCTTTGAGCTGTAAAGGCAAGCGGGCCTCCTCCTCCCCTCTCTCCCTGTTGCAACACGCACAAAGGATTCAACATGACATGAGAGAGAGAGAGAGAGAGAGAGAGAGAGAGAGAGAGCTGGATTTCCCTCCATTCCTCCGCTACTCATTCAAACATGAATTATTCCCGCCTCCGTTTACAAACGCATGTCGCTGTGGTATGTGTGCAGTCAAGCTAGCTTTCTCCAATTTGGCCGCTCATATATAGAAGAATATCAAAGTTCGCCGCATGTAAATGACACCAGAAGATTTGTCGTTCCACACACCGTATATTTGTAAACGGAGTACACTACATGCATGCACACCCATCCGTTGTACTCGAGCCCGGTAGAGTAGTATATTCGCACCCTTCCGCTGCGCTGCCGGTGAGTGCCGCGGCGGCAGCGCAAGGGCGCGAGCACATGCATGGCAACATGCCATGGACCGGCCAGCCTTGCCTGCTCATATATCTTCCTCCAGTTGTCTCTCTTACCTGTTGACTTTGCAAGTGCTGATTGGTCTAGTTAGTGTGTATGTATGTGTAGTTTATGCACATCATGCCTGCATGTGCAACCAAAGCAAAATCCCATCGGAGATGAGATTAAACTAAGTGGGTACGGGATCGTAACGTGCAGCCCCCAACTTAAGTCACCATGCAGCAAAAGCAAAACCGTAGGATCGATGTACATTACATTATGCACTCGTTACCACCAGCTAGAATTTGAAAGCTGCAGGGAAGCAGATGAGGGTTTATATAACTAGCTAGCACATGCCATGCCATGTTGCTGTGGAAACAGAAACGATTAATTCATGGGAGGGAGAGAGAGATCGGTGATCATGTGCTGGCCAGGTTTCCTGGGACAACGGAGCATGCCAGGACGTTGATGGGAGCAATATTGCTTTCGATCGAAGGGAACATGTGATGGAATCAAGATTAGAGCCACGCATACATACCTGCAGTTAATCTCGCCGCGCGCGGTGGTTCAGTTATTACTCGCTCGACAATCCGATCGACGACCACTCCGATCCAAAGACGTGCCATGGTCTCCATGGACTTTCTTGAACGATCAGCGTGAGATCACTTTAGCGTGATCCTAGCTGGTTACTCCAAAAGAGAGTGCAATGCCCTGGTACCGGCCGGGTCCATCGTTCAAGAAAGCCTGTGGAGAGCATGCTCACGGCCGGCGGCCTTCCTCCATAGGCAAACGGCATGTCTCGACTCTCGTCTACTCCAACGAGAACGCACGGAGAAATCTGAAATTATATTGACCATCTCTGCCATGGAACACGAAGATCACTAAAGTTTGTAAGAGCATGTACAATGCAAGATGCTTATATATGAGTGCTTAAAGAGAGAGAATATAGCCACATCATCAAGTATTCATGCAAAAGTTATTTCCTCCAATGCAAGCATCTCTTCCATAGGTGCTTAGATGCTATATTATCTATTAATAGATATAGTTATACACATAAGCACCTACTAAGTACCGGTGCTTATTTAAGCATCGATGCTTCAAAATAAGCACCTTATCTATCTTATGTGGCAAGAAAAATCAGTTTTTTATTACTAAGCATCTCTCTAAGCATCTGCATTGGACATGCTCTAATATCTCATATGAACGATGGAAAAAAATGATTTTTTTTAGCAGACCGCCATGGACGTTGACTACAAGAAACCTGGGGAGTCGAAAGAAATCGATCTACATTATGAGTTTGCAAATAGGCATGCGGTTGGTTAAATAGAGGAAGAAGGGCAGGGGCTGAGTTCCGGGGATTGCGTAACTGAATCCGGCCGGAAACCCGCGGGAAGGGAACGCTCGGCTTGGATTTCTAGTTTCTAATTTATTTTTCACTATTTTTAAATTTTATTTTTTCTGATTTTTCGTTTTTTAGCTTTTTATCTTTTTTTTTGCATATTCGTTTGTATTATACATGCTGGACTAATCCGTTTTTTATTTTAATTTAATTATATCAAATAAATCACCATCAATTATAATATAATTTCAACTAATTACAATAAAAATTTAATCATAAACCACAAAAAAATAAGTTTAACTGAGCGGACTAATCCCGGGCGGTTCGGGGTTACCGTGCCGCGCCGCCCTTCACGGTTTCATGGGTCGTGTTTCCGGACTCGCTGCCTGGCCGGCCACCTAGAGACGCAGACCATCCTGGCGACCGTGGGATAAGGATCGGATGGTGCTAGCGATGCCATCACGTACGGCGTGCCGGCTCTGACCCCACCCGACGTGACCGAACCATGGGGCCCCGACGAAGCCTTCCTTGACGTGCAACACGAACAAGTTAACAGCTACAAACAGGTGAAGCCAAACAAAGTTGAAACTCATTGCCGGCTTTCCATTCAAGATTGGACAACACAATCATCAATATAATACTGCTACTATAAACTGATGACATCAATGCAGCTTAGTCAGCTGCATATACAGTCGAAAGAACCATTCAAGAAACTGACGCAGGCAGCGTACGTCCATAATTCCAAGCTGCTGATTTCAAGTAAAGCCACAAAAAAAAACCCAAAAAAAATGCAGTCAAATTGTTGCGAAGGCGGCAACATTGATTATGAGAGCTACGTTCTGTTAACATGGCAAGGCCAAAAGGCCAGTTGAATTGCATTACATCGGGCCATATGGCAAAATTACACGGACAGAACAACAACTAAACGACATGTTACACATTTACTATAAGATTACCAATCAGCTTAGGAAGTCTAGTTCAGTGTAAATGGTACAAAAACAAGTTTGGAGTTTCTTTTCCTATACATAGTGCGTTATATTAACAACAAAAAGTAGTGGTCCAAGCATGTTTCAATCTCCTAGCATCATTCAAAGTCGCTGCCAAATTTAATCTTCAAGTTGATTTCTACTCAAGACATGAAAGATGGGATCTTTAACTCGGAACAATGACGCTCAGGACTTCAGATGTTGCAATTTATTGCCTGACCATTAGCACCTCAAGATTGTCTCAAGACTGTCTGTAGGCAATGAATACACAGGACCACATTGTATGCTAGCATCTGCTGAAATTGTTTCAGTAAATCAATGTGAGTGAAACGTCCACCTAAAGACTAATGCTGAATAGCCTTTTTCTTTTTCCTTCAAAACAAAGTCTTCTTCCATATTACGAATTATCATGTACTCCATTGTTATGTTCATCACCAGCTTCATTTATACAAACTAATTGGCTATTGATAGTCAAATTAAGAAGTGTGTACACCATTCTATTGGTAGAAGAACCATTATGACTGCAAATATTTCCATAAATGTCTGAAGTGGTGGATTATACACTGTAGCACCGAAACCTACACGTAAATAAAACCTCTTCTTTAGTTCATAATTAGAAGGATTGCAAAAGATCATTATTGACTTGCATGCGGGAACCAAGCAGATTGAAGAACTATTAACATCATCTCTGGCTGTCTTACAAGCGGCAAGTTGGCCCCATTCTTTTTTGGATACAGTGAATTAGCTAAAGTTAATTAAAAAATGATAGCACAATCATTCATTCACTTATATGTCTCAGTACTCACAGAAAATGAAACTTACGGTAATCCCTTATTTAATCAATTTTCCAAAATCTGCTGAATAGATAAGTTTGTAAAATCAACAAGATGCATCATTATTATAAACACAGCGGTATTTTAGAGGTGTGGCAGGTTTAATTAAGTTTGCACTCCAGCATTTACAAAATCTATGAGAGGGGGATTTATCAATAGATACTCCAATGGGTGAGCAAAACAGTTATGCATACAGTGTTATACTGCTAGCCACCACTAGTGTCAAAGGAGCATCCCGAATGGTATACCGGAAACCGACCATTAGCAAGTAGCAACATTATTTCTCTCTTTTGTTTGTTCTTTTGTGGAGTAGTATAGTTAATATAGACCAGTATGGAAGCTGTGTGTGTTTCACAAGGCCGAGTGAAGAAAAAATCACTGCAGTGATGTATATTATTAACAGAAGCATGACAATTGAAAGGGCAATTTGCTTACGACATGCACGAACCAACATATGAAATGAATTCACTGGGTAAGAAAACATTGCTTGAAGAGATGTGATCAATACCTCTAAAGAAGTTTTGAGCTTGAATTGTCCTGCAATTTGCCAGTGTTCGAGTAGCCCAACAGTACTCTGGAAACGGAGTAGGGGCACCCAAAAAATCGAACAAGGTTTTGCAACCCTCTCTCCCCATGCATAACATTTGGTGAACTTAAACGGTTAAGATATGTATTTCCCTCATATATATAACTAAGTTGCTGGCACAGCAACACACCTATACCAGCATTAACTGATAGACTGGCAAATGCAAGATATAACAGAACTAGACCCCTTGCTGACAAGAAGAATGCGGAGCTCGCCAAGGTAGTAATAATCTCCATCAGTATTTTGAAATAACCCATCGAATGGCGAGAAGATGCTAGATTTTGGAAATCTAGCGGGGGCCATATATGATAACTCGCATAAATGGTCATAATAGCAGCATAACTGCAACTAATGACCACAGAGATAAGAAAAATTACAAAAGCTTGGTGATTTGAAGCTCCCACACAGTTCCCAATCTGCAAACGAACACAACAAAAAGGAAATGCAACAAGTCAAATATAATTAGCAACAAAACGATGATACAACAGAATGAAAATACATCAGGACAGAAATATTTAAAGTTTATCCAACTTACAAACGGGCAATGATGATCCATGTCCACCACACACATTTTACAAGATCGACAGTGATGTGCTCTTGGGGGCTTTGGTTTGCTACAATATGTACAAAAGGTATAGTTCTCAAGATCACTTTTCCCAACCATGGGATAGCTGCCCCACCGTATGTTTACTGGTGCA
The DNA here is from genome assembly GCA_017311315.1 of Dendrocalamus latiflorus. Taxonomy (NCBI): domain Eukaryota; kingdom Viridiplantae; phylum Streptophyta; class Magnoliopsida; order Poales; family Poaceae; genus Dendrocalamus; species Dendrocalamus latiflorus. The sequence continues at coordinate 1,238,161 of CM029627.1, forward strand.
CCAGCAGATTTAAAAGAGGCCAAACAATAACTTGAGATGGTAAATACAGCTAAGACAGCTGTTACTATGCAGTGAAAGATGCCACAAAAATTGCTGATCGAGAAAACAACTGGATATACCGCCCAGACCCCACCACCTGCGAAACAAAAAGAAAAGACTAAATACAACAACAACAGTATGGAGCATCTCGTAAATGTTAGCAGCATAAATTGCATCAACAAACAAATAAGCATGTAGAAGTCGAGAAGGAAAATTACATCCGAAGCTGATGGATAGAGATTCAGAACCTACATATAACGAAGAGCATGAAGAGGATGAGCACAGTCACAAAGAACCTGTCCCGGAAACACCTCCAGTGAGAAAAGCATACACTGTCAGGTTTTCTTGAAGTTTGATTGCATTGTGTGATTGCTCCACACCAGCCACACTTAAAGACAGGTGCATAACTTGCAAAAACAAGCCGGAGTCCACAGCCCCAGCAAGTGGCTTCATGATCTTCTGGTATGGATGTGACACATTGTTCTACCTAAATGGAAGGAAGTTGGCAATTAGCACATCGCTGCAGAGAAGATTGTTCAACTTAAACTACTGTTGTTGCATCAAAATTTTCTCTGCTAACTGTAACACACGGGTGTGACTCGTTCTGTGTTTATCATTTGAACCAGAGAACATACAAAGAATATCATTCTTCTTGGTGAGCCAAAGCACTGGCTTTTATATAGGTCAGGTATTTTTCCAATAGGTCTTTTCCCAAGACTGTAGTGCACTTAGCATGCCGTTCCGAACACCTCTCAAGTAAAAGAAAACGACAACATTGAATTTGTGTGTCAGGACTGATGTTCATTGTCAAAGCAATCTTCAGTTTAATTTTTAAGACGTATTTACAGTCACTTCATTGTAGCTAACTGCATATCTGTAATTTCCGCTAAAGACAAACTATGCCCTTACATTGAGTAGCTAAACTAGCTGTTCCAGAAGATTTTATCAACAAAGGGTAGAGTTTACTTTTCGAGGCACACGGTGTAAAACACAAGTAGTGTGTCAATTACCACAGATATTTCCATCCTTTCTGTCTGCATTAACTTGATTTCCTTAAGTGGTAACCTTGGTTATAGTCTGGTGCTATCTTCAGCCTAATTAACAAACTTATGTGACTAGAGACTGCTTTTGCTATAGCAACAAGCATCCAAGCCGATTCAATCTAGACCAACCTAAAATACTCGAAATCACCACAACAGTATTGTTCATTAGTTACTTGGTAGAGCATTTGAGCTACTCATTATCCCTATCCCTCTATTCTATGGCTCCATACCAATCGAAAGAGTGACAACAGACAACCTAAGGCCATACAAAGGCACACCACAAGCTCGTAGTCCCAACTCGTTGCGTCAGCGTCACATACCCAAGAAACAGAGAACAATCCGTAAATAGCGAGTAGAGACAGGAGACACTAACCTAGTACCATCCTAGGCTAGAAACTCCCTAGTGTGTTGGCAACGGAGCCAAAAGATGGGTGTAAAATCTGGCAAGACCGAGCCTACGGTTGGTTGCAGAGGATAAGGATGCTCCTAACCATTGACCCGATTGGCGCCCCAAAGCGCCAAACACACAAGAACAACAGTTACCCCCACAGCCACAGGGAGATGGTACGAAGAAGCATGGAAGAAAGAGGAGAAAGGCACAAGCCGGCAAACCTCGAGCAGCGGCCGCTGCTCCTGCATCGCCTCGCCGCCACGCAGATCCACCGGAGGAGCGGTTAGGAAGGAGGAGGTGTCCGGATCGGAGGAGTCGAGGAGGCGTTTGCGGTGGTTGGAAATCCCGCAGGGGTGGGTGTCTGATTAAGCTTGGGGCGCAGGAGAAGAAGAATGTTTTTTTTTTGGTGGAAATCTCCCGTCCCCTTTGGGATAAGTGAGTTCCACGAAGGATTCAAGAAAGGCAAAGGAAAAACAACACGGAGACGGAGCCAACCCGGCTGCGCGTCGCGGCGGTCATCAGTTGGTTCGTCCGCGAACCGGCTCCTGTTGCGTTGCGTTACATGATGGCCATAACGAATCGGAGTCCTTTCTTAAGAAAGAAGATCAAATCCGATCAAATCAGCAAATAACCCATCCGAATGTAAACAAAACCCATTCAAATGTAAAAAAAAAAAAAAGATGACCCATCATACTGTTGACTGTTGCTCCTTAAAAATAGAAAACAGCTAGACAATACTATAATGTTGGAATGTTTCTAAGGATATAGCAATTTTTTTATGGAGTTTTGACAGTTCAGTAGGTTTTATATAAGTTTCAATGATGTAACAAGTCTCTTAAAAACTTTAAGTTTAAAAAATCGAAGTTTTAAGAAGATTTCAATGAAAGTTTTAAGTAGATTTCAAAAAGTTTCGAGGAAAGTTTTGAAAATTCAAGCAAACGTTTTACCATCGTTTCATTAGGTTTCAGAGAGTTTTAGTGTATTTTTAAAAGTGTTTTCAGGTTTACAGTGTGTATCAACGAAATTCAAAACTATGAAACTTGATTGAGAAATGAGTTTCAGGATAGTTTAAACAAAAGATGTAAAACCAAACTTCAATGTTTCATGACAAGGTTTATGAAATTCCAAAAAAAAAAGGAGCAAAAAATCAAGCAACGGTATAGCAGTTTCATGAAGCTTTGTGAAAGTACCAAAAAATTCAAGCAAGTTTTATGCTGGTTTCAATCAGCTTCATATCAATTTCACGAGGTTTCATTTGCATTAAAAAGTTTCGCGAAGATTTCATTATTCGAGTTTGAATTTTCAAAACAAAGTTTCAACTCATTTCATCGTAAGTTTCAAAGAAATTTTAGGTTTTGAGATTGATGTTTTAAGTAGGTTTCAACGATGTTTCAGTATGTTTCACTCAGATTTCAAATAGTTATAGATTTTCAAGACTTAAAAATTCAAGTTTCAAAAACGTTGAAAAGCAATTTCAAAAAATAAATTTTAAAATTCAAAGAGTTTTCATCAAAGGTTGAAAATTTTGAGTAGTTTCTAAAGAATTCCACTCTACGTTTCATAACAAAATACAAAAGTCACGCTCAAGTTTCACAATAAACTAGACAAGTTTAACAAAAAAGACCAAGTTTCAATCAAATTTCATGATAAAACAGACAAGTTTTGCAAACAAAATACATAAGTTTCAGTGAGATTTCACAAAAAAAAATAGCAAAACTTTATAAAAAATCAGAGGGGCTATTACTTTCTTAGTAGCTTCGATGGGGAGCTGTCCGAAGCCTTCGGGAGCTCGACTAAGCTTGCATGAGGACCTACTCCCACCAAACTAATGCGATCGCTCGCCTTCCCGTGTGTGGGCTCATTATGCCTGCTCGGGCTTAGCAAAACGCTTGCTCAAGCCCTGCCGCACCCCCGTCGTACACATTGCCATCCACTTGCGGCCTCTTGAAGCCCACTACCCGCCATCCTTGCCTCTTCTCGCTGCCCACCATCGCACATGCCACCTACCCCACCCGTGAGCACCTACCGATAGCCGCTCATCGTCGCGAAAGACTGCGGCTGCTTGGGGGGCGCCACAACTACACACCCATTTGTGGCCACTCGCCACATAGCATGATGGCCTCTGCTCAACCAACTCATGTTGTTAGAGAGAGATGGAATAGGTGAGATGTTGGATAAGGCAGATAATGAGTGGATGGGAATGGCATGATTTGGATAGAAGTAGGGATTTTGTGAAAGCATCGGATGACACACAGGATGGGATCGGCCAGTGTGGGGCTATTTTGTTGCAAGCTATATCCTTGCTTAGTTTTTCTCTAAAAACTATATTTTGTGCATACTTAGGTTAGGGTTTGGCCGAGGAAGAGAAGACGAGACGCCGCGTGGAAAAGGAGGCATCGGAGATGAAAACTGGTGGCTCTCTGCAAGAATCGACAGCGGGACAGGGTAACCGGTAAGGCGGCGGTGCAGAGGAAGGAATCAATCGGGAGGAGTAATGGGGAATTGGAGAGAACAGAAGGTGCAATGCACGTGTTTTATCTTGTCCGTTGATAATCTTTTAAGCCTAATTACGGGCTACTAGTCAAGAGGCTTGAGCCGACCTTGAGATCATGTACGATTCTGGGCTAACTCTTTTCCACAGACCACAGTGAAAAAGCAATAATTCTTTATGTATTTAGCCTTGTGTGCTTTTTTTTTGTGCATATTTAGCTCTCTTACCCTTTTTTTTGGGATTTTGACCCCCCTCCAAACCACCATGGTAGAACCAGAGCGCGGAAGTAAGAACGAGAGCGCGGAGGTAAGGAGCCGCGCCCCAATTCCGCGGGACATGCATTGCCAATCACCATGCAACGGCTAATCACCATGCAATTGACTAAGAGCATCTCCATCCGGTTCTTTATCCTGCTCTTCATTGTATATTTAGCTAGTATGACCTAAAAAATGAACTCCAACCCATCTTTTATCCCCCTCTTTAAATTTACCCGCTGGCTTTTTCCTTCCAGAGACTGGCTATCGAAGGCGAGCGGACGCTCGCTCGCCATCGCGATTTCGCCCTCGATTCTCCTTCCCGCGCGGCGCTCTCGTCCCCTCCCGCGCCTTCCCTTCGCCTCGCGCGCGGCGCTCTCGTCCCCTCCCGCGCCTTCCCTTCGCCTCGCGCGCGGCGTCCTCCCACCTCCCGCGACTTCCCTCCCCCTCCCACTGGTCCGCCGCCCCGCCACCGCCCCTCGCCGGCGAGCGCCGCCCCTCCCCCGCCGCCCCTTCCCACTGGTCCGCCGCGCCACCACCGCCCCTCGCCGGCCCTCCCACTGGTTCGACGCGCCGCCACCGCCCCTCGCCGGCCCTCCCCCGCTGCCCCTACCACTAGTCCGCCGCGCCGCCCCTCCCACTGGTCCGCGCCGCCCCTCCCCCGCCGGCCTCCCCAGCCTCTTCCCACCTCTCCCCACTGGTAATTTCTCTCTTCTGAGCATAGCGCTAAATATTTAGAGTTTTTTTTATTTCCTTGGTGGATAGATGTATGCATTGGACTTCAGAGCCATGGCACTGTTTGGTTTTGCTCTTTTATTTGGTTGTGGAATCACATTTAGCTGCTGCGTTTGATCATTCTTTGCTCTGAAGTATGGACTACGAGTGTTTGATCATTATTTGCTCTGAAGTATTTGAACCACAATCATCTTCTGAACCACAATGGAGCTACCAGTTTACTAGTTTAATCTTCGAAATTGTGTTTTGTGGAGGACACATTAACCGCAGTAGCAAATGCCATTTCATGATACTGGTTGGCCGTATGTTTCTGTGGTACAATGTTTGTTCAAGTTCTTTGTGCTCAAGTTTGTTCATACATTTTCGTTGAGTTCATGATATGATATCTTGGTTATGGAATTCTTGTCCGGGCATTGAAAAAAAACTGAATTTATAAGATTTGTGACCAGTACATACGTATATCAAGTTGAGTATCTACATTGTGACCAACATACCCATTTATACTTACTACCTGTAACTCCTTCATAGTTAGTAAAATCTCTACCTCCATGTCTCAGGATCCACGTGAACTTCGGAAGCAATTTCTGGCAAATCTATTGTCATTCAAGAAAAACGAAGCTATAATTCCATATTATGTCAATAGTTTCCTAAAAGCATCCTATCGGAAATAATCTCATGAAGACAGTAGTGTTTCTTTCAATACAGGATCAATAAACACAAACTGCAGTTGGATTTCTTATGGATTTTTACATTCACATTGATCTATTGTAAACTTTTTTAAAAATTTTCACACTTGCATTTGAACACCTGCTACTATTTTGTGGTCTATTCCATTCAACTTCATGGAGATTCTGCATTCTGCAATGCTTATTTGCCTTGCTGGAGGTTACAGATAGCCATATCGAACTCCAGTGATTTTTTAATTTGCACAGCAGCAAGATACTAGCTGTATAATGAACATACTCAGTGCATTATTCCTGGCAATCTATCCGTACAAAGGCTTATTGCTGGAGGTTTCAAATTGAGTATACATATCTAGCAGTAACTACTAACGAAAACCAAATGGAGCAATTTTCTCGGCTCCTGTAAAAATTGCCAAACTGTCAATGTGTGCATGTTCTAAACTTCTGATGGTTTTTTGCTCAATCTATATTACACAAGAATTGCAAAGGATCTGTATGGGAAAATACCTATCTGTGTTTCCGCCATTAATTTCTCCATAGCTAAGCTCTTGTTACCATACCATGATTTTTCTGCTTAGATTTCAGATGCTACTATTCCATTCAATTCTTACAGGAGGATCAGAACAAGTTATGAACAATAACAGTGCACTTGTTGTTGGCTCGTTTAGCATGCCATGCCTGCTGACCAAAGCTGATCAAGTTTGTTCATACATTTTAACAGCTACAATGTTTGATTGATTACAGGTTTTTGCCATGGAAGGTTATATGCACATCCTGAGGGCAGATAATCTTGATGGCAGTGAAGAAATTTGGGATGATCCAATTATATGCCCCCCTGAGGAACAAACTTGTGCAGTTGCACAAGGTTCTCAGCCTACCACAGGCAATGATGAATATTCTCAACCTACCAAAAGCAGCAAGAAGAGGACTAAGAATTTTTCTGCCGACGAAGATGAGAAGTTGATCAGTGCATGGCTAAATGTGGGTCTTGATCCGATTGAAAGCAATAACCAATCGATGTCAAGGTATTGGCAGAGAATGCATGCTGCCTTCCATGAGCACAAGGATTTTGAATCGGACCGCTCAGAGACATCTCTTATGAACCGCTGGTCAATTATCAATGCGAATGTTAGCCGTTTCTGTGGGGTTTATGCTCAGGTAGTGCGCAGGAAGCAAAGTGGATTAACGGAGCAAGATAAGGTATTGTTTTGTCCTTCCATTAATTTGGTTGCTTTCTGGTTCTCCAATAATCCTTTATGTTGGTTGATATTTTCAGATAGATCATGCAAAGGCACTATACAAGAACGGTCACCCAAAGAAGCAATCTTTCGTGATGGACCATTGCTGGAAGAAACTATGTCATGAGCAGAAGTGGATTCAGAGGACAGACAAGTCCCAGAATGAAACAACAAGAGAACAGGCACCAAGTGGTGATAGTCCCTTGAACTGTAGTCCTGGAAGCAATGAACATGCACCTAATGAAGCAATGACAAGGCCTCCCGGTAAGAAGCAAGAGAAGGAGCGACAACGTCGAGGGAAAAAACCTTATGGTGATGGAGAGAACCACTTGAAGGAGGTGATGAGCGATTTCTGGATCAAAAAGAAGGAGACAGAAGATTTGAGGGAGTTGAGGAAGAAGGAGCGCAATGACGAGAGGCTACAGCTTGAACGCGAAAGGCTCGAACTGCAGCGGAAGGACGTGGAGATGAAGCAAAGGATTGAAGACGAAAGAATAATAAACATTGATATTAGTACAATGAGTCCAGATCAGCAGCAGTTTTACAAGATGTTAAAGGATGAGATATTTACTCGTCGGTTTGGCGATACTGCAGCAAGCTAGTTGTGTCCATGAATACTTTACAAGTTTTACATGAAGTTAATGTTTGTTCTCTCTGGTTTGTAAACATTTAAACTTAAGCACTTTGCGATTGTGATGCAGCACTTATCTTGCTTCTGTATGGCAACTTATCTTGCTTTGCAGGTATTTGTGATTTTCAGGCTGTTGTATACTCTATTGCTTATGCACTTTGATGTTTGTCAATTAACACACCTGTGAGCTTTAATTTCTGATCAAGCATATGTGCAGCGCAAGCTATGAAAGCCTCTGTGTGACTGTTCGATTCCGGTGGCAGCGCAACCTCACGTATAAAATACCTGGGCAGCAGCTGGGCCACCAAAACAATTGGCCCGATTCAACAAAGGAAGGCCCAAAATAATTCAGCCCACAAATTTAAACCATTTAAAGAGGGAGAATAGCTAGGCCATTGGAATGAATACTCAAATAGAGAGCTGCAAATAATAGCTAGCCTCTTCATCCTAGGAAATAAAGAGGGAGAAATGACTAGTGGGATAGAGATGCTCTAATCACCATACAACACGCGAACGCATGCTCCCGCGCTCCAGGGCCGCGGCTCCTTGCTTCTGCGCTGCAGGGCCGCGGGACTTCTTCCGTGGTCCGAAAGGAGCCAAAATCATAAATAAATAAATAAAAGATGTAAGGGGCTAGATGTGTAATAAAGTGGGCACGGGGCCAAATACATATAGAATTCGAAAAGCAGATGTGGCGGGGTACAAGTGTAACGTGACGTTGAACATCACGACGGGAAAATTGAAAATATAGGACCAAGTTGAGACTGCTTTTGTAAAATGGGATCAAGTTATTTGTATTCGTAAATATAGGACCGAGTTGGGCACATTCTTGTAAATAAGGTATTTTCCCCATTTTAATTTCATTTTCATTTTTCGGGCTTTTTTCTCTACGCGAAAAGACTCTTTTGCCCCTTCCTCCTTCTTCCTCCCTGTCGATGCAGGCCACCGGTCGCTCCCGTGCCGCCGCTCCCTCGCCGCGCCCCGCCCCGCGCCGCTCCCGTGCCGCCGCTCCCTCGCCGCGCCCCGCCCCGCGCCGCTCCCTCGCCTGCCCCTGCTCCGGCGCGCCGCCGCTCCCTCGCCCCGCCCCGCGCCGCGCCGCGCCGCCGCCTGCCCCGCGCCGCTCCCTCGCCTGCACCGCGCCGGAACAGGGGCAGGCGAGGGAGCGGCGCGGGGCAGGCAGCGGCGCGGGAGCGGCGGCGCGGCGAGGGAGCGGCGGCGCGGGAGCGGCCGGCGGCCTGCAGCGGCAGGGAGGAAGAAGGAGGAAGGGGCAAAAGAGTCTTTTCGCGTAGAGAAAAAAGCCCGAAAAATGAAAATGAAATTAAAATAGGGAAAATACCTTATTTACAAGAATGTGCCCAACTCGGTCCTATATTTACGAGTACAAATAACTCGGTCCTATTTTACAAAAGCAGTCTCAACTTGGTCCTATATTTTCAATTTTCCCTTGAACTTTTGATTGCATCTCTCTTTCTTCTACTGTTTTTCCCCATGCGCCTTGTAAGATCTAAACGACAACAGCATACAAACGTGTGCAGCTTAAGAGAAAACAATGGGGCAACATCTCTGCAGCATATTTTCTCCAACAATTACATGTATTCCCAAATAGAGGCGGCCAGGCAAGTCGCACTCACTTCAACCTGGAAACTGCGAGGGCACGATAAGCTAACATGAACTACTTCAAATGCAGTTGTTTTGCTGTTACCTTCACTCACACTTCACGAACAACGTAGCTTTCTAACGAACGAACAAATTAAAGAAAGGATTTCCTATCTGCTGCTGTCGTTGTTGTTCTGTGCCATCATATGTCAGCCGAAAGGAAGTTGTCAGACAAGGAAACCTGCCAATCAAGAACAAAAAATCAGTATATTGCATCAAAACTAGCTAACCCCGTACCCTGAACCGCTTCTCGTGAATCTAGAATTAAAAAAAATGATTACCTTCTCGCCCAACTTGAATGGTGCAAGGCCTCTGTATGGGCAAGTACCACATCGAAAGGCATCGCCCAACCCACACTGCAATTAACATTTCAAAGAGACTACCATGAGACACAATCAATGATTCAGCAACTACGGATTTTCCCAAGAAATCACCAGTGGCATGTATATCTGAAAGCAATAATTTTACTTACATTACCACAAGCTGAGTGAGGGTTACTGATCTGTTCTGCAGTGAGCTCTAGCTTCTCAACCTTCTGCTCAGCCTCAGCCCTGCCACAAGTACAGTTCTTGCATGCCTTCCTCGTGGCTCCCACTTCACAATCCCCAACTGGTGAAACAACAGTGAACCTATTAGGATCTAAACCAAAACTAAACATCTTTACAAAAATCGAATAAAGTCAAAGGTTTTTGTGACTATACAAACTGGAAGCTGTGGTTTCTTCAAGTCCTCCTCAGTCAAGAGGCTGTCTTCGTCAATCAGTTCAGCGTCATCAACAATTTGAATCTTTGGAAGAGCCTTTGTGGTTTTCTTCAGGGGGAAGGAGGAGCCCATGCTCCATGAGGCCTTCTTTGCCTTAATCTGCAAGTGATTCAAGTTAGCACCAGAAAGAAAGCATGTACAGCAGCATTAACACAATGTGACACTAGACCACTCACAGTAACAGATTGCACACCATCCCGCGAACTTGCAGCAGAAGCTTGCACTTCAACAAAACCTCCCATCAATAGCTTGCGCTCGATATAATTGTTTGGCTAATGCAAAGAAAATTAGGGTGTGTTAAATTAACATTACGAAATAAGGGCAGTGAGCAAAACCGGTTCAAATAAATTACCTTCTGATCAGAGGAGGGTGTGAGGCTCTGCACCAGTACCATTCCCCCAGCATTCAGCACCCGGCTGATTTCAGCAATCAATTGATCCCCCAAGCTTTCCACATTTTTAATGACAGAAAGAACAGCACCAACCGATGCATCATCAAAAGGCAACTTCCCACCTGACCCATGCCAATAACAAAGGTTTTAAACAGGTTTATGACAAACCGAAGTTTATATAAGGATATGTAATATTGAAGCTGAAGCATAACAGAGATCAAAACTGAACACAATGAAGTGTCTACTCTCGGCCTAGGGTCCCAAATTTTGAAATATACTAGCCATTGGATTGTCTGTCCATACGATAGACGTTGGCTAAAATTACAGAGCGTATATTACCGCTACATGAATGATATGGAAAAGTTCCGTAAGATATCACGCTATCTTTTTTCTCATGATTAACGTAAGAAATCAGAATATAGACCCCTCTTTCCCACTCTCAGCTGGTAGTATGTGATTTGGGTGTATTCTTATATGTTATGGATGGATAGGTAGATTAACGCTTCTGAATTTATAAACTTAGTAATTAGCAAATGAGGCATAACCATCAAGTCAGAAACTAGAAAGCAAGAGTCAGGTCCAAACAAGTTTCTCAGGGAGTCCATGGATTGAATTGTTGTGAAGTTGGAACACAAATCCAAATCAGAACCAGCAACGCACAAGACGGTAACAAGCAAGGGACAGTTCCAAATTTGATTATAAAGTGCCCCTCAAGAAAACTTAGCACCTCAAATTTGATTCTAAACACGCAGCCCGTGCAACACGATCCTAATCTTACCAGGCGGTTCACTATTGCAAACAGACAGGTAACGTTCGATCCGTTTGAGCGGCCATACGCGAACGAACTCAAGAGCTTTCATCGCGTAACAGGAAAAAGGGGACAAGACGCCAAGGAGCTCACCGAGCGACGCGCACTGCGTGATGACCACGACCTCCTCCCGCGAGACCTCGGCTGCGGCCGCCAGATCCCCCACTGCGCGAAACGGCAACGCCATCTCGTCCGTCACGGCGAGCGCCGCCGCCATGGATCCGGATTCAGGCACCACCTGCAACTGCAATCGAAAGACCAACGAGGAAAGCGATGAGACCACCGGGAGGAGCAAGCAACCGGATCGAAGAACCAAAGGGGATGTATCGTACCTAAGCAACAAAGCGGATCTGACGAGCGCAGAGGAGGAAAAACCGTAGGCGGAAGAGGAATTGGGGGAGTGAATTTGGGTTTTGGGTGCGTGCGCGCGTGGGGTGGAATCACGCGTCTCTTTCGCCCCCCTCTCGCCGAGCCGAGGCGAGGAGCAGCGATGTTCTCGTGGAAGGAAGGGAACGGGCCGTGCCGCCGTGGAGATGGGAGGGAGCAGCGGCGGTGGGTTCGGTGGGAACGGAGGGGCGCGGCGTGGGGTCAAAATTGGCCGGCGTGGCTCGACCGGGACGGCACGCGTGAGGGCTTGGGGCGTAGCGTAGCACTCGGTGGTTGGGACGTCGGCCCACGGACCGAACCGTCGAAAGCTGCCACGCTCCGCTGCTGCTCCGTGCCCACGCGCGGCGCGCCCATGTCACGGCGTGCCGACGTGCGGGACCGGCCGGTGGGCAGCTCGGCACTGCACGGGGCCGTTCATGTGGGCGCCCCGTCGGCGAGAAAAACGCTATCGAAAACGTGCTCTGTCTGGAGTCAGTGGACCGCAACAAATCCGTGACTCCGTTTGATCCGCACGGACGGTGCGGCCGGCGATAGATCTTAGATAGAGGTCCATGGTTTGGCCATCACCTGTTTGATATGGCAACGTCTTATAGTTTTTGGTTAAAAATTTTGAATTTTAGCTGTTTGCGATAGATATTACAGAGAGATACTCATTTGCGATTTTGATTGATACAGATGTTGGGCTTTTAACGTGTACTATAATTAACTTGTAGATCCCGTCTTAAGAAAATACTCTGTTTAAAAGTTAGTACTGTAGCAAAAGTTAAAGGGCATGTTTGGCAACGGCTGCGGCTTTTGACTTTTGGCTTGGATTTTTGAATTTTGGTTGTTTACGGTACAGATTACGGAGAGATACATACTCACTTGCGCTTTTGGATGGTACAGATGTTGAGCTTTTAACGTGTATATCGTTTAACTTGTAAACCTCCGTCTTGAAAAAATACTCCGTTTAAAAGTTAGGAACTGTAACAAAAGTCAAAAGTCGTCAGCTTTGAAAGAAAAGAACAGAGTTAAAAGCCACTCTTAGAGCAAGTCTTATAATACAGCCTTCAGCTGGCTGTATGGATACTTACAGCCCACTTATCAACCTACTCATATAGTAGTTACAGCCAGCTGAAGGCTGTATGATCTACCCCTTCCTCTCACAAAGTTTCTTGGTTCTTGTGCTTCAGCTGGCTGTAAGCTTACAGCCCACCTCTCTTCTCTCTCCTCCTCTCTCTCCTCCACCTCAGCATACAGCCAGCTTACAGTCTCTTATAATACTTGCTCTTAGAAGTCGTTAAGAACAGATCCAAAGCGTGGGAAACGCCCCAAACAGGGAGCGGGTAAGGCAAGGCCGTCCAAGTCCTTGCACCTCCAGACTGATCTTGCTTCCCTTGTGAGGAACGCCTAACCTGCCTTTATTTTTTCCCCGCGACAGTTCGCTCTCAGTTCGAGTTTATATGTCTTGTCCTTGTATAGCCTGCTGCTGATCAGAGATCGGTGAGTAATCGAATTGGCTGCGATGTAGACTTGCAAGCAAAGCAATCACATGTATGGCTGCACATGAAAAGGCTTCTCTTGCTGCTCGCGACACCAATTTCCTACCCTACTCTAGTACTCTTGTCATATGTTCATCACGTTTCTGAATTTCAGAGCTGACTGTTCTTTAAATATAGGGGGAGAAAAGCCGCTGCTTGGATGCAGAAACAATTCGACAAAATTAAGGCTTTCCTTTTTTTTTACTTTTTGAAGACTGTCTACAATAGTTAGCTTACCCACTGGAACTGTACTGAAGCTGAACAATGTAAGGCTTTCTTCCCTCTATCCAAAGCATCCAACAAGTAGCTAGTGCATCATTGATGTTAAGAAGAAAAAATGGTAAGTCATTAAGAGCGGGTATTCTTTATTATCTTCTTCGTTTCCTTGCTTCCTTTTGCTTTTCTAGCGCTCGTGAGCCTGCCCGGCGGATGCCGTGGCGCCGAGGGAATCATCACTATCCATTTCGGTTGGTAAGTGGAACCAAGAGAACATTCATCTCCGCTTCCCAACACCTTATTTTAGCCAACGCCAACCTATGATTGTCTCCCAAGCACTCCCGTGAAGATCCACCCCCAGGAATAATTGCCGCAAAATGTGGATAATATCTGTTCCATATGGACATGCACACTGGTCATTGGCTAGCAATTTGCTACTGCTACTACTACTGTTCTTGGCTTATTACTTATTGGTTTTAGATTTGTGGGTTCTTTTTAGCTGTGACTGATGGTTTTGGATCCTATCGCGAGTGCTTGTGTGAACGAACTGAATACTGATAAAGCAATAAGCCATTTTAAAAAGATTATCCCGATAAACCGCTTCGCGGAGAAGTCATCCCGTCTATTTGTTCCGAGAAAATCATAAGTCATAAGTCATGAGTTGAAAATAACTAGGCTGCAGTCCAAAGACCAAAAGAAAGAAATGACCATGGTATTTAGATTGCCAACAGGAGTATCAGACATGAAGTAGTTTGTTTTCATGCGTCTAATTCAAATCTATTATATTATTAAAGCAAAGGTAAAACGAGCTACCACGTTCACTCTCAAGGGGTATAAATTCCCACATTAATCAGAGAAAAGAAGAGAAAGATCCACACTGTTGATCATGGTGAGTCTAGATTATAACGGTCTAGACTAAAAGAAAGAGGGCATGTCATGTACAATTCAAACAATAACTAAAATGCAGAATAAAAAATAACTAAAGTTGGCAATTTAATTTTTATACGAATTCCTACGTAAATCTCTAAATAAAATAATTCAAAATAAAAATAAAAATAGCAATTGGATTTGCATATGAATTCAAACAAAAAATAAAATTAGTAATTTGATTTTGATATGAATTCCAACGTAAAATCTATAAATAATCGTAAATCAGAATAAAAATTACCAAATTACCAATTAGATTTGCATATGAATTCGAACAAAAAATAAAATTTGAAATACATAAAAAAGAAACTTTTCAATTTAATCTCCATACAATTTCGAAGTAAAATTCTTAAATTACTAAAATTTTGAATAAATTAAATAAAAATAGTAATTTGGTTTCCATACGAATTACTAAGTAATCCTAAATAAATATAATTTAGAATAAAAATTAAACAAATATTCAAAATATAATTGAAATTCAGAAAAAGTAATAAAATTAACAATTTGATTTCAATAAAAAATCCAAAGTAAAACCCCTAAATAACTATAATTCTGAATAAAAATAAGCATAAATTAGCAGTTGGATTTGTATACAAATTTCAAATAAAAATTATTGAAATTTAGAGTAAAATACTAAAGAAAACTTTAATTTGATTCTCATACAATTGCAAAGTAAAATCACTAAATAACTAAACTCCAAAATAAATTAAATAAAATTACCAATTTGATTTGTATAGGCCTCCAATAAAAAAACAAATAAAATTTTTTAATAAAAATAAGAGTTATAACAAGATAGCATGAATAGTATCGGAGGAGACCATGTAAGAGTGCAATAGTGCCGATATGAAGATATTGACCCACCAGGAAGCGAAGAGCCGAGGCAATGGCGGGGAAGATGAGGACAATGTGCTGCCCACCTTAGCCATTCAACAAGGACAATGTCATGCTATGTGCTGAAGTTATTGAAGAGAAATGCTAGAATCAAAGGAGCCAAGGGCCACGACGACAAGTTGTCAGCATCAGCATTGTTGAATAAATCGGTGTCAAAATAAGCTCAATAATGGGAAAACTTCAGTATAGAGGAGATAAAACTTTGCATTAAAGATGAGATATAACAATATGAGGCCATCAGGTAGCTAGAAGCATGCCATCACTGGTGAGGGGAACAACATCACCAATGATGCACGAGAAGATTCTCTATACCGTTAGACAGCGATTAAAGCAGACATATCGGTACCAATGAAGATGAGAAGTCACCATAGTCAGTGAGGAAGCCATAACGTTGAGATGGTCAATGTTGAAGAAGAGGAGCAGTCTATATGAGAGAAGAGGGACATTGAACAGTATAACATTATGCATGTGTATATGCATGCATGCATCTGTACAAATAGAACCACGGTCGTATAGAAGCAAAGATGGTGTAGCTATAGTGAATAGGCTATAAAAACAGACTGACCTGCAATCATATGAACCATATAAGGATTCACATTAGATTAACACAAGCCAAGAAATGCAGACATGATAACCCATCAAAAACCCACCAAAATTTCAATGTAAATCACATCACGTTGACTCACCGGATAACGATCTGACCGGTGTAGTTCAACTCTAGGTATCATTGCCAATTGAATATTGTAGACTTCTTTCTTGTTGATCTGCACATCATGGGAATCACCACTAGACAAAGTGGTGAAGTCAAAATTTGGTAGAACAGCAAATATGGAAATACAGACAGTCGAACACTACAGCAAGGATAAGCTTGGAGGGGAAGGAGGCCGGGTGGGATCAGAGGTGGAGAAGCGGAGGCCCTGGCATGACCATCAAAGGGGTGAATGCGAGATTGTACCACCTCCTCCCTGGCCATCGCCGCCCGATTCAACAGAGGTCGCGCCAACTCCGGCCAATGAAAGCAGGTGGCGTGTGAGGAGGGGGGAGGAGGAGGAGGCAGTGTGGGGTGGGGAGGAGGAGGCAACGGTGCTGGGTGGGGAGGGAAGGAGGCGTGTAAGCGAGCCCGATCTCATCGAACGGGAGAGATGAGGTGCGTTAATCGTTCTTTTAGATGAGGGAGTGAGAAGAAAGAACGTACCAATCATTAACTCTTTCTTTTAAGTTGTAGAGATTTCTCAAGTTATATTATCTTTCAAGTTTCTATTGTCATTTTTAATATTTATGATATCTTAAAATTCTAAATAACCTACGAGAAACGTAAATATATTCTCAAACATCTAAGATATATTATTTGATATTAAAAATTTGAAATAAATTTAATCGTATAAATATACGGACCACCCTGCTAGTTCGTCGTATTTGATATTCAGTAGCTAGCCTCAGCAGAGTCAAAAACCAATTCAAGCCCAGGTTGTCTGATTAAACACTGTCCCTGCTCTTCTAGTCCCTAGGTGGTTTAACATATATCATAACCGCAGTGGATGCACTTGATGGTGGTATTTAGCCTTTACATGTAGGAGTTGCTGCGCACCTGTTGATAAACTAAGGCCAGTCTCAGTGGAGGTTTCATATCCCAGTTTCCAACACACCTATACTTTGGAAACACACACACAATAGAAACTCTCTCTACTCCCATGAAACTTTTATCATCTCTCTCTTCATCAATACAGTACCATGTCAGCGTATTTAATGCCTATGAAACTCCATAAAACCTGTGAGACTGGTCTAACACAAGAGGCATTTCTTCTGCCACTTGTGAACGGATTCCTAAGCTAGTATTATTATTGTATGTTGTCCTTGCCGAGCTTGAGGCATCTGCGGCATTATCTTAGGGCACCCCTAATGCAGAAACTATGAAGTGGTTTCTATACTTGCCAATTAATGTAGATACTACCTATGGAAACTATACTCCCAATGGATAGTTTCTACAAATAAAATTTTCATCCAATCATCTATCTTCTCTCTCCTATCATCTACCTATCACAGCTCTTTCTATTTTGGTTCTTGTGTAGACATGGTTTCTATATAAGAAACCATTTCTTTATCTCTCCTCCTTAACTCTAATGACACATCAGCATTTTGCTTACTTGGCACCTTATTTAATGCCATAGAAATCATCTATAATTTCTGCATTGGGAGTGCTCTTATCAGTTATCACGGTGTTCGTCTTGACCCTCTGAATTCTCTTCATGCTATACTAGAATAATATGAACTACGCACGTACCTACACTTCAATTGATTTGCCCCTTAGTTGGCTCCTGTCTGTTTATCCCCTAACCTGAGATTAGAGGTCTAAACCTCTAACATGAAAACTAAACCCTTGGCAAATCTTGCCATGCTTACTCATAAGGTTTATTTATATTGGCTTTTGGTTTTAGTTTTAACTTATAAATAGTAATAACTTATAAAGAAGCTTGTAGAGAAATACTCATTTGTGATTTTAACCGATATAAATAAAAATTACTATAGTATATATTACAATCAACTAATAGATACAACTTTGAAAAAATAATCTGTTTGAAAGTTAAGTATTATAGAAAAGTTATTTATTATAGGAAAATGGTTTTAAAAAATCAATACGAACAAATAGAGGTGTAACAGAGTAGCGACAGGATCACAGGACAGCTCATCCGTGAACTAGAAGTCGCTGTTGTTTTGCATTTTTGTTCTTCCCCATGTTTGTGGGTTCTTGAGCTACATCCATTAATATGTCACCAAAAAGATGTTTGCACTGGTCCATGCTCCAACTCCTCATCTTTTGATATAACACACTTCAGGTTCCAAATAATTTAAGCACGAAATGCCCCCCCCCCCCCCCCCCAACTCCCACATGGAATAAGGCTGTGAGCTCCAATAAAAATCTCCATTTCTTAGGAAGGAGACAATTCCAAAACCTTGGATGGCCTAAAGCATCAGTGTGATAAACCAGACATAATTTGGTTTTAGGACTACTAAAGCCACGGCAATTGTACCAGCTCCCGACAAAGCACATATGCCTGAACAAATAGGGCCTGTTCTTTTCCTCCGAAGCTAACGGCTTTGGTTTTTGCTACAGTACTTAACTTTCAAATGAAATATTTTCTTAATATGGGGTCTACAAGTTAAACGATGTACACGTTAAAAACCCAACATTTGTACCATTCAAAATCACAAGTGAGTATTTATCTCTCCATAATCTGTACCGTAAACAACCAAAATTCAAAAATTTCAGTCAAAAGTCATAAACCGCAGCCGTTGCCAAGCAGGCCCATAGGCATAGCATGTCTGGATTATAGTCACGGCCTCACAGGTAAATTAAATATGGGAGGGGGATGTGTCCTGCTTGTTCTCCTTGCTTATTCTTCCAGTACAGATTTTCAACAGGGCAGAGTCATAGGCATAGCATGTCTGGATTAGGCATGTGGGAGTAAAAAGAAGAGGAACACTTGTAACAGCCAGTTGATTTTTACATCCTGCTTTTACCGATACAAATTGTACTGCACATTGTGAACTTCCATTAAAAAAAAGAACGATAAGAACTTGGAAACTAGTACACCCCAGGAGAGGTCATGTCCTGATGTGAAGTTTGTGACATGTTATCAATCAAGTCCTGCCACGTCCACTAGCATGCAGATTCTGAAGCATTTCTTTGAACAGTGCGAAAGCTCAACCCACAGGGGCGATGAGTCGGATCCTCACAATTTAGAACAGAACAAGGGATTGTGTTTTGTTTGTTTGCTCTAGTGCATTTAGAAGGCATGGGTCCTTCTTTCCCCTCTTTTAATTTGAGTCCGCCATTGGAGAGTTCAGAGAACCTGGAGCTGACCCAGACCAAAACTTGCTTTTGTTTTCTTCTTAGGAATCATGAGGTGCTCCATATCTTTCCACAGGACACATGCACACATGTACTACTACTCAACTTGCATCTCATGTAGTCTATACTGTGAGCCTGTGACTGCGTGCCTTTGAGGTCCTAAGCATCTGAACTGAGCATGCAAGCAAGCAAACCTTCTCAGCTCTCACCTTCCCATATATTGTACTCCACTGGGTCTGGCTGCATGTCCCATTGCCTCCATTTCTCCCTCTCAAGGACCATGAATGAGCTCTGTGACCTCAAGGTGCACATCAATGGCCATTACACGCTTCTTCTCCACCAGGTACGTACGTGCGCCCTGCCAAAATCTTTGTGAAACGTCTTAAATCAAGAAACCGTCTTTTCTTGCTCCAAATCTCAAATCTCAACCATTGCAATTTCACAGAGCGTCATGTGTGCCTTCTCGGGGAGGTTGAGGACAATGGTGATGCAGGAGAAGAAGAAGCCGAGCAGAGCAGAGGCCTTGTCCATCAAACTCGCCGACTTCCCCGGCGGCGCCGAGGGATTCGAGCTCGTGGCCCGGTTCTGCTACAACAATGGCCGCGTCCCCTTGTGCCCCTCCAACCTCCCGCTCCTGCACTGCGCCGCCGTGTTCTTGGAGATGACCGAGGGGGTGTGCCCCTGCAACCTCCTCACCCAAGCAGAGGCCTTCGTGGAAGGGCTCTCCTACTGGACCTGGGCCGACGTCCTCACCGCGGTCAAGAGCTGCGAGCCCTTCGCTGCGGCCGCCGACGCCTCCGGCCTCCTCGAAAAGCTCATCTCCGCGCTGTTCTCCAAGATCACCGCCAAGCTAGATACGCCTGTCGCCGCCGCCGCCGTAGGGACGCCGAACCGCTCCACGTCGTCATGTTCCTCGTCGCCGGACACGGTCGGCTTCGGCCGGTCGTCGTCCACCAAGACGCCGGAATCAATGAAGCCGTGCTTCAGCAGGGAGTGGTGGTTCGACGACATGATGTCTCTGTCCCCGCAGACCATAGAGAAGGTGATGAGAGTGCTCGGCTGTTATGGCATCGAGAACAAGAACCTGATCCTGACGCGGTTTTTGCTGCATTACCTCCGCGCGGCCACGCTCAGACCGGCGATGTGCAAGGAGGGCAGCCTCGCCGGACTCGCCGACACGGCCGTGCATGGCGTGGCGCTCGTCGGGGGCACAGCGTTCTCGTGCCGGGGCCTCTTCTGGGTGCTAAGGATCGTGTCGGCCGTGGGATTGAGCAAAGAGTGCAGGCACAAGCTGGAGAGGCTCATGGGGCTGATGCTGGACCAGGCCAAGCTCGACGACCTCCTCGTCTCCGGCGACGACGGCGGCGTCTACGACGTGAACCTCGTCATGAGGCTGGTCAGGGTGTTCGTGAGCTCCGAGGAGGAAGCTGACTTGCCGTCGCAGAGGATGAGGAAGGTGGGGAGGCTGATCGACAAGTACCTGGGGGAGATCTCGCCGGACCAGGGGCTGAAGGTGTCCAAGTTCCTCGCCGTCGCTGAGAGCTTACCGGACTCGGCAAGGGAATGCTACGACGGGGTGTACAGGGCATTGGACATCTACTTCGAGGTAAGGAGCTCAACTAAGACGTTGTCTGAACTCTCAAATATTTCGAGAAAATTCGATTCAGAAGTAGAACTGGGCTACTGCCTACTGGCTCAGTGAAATTTATTTCTCAAGTGAAATATGTTAATTTTTCATCCTTCGTTTCATGCTTGAGGGCATGATAGCTGGCGGTTAAAAAGTTTGATGCTATTGAGTAGCTAATGATAGGGGCAAAGATATGACAGCATTACCTCGTACGGTAGTAAATTTCTTTGCATGCTCATGCTAACGTAACTTTTACAATTCTGCATTGCTCAGAATGCCCTGTTGGTGTTTGGTTGTTACGCAGACGTCCTTCTTTACATCCTGAAAATAGAGTGTCTAGGTATTATCTGGATGTTTTCTTTCTAATTATCATTTAAATTTGTGGCTCTTAGATTAAAAATCAAGAGGCTTCTTGTTTTTTAAGGAGAGAGATTTTTTTCGAGGGGAAAAGGGCAGAATTCAAGAGGGAGGAGAGAAAATTTATGGCTATTAGAGCTCTAATCTAACAGTCCTAAATCTGAATAATAGTTATGAAGAAAACATCCAGATAATATTTAACAAAACCCTACTGGAAAATTTCGACACGAATCCTGTATTTGTGCTGTAACTCTTTAGCTGGAGTTCAGAGGTTCACCAGCTTTGCCATGTGCTTTTTCACCCAGTACCGAATAATCTGACTTCATGATTGAGCTTGATTGGATGCTGATGGCAGGCAGCAGACAGTGTAGGGCACCAGGTTTTTCACCTGACACTGAATATTCTCTCAGTTTATGATGGAGTCATGTTGAGTTCCCAAAGTAGGCACTAGGCAGTTCAGAATGTTGATTACCATAGGAAGAGCTGATGATAAGAAGGTTAATAACTGGGGATTTGGAGCAGTACTTTAGGTAGTACTAACTTTTACCTTTTGCTGTCTCTGAGGTCACCTCTGTAATGGCTAGATATTCGACAGCTCTATCTTGATACTCGTAACTTTAGACATGAAGACATTATTTCTCCAGGACTGTGCATCTCTTTCCTTTTAGTTGTTTAGCATCTTTATTGCACATTATTTTTTTAGAGTGTCTAGGTATCACCTGTATGTTTTTTTCTAACTATTATCTAAATTTGTGACTCTTGAATTAGAGATCAAAGAGATCCTTGCTTTTGAAGGGGGGAGATTTTAAGGGGGAGGGGGGCGAATTCATGGCTATTTAGAAAAAAAACATTCGGATGATATTTAACAAAACCTTATTTTTTTTTATAGGTGCTGCGTTTTTTTCTTTTTCCCTGACGTTGGTGGATGCTCTTTATCTGGTCTTTTACAAAGCAACTGGACATACTTTGGTAGTTCTTTCATGGGATGCTAATGATGGGCAGTTGGATTGTCTAGTACTTTGTGCTATGGGAAGAACTGTTTATTTGCCCTGCCTTTAACCCTTTTGCACTGTGCAGTGTGCGCTTTTGGTTCATCAGATCTGGAAACCTTGTCACTAGGCCACAATACATTTGTTTGCTTTATCTCTGTCTCAGCCTTTGATCCTGTCCAACTAAAATGCAGCCCTTTTCAAGGTCACCAAGTTAATCAATTCAACTTGCTGAAATTTGCTATTTGAATTAATGTACTTATGTCACAGAATTACTTGCGACAATTCTGCATTTTAGCATCCCTTTTATGTACAGTCTTTGTTTCTTCACCAATGCAAAATTGTTTTCAGTTTCCACCTAGTTTTATTTGCATGCATGCAGACGTAACTTCAACCTTTTGCCCTGTTTGAAGCGCACTTTTTGATTCATGTTGCCATTAGGCCATCAAATTGGCTCCCCTTTTGTCTTGGTCTCTTATCATTTTACAACTAAGATATCGCCTTTGTCTATTACTGAACCCAGGGAGCCTTTCAGTGCCCTTCTGCCAGCAGATCCTTTGATGCTTTCTATGTGCGAATGGATTTTCTTTAGTCATCTTCCTCTCCTTGGTGTTTGTGCTTTGTGTTTTCCCTCTCATCCACTGCCTTTCTTTCAATCATTGTAACGCACAAAAGCGATAAAACAATTCTTTGTGCGATGCACGTCTCTCCTTTCCCTGCTGCTTAACATTATGCAATGCAATGTTTCCTGCTGCTTACCATAAACTTGTGCAGTGTAGTGTTATTGATGAAACTTTGCTGAATTTTCTAAAAAATGACTGGATTTGATATAGCTGGTGTATATGCTTTGCGTGCAGTCTCACCCGGCACTAACCATGGAGGAGCGCACAACATTGTGTCGATGCCTCAACTACGAGAATCTCACACTGGAGGCGTGCAAAGACCTCGCCGCGAACTGTAGGATCCCACCGGGGATCGCCGTGCAAGCGCTGGCCTCGCAGCAGTCCAAGCTCCAGATCAAGCCCGCCGCCAAGAAGGGCGGCAGGCCCGACCCTTCGCAGACGCCGAGGAGGGTTGTCGACGGCAGCGCGCGCACCCGCAGCGTGGACCTCGACACCATGGACGAGAAGGAGTTGCTCAAGCTGAACCTGCAGAAGATGCAGAACCGGGTGGTGAAGCTGGAGAGGGTGTGCAAGGAGATGAGAGGCCAGATGTCCAAGATGACAAAGAGCAAGTCCTTTGGCACCACCTCCTGCCATCAAACCAGCGGCAGGGGCTTGCCTAGGCTGTGCTAATCTGTGGCAGACCTCGGATTAAATTTAAGCTATAGCGGAATCATTCACGTGGGTCAAGAGAATTACCTGAAAACAAACGAATTCATATACTAACCATATTGCAATCGCAGTAATAAGGTGGAACATAGAAGCATACCTCGCTAATGAAGCTTTCATAATAATTTATCACCAAGTTACCAAACATAATAGTTTGAACAAAAGATGAAGCATAGAAAAAGCAACCTGTAAAAGGTAGATGGATAATAGATTAGTAGTGTCATAACTAGTTGATCATATATCATAAAATGTGCAGCAATTTGATTATCAACTGCAATTGATGAGCAATGCAATTGGCATAAAAAGTATATGTGTTCTCATCACGAATTCTGTCTTTTAATGCCATTAAATTCGTCTCGTATATTTGAAGCTCTATCACGCCCCTGCCCTCGAAGTCTAGAAATAGGTAAACCATGCCTAGTAAATATCCCAACCAATGTTGTCTTCAATGCATCTAATGTCATCTCTGTGACATGTTTGAGACTCAAAAATCTTTCCATAACCTTCAAGTCCAAATTGTGCTTGTATGGTTGCCCTTCCGCTTGCATCGGTGTTTGTGTTCGAAACTATGCTAAAATACCTCTTCAAATTCATTTCTATCAAACCAAACAAGCAACCAATGAGTAATGATAGTACATTCTAATTTCTAATGCCCCATTTGATTTTTCACAAGTGAGTTTTATATACTTACTATTGAAACTTTTTCTCTATATTTTTTGCCACCTTGCTTGCTCATCTTGCCCAATTTCTCGGATGCCTTCTGCTCGATTGCCCCTAGCAGTAGTGCATTATGCGGCAAGCTAGGCCCTTGACCCTGTCCCCATTGGTTGTTGTATGCCCTCAGGCCTCGGCCAATCGATTAGCCTCACAGCACGCACGGGGACTGGCCTGCAGTCGGCCATCCCTTGGGCCTTGGTCATGGTTAGTCAGCCCCATGCTCCGTTGTCTCTACTTCAACTCTCAGGCCCTAACCGCTTCATGTCATCACCCACCTCCGTCGTCGCCAACTCACCCGTCGCTCGTTAGGGTTAGGAGGTGCGGCGTGTGCATGAGGTGAAGTCGCTCGATACACTGCGCCACATGCCCTCGTCTCCTCCTATTCATGTCATGGTGTGTGGGCAGTGGGCCAAGCCACCAGGCCCAAGTGCAGCGACAACCCACAACTCCTCCAAGTATATTACACGAAGAACTATCAACTCTTGTTCGTCTTCAAGCTAGCTACTCGTGTACTGGCCACTGGGCACCACCAAGGAGGGGGTATTCCCACCGGCGGGGAGCTCGGGCGGCCACCATGGCTCTGGGTCTTCCCCTGGTGCTAATGGATCAGTAACATCTTTTTGGTAAGATTGTAACATAGCTTGCCTTTTCCTCAAAATCCCTTTTGTAAAGGTAATTTGGTGCGCGCATTGATCTTTTTCTTTCTGTTGTGTTGGTTATGAGTGAGATCAATAGGTGAGCAAGATTGATAGGGATGCAAAGTTTTTACCGCTGTCCCTTGTTGCTTTGTTTCTTCTATTATTTTTTCTGTAACTTTACTGTGGTTTGGTCCATAAGACGGGGTGACAGTGCAGCTTTTGGTCATACTCATACCATAACCACTTGGGTTGAATCCAAAATCGGCACGGTTGTCGACACGCCCGGGTTCTTTTAGTATGGAATCAAGTTGCAGCCTTTGCAGGGTCAGGAGTATCACTAGCAGCTCACCAGTCACCGTGGACCACTCGACCTCCCATGCATTACGGTGGCTTACGGGACGCGCCATGCGCACGGGCGTCGTAGCGACCCGGTGCTCTCGATCTCCCCTCGTACATCCAGCCGGTCGCGGCGGTTGGCTGGCTCGGTGCTCGCGATTAATTCAGAATTTGCCGGCCGCCGGTGCGTCGCGTATCGGTCGGTCGCTGCACGACGTCCGCGCTAGCTAGCCGCGCCACCGGCTTGCCGAGCTTCGGCGACCGCGCTTGGCACGCTGGCTACGCGTCGCAGCTAGCAAAGCCGTGGTCCGCGCGTTGCACCGAGGCTGCTGCTCAGGGGTAAAAAACGGTAACGCTTAATTCGTTTTATCCGATGTTCATATTCGAGAAAACACGAATGTGATAAGCAAAATCCATATTTAAAAATGTTCATATTCGTATTCAAGAATATTCGTATTCGAGACTTCGATTCGTATTTGATTCGTTTCTAGAACCTATGAAAAATCCGTACAATTTTGTGATTCAAAATTTGAATTTAGGCGACTTAAAACCGGTAACTGGTGAAAAATCGGTAAAACCGTTAGGAATCCGTTTTATGAGATATTCGTATCCAAGAAATCCGTATTCGAAAATATCCGTATTCATATTCGAGAATATTCATATCCATATTTGAGAATATTCAAATTCATATTCATATTTATTTTAAAAATATAGATTCGTATTTATATTTGAGACTATTCGATCGTATCCGATCCGTTTCCACTCCTGCTGCTATGCTAAAATGCTGGTTACGGCGGACATGCCACCGGCTGTCCTTGCTTGGGCCGTTGGCCCAGAGGAGGCGACTGCAGGCCGTGATGAAACAGCCCGGACCATCCAACAAGAATCGGCCCGTAAGCGAAGCGTGTAACAACGTTAGTATGTGATTCTTGATGGGCCGTACGGCAATCCTTCGGCACGGCAGGGAAGCAACTGCACTCGACCTGGCTCTTACAAAGCTGCACTTTAAATCTCGTCGTTACCCGAATTCAGAGTAGAAATGTTCAAAATAAAAAAAACGAATACCTAATATCTTGTTGGAACAAGATATTGAGTATTCTAGCTCTCCTTCCTTAAAAAATTCCTATATGTTAATAGAAAAGCCTTATCCATTAAGAGATGGAACTTCAAGAGTAGCTAGGTCTAGAGAGAAATTGTGAGCATTAGGTTCGTGTGTTATCTCCATATCAAAATTAGTATGGTTGATGATATTACACTAAGTATTAATAATGCGACCTTGGCTATCAACTACGGATTGGTTGAAATTAAAACCATTTAGATTGAAAACCATACTAATCTTCTTTTAATTACAAGATAAACATACATGCGTACCATTGAGCCACTGCTGGCCACAACTATTATCGGTCCCTCTCCCTCTTTTATGATGTTCACCGATGTTTAGTGGGTCAGTGGGTGGGGGGATCCGTTGGTTTTTTCAGAAATAACTTTAGATTTCTTTAGTTTTTTTTGCTTCCTAGATTAAATTTTCTAATTTTTTTTCTTCAGCAAGTTCTTAGCCATATTTTATTTACCTACGATAGATTTCATTGGACCGACTCACATGCATAACGATAGCAATGCCTATGTAGAAAATCGGCACCGGGTCGAAAAGGGTGCAAATAAATCATCTTTGATTTTCTTCCAACGAACAACACCGCTACTGAGACGTATGTCTTATACATCAGTGGAGATCAATAATCTACTTTCCACTACTATGTTTGTCGATAATCAAGACACCGTTGCAAAATACAGAGTTAATAGCAGAGAAGATAAAGAAGTCCAATACTTTCATTAACCCAAGGACTCCGATCAACTCGGCTTTGGCTTCTGGTTTATTTTTCACTATTCATAAGTTTCGTCTTTTTCTGAACTTTTGGCTTTTTGTTGAGCTTTTTTGCCGGTTCTTTTTTCCCGTATTTGTTTGTATTATACGTAATGGGCTAACATATTTTTTTTATTTTTTATTTTTTAAATTTAATTATGCTAAATAAGCCTCTGTCAGCTACAGTACTTTTTTCAGCCAGCTATAGTTTTTTCAGCCATAAGCCACGAGCTTTTCAGCCGAACCAATCACCACCTTAATGTTGACATGTTGTTCATTTATAATCTTCAATCTAAAAGTTAGGTGCTTACATACTTTACTCATTAAATTACTATTAAGTATAAATCAAAGGATTTTCTCAACATAAGGTAAACACACGTGCACATGCATCAGTGCATCCTAGCATACACCCAGAGTTGCACGGTGATGAGGATAAATCCAATATCTTACAGTGCATAGGCATGTGCACTGTTATCCTACAGAGGCACGTAAATACGTAATCTAGCACAACAGCTTGGTGATGTGTTGCCGCGCAACGGCACAAGATACAACACCGGGTAAGAAATAAGAAATCCTCATAGTGAAGATGGCTCCTTTTAAACGGCTTTAGCTTCTATTTTATTTTGGTTTTTAGTTTATTTAAACTATAAGTAACTGAGAACATGTCAACTTCTAATTTTAACTTTTTTTTAGCTTTTTTACTTTTACTTTTTCCTTCTTATTTCTTTGTATTATCTGTGACAATATAATGTTTTTTCTTTTTTTATTTTTTCTTAGAAAAAGCTAACAACCGCTAATCTACTATAATACAATTTTTAATTATAAATTAAAAGCTATTATCAAAAATTTAAACCGTAAATCAATTTGAGCAAGCCAACTAGTAGTGAAGAATGACGAGTCCCAAGACGAGTATGGTGCATGGAGCTGGTCAAAAGGCTATGAGCACCGCACATGGAGTTGGTCAAAAGGCTATGAGCACCGCACTATCGCTGTTGTCTACTCCATAAGAAATTGACATGGAACTAGCAAGATGGCCCACCACACAGGTCTTAAGGGTTTGTCTATTTTCAATAGTGATATCTCAGCTATCTCTTAACTATATTAAATAAATAAAATTCTATGTGAATGAAAGAGTAGGTGAAGAAAGATAATATACTGTCTTTTATGCCAGAGATGACTTGAACCTGTAAACCAACACAAATAGTGAGAGGTTGCGGGGCAAAGAGTTATGATGAAAATAGTATAAAATAATTAGAGAAATAATTTACTGTTGAAGAGATTATCTCTAGTACTATATTTAGATGATGTTAAGAGATAAACAATTGTATATGCCCTTAGGTGCTCTGCGACTGATCACACATATTTCCTTTTTGATTTTGCTTAGCAACTGACTCTATGTCCACTAAGAGTGGAGATTGGTGATCATTTGGACTTATTTTTGGTGCCTTATGGCTGAAAAGCACTATAGCTGACTGAAAAAACATTGTAACTGACAGAGGCTTATTTAGTATAATTAAATTTAAAAAAAATAAAAATATAAAAAATATGTTAGCCCATTACGTATAATACAAATAAATACGGGAAAAAAATCCGGCAAAAAAGCTCAACAAAAAACCAAAAGTTCAGAAAAAAAATAAAATTTATAAATAGTGAAAAATAAACCGAAAACTAAAAGCTGAAACTAAAACGATCACAGCCTAATAGAGTCGGTACTTTCCTTCCTGATATTATTTTTGATGTGAGCATATAACTCAATGTCCACTAACACCATCCTGTCTGCCTTAAATTACTCTGGGAATTTGTGATGCAGCAGGAGTCGCTTCACTTTTTTTTGTGTCCCCTGAGATAGCTAATTTGACATCTTCTCTTGGGGTTATGGACAACTCGTGGCTCATGGATTGATGCACGTGAGATGGCCAAAACCTTATAAATTTTGGGAAAGGAGACGGTTCTTGAACTGGATCCAAACAGGGCGGTGCCTCCATGACGTACCGCGATGTGGTGCTGTCAAATGCGTGTTGTGGTATGCGTGTATGGGATGTCTATGTGTCATATTAGATGTGTTAAAAAAAATCACGCCGGATCGTCGCACACTCGCCACACGCTGGCTGATACGCTCTTTATCTACAGATGGATGGACGCTGGATAATTGGAGGTTGGCCCTGAGCCAAGGACAAAATGCCGAAAGGCCGTAGCAGTGAAGCACGAGCAAAACCAGTCACTCTCTCTCTCTGACACTGCAGTTTCATCACGCGCGCGGCAGAGTTCAATTCTGCATTCTTTTTTTTTTCCTTGGACTCATAATTTATGGTTGTAACTTATAACATCTTAGGCTATTTATAAAAAAATATATGGAATAACAAAAACTATATGAAAGATATTTTCTTTAAAAGCTAATTACTATATAAAAGATGAAAAAGTAGTTTTTAGAAGTGGCCTAGCTGCTTGTGCATAGTATCCAGCAATCACTACTCAAACAGTGAAACGTCAGGGATATCAGTGTAAACTAAGGTTCCATTGGGAACACAGGATTTCTCCCTGTTTTCCACGTGAACCAAATTATTTCTTATGAAATTCATGAGTCCCGACTGAACCTGAAAATGGCCGTCGCTGATGCTAGCTTAGGATGATCCTGCGCACAAGTATACGCAGCTGCGAATAACAAACTACATTGATAAGTAAGACGACACGCCTGCATCCTGCCTAATCATATCACACACAACACATTAAATTCAGCTTGAATGTAGCGCTAACTTCTAACTTCTAGCTTAAAATACTGGATAGCAATTAAAAATACACATGGCTGTTAGCTTTTCTAAAAAATTAAGAGCTTATTCTTTATGGTTGTGGTTTATGTTTTTTTAGCTGAATTTTTTGAATTTAGCTGTTTGCAACAGAGATTACGGAGAGATACTTGCTTGTGAATTTAGACGGTACAGATATTGAGTTTTTAACGTGTACTATAATTAATTTATAAGTCTTAAAAATACTACGTTTAAAAGTTAGATACTGTAGTAAAAGCAAAATTCCAGTTTTAAAAGTAAAAAAACATGTTCTAAAGTTAAAAAAATAAAATAATTATCACAGATAATGGCAAAGAATAAAACAAAAAAACAAAAGGAAGACGAAATTAAGAAGTACTACTACTAAACCCACGTGTATACGTTTTCCACGGTCCAACCAGCAAACCCGTTTATCTACGAGCTGAACCCGACCGCCAAGCTCGGCTCGAGTCCGAACTACTCCACTACCCGGACTCGACGTCTACCTGTAGCCCTAATTTAAAGCCTTAACGACAAATTGGTAAACGAACACCAATCCAAACACAAGCAAGTCCCGGTCGAACATTTTACGGGCGCAACCCCCGGCTTTCCAGAATTTTATCTCCTCGAAAGCCTCCGAACGAGAGATCTCGTGATCTTCTGCGGCGGCCGGCGGGCGAGGATGTCCACCGCTCGGCGCAGCCACCCGCCGCAGGACAACGGCGTGGGCGGCGACGGGGACGACGAGCGAGAGGAGGAGGAGGAGGAGGAGGAGGAGGAGGAGGAGCCGCGGCTCAAGTACCAGCGGCTGGGCGGGAGCGTGCCGGCGATCCTCTCCACCGACGCCGCGGCGGCCATCGCCGTCGCCGACCGCATGGTCGCGCTCGGCATCCACAACGGCACCCTCCATATCCTCGACTTCCAGGGCAATCAGGTACCCTTGCGATAGGGCGCTTGCGGAATTGGGGTCTGTGGTGTGGAGGCAACCAGGCTCGTAGCACTGGATGATCTCTGAAAGCTTCCTCTTAACTTGTCCGAACTTGTAGCATTGGCCTAGTGATTCGTTTTTACAAAACTACTAGCCAATTGTGGAAGAGGCGTTACAAATATGAAATTTTGGGGGACGCACGAAAGCTTTTGCAGCAGATATTTTAAGGACAGCGTTAGTGTGAGCAATACGATCTGTGAAATTCTGAGGGATTTCCTCTGGTGACCTATCTGAACACCTCGGATTAGGATTGTATCTTAAGCTCTGAAACCGAGTCGAGGTAGCTGTGTGCTGAAAGCTTCCGAACCCTTTTAACTAACAACATATACTGGAATAAATTGAGATTGCTGATCATGGCTTGAATTCATGCTATGTAATACTATCAGTAATGATCATGTTGCTACAAGTAATTGGACTGATTCTAGTTTCTAAGTCTGAATAAGGAAACTTAGCTGCACCTTGTTTAAGTGGGTTCATGGAAATTTTAGAGCCAAAAAATGGCACATGATGATGTGTAAAATGAAGCCTGTGTTCTGATTCGTTTGTCATCCCATGTAGATTCGATCTCTAGAAAAGCCACATTCTTGTGTTGATATTCATCTGTTTGCCATCCATTCGTTCAACATGCTTTGTAGGTAAAGGAAATTGCTGCTCACACAGCAACTATCAACGACATCAGTTTTGATGCAGACGGTGAATATATAGGCAGCTGCTCAGATGATGGCACAGTAGTAATAAGCAGCCTATTCACTGATGAAAAACTGAAGTTTGAATACCATCGCCCCATGAAAGCAATTGCTTTAGACCCTAATTATTCCCGGAACTCCAGAAGATTTGCTACAGGTGGTTTAGCAGGCCAAGTACTTGTGCTGACAAAGAAGACTTGGGGAGGAGGCTACCACAAAAAGGTGCACTTGGTTTCCCTGGGATAAAAGATAATCTTATGGATCCAGTGAGCTCTAATGGTTGTTGTCTCATATCCCTATCTTGTAGGTTTTGTGTGATGGTGAAGGTCCGATCCATTCTATGAAGTGGAGAACGGACCTTCTTGCTTGGGCTAATGATGCAGGAGTGAAAGTGCATGATATGAAAACAGACAAAGGAATTGCATTTATAGAGAGACCAAAAGGAATTCCTCGGCCGGAGTTTTTACTTCCTCACTTGGTCTGGCAGGTAATAATGCTTTTAATTATATGAATGATGCACACTATATTTTAACCAATCATGGCAGTATGGCACGTTTGGAACATTTTGATCTGGTCAGCATATAAAATATCTACGATAAAAAGGAAAAGATTCTGCAAATTGAAAGCTTTTGCTTTTATGTGCAATAAGGGATCATAGATTTCTTTTCCTCTGTAGTTTTGAGTTAGAAAGTCAGTAGAAGAAAAACAATATTAGCCAAAAGAAGAAAAGCACAGATGCACATCAGTTTATGAATGGGTGGAACATATTGTTTATTATGTGTAGGAGCATGATAGCTGCTTTATTTTCTGAGGGATTTGGATATACATCCACCTTGCTGTTTGTATATCTGATTTGCAAGACAGAATTATAACTTTATAAACATTTCCTTTTCTGGTCTGTGTTCAATGGAAACTGTACATACTGATTGGTTTTTGCATACTTAGGATGATACAGTGTTAGTTATTGGATGGGGAATAAGTGTCAAGATTGCAGCAATTCGAACAGATTTATCTCAAGGACTCAATGGCATACAGAGGAGTATCACCACATCAAGTTCTGAGAAGTATGCAGATATTGTTGGTTCGTTCCAAACAGGCTACCACATATCTGGGATTGCCCCATTTGGTGATCTTTTGGTTGTGCTTGCATATATTCCTGAAGAGGATGGCAAAGAGAAAGAATTTAGTATTTCCGTTCCTTCACGCCAGGTAATCATCACTGCTTGTCCTTCACATTACTTGTTTCTCTTCTCGTATTGGTTTTCCATTATGTTCGGAACATTTTCCAGGGAACTGCACAACGTCCAGAAATACATCTTGTATCGTGGAAAAATGATGAACTTACCACAGATGCTCTGCCTATTCATGGTTATGAGCACTATAAGGCAAAGGATTACGTTCTTGCTCACGCGCCTTTCTCAGGTTTAACGGACTGTGTGCTAACAGTGAATGAACATTTTCTTCTTCACTGAAACTTTTCTAATGAGGGAACCCTTATTCTCTTGTTTTTTCATCCAGGAAGTAGCAATGCAGGTGGACAGTGGGCTGCTGGCGATGAACCTTTGTATTACATTGTGTCTCCTAAGGATATAGTAGTCGCAAAGCCAAGGTTTGTTAAAATGTTGAAAAACAAGAACTCATATTAGCCCCAAAGTCTACAATTGCTAATGAAACAAGGCAATAATATGTTAGGCAAAACGTTATCCTTTTTAAAAATGCCGTGACCTTCATTGGTAGATTTTCTTTGCTTGTCATCTTGGAGGACCTCATTGATTTCAATCATTCTGCCTACATGATGTAATTGTAATATGCAACTGAGCTAGCTACTGACAACAGATCACTCCAGTAACATATCTAATACAGTGATATTTCATTTTTCTCTTAACTACAAGAAGTATGCCCATGTTAGTTAGATATTTGAATTTCCTTTGATGTTGTTCATTTTGCTTACGTTTCTGTCCTTACTGCAACAAAAATCCATGACATTTCATCTTAAAAAACATTGTTTTATACGTTTTTACTGATATAATTTGTGCCCTCTAATTAGAGATGCTGAAGACCATATTGCTTGGCTTCTTCAACATGGTTGGCATGAAAAGGCATTGGCTGCAGTTGAAGCAGGGCAGGGGCGGACTGAACTTCTTGATGAGGTAAATTAGCAAATAGTTAAGTTTGATTAGTAAATGAAGAACACTCTGCACAAACTGCTGAAATACCTGTTTGCTTCCCATCTCATGTACTATCCTAGTCTGTTGCATTTTTCAAAAACTTAAAAAGTGCGGGATGTTTAATCACTTAATCTAACAACTATGAAGAAGAGGCCAAACTACAAAATAAAGTAGTTGAATTATTAAATTTTGTTCATGTTATTTTGTCTCAGGTGGGTTCAAGGTACCTTGATCACTTGATAATTGAAAGAAAATATGCTGAAGCTGCGCAACTCTGTCCAAAGTTGCTGCAAGGATCTGCTTCAGCATGGGAGAGGTGAGAAAAATCTGTAGATGCACACTTCTCCCCTTCATTATGTGACATTATGTGAGCTAGAGTAGTACTTACAGAGTGAGATTTTGATGGGCATTATTTGTGTTCATTGAGCATTTTTTTATATGTAGTAACCAAAACTTTGTGCCACAGGTGGGTCTTTCACTTTGCTCATCTACGCCAACTTCCTGTGTTGGTCCCTTACATACCTATGGAGAATCCACAGCTGAGTGATACTGCTTATGAGGTGGTTGCCCTTTGTTTTGTGTGTGTGTTGGGGGGGGGGGGGGGGGGGGTCGTTGCATGCTCTTTTCGACACCTATCTGTTTGTAATACTATTCTGATTGGTTTATGTTATTATGTAGGTTGCCCTTGTAGCTTTAACTACCAATCCTTCTTTTCATGGATTATTATTGACTACGGTAAAAAGTTGGCCACCTACATTATACTCCGCTTCACCTGTCATTTCGGCCATTGAGCCACAGCTAAATTCCTCCTCGATGACTGATTCATTGAAAGAGGTAGTGTTGGAACATTTGTTTAATGCATGTACAACCTATACATTTTATTTATTTGTGTTCTTCAATAGATTGATATCTTGGTCTTGTTTGCACTGTAGGCTTTAGCTGAATTGTATGTGATCAATAGTCAATATGAAAAGGCCCTTTCCCTCTATGCTGAAGTAAGTGCATCCTAAATTGTAGTAAAAAAAAAGCTTCATATTACATTAAAGTTGTGAAAGAGCATCTGCTGTAATTTTTTTCCTATACATGTCTGTATTGCTAATCCAACCTCATTTTGTTCAGCTCCTGAAGCCAGAAGTATTCGAGTTTATTGAGAAGCACGACTTGCATCACGCCATTCATGATAAGGTATGGTGTAAGGATTCCCAAATGGATGATAAAACTTATCAGAAGTTCAATATTTTTAGTTTGCATTTGTGACTTTGAAAGTTGTATAATTAGATGTGGCAATAAAGTCTAGCTGTTGTCTAATCTAGCTGATTGTATAAAGTTGCATTCTATAGACAAAGACGAAGCCTCCCATATCTTCCACATATTTACTTATTGATCTTATATATTGTGCAGGTTGTCAATCTTATGATATTGGATAGTAAAAGAACTGTTCACCTACTGATCCAACATCGTGACATCATTCCCCCATATGAAGTCGTGGGGCAATTGTTGCATACTAGTAAAAGTTGCGACAATAAATATTTATTGCATCTATATTTACATGCTCTGTTTGAGACAGACATGAATGCTGGAAAAGATTTTCATGATATGCAGGTATTTGGTTCCCCTTTTAATATACAGTCTTTACCATTCGATCTACCTTTTCATTCTGCCCATTTCCCTATTTTTGTACCTCTAGCTTTGTGTTTTGACATGAACTGGTAACTCCAAACTATCTGTGTTATAGTTGGAGCTTTATGCAGATTATGAGCCAAGGATGCTACTGCCCTTCCTCCGTACCAGTCAGCATTACAGGCTTGACAAGGTCCTGATTCTAAAATTTTTCTATCATAAAATTGGTTGTTGATTAATCGTAGAAGCAATGATGTGTGGTTATTTCAGGCATATGAAATCTTTGCACAAAAAGAACTTGTAAGGGAGCAAGTTTTTGTCCTTGGTCGTATGGGAAATGCTAAGGAAGCTCTTTCTACGATTATAAACAAACTGGAAGACATACAGGAGGTCCTATCTTGTGCTATGTTAACCAACTCGAGTCTATGGGGATTGGAGATGGATTACAATAACAGAAATCTTGAACTGTATGCAGGCCGTTGAATTTGTTATGGAGCAACATGATGATGAACTATGGGAGGAACTGATAAGACAGTGCCTCCAAAAGCCTGAAATGGTAGTTGAACCAGATTCCGTTTAATCTTCCTGAGACTGATACTCCTTCAGTATTTTCATTCAATTCTGTTGAACAGGTTGGGATGCTGTTGGAACATACTGTTGGCAATCTTGACCCTCTGTACATTGTCAGTTTGGTTCCTGATGGGCTTGAAATACCAAGGTGTGTTCTCACCAAAATCTACTTTCTAAAGATCATGACATCCTACAAAATATGATACATAACAGAAACCTTATATCCTTACCAAATGAATTTCTTTCATCAGGATTCACCAACAATTTATAAACATATTACCTATGACCACTTGGCGAGCTTATCATGACCATTATAGGTTTACGCTGATACAGTAGAATCCAGCTGAAATACGCCTTTAATCCAACCCTTTCATTCTCCAGTTCAAGTATTTACCGAATACTCCTGCTTTTGATAGGTTGCGGGATCGCCTCGTGAAAATTGTGACAGACTATCGAACAGAAACTTCACTGAGACATGGATGCAACGATATACTTAAGGTTTACTGTCTCTATTTCATTACCGTGCCCTTTCTGTCATCCATCTTAACGTTTGCTGACCCTGCCTAGTACAGACTGATTGTGTTAACCTTTTGGTTAAATACTACCACGAGGCTCGGCGTGGAGTCTACATGGCAAGTATGGATGAGGAGGTGCATGGAACCAGAGTTGACGAAGGATCTTCACGAGCAAGCGAGAGAGCACCGAGTGTACGGACTTTAGAGATCAAATCCAGAACGAGATGCGGTGCCCGATGTTGCTTGTGCTTTGATCCTTTGTCTATCCAGGACATCTCTGTCATTGTGTTCTATTGCTGCCACGCATATCATCTGTCTTGCCTCGAAGGTGGGTTAGACTTGATGAAATCAAACAGCAGTGCTCAGGATAGCGAGGATGGCTCGGAGGAAGATGATGGTTCGCCGTCAGGCGAGTCGCGAATGCGCTGTGTACTGTGCACCACAGCTGCTGCATAAGTTATTCCCTATTGAGTAGTCCATATTCTCATGTGTTGTGTTGTAAGCTTGGGCCCTGTAATTAATGTGTTCTTTTGGCGTAGATACATATTTACAATAGGTTGATTCTTTGAGGGAAGCCATGTCCTCAGCAAGAGGACTTTTGTGTAAATTTGACATGTAAGTTGATTCCTTGAGCAAAGTTGTACGGCAGTTTTTTCAGTGCCACGTTTGCCAGATCATCTAAAGTTCATGACAGTATTATTTCAGATACCGACCTTTGTTCTTCTATTTTTGCTTTCGTATATGTAGGGGATAATTTCTCTGGTACTACAAAGCTGAAGAATAAACACTTCATTTTATTCGAATTTATTGTTCAACTCCTATTTATGTTGACGCCCTTCTGTCTCAAGTTCTGCAGAACTCTGATTTAAAACTACCATTTCGAACAAAAAAAGACATTCAAGTAAAGCTTATATAAATCACAAAAAAGTGACTAATCGACTCGGGGTACTGCAAATTCAACATTGCACACCTTGTTGTCATGCAACGCTATAAACTCTTTAGCCTGCCAGGCAGGGTTCAAAATACCGACGGTTACCGTTTCTACCGTAGAGACCGATAACCGAAAAAAACCAGTCGGTATCAATTTTTTATTTTCGAATTTTAGCCGGTTTTTTTGGTTACCGGTTTCAAAACATCCTAAAATTCAGGTTTTGATTTTCAAATTGTGACCAATTTTTTGCCCGTTTTTCCAGTAACCGGTTGGTAACAGACCGGTTACCGTTACCAGCTGCCGGTCGGGATTTCTCCTGGTCCTGGGTTTTGGAACCTTAATGCCAAGGTATCAGTAGCATAACTTGTTACTGTTCTCAAGGAGAGGGCAACTAACATAAACAAAGCTGAAAACCAAATACAGACATTTTCATGCAAATGTACTGGTCTGAAGTCTAAACACTGCTCTTATTTGGATCAGGGCATGGTACAATTCCCCAGTTTCTCCTCACTTCCTCCAAATCTTCATGAAAGTGCTTCTCATAGTATACAGACATCAGATCTGTACACTTGAGACCTGCTTTTGTTGCCCAAGGGAAATAATGCTGGAAAAACAGAGTCCTTTGTTTCTCACTGAACCTTGCGGAGCCCCCAACAACTGAGAACATGCACATTGGGAGAAACATCTGTTCAAACTCGATCACCTTAAGGGCAGTCTCTCCAATAAGGTTGGTTGGAAGGCCAAACAAGACGTGCCAAAAGTCATGCACTTCACGGGCACGAGTGGCAACATACGCGAGCTCGTCAGTGTCCATGAATCGAACTGGCGGGCGGTCGTCTGGTGAGAAGTTCCTTGATCCCATGAACTGAGCATAGGCAGCACCAAATGTGTTCTGAGGCATGTCCCAGGCATGAGAAACCTGCGTGGATATAACCCGAGGACTCTCCAAAAGAACTTCCTGGAGGAATAAGCTATTTTAGTAAGACATTGGGAAAGAAGTCCATAGCACAACTGGAGAGAATTGTATCTTCAGTTGCCATGCCATGTATTTGCAAATTGCATAGGACTGGTGTAAGGTAGTGAACAATGGCATCAGAATATAGCAATGGCAAATTTAAATTGTTCAGCATATTAACAAAGTTGGACTCCAGCACAAGAAGGAACAATAGTTCGGAAATTTAATTCAATGAAAAATGCAGGAATAAAAGAAAGCAACCATTCTAGTATGGGTGTATCATCAGTTGGCAATAATCCACATTTTTCACAAGAGACAATTGCGTTTGATAAAATTGAGCAATTATGCATATAGCATCTACAAAATATGCTAGTACCAAAGGCTACAAAACGATGGTCTAAGACAACAATAAATTTCCAAACATTGAGACATGTTCGTCTCTGACAATAGAGGAGACAGTATGGCTTTACCTTGCCTTCAGCACTGTTCTTCATTCGCTGAAGAACACGCTCAAATGCTGTCTTCCCAGTAGTCTCCCCAAGAGCAGCTATCAGATCAGCTCTCCTAGGGTCAAGTAAGGCCCCAAATGCAGAACCAAATGCAACAGCTGCTTGTTGCCAACCATTCAGATTAACACGTGCCCCCTGCATGGCTCTACAAACAACAAGAAACAGCAAGGAAGAACACTACAGTCAGGTCCCGCTTTGCTAGCACGTTCAATAATCATAAATTCATAATAGCATTATACAATTAAACATTGCACACACGAACATACTGCAAGTTAGCTACTTGTAAGTTGCGACTAAAGCTAATGATCCCATGACCCATTGCATGCACATAAAATGCCAATGGCTATATTGTTGGATCTCAAACAATCAATCTGCACATACACACAATATTGATTTCCTCTCAACTAGTATCTCTCGGTGATAACATACTAGAGGAGGACACGCACACAAGAAAAACACACAGAGAATACTTTCTATTCACTGTACTACACATGGAGTTTCTTTGCGCTTCAACTCATAGAATTACTAATGAATCATTAATATATAGCCAGAAGAACCTCCTAAACATAACTGAAAGAAACGTCCGATCCATGAATGACGCTGGCTGCTGACTCTTTAGTTCAGAACGTTTCAGCCGGAGGCAAATAACTAGGCGTGAGTTACAACTGAAAGCGAAACTGACGAATGACTACGCGCAGGATTATTGGTGAC
Source organism: Dendrocalamus latiflorus (assembly GCA_017311315.1). Taxonomy (NCBI): domain Eukaryota; kingdom Viridiplantae; phylum Streptophyta; class Magnoliopsida; order Poales; family Poaceae; genus Dendrocalamus; species Dendrocalamus latiflorus. The sequence continues at coordinate 1,277,345 of CM029627.1, forward strand.
GAGGCCTTGTCAACACTTCTCCCCCTAATCCTCACACGCTAAACCTCATAAGATAAAATCCGATCTCGTGACACATCTCTAAGGAGTTTTGTCTTCTTCTTGTTGACCATGCCACCAATGACACAACTTGCTGGTATTTTTCACTTCTTAACCGTCGGTGACACACCTTATCGACGACTTTGACTTCTTCCCTAGCTCCAATTGTCTTTCGCTGATGACGCAACTTAACAGCGACGGAGACTCTCATCAGAGCATACACAGATGAGAACTTAGACACAACTACAAGGACTCACACACACATTACATCATGCACTGACACATCTACGTGCGCGAGCACGATACGACTATGCGCACGTATGTAACACACCTTCTACGTGCACGACCAAATAAATGACACATGCAACACACCTACTGTGCCAAATGACTCAAAATGCAATCGTGTACTAATACTCGTCTACGAACTCAACTAAATTACACCAAATAAAAAATGAAGACTTCTTGTTAGATTTAAAGCAGCGCTGGCTCGTCCTCTACATCCACTGGAGCAAGAAGAGGCACCTTCTTCTTCGGCTCACGGCACTCCCTTGCATAATGTCCGTAGTCCTAACAGTTATAGCAACGTACCTTCGCCTTGTCAAAGACGCTCTTCTTTTTGCCGAAGCCATAACTCTTATTGGATCAGGCCTCTCACTCGCTCCTTGTCAATAGCAGGTGCTGACCCCCTGCACCTATAGCATGAGGTGTCCACCGTTCTTCATGTGCTTTTAAGCGGCTGATCAACTCTTCGATTGTCATTGTTTTGAGGTCATCAAATTGCTCGATTGGGGAGACTACCGATAGAAACTTGGCGGGAACTGCACGAAGAAATTTTCTTACCGCGTAGCTCTCCTCCATCTTGTCACCGAGCCCTCTGATTTTGTTGACAATTGTTGTCAACCGGATGGTGAAGTCATCGATCGACTCCGACTTCGTCATACGCAGCACTTCAAACTCGGATTTGAGGGTCTGTACCTTAGTTTCCCTCACGTGCTCGGCTCCCATGTGCATGGTTTTCAACACCTCCCACGCGGCTTTGGCTGTCTCTTTTTCAACCAACAGGAAGAGCATGTCTTTAGGAATACATTAGTAGATGGCCGCCAACGCCATCTGGTCCTTGCGTGTGTCAGCGTCGCCGAGCTCGATAGCATCCTATACGCCTTGGGCCTTCATGAATACCTTCATCTTTATCGCCCACGTCACGTAGTTGCTCCTTGTGAGCACAGGATAGTGAAGCGCCACCGCGGAACTCTTCTTCGTCAGTGCACTTGCTAATGCTGACGCCTCCGGGTCGACGATCTCCATTCTTCTCGGCATTATTTTGGGCATTCACCACGCTCTGATACCAATTATTGGATCTCAAACAATCAATCTGCACACACACACAATATTGATTTCCTCTCAACTAGTATCTCTCGGTGATAACATACTGGAGGAGGACACGCACACAAGAAAAACACACAGAATACTTCTTCTATTCACTGTACTACACATGGAGTTTCTTAGCGCTTCAACTCATAGCATTACTAATGACTCATAATATATAGCCAGAAGAACCTCCTAAACATAACTGAAAGAAACGTCCGATCCATGAATGACGCTGGCTGCTGACTCTTTAGTTCAGAACGTTACAGCCGGAGGCAAAAAACTAGACGCGAGTTACAACTGAAAGCGAAACTGACGAATGACTACGCGCAGGATTATTGGTGACGAGGCCTTGTCAACATATATGTTGGCAAACACCAATAGGCCAACGAATGATAGGCGCCAAAGGCCACTTCGATGAGGCATTTCATCAAACAACTAGAGGGTGTCAACCGAAACGCCGGCGAGGCAACGCTGCACGGCCTGCATCAGCACTTGGCAACAACCCAGATCAAGCACCCAAAAAGAAAATCACCGCATCCCACCAGATCAAACGCCAGAACAAACCACCGCTCCGTTCATCACACTTCGGCCGCCAAACCCAAATAGAGATCAATTCGACGAGAATGGAGAGGAATGTGCGGCAGATGTAGAGGGAGACCTTACGAGAAACCCCGGGATACGTGAAGGCGCAGGCCGGAGAGGGATTAGAGCGTCGCGGGAGCCCGAGCCTCGCAGGGATCGCCGGACGGGAGGGACGCTGGGACGGCGGTCTGGCGTCGCGTATGACCGAGTCTAGTTGTAGAGTTATGGCTGGATGGGAGGGTGTTTCGCAAAAATGGCCACCCGGACTCCCCGAGAATAAGATGCCACTCATTTCGGAAAAAATACTAATTTATAGCTGAAATTATACTATATTTAATTAAAATTATACTGTAGTTGATAATATCTTATTTGATATAATTAAATTAAAAAAATAAAAATATGTTAACCCATCATAGATAATACAAACGAATACGAAAAAACAGACAAAAAGCTAAAAAATTAAAGAAAACGAAATTTATAAATAAGTAAAAAATAAGTCAGAAGTTGGAGCTGAAATAAACATAGGTGCCCTCGGCTCAGGTGCAAGGCCCTGCACTTAGCTATGTGCAGGGTACCCAGGATGCAACACGTGTCCTCAAAAAATAAAAAAAATACTTAAAAATTCCGAAAATTTTAAAAAAAGACTTAAAATATGAAAAGCTGTAAAAATTATTTTTTAAGTATAAAAGGTAACTTTTTATAATTTTTAAGTATTTTTTGAATTTTTACTTTTATTAAAAAGTATTTTTAAGTACGTACTTAAAAATACTTTTTAATAAAAGTATTTTTCAGTACTTAAAAAATACTTTTTTGAATTTTTCGAAATTTGTTAAATATTTTTTGATTTTTAGGAGACACGTGTTATATCCTAAACGTCTTTACACAGCTATGTGCAGGCCCTGCAACTGAGCCGAGTCCAGCATAGGTAAGCTGAACAAAATAATGCCACGTCACGTACGCGTATGCAAATTGCAAAATAACCCTTAACTAGACACTATTTCCGGAATACTCCCGCCTCATCGGTCTTCGTCTACATCACTACATGGCGATGGCGGTAGTGGGAGCGACCGCCTCATGCTCCTGCTCCTTCACCTCCTCTCCCCGGCCGCCACCGCCTCGCCGCCGGAGGCCTGAGCCTCCGTGCGCTTCAGGGGCGGTAGGGCCAGCGGTGGAGATACGGGTTTGCACGAACCGCACGTGCGCACGTCAGGGCGGGCGCGAGGTCCTTGCGGCGCTCGGGGGCTTCGCTCCGCCGCGCGTCGACGTGGCCTCCTGCGGGTGCCTCGGTCGCTGCGGCGCGGGGCCAAACGTCGCCGCCTCCGTCGCCGGAAGCGCCGCCATATTCGGCCACGTGGGCACGGCAGCGCGCGCCGCGCAGCTCCTTGAGCACCTCCTCGGCGCCGCGGAGTTCGATGCGGCTGTGGGACTGGCCGCGCTCGCGGCGCGGGAGAAGGCGGAGGCCGCCCTCGAGAAGGGCGACGCGGCCGAAGCGGAAGCCCTCTTGACGGAGGTCTGTGCAAGGATGCCATTCTGACAAATGTGCTTGGTGTTTCCTCTCTCTTCAAAATGGCATGAACAACGCTGCAGTTCTCTATATGGTGTTCTAATTGTGACTTGTATGTATTGTAGACTATTGGGCTCAATGCTCCTGGTGGCTTGCATCTGGTGTACAGAAGCAGGTATGTTCTGTATTTTTTTATTTTGGTTTGAGAAACTAGTGTTTGGGAGTGTAAATGTGTACTCGCACGAGCTTGACATGTGATATTTGGTGGTAATTGTGCAGGTCTAAGGCGAGAGTGGCAATTGGAGATATCGCCGGTGCGCTTGCGGATGCTGAGGAAGCAATAAGAATAGCTCCCAGATTTCCTCAGGTATCAGTTCGCCTGTAAAGCGAACTCCTTGCCTTGTTCATATTACGAAATGCTTAGGTATAGGCCCGTAAACTTGATTACTACAGATCACTGGATTCTACTATGATATGTTTGTTTTGCTTATGAGTTGGATGTTTCAGTTTGGCCATTATTAACATATGCAAATGCTGAAATGCATATGCATTAACTAGTAACTTTGGTTTGGAGGAAGCCTGGAAGGGTTGCCACAACAATCGAGTGATTCGACAAAACAAAACCAAATAGTATGCTTGACCATGACTTACAAAATCGATAGTGGTGATTGCAAAATTTGGACGCCATGACAGTGCAATGCTTAATTTTCCCAATACAAGGGCACAAATGGCCTAAGATGACATGTGAAAACAACAACATTATATGCATCTGATATATAAGCTATCTTCACACATAATGTGAAATGAGATTCACTTGTTTAATATTGATGGAGGAGCTGTCCAATGCCAAACTGAAATAGTATAATATTCCATACATACATGCTGAGCAGTGTGCACTGTACACTGATAAAATGCAATTCTGATAAGCACAATTATATACCAATAGCATGGCCCTTGATTGTCTGTCAGCTCATCACATCCTTTCAAACTTCCTGCTTGAATATCTTCTCTCGTTATCGCATGGCCTGTTCTGAAAACCTGATGGTGAATAGTTTTGTTGAGTTATGCCATACTTCTGTGTTGCTCTATTTCTGATTGGGATGTAAACATGGGCGAGTTACTTTAAATTCGTTGTATTTCCTTTTTTGTTGGACGGTGAACAGTTGTTAACGGGCCTGTTCTTTTTGGCTGCGGCTTGTAACTTTTGGGCTGTTTGTACGAGAGATTACAGAGTAACAGAAACTCACGTGCGGTTTTTGCTGATATAAATGAAGTCAGTAAAGTATGTACTACAATTAACTAGTAAACCTTATCTTGAAAAAATACTCCATTTAATAGCTAGTTACTGTAAAAAAGCCGAAAAGCAGCTTTTAGAAGCTGAAAAGAACAGGCCCGTTGTTTGGTGATTTCCTTTCTTAATAAAGCTGCAAGTTACCCTCCTGTTTTTAAAACAGTAAGTCTCATGGCCATGGCATGTTCATCAGCTCTTATGGATCATGGTTATTCAGGCTCATTTGTCACGAGGGGACGCACTATTTGCAATGGGGGAGTACCATGCTGCGGAGGATGCTTATGCAGATACCTTGGACCTTGATCCATCTATACGTCGGTCCAAGTCCTTCAAGGTTAGTGTTGGACGCATGCACTGCAATTTTGATATTTCTCAGTTCCAATTGCAGTTGCATGATTTAGCGCTGCGAACTCTCCATTCTGACACGATCCCTTGTTCAGGCCCGTGTGGAGAAACTACGAGAGAAGCTTGTCAGTGTCAGTTGTTCATCGTAGTTCATACTGGAGCTTGCACTTCTGGAATCAGCGGAAGTTTTACCCAGCAAGAAATGTATGGCTGGTGGATCAGAAATTCTGAATGGCTCAATGCACCCTCTGGAAGTATTTGTTTTATCTAGTTAGCTGCATACCTTCTGCTTAGCATTGTTCAGTGTGTACTTGTGTAGTCTTCAGTTAACTGCTATTATTAATTTTTTGAGAAAATTTGTTAACTATTGTATGATGTTCATAGTTTGAATATGATCTCTCATATTTGGAAAAAAAATGAGGCGAGATTGAGATGCTGCTTATGATTTTTTTCCGGATTTGCTAAACAACAGTCGACTAAAGATTTTGAGGTCCTCAACCATGGCGTCGTCAAGCAGTCAGCTTGGTCAGCCATATAAAACGTGAGACACGGAACTGGCCATCACAAAATGTAAGACCATACAAAGATCATACTATGTTATTGATGAGTATTTAACTATATTACTATTTCGTTGCCGAAATGATGAGTATTTGACTATGTTTATGCTTTGTTGCCGATATTTGAGTTTGATTTTGATTATTTACATATTTACCTATTGTGGGAGGTATGATCGACATTACGGTCACGGTCATACCAGCCAAAATCAGTGTGACCAGTCTTTGACTGGCAATCAAATCGACGGTGGTGTGGCGGTCATACTGGTATGGGAGCTACGGTATAAGCGGCCGAAGCGGTAATACTGGTTGTAGTTAATGGTAGCTATTTCCCACAAAAGGTCTTTTTGGAGGTTTTAGGTTGTGACTTGTGGGTAGTACTAGCATTGGAATTACAGTATGACCGGAGGAGTGCGGTCTAACCGGTCGTGTAACGGCAGTCTAACCGGGGTACTGGCATGTGCTAAAAGGAGTGAGTTGAGTTGTTTTCGTTGTGTTAGTCATAAGGTGTACATGTAAGTGTTAGTCATGACAGAGTCCATGTAAGTGTAAGTTATGGGTATACCCATACATGTGATTTGCTAATGAGAGTTATGTACATGTCATTTGTGCTCGGATTGATTGCTTATTCTTTGATATGCAGATACTTGATGATTGTTGCGGTCAACGGCAAAACCGAGGCTCTAAAAGAGGTCATAAGGCCATGGCATATTGCGTAAGTTCATGTGGAGCATCATCTCAAGCGGAGAAGTATGAAAGAAAGACATAATGTGACAGGGCAAGTGTGTGCATGTGATGTGCCAATTAGACTTGTGTGTTTCAAGTGGTGACGATTCTCGGAGCAGATGTACAATATTGGCGATAAGTAATTGAACATCACAGACTATGGTGTGATGTGGTGTACCATAAGACTTAGGTGTTTGAAAATGATGACGGTCTCAGAGCGCGTAAGTGGTTTATGTCGCGTCTTTGAGGAAGGAACATCTTATCGGGCTCTTGGAGCCATGAAAATCATGCTTTGAAAAGCGTGCAGTGTATTAAGTGTAAAATCTGTTTATGTGTGAGTTACCGAGTTCTCTAATTATAAGTAATTGTATCCACTAAGTGTCGTGTGAGAAGAGAGAGGTAGCATTTCTAGGGTTTGTAAGGGAGATTAGGGTTTCCTTTGTGTGGAACTTTTTGTGTATGTGTTTTACGCTTAGAGTTCTAACATCTATGAGGAAGTGGCTGCACAATATTCCTCTCTAAGTGATAAACATCCTAAATTTGTCCAAGTAAACTGTGCCATGGATTCTTCCTTATACTTTTGATTTGCTTGGTTTTATTCGCTTCGAGATTTTTGTGGCTCTGTTTGTTTACAACAGTTTTCTGTTATTTTGTCAAAAGTGATCACATTATGGTGCCGCTTGGTTGACTAAAATAAGCTAGCTTATGGTTGAAATTGTGTTATAGCTGACTGAAATTACGTTGTAACTAGCTGAAATTATGATGTAATTGGCTGAAATTGCACTGTAGTTGATGATGACTTATTTGACATAACTGAATTTAAAAAAAATTAAAAATAAAAAAACAGATTGGCCTATCATGGATAACGCAAACGAATATAGGAAAAAAGAACCGACAAAAAAGCTAAAAAGTCATAAAAAGGTAAAATTTAGAAATAATAAAAAATAAATTAAAAATCAGAAGTTCAAACCAAAATAAGCAAGACATAAACAGTCTGTTTTAAGCCAACTGAGGCCACCACGAACGCGAGGCCGTACTGACTGGTGTACATCCAGTGTACTGTACCATAATACTATTGACAGGGCGCATACACTAGGCAATGGAAAGGACCACCAAGATCACGGCGCGCTAGGAGATGGTGTACTAAGGCTATAGTTGTTACCAGGATAGGATCAGCGTCGCAAGGGTTTCATTAACATCATTTACTTTTCCACTCTCATGGCTACCTTACGTGGGTTCAGATAGTCACACATACTAAAGGTTATCAATTGATGCATTACAATGGCTGCTTTGTTGTGAGATGGGGAATGGCTAGAGTCAAATATTATATATTGTCAGACTCAACGCTAGATTACAAGTTTGGTCTAATATCAGTACAATTTAGCTAAAGCCACTATAATCTTAGTGGTATTCAGTTCCGACCAGTTTTTTATGGTCGGTGGGGTTTACATATATTTTGGTATGTACCTGAAGTGTTTATGATGAATCACTCCCTCCTCCAACCTACCCGATCTCTGCCCCGCCGCAGCCACCGCTCCAACCATGGTTCCAACCCACACAGGGACGAAAGGGAGGAGAGCAGAGGAGAGGGGGAGCTCGAGGAGGGTGCGTGGACCAGATTTACATTCGACAACAACTTCGGCGACTAGTGAGCATGTGGGAGGTGAGAGGTAGGAGGAGGGAGCTAGATAAGATTGGGATGTGCAGATGGGTTGGAGGAGGGAGCGCACGAGGCTTAAGAGGGTGGGATTGTGGAAGTGGGAGGGGAGATGGGCTCCTTCTTAGGTTATTTCATGCAATCCAGAACACGATTTTGATCTAATGTCCAGGAAAATCAGGGTGGCATGTCCCACTAGGTTTGTCCTCACACCCGTATCATTTCAGGGCCTATTTGGTAGAGTTTCATATTCTTATTTTTTAAGCTTTTGCTCCTGATTTTCTTCACCACAAAGAGATTTTGTCATAGAACAGTGCTGCTTGTTTAGGATTAGCTGAAAACAAAGGCACTTATTTAACATATATAACACAAACAAAAAGTTTAACGAAGTGGCTGAGTAGTTGCCCACCTGCAAGCATTTCATGAATGAGGGCAAGCACATGTTTGCTTTACTAGTAGTGTGCCCGTGCTAACGCTACGATAAAATACAAAACAAGATAAAATTTGTAAAAAATAAAACGAACAATCAGATTCATTAAGATTCACGTCTCATATATTGTATAACCAAATATTTTTGTCACATAAAGAAATATGAAACACAGTAATGAACTATCCATTGGATGATTGAAACAGCTTTACTTTTACATTTGAAATGAATTTACAGCTCAGGATGTAATCATTTAACACCATACATTCAAATCGACAAGGCTTTGTCAATCATCATAACGATTTTAGAGTATTGTCTCAACAGCCAAATATGATCTTAGTACCTAGTAGAGTTTCTGTATTTTTGGCCACTAAAAGGTATAGATTTACCATCTTTAGCATGGCAACATGGCAAACACAGGAAACAAACAGAAGGCAATACAATACTCACAATACTTGTCCTGAAGCCCATTTTGCTAGAACCACATAGGACCCCTCATCTCTGTTGGAAAATTTGGAATTAGATGCATTATTTACTTCGTATCAGATCAATAATGATGCCAATTGCATAATTCATGAATAGTGACCTTATACTCGGGACAAACTGCCCAATACCGGAAAAGCAAATGGGCAAGAAAAATGCACAGTTCACTGGACCACACTTACCTCACAGTCATGCAGATGAACAAATGAGAGCTTGAAGCGACGACTAAACGCTCCCGTTGAACTGTAGGGCTATAGTTCAACTGATACTCTCAACCTATGAATAATATGGACCAGCATATTCACTTTTTAACTATGTATTAACCACATGTTTGGAACTGTACCGGTTTAAATATCCCCATTGCCAAGTGCCAAGATGATACTGTGAAATGCTACTAAGATGGATGCCCAGAGTTCCATCTTAAACAGAGATTGAGACCGCATCAATCCACAATTGCTATCATAATAAGAAACAGGTAATTCTGTTTCAAAATGGCATCGATTCATTCATTTGATAAAAACACATAACATATTAAAAATTAATCAACAATAGTAACGTCAGCCAAGAAAAAACAACAATAGTAACGTCAGCCAACCACCGTGACGGCCACAATGTATGAACACTTGTGAAAATTCATGCAGATATGTATTACTCAAGCACAGAAAACAGGGGATTCCTCTCCCAATTATATAACCGAATGGGTCAATTCTACATCTTTTTTTCAGCCTTGTCTTCATGTGGCTTAGGTCACTCATCCAGGCAATCATTGAGGAAAAATAGGTTCATGTTAATTCATAATTCATGTTAATTTGTGCAAATACATATGTAGCACATCATATTTCAGCTTAGGTTCATGAAGTGGGGTTCCACAACTGATCCTTGAAAAAAATGCTACCCTAGCAAATCAAACAAGGATAGAAGTTTGAACGACATTACCAAAATCCTCAAGTATTTGCAGTTAATCATTTCAATTTAGCCAACATAAAACTATAATGGCAAAGCAGGAAAGCAAATCAAATTGTGAGAGAAGACTCATAAAAAGTACCATGTTTACCCTTTTTTTACATATAGAAGTAGGCATAATTTCAGAACTCTAGGAGGTGGCATCATCACAATAAGATTATTAGGCTATTAGCAGTCATGAAAAAAGTTTTAGAACTCCACATGTGTTGTGCCGTTAAATGGTACCTGTTCAAACATGTAAAAGCATGCTAAATCGACTAACACTAAATCGTTTACATATTTCTGCCAGAAAAATGTGTACCGGTGGTAAAATTCCTCAAAGATTGCTGCAAAGGAAAGGAAGGTCTTGAATGGAAAATAAAAAAGATTTAAGAAATATCTCTTGCATGCATAGATTAGGAAGCATGATCATTGGTGTTGGCAACTTAGAAAAATATTCCTTGATGGAAAGGCCACACTGCAACAGGGAGAAAATTCTTTTAAGTGAGACTTACTTCGGTTGATATCAAAAGTACATAAGATATTAGGCAATACAATATATTTATGCCTTAACAGTTTTAACATTGATGGTATCGCATCGCACCGCAGTAGTAAAAACTGCTTGTTCTTATGAAAACTGCATCAATAACAATAGCTAATCTGTTCTATTGGCCACGTAGGATGGATTTTGCGGCTACGGTTGTAAAATAACAACATATCAAAATCAACAGTTCAGAAATCATATAAACAGATTCTGAATCATGCAAAAGGAGGTAATGAATCGCTTTACAGTTGTTGCTACTTACATCAATGATGGGAGGCTGCCCCTTCAATCCAACCTTCAGACGGTCCTTCTTAATCTCGCAGACAACAAACCTTGATTTTGTTCCTTGAGGAACAGGAACAGTGATGGTAACCTCTGGCAACTGCTGTGTCCAGGAATACTTCTCCAAATCAAGACCGTTACCAGCATTTGGTTCTGTTTAATAAATCAGAAATAAAATGAGAATCCCTTAGCTGACCTTCAGCAAGTACAATGAATTGAAATATAAATGACAACCGGAGCTATGTCTTTTTACAGAGGCGAATTAAGGATAATTTTACAAGACCACCAGATAAGCAAATTAAGCACAACAGATTTACTGGATATAACATGGCATGAACCCAGGTGTCAGCATAATCACAATATAGTGTTTCCAGACAGCAATTGAATATAGAAATCTGAATGTAAACAAATCCTGAAACACACTGGCTTTGTTTTGGTCCGATTTCACATGTAACAGTGAAAGCGTAATTTACTGCCCGTCCATCTGGAAGCAAATAAGTGATGAACCAATGTGATTTTATCCTAAATAAGCTGACTTTAAGAAAGGTATGTACTACATTGTTCGGCATAGACTGTTAGGAGGATAACTCTGCGCTACCACTTAAATTATCAAACTCCACAAAAGGGATCCAAACACTCAAGATGAAACTAAGTAACTCCGAAACCTAGTAAACTAATTGCACATTTGAATTAGGAATGTGGACACTAAAAAACTACTTCCTTCAGAGTACCCAAATCCACAGAAAGGAATTGATCCAGCTTGAAAACTATCCTGGCCTAATTAAGATTCGATCATTCGAGTCATCAATTGGAACAGGGAGCTTCTCCACATTTGGGATCCCAGCTCCATTGCAACGAACAGATCCCAGCTGCAGATGATTTTGTCACTACAGAAAAGCAAACACTGCACTATTGTGAATGCAAAACCAGAAAAGTTTATAATTGTCATGTCAGACAAATGGGAAGGAGGAGATTCTACCTTTGCTCATGCAAAAAGTAGCATAGCTCCTCTAGCTTCTTCGTTATTGATCTTCTCTTCATTCCAACAATCATAGTCCAATTTTTTGCAGTCGCAAAACTAACTCACAAGCAATTCCCCCAAAACATTTTCAGGCCCTGCAAAGCACAGGTGTCCAATTAGCAAATTTTGGCAAAAGGGACCCATTGTGGTGATTAAAACTTCAATGACATACCACACCCTGAACATTCAGAATTGTTGTGCTCCATCAATGTGCCTTTGCAGCAATAAGAAATAACAAGCACGAATCTGAAAGAAATAACAGTGAATTTTAGCTAAAAGTGCCAAGTTTACAGGCTTGTTTAAAGAGTAGCAATCCATACATATTGCCAGCAAGAGGCGCGAAAAGGCAAAGTGTACATGTTCAACCAAACATGATAAATTACACAGCGAAGTACATTATGCAGGTGCAGTTTGATCTTTAACACAGTCGACTTAGATCAATGAGGGAGCCCACAGCTACCTTGGATAAACCTCTTGAAGGTATTCACCAGGAGGCAACCAAATGATGGGAAAACACACAAAATAGTGGGCTTCACCTATAACATATAACCACATTGGGCTTCCCTAAAATAAATTTTGCCCAAAATGTCCCCTTCTATGGTCTTGAAGCCTAAGCTGATGACTTCCCTGACTGTTTTGCTAAATAATGCTCAAGCATGTCCTCTTCATCATCTGTACGTACATAAGGACACCAGGTTTTTGTAAGGTAGGTTTCACTACCAAACTCCACAAAAAAATTCTACTGTAGGCAAGAAAGAATAAATGAAGTTGAGAGGACGTTTACCTTCAAAATCATCGTCAAATTCGATGTCTTCCTCGTCTTCCTCCTCTTCTTCAGCAACTGTACTTGCTCCTTTCTGAAAAGACAGTTTCATGTAATGTGAAACTTGATACATATATGTACAAAGAACATTGGGTAAATAAAAGTATAAGTGGGGTAGCAGTAGTTAGGCATATCCTTAACTATGCTGTACTATAGGCATAAAACACAGGCAAGAGAAAACGTCTTATCTAGGATAAAGTACCATTGCATGCCTTCCACTTTCAAAATACTGTCTTCCGGTGAGCTTCTTTTCCTTTGGGGCCGTAAGAGCTGACTCTGGCATAAGCCTGCACATCATGAAAGTTCAAAAGATTATCTATATGCGCATATTTTGGCACTTCAAAAAGTTGGGAATCAAATGACATCTAAAGGAAACATGTCATGAGTGAACAAGATTCCATGAGGTCATCAAGAGCAAGCTAATGTAGAGAAAAAAAATGAATGCTTACTTAGCACGCTGTAGCGCCAATTCATCTTCAAAACGTTCTCTCCAAGCTAGAAAGCTCTCTACAGTAACAGCTTCACCATGGGGTACAATGACCTAACATGTAAGTAAATGTTTTTAAAAAGTATCATGCACGAAATTTATATATGCTAAAGGGGAACAGGATAGCAAATGTCTAGATTCCATGATTCGATAATACAACACGCATGTCTAATACTTAAATTTGCTAATGTAAGTGGCTCAGTAGGACAAGCACAAGAACCACTTCAAAACATGCATCCTAGGGCTGCCAGTGTCCATAAATTTTAAAATATGTACTCTTAGCCAGGAAAAGATATTGATTTTATGCAACTGCACCGCTATATATAGCCATAGTCACAGCTTTATTTCACCCTCTGTCCTCTGATTATGGATAGTTACAAAGAAGCAACCCTTGCCACTTTGCCAGCAATAGCTGAACCCAGTTCCTACACATTCATAGTAACGAAGATACAAAACAGATAAGGGAACTATACCTCCTCTTCTGCTTCTTCAGTTTCTTCAGGTTCCTCATCTCCAACGTTTTGTCCATATTTCTCGCTTAACCACTCTTTAGCTGATGTGACAAGAGTATATATACCATAGCCATGCCAAGATTCTCAGTTGCCTAAATGATGGGAATGTTCAACAGAACATGAGATTACGTCAGGTGACTGATAATGAATATACCTCACAACCAATAATAGGCTCCTAAGATGTCCTGGTGATATTTGAGCACAATATATTAAAGGACTGTAACTCTGACCTTTTTGTGAATCCTAGAAAGGCATGACAGTGTAATAAAATACAAGTCGACAACAAAAAAAGTTTTCTACCCGAACAATAATAAAATAATTGCCCACATTTATTTGGCTCGTTTTAATTATTTAACTTCAGAAGCATTCAGCTTCAATTGTTGCATGCACTTGCACAATTTTAGCTATGTGAGACAGGCACTGAACTTGGAGCCAAGTACTTACATACCTCTTGGTCAAGCTTTTCTTTCAAGGATTCAAGGTCTTCTGATTTAATTCCCCGTACACTGCATGAATGTGTTTGCAATTCAATGGTAAGAGTTAGAAATACAATAGGCACACATCTTGCACCAAAAGTACCATGAAATTTAACTCACAACTAAAAACTATCAATAGGCACAATGCTTGCTTCCAGGCATGCTGGACTATCAAGTTAAATAACACAACCTTTGGACATTCAAAAGCGGAGGCTCATCTGGGTATTTCTTGGTGTGTGCAAAAATCAGAGCCAGTTGAACTGTAAATCGGGGTCAGAAAACACGAGTACATGAAATCTGATATGAATCCAGCATTACAGAATATTTGCAAGTTTGTTTCTGTACAAATCAGTTTTACCTGGCACATGAGCCGACTCGTCAAAATCATCATCCTAGCCAATATAAAACAGGAAAAGATCACTAATTCATCAAATGAATTGCAAACACAGTAAGAACTGTAATTGGCACTGCAATTTCCAGAGCTTAAAAGTACGGCGCTCGATGTCGCCACCTAGGTCACTGGAGTATGCAGGATTCAAGAAAGTGTTATAATGATATAGACAACGGATTCCTTTCAAAGTACCTGAGGGGAGAGCAGGATCTGGAAGCACCGGGCGGCGGTGCCGAGTCCGCTCTCGCTGGGGTCAATCTCTGCATCAGTTCACACACAAGCCGATGGTTAAAAATCCGGTAAGAAACAGCAAACTTGAGCTAGAGGAAGCGAAGAACCAAAGATAGGGGAAGGTGAGGAGCTCGGCGGGGGTGGTGGTGACGTCGCGGGACGGCGGGTCGACGATGTGGGAGGTGAAGGGCACGGAGGTCTCGATGGTGAGCGCGGCCGTGGAGTCGGAGTTCGGCCACGGCGCTGCGGTAAGAAACAGCAAACTTGAGCTAGAGGAAGCGAAGAACCAAAGATAGGGGAAGGTGAGGAGCTCGGCGGGGGTGGTGGTGACGTCGCGGTACGGCGGGTCGACGATGTGGGAGGTGAAGAGCACGGAGGTCTCGATGGTGAGCGCGGCCGTGGAGTCGGAGTTCGGGCGCGCGGCGATGAGCGCCGTGGCCGGGGGCGCGCGGCGGGGAGGCGGCGGAGGAGAGCGGCCGCGGCCATGGCGACGGTTGGCTAGGGTTTCGGGGGGGAGGCGGGCCGGGGAGGGGAAGAGGAGGCGGCGGCGGCGCGGGGTGGGGAGGAGGAGGAGGCGGCGGCGGACCGGACGGGTGGGGGGAGGAGGAGGGGGAGGCGGCGGAGGAGGGCGGCCGCGGCCATGGCGACGGTTGGCTAGGGTTTCGGGGGGGAGGCGGGCCGGGGAGGGGAAGAGGAGGAGGCGGCGGCGCGGGGTGGGGAGGAGGAGGAGGCGGCGGCGGAGCGGACGGGTAGGGGGGGAGGAGACGACGGCGGAGCGGACGGGTGGGGGGAGAAGGAGACGGCGGCGGAGCGGACGGGTGGGGGGAGAAGGAGACGGCGGCGGAGCGGAGGAGTGGGAGGTGGGAGGCGGCGGCGCGGTGTGGGGGTTGGGGGCGGGGTGAGCATCGGGCGGAATTTTCGTGGGGGATCAGAGAGAGCGGGTCGATGGCGCAGCGTGGGCGCGGGGTGGATTCTTGATCAATGATATGCATGATCCATATAATTTTGGCCTTAGGATCTTCAATGAGTAAGAGAAAAAAAAATTAAGGAGGCCATTCATTTGTATGAAGTTGGATTACTTGGTACACAAATCTGGGTGGACTTAGATTAGGCATGACTGTGGGGGTGTATGAGGGGGTGGATTTAGTAAAGAAAATTTTGGTGTATTATAGAGTATAGGGTAGATGGTCATTCATTTCAAACTTCAGACGTACCTTTCCCTCTTGTAAACATCAATTGAGTTGCAAGGGTCTACATCAACGAATCTTTAATTTCAGGCTTATATCCTTCTTATTGTTATTCTTGCTCATTATCCATATGTTGTGTGCAACTCAAGTTTTCTTCAGGTCAAAGTCGATGGGCGAAGAGAGGGAAAGGGAGGAATCTGACGCCCAAGTTTCCCTCCCACCGTTTCGGATGCGTGGCGCTAAAGCGAAGCTCGCGTGGTGGCAACTGTAGCACTAAACCGCTCGTGGTAAATTTCACCGGGTTGCCGCGATCCATCGATCAGCCGAGGTTTGTGCCGGCGTTGGCCTGATTGATATTAGAAATTTGGGATATACTATTACACAGGCGACTGAAATTTTTTTATCATTCAGTCACCTAAAGTTGCACTTTGAATCACTTGAAGTTGCACATGTTTTTTTTAGGGGGGCTGCAATTTTAGTTGATTGAGAGTGCAATTTCAGGTCACCTGAAGTTGCACTCTGAATCACCTAAAGTTGCAGCTGTTTTTTTGGAGGGGGCTGCAATTTTAGTTCATTAAGAGTGCAATTTCAGGTGACTGAAACATAAAAAAAAATTTAGTCGCCTGTGCAATAGCAAAACCATAGAAATTTAGCATAGCAGTATTGCATGACACGAAGTGAATATTTTGCAACATTGCCTTGTGCAGAATGGTCGCATCCGAAACACGGGCGATATTCTTGGCAGTGATCGGTTGGGCTTAAACTTTTAGCTTCCAGCTTATTTTTCACTATTTATAAATTTCGTCTTTTTTTGAACTTTTGGCTTTTTGTTGAGCTTTTTTGCCGGTTCTTTTTTTCCGTATTTGTTTGTATTATACGTAATGGGCTAACATATTTTTTATATTTTTTTAATTTTTTTAAATTTAATTATGCTAAATAAGGCTCTGTCAGCTACAGTGTTTTTTTCAGCCAGCTACAGTGTTTTCAGCCATAAGCCATAAGCTTTTAAGCCCAACTGATCACCAGCTTAGTACATCTCTAATAGTAATATCTTAGCTATCTCTTAGTTATATTAAATAAATAAAATTTTATGTAGAGGAGAGAGGAGATGAGGAGAGATAATATGTTGTCTCTTATTCAATAAACGACATGAACCCGCAAACTAACGTAAATAGTGAAAGGGTGTGATAAGAAATAAGATCTTAGCAACAGATGAATAATTACTTATGAATTGAAATACATATTCTCCATCTCTTATCTGTGATTCTGTGAACAAATACTAAGTATTTCACAAGTGTGAACATATAGTTTTAAGTTCATTTTCACTATCGTGAATGTGAATAGTGAATACAGATAATTTCAGAAGGGACAAAAGGAGATACATGGAATTGCATATTAGTGGAACTAGTTGTAATCTTTCAATCGGTTCCAAGGTATGAAGTTAATTTGTAATTTTTTTAATTATTTTTATTTTCTTTATATTATCTGAGACGCTGTCTCTAGTATGAATAATTGTGAATTATACTTAATTATCGTTATTGTGGATCTTTATGTTTTTTTATCGAATATTATTTTATAACGTTAAATACCTATTCTAAAATCACGAGTCCACTCTACCTCTAGTGCTATTTTTAAATAAGATAAAAGTTTTATAAATAATCTTAAGAGATAAATTATTGTACATACGACGGTTAGTTGCACGGGGGAGTATCTTTCATGCAAGTGAGGTACTGATGTGCCATTTGCCTGTGCTCGGTTGGGTGGCGTTCACGGTAATTAGGTCTTTTGGCACGTTTTCGTCAGAACGATCCGAATTGCAAAATATTAGCATGGAGCATCTTTCGAAAGGGCAAAACGGTGATATAAAAGATGGGTGAGAGAGGCGTCAAGGAGTGAAAAAGGCAAACAGGTGTTTTGGGCACGCGACTTACGGGGAGGGCCCACGGTGCTACTTCCCATCACCCTCCCCCTCCCGGAAACGCGTGCTTGCCGGGGACAAAAGGCTTCCCTCCCTCCCGTCCACATCGCTCCCGCCGCCCGCCACCTTCCTCCTTTCACACCTCCAACGCCACCGCCACCTTTATATCTCCCTTCCCTCCGTCTCTCTCCTCCTCACCTCACCTCCAACGCCGCCGCTAGCTCCACCCGAACCCCCAGCCAGCCAGATGTTCCTCGCCGACAGGTACCACTCCCTCCTCCCCTTCCACCGCGCCACCTCCAAGAACCACCACCGCCATCCCGGCAAGGCGCCGGCCAGGGCGGGAACCACCGCCCGCTTCGACTCCGCGCTCGCCGCGCGCCTCAGGAGCCTGCTGCCCCTGCCGGCCTCCCCGCTCGCCGCGCTAGCGCGCCTCGCCGACCTCCTCGCGATCACGCTCGGCGACGCCGTCCCCGCGCTCGCCGGCGAGGGGGGCGCTGCCGCCGTCGCCGCGCATCTCGACGCCGGCGTCGCGCTCCTCGACGCCTGCAACGCCATCGCCCTCCGCCTCGACCGGCTCCGCCGCCGCCGCCTCCTCTCCCGCTTCGCGCTCCACCTCCTGTCTTCGTCCTCGGCTTCCCCGTCCCCGTCGACAATCTGCCGCGCGCGTGCTGCGCTCGCCGACCGTGACGACCACGCCGCGGCGTCCTCACCCCCTCCGCTCCCTTCCCTCCCCTTTGATCAACCCCGTGGCCGCCTCTCCGCCGCGGCGCGCGTCCTCCTCGCCGTGGACGCCGTCTCCTCCCTCGCAGCGGCAGCCGCGGCCGCAGTCCTCGGCGGCGGCACTCTCGAGGCCGCCTTCCCGTCTGTCTCTGGCGACTTCTCGTGGGCGGAAGCCTTCAACGCCGTCTCCATCCAGCTCTCCGGCCTCGCCAGCAACACCGGCGAGGTGGACGCCGTCGACGAGGCGATCGGCAAGCTCGCGTCGGTTCTTGACAGCGAAGGCGACGTCGACGAGGCGGCGCTGCGGGCCGCCACGCAGGAGGTGGAGAAGCGGACGGAGGAGCTGACGGCGCGGCTGGACCGCCTGTCCGACGCTGTTAACGGCGTATTCCGCGCGGCGCTATGCCTCCGCAACGCCGAGCTTGGCAGCTTCATGGGGGGACCCGCCGAAAAGACATGTAAATAGCCGTTACTACTGCTGTCTAGTTACGCTCGTATCGAATCAATGGTACTGTGTACAGTGTTACAGGTGCAGGGCAACATTGGGTGGTGATGTCTTAGGCAGATGCAGGTTTGGGTTCGGCGAGTTTGGTAATTATCTGTGTCAAGGAGGCCACATATGAGAATGCTTGCATTTTGCACCCTTTTGGATGTGTGGAATCCAGTAAAATGTGGGAAAACTGTTGCAAATGTTCACCTGGCTCTGTAATTTTGCGGCATGATAGTTTATACTACGAGGAATTCGATATGATATCTTCTTTCTTGATCGGTTTATCAGCTGGAACTTGGAAGAACCATAGGCGAGTTTTTTTTTCCAAAGGTGGTGCTCGGTTGGGCTGAATTTTGGTTGTTTAGGAGTGAATTTTCACTGTAGCAGATGATGGTTTATTTGGTATACCAAAATCCCATTACTTGCAACGTTGCTCTTACGAGACTATACATGAGCATGCGCTCTAATAATCCCGTTTAATCCACGAATCCAGATTGAGTTTCAGGAGAGGAAGTTTAGTATTGGAGGCACTACTAGCTCACGTGCAACCCGGTCTTTCATGATAAAAGAGAGAGACACGGAGCGGCAAGAGACAAGTTCGCCACAGAGCACAGCCAACTAAGCAAGAGACAAGTTCGCCACAGAGCACACAACGACCATTCAGTCTTGAGCTGAGCATCCCGCCTGCCAGCCCGGCACGAACGGCGACCGGCAACCGAGACGCTTCGCAAGCTGCATGTGCCGGAGAGCGGCCTCCCCACAAACCCGTCCGTTTCCTCGGCGCGGACGCGAACTGCACGTCAAAAAGTCAGCGGCGCATGGCCCATGGGAGACGACGACGAGGAGGTTGCCGAAAGGCGTAAAGTGTTCGCGACACTCACTCAACGACGAGTCGGGTCAAGTACCTTGTCCCTGCGCTTGCTTGCAGTAGTTGCAGCCGTCACGCAAGCAAGCAAGCGCACAGTATTGCCGTCGCGGCAAGCCGGCAAGCGTGTACGGGCAGGCCCCGCCGGTCACTGCCGTCGTCGCCCACGGCTGTCGCGGTGCGGAGCGAGGCGAGGTAGCCCTGCCCGACACTGTCGAGCAGCGCTTGCCCATACACTTCCGCTACTTCCGATGGGGACGCCATGCTTGCTTGGCATCTCTGATCTTACTTACCCTGCTAGAACATGCATGGTAGCTGTACCATGCCCTGTCCTGCTGCCATTCTTTTCTTTAATTTTGTATGCACTCTGCCAATGGTGCATATCACCAATCACGTATGGAGGCTAGGGGCATATGGCCCCTAACAAGCTCCGCGTATGCACTGCGCGGACAACTCATCTCGTTGAAACAATAGGCAAAATGCGATCAAACACCCCATGTGAAATGGATAGTAGATGGGGTTAGGGGCTATAAAAAACTCAAGGCTTATGAACTGCTTGAGACTGGCTCGGTTTAGACTTAATTTAAGCTCGATTCGAGCTTATAACAAACTGAGCTCGAGCCCCACCATAAGCTCACGTGCCTGGTCGAGCCAAGCTCGAATAGTTCGAGCAAACTTAGCCCATTTTATCATGGGTCAATCCTCCTGACCTCAGCCCAACTCCTCACTTCTTAGCCCTTAGGTCCCCAAGACCCCAACCTTATCCACTATGGCACTGCCCAACTCATCTGAAACCAGGCGACCTATGACTCAGCGACTCCCTCTCCAGATCCCAAATCCCATCCAACCCAAGCGAGTGAGCGACAATGCGAGTAGCTGGAGCTAGGCATGCTGCAACGTGACCGACGCCAAGCGCCAGCACGCTACTCCCTCCAATATCTTGCGGGCCACCACCCTTTTCGACTGCCGCGCCTCTTGGTCCCGATTGCGCCAAACGCCGCTGCCTCCCCTACAAATTCGGCTCCCTCTAGCTCCTGTGCTGTCCTCTATGGAGTCTCCGTGGTTCGATTGCTGGCGGCGTGGCTCGTCCTCTAGCCACCGCCTGACTTCCCCTTTGGCCTTGTCCCTCCATGTCGGCCTTGGCTCTGGCCAACTTGCCTGCAGCCCGACGCTGCACTCTTGATTCCAGCGCCCAAGCCACCTCGCTTGGTCTCCTTCGGCTAGGCACCGCCTTCCTTTTAGTCAACCACGTCCCAGCCACAGCTTTCCTTGGCTCCGGCCCAGCCATGGCTGCCCCTAGTCTGAACTCCCCTACGACTTCCTGGCCTCGAGGGAGTTTTCCCCTCTCATTTCTTCCCCTATCTTATTTCCTCATGTTCTTTATATTTTTTTTAGTTATTTTCGATTCGTGGATTTAATTTATTGCTTGTTTGGTGATTGTCCTGTCCGGCTATCCCTGTGATGTGAGAATGATTTTTTTTGATGAAAACATAAAGTCACATTTTTTGATGAAAACATAAAGTCATAGTTTACCGAGCCTAGATGAGCTTTATCGAGCCGAGCTCAAAGCTCAACCACCAATTTATGTTCGCTCGAGCTCAGCTTGTTTGTAACCCTAGATAGGGTAGGAGCGCATGCTGGTAAGAGATAAAAATCCACTTCTAACTATCAACTGACTGCTACGAACTGAAACGGAAAACCAAAAGCAGAGAGCTAAACAAAATGCTTCTAACTATGCATCAAAATCCCAAATGAAGTAGTCCTCCAAGCTGATGTCGGCCACAGTCGACGAGGTGGGGTCTAGAGCTTCCCCCAGGAACAATAGAGTGAAATCATCCCAGACCGTGCTGCCACCGGCCATCAGCATCGCCGCGCGGCATCTTATTCCGCGCATGGGAACCTCTGTAAGTTCCAGAAGACGCAAATGCTCGAGGGCTCTCAATTTAGGATTATGAGGTGTGGTCGATGTCTTTTGATTTATGATTATGAGGTGTAATCGACGATTTTCGACTTACTTGGCGGATTTAAAAACTTTTAGAACATGTTTGTATACATATTCTAAAATTTTTTACCGCGTGAGTTTTAAAATATGTAGTATAATAAATTTTCAAAATCCGTAGCAACGCACATGTATTTAGCTAATAAACTAAAAAATATAAGCCACAGTTCAAAAAATTCCATCCATTCCTCCTGCAAAGTACCTCTCCTCAATATTTCATACAAGGTTGCATACGTCAATATGTTCTACCAACGAGGATTAATATTTTTATGGGAAATTTCTTCGTACGAGTCACGAGTCATGCCTAGGGATGGCAATCGGGCGCGGCGGGTACGGGTAGTGCTCGCCCATACCCGTACCCGCGACCCTAATTTTCGCCCACGGGTATACCCGTACCCGCCCACGGGTAAAAAACCCCGCCCATACCCGTCACCCGCGGGTACCCGTCGCCCGCGGGTATACCCGTTTACCCGCAAGAGAAAAAAATGGTAGGAAATTTTCAGAATTCTTGCCTCCCCATTCATAAGCCAGCTGTTGAACAACTCCTCAGATCATTTTCCAATTTTTTTTGTTTTCAATGGATGTAACTGAGAATGACAATGATATGTACCAGTTTGGCAGTGATATGCATTCGACTAATTCACTGGTTCATTGAAATGCAGATCTCGAAATACAATCTGACAATATACACCAACCATTCTACAATCTGACAATACACATTTGCATTCACTCAAATTTCAGATCACGAAAATCAACATATGATGTACCTGTGAATCGATCTGGAGGATGGCGGCGGCGGCTTGATCTGGAGGACGGCGGCGGCGGGGAGGCGGCTCGACCGCTGGATCCGGCCGGCGTCTCGGGCTCTCAGCGGGTGGGGGCGGCGGCGGGGCAGCGTCCGATCTGGAGGACGACGGCGGCGGGGAGGCGGCTCGACCGCTGGATCCGACCGGCGTCTCGGGCTCTCGGCGGGTGGGGGCGGTGGCGGGGGCGCTGGATTTGGAGGAGACGGCGGCGGGGAGGCGGCTCGACCGCTGGATCCGGCCGGCGTCTCGGGCTCTCAGCGGGGCCACTGGATCTGGAGGAGACGCGAGGGGAGGAGGCTCTGGAATGAATGAGGCGGCGGCTGGTTAGGGTTTGTTTGACGCGAGGGGAGGAGGCTGTTTGATCCGTGAATGGGTGGACTCGGTCACTCGGGAGTACTGGAGGGTTAGGCCGCCCGTTAGCGTTTGTTTGATGCGGGTAAATGGGTAAAACGGGTACGGGTAGAGCTTACCCATACCCGTACCCGTTTACCCGATGGGCAGAGGGTTTTCCCCGTTTTCATACCCGTGGGTATAAAATGCATCCCATACCCGACTCCATTAGGGTATTTACCCACGGGTATACGGGTAAACGGGTACAATTGCCATCCCTAGTCATGCCTGCACCATCTATGGTGGATAATTGTAGGAAAAACAAAACAAAAACAAAGGGAGCTTTAATTCGGCGGTGGCCCATTAGGCCACAACGTTCAATATCCCAGCGAAGCCCGGCACGGCCTGCCAACTCCGCAATGAACAGCCACGCAAGGTACGGTACGTGCGCGCGCGGTCAAATTGACGTAGTCGAACATGCAACCAACGATGGATCGATCACATTGACCGCCGGCGAGCCAACTCCGCGCGCGCCCCCACGTACTCGCCGTCTCCACTATTCCCTCCCCGAGACTCTAACCACCCTCCTCCTCCACGACTCACCGCTTAACCATCCCTCCCTCCCTATTAATTCGCTTCGCTTGCATGCCATTGCCGAGCCCATTAGTCTTTAGCTCTGCGTCGATCGATCGGCACTGATCAGCTAGGAAGACACCGGCCGGCCATGGCAAATCTCGTTTCCCTTGTGACGCTCCTTGCGCTCTTCGGCGCATTGGGCCGCCGCGCCGCTGCCACCGACTTTGAAGTCGGTGGAGACGACGGCTGGGTCGTGCCGCCGGCCAACGAGGCCGGCATGTACAACGAGTGGGCGTCCAAGAACCGCTTCCTCGTCGGCGACAGCGTCCGTAAGACTGGGTTCATTCGATCCGATATGCTTGTTTAATATAGCTGGTACTGTAATTTTCTTGGCGATGTCATTGATTTGAAACTGATCGTACGTGCGCATTGATTGATGGGTACGTAGATTTCAAGTACAAGAAGGACTCGGTGATGGTGGTGACGGAGGACGACTACAACATGTGCCGGTCGTCGCACCCCATCTTCTTCTCCAACAACGGCGACACGGAGCTGCGGCTCGACCGCCCGGGCCTCTTCTACTTCATCAGCGGCGTCACCGGCCACTGCGAGCGCGGCCAGAGGATGATCATCAAGGTCATCGGCCAGGACGCGCCCCCGCCGGCGCCCAGCCCGCCCCCGCCGTCGGCGCCTCCCAGCCCGCCGCACCCGAGTGGCGCTGCGACGGGCGCCAGCGGATTCGCTGGTGCCATTGCCGTCGCGGCGATGCTGTTGCCGGTCATTGTGCATGGTGTCTAATTAGCGTAGCTGGCCGGATATCTACATCTTTGAAGCTTAATTATATTGTTAGGTTTGTGCGTGTTTACTGAATTCTGCTTGGTGTCGCTTAATTGGGATATTGGATGTGCATGGTTTGTTTGTAATCATCTAGCGCGTTTCCATGTTGTGCTCTGTTGCTCACTAGAGTTAGCGTGCTGTTCCTACTTAATTTTTTATATTTAGAATTAGATGGTTAGGGATATCTTCTATGATGTGGTGGAGAATTTATTTGTGGCTTTTCCGAAGACCATATGAATTTGGCCATGTTCTTTTTCAGGTTTTAGTTTATGCTTTTGATTTATCTATAATAACTAGCTTTTAAACAGAATGTCTTTCAAGATGGGGTCTACTAGGTAATTACAGTGCATACTGTATTAACTTCATTTGTATCGGTAAAAACCGTACGTAAGTTTCTGTTACTATATAATTTCTCATCCGAATAGCCCAAAAGCCACAAGCCACAGTCAAAATCCATAAGTCTCAGCCAAAAAAAAAACAGGCCGGCGTAGCCAAAGCCATAAATCTCAGAAAAAAAAACAAAAAAGATCAGGCCCTTTGTATACGGCGTAGATAAACACGATATTTGCTTGCATTGTGCAGCCACTTGCGCGCGCGCAGTACCATGTATACAGAAAAGAAAGGCTAATGAAACGAGTGCGCTGTTTGAAGACAAATGTATTTTTTTTAGTTTCTGAGAAACAACTAAATTACTAACACATCGCAACTGAATTTCCATGCACTGTGGGATTGGGGTTTCTCTTACCAAGAACATAACGGCAGCCCTATCTTCTTTTCGGCCCAAGCTAGTCCACGGCCTGAATTTATGTTTTCTGGAAGCGAAACAGCCGGGCGGAGGCGCTACAAGTTGGGTGCGGAGGCGGACTGGTTTCAAATTTGGGCCTTGGGTGGACGCCCGGCCGAACGGCTTGCTCGTCACAAACGCGGCGTTTTCGTCTCAGCAAACTGTTGAGAAACCGTCGCTGGCGACCAGTCCGAACGATTTCTCTGCTTAGAACAAGAACGAATCAATCATAGAATCACAGAGAGAATAGATTGAACACAGAGAGGTAGAGAGAACTCCTGGTCTTTCTTTATTGCTTTAGATTGCATCGGGTACATAATGAGAGGGGTCTAGGTCCCTATTTATAGTCTACGGTGGGGTGCCCAAATATGCCAGGACTCTTGGCCATGGGCCCAGTTTCCTAACACTCCCCCTTGGGCACTCACCCAACATGCTCATGCCTCGTCAAAACTCCATAAAAACCCAGTGGGAAAAATTTGAAGAAAGAGTACATGATACATGTGATGCTGCGATGCACGAATTGCCTCATTAAAAACCTTGGTCAAGAAACTTCATGGAAAACTCGTCAAGGGAAAAAGAGTACAATTCACCCAAATTCATTTAGTCTGCAAGACTTTATTTTGGGTACTTAATCTTCATGATCAAGATTTATTAGCGGGCTTGTGAGAATTCTCCCCCTGAATTCTGCACTTCTCTAAGTCTTATCATTCCTATTCCACGCACGCACCTTTCAAAGCTAGATGCGGGGAGTGACTTAGTGAATAAATCTGCGAGATTTTCACATGACTTAGTATGCAGTACTTTAATTTCGTCCATCCTTTGCAATTCATGTGCATAGAAGAACTTGGGGTTGATATGCTTTGTGAGATGACTCTTCACATAGCCCGTTTGCACTTGTGCAACGCAAGCGGCATTATCTTCATAGATAATTGTGGGGTTCTGTACAATGTTCATCCCACATGACTGCTGGATGTGGTGAACCATTCGGCGGAGCCAAGCGCACTCTCGTGCGGCTTCATACAGTGCTATAATTTCTGAGTGGTTCGTCGAAGTAGCTACCAGGCTTTGCTTAGACGATTTCCATGAAATTGCAGTTCCACCACACAGGAATACATAGCCTGTTTGTGACTTAGCGGTATGCGGGTCTGACAGATACCCAGCATCTGCATAGCCAATCAAGTTCAGATCTTGATTCTTTCTGTAAAACAATCCGAGGTCCTTGCTACCTTGCAGGTATCGAAAAATGTCCTTTATGCCCTGCCAATGCCTTTTGGTGGGCTCTGCACTGTACCTTGCTAAAAGGTTCACGGCAAATGCAATGTCCGGTCTAGTGCAGTTCGCTAAATACAAGAGTGCTCCCACTGCACTCAAGTATGGGAATTCCGGTCCCAGGACTTCCTCCCCCTCTTCCCTAGGTCGGAAAGGATCTTTTTCTTGCTGTAAAGACCTACCGATCATCGGTACTTTCGAGGGAAATGCCTTCTCGAAGCCAAACCTCTCAAGCACCTTCTGGGTGTAGGTCGACTGATGTACCAAGACTCCTTCGGGGACATGCTCAAGCTGCAAGCCTAAGCAAAACTTGGTCTTGCCCAAATCTTTCATTTCAAATTCTGACTCCAAGTAGGAGCTTGCTTCTTTTATGTCTTCGGCTGTCCCGATGATATTCAGATCATCTACATACACAGAGATTATACAGAATCCATTCTGGGATCGCCGTATAAATACACAAGGACAGTCTTCATTGTTCGTGTAGCCTTTCTTGCAGAGAAAGTCGCTCAAGCGATTATACCACATTCTTCCAGATTGTTTCAGTCCATACAGTGACTTTCTGAGTTTCACACTGTACAGATTTCTATTTGCTCTGTCTTGGTTTGGGAGAGGGATTCCTTCAGGGACTCTCATATAAATCTCCGAATTCAAGTTACCGTAAAGGTATGCAGTCACAACATCCATCAATTTCATTTCCAAATTCAAGTTCACTGCCATTGAGATCAAGTATCTAAAGGTAATTCCACTCATGACTGGGGAGTAGGTTTCTTCATAATCAACTCCAGGACGTTGAGTGAAACCTTGGGCTACCAGCCTTGCTTTGTATCTCACTACTTCATTTCTTTCATTTCTCTTTCGAACAAATACCCACTTGTGCCCAACGGGGTGTATGTGGGGAGGTGTGCGGCATACGGGCCCAAACACCTCTCTTTTATTCAGAGATAGCAATTCAGTTGCTATTGCCTTCTTCCAATCTTCCCAATCTGATCTTTTCTTACATTCAGCGAGCGATGCAGGCTCGGGATCAAGATCGATGATGGTGGCAATTTTCTTTGCGAAGTAGATATCGATATTAGCTGTTGTCCTATTCAGGGACTCTCCCGTGTACACATAATTTATAGCTATTTCTTCATGAGTTGCTTCTTCTGGAGCTTCACCTTGCGCATCGCTTCTTTCAATTGCGGTGGCAAGTCCCTTTAGTTTTTCGGCTCCGATGTGTGCGCACACATCCATGCCGATGGGGATATTCAGATCCGGTATGTCCTTTTCGGAAGGTGTCATACTTGTGCCAGGTCTCAACTGGCTCCCCTTCTCATTCTGGGGGACTTCAATGATCGGCTGTGATAAATCCCTCTTATCCTTCTTCACCAGGCGTCCCCGGTTACTTTGGATTCGAGGAACCGGAGTTCTCGTCCTTTATTATTTTTTCTGAGGCCTCTGGACGAGATTAGGGATACCTTCTGCTTTATTTGGTATTTCAACCCTCTCCGGTGCAGTGCGTGCAAGCACATGCGACTTAGTCACGCTCTTCAAATCACTAAAGTGATCAGGCAGCTGATTTGCTAATGCTTGCAAATCTATTTTGTCTTCTGGACTTCTATTGTCTTCTAGACTTCTCTTGTCTTCTGGACTTCTCTAGTGCGCGGGTCATCTGCATGGATTCCCCAGGCTTGCCACGTAATTTCCCGACATTCATCATCAAGGGGTTGATTTCCTCCCCCTAATGTTGGGAAATTTTCGGTGGTGACACTTGCACTAGTTGCATAGGTGAGTGGATGTTGTAGGCCGAAGGTTTAAGGTTGATGAGATTCGCTGCATGAAGGACTACGTGTCCCCAACATGTAGCTGGCAAATTACTTTTATGCAAGAGGGGTCGGACAATAATTTTAATTCTCTTAATTAAAGCCTCTGCCAAACCATTGTGAGTATGGACATGCGGTACCGAGTGCTCAACTGCAATTCCCATCGCCATGCAATAATCATCAAATGCCTTCGAAGTCAATTCTCCGGCGTTGTCCATTCTGATGGACTTGATATGATGATCAGGAAACACATTTCTGATGCGAATGATCTGCGAGATCAATTTTGCAAAGGCGTGGTTTCTTGTGGACAACAAACCCACATATGACCACTTCGAAGAAGCGTCAATGAGCACCATGAAATACTTAAATGGCCCTGAGACGGGTTGAATGGGACCGCAAATGTCTCCCTGGATGCGTTCCAGAAATGCAGGGACTTCATCCTTCACTTTCAGAGTGGAGGGTCTAGTTATTAGTTTCCCGGTGGCACATGCGGGGCACACAAAATCTTCATGATTCGGGAAATTCTTCACATTAATATTATGCCCATACGAGTTGTTTATTATGTTTCTCATCATCCTAAGAATTGGGTGGCCTAATCTGTCATGCCAGAGACAGAAAAAATTCAGAGCTTCTAAATACTATTTTGAGAACAGTGTACGCTGCAGGCGCCTTTATGATGGTATAATATAGCCCAGGAAGATTTTGTAATACCCTTTTCTATTCGTTTCGCGCTTCGTAATGAGCAGGTATTCCTTACCGTACTCTTCTTCAGTCTCAACGTGGAAACCATTTGCGCGGATATTCATAAAATTTAGGAGAGTTCAAGTCGATTCTGGGTACAATAAGGCTTCTTCAATGACCAAAGTTGTGCCCATTGTGGCTCTTTCCGAACCAATTATACATACATCGCTTCTGGCGATTGTCGTAAGGCTACTAGTGCTCTTACGGATCGACTGGAAATAATAGTCTCTCTTAAGATGGTATGCATTGTGCCACTGCTAGCTAAACACACTTCCTTCGTAGGGCGCTACACGTGTTCTAATATAGGGTATTTATTAACATGTATGAGAAGGCAATTAACATATAAATAAAATACTCCAATATCAGAACATATCATGCCATCATAAACTGAATAAATGAATGAATTCTTCAAATATCATCCAACCATCACGAGAAAATAACAATTCTTAAGTACCATCCATGCAAATTCGAACATATTCTTCCACACAAAATAAATGACAATTAAAGTCTAAATGCATTCAGTGCACAAGACTTCTTCTGCTATTTTCTCGGGGTTGACATTCTCTTCAAGAGAAATCATTACGATGGCTGCTTCTAGGTCGAGGGAGGTGCTGCTGTCGTAATGGTCTCAAACGCCATCATCGCAGGCAGCTGCTCAGAACGCTCCCCCTCAACCGATGCAGAGTGGGCTTCATGTGCCCTTTGCCATCCCGTTTTGGCTTGCTAGCCTTATTCTCACGTGGAGCATCTGATTTGCCTTTCTAGGCTGCGGTCTTACCCTTCTTTCCCCTTTTCTCTATCAAGGGCTTTCGCACCTTGTTGCTCCCGGTGTTGGCTTCACGACCAACGGAGCTCCCAGGTGGC
Source organism: Dendrocalamus latiflorus (assembly GCA_017311315.1). Classification (NCBI taxonomy): domain Eukaryota; kingdom Viridiplantae; phylum Streptophyta; class Magnoliopsida; order Poales; family Poaceae; genus Dendrocalamus; species Dendrocalamus latiflorus. Next base: position 1,307,218 of record CM029627.1, read on the forward strand.
TGAGTGACGTAGTTCTTACAGAGAACTTTGTCCCGAGCCTCCGCAACTTGCATCATATCGGTCAATTCGGCGTATTCCGCATAGCCATCTTGACGATAATTATGTGCGGATTGTACTTCATTTGGGTGGAAGGATTTTCTCAATTTTATGTATTGGGGTACAAATCCTGTGCAAGACAGAATTGTATTCCCTGACCGTCTTAAAGTCGGCAAACCTTAGTCTGATCCACTCCTCTTCTGCTTGAGGAAGAATGGTGTACTTTAGCCTCTCAAACCTGCTTCTTGGGTGCGGTCCAGAGTGCTAGCGCACTATTCTCTACCATGTACTCATTCTTGAGAGTGAGGCAGAAGCGGTGCCTGAGAAAATTAAGTGCCTGATCATTCTCTTTAGGCGTGGGTTAGGCGTCATTCAGTCCGCCAATCCCAATAGTCGCGCGGAGCTTCCTGGCTCCAAGCACAATCTCGACATCGGATGCCTACATCAGATAGTTTTGGCCATGCTGGGCCAGCTCCTCGAACTTCCAGTTCGTGATGCTAGTCATCTAAATGTGTATAAGTCTACTGCTGGTAGACATGCACGGAATAATTCACTGCGGGTAAATAAATGGTACAAAAGGTTCTCGTAATGTTTCATAATTTTCTGTGCATTTTCTATAATTTTACTGCTAATTTCAGTGATTAAAAGCAATTTCAGCAATTACAATTAACCAAACAGTAAATAAATACAGAAAATACAGAGAATAATAATGGCAGAAATAAATAAGCTTCAAATGCTAAAAAATGCAAAATTCGGATTCCCGATGCCCTTTTATGCTAAAATATGAAATTTCAGCAAATTCTGCAATTCCAGAGGGTTTTTACGCAAAATTTCAGTTCAGAGAAAAATTCGCGCAATTTTCTGATTTACAGAGGGGTTTTCTGCAAAATTCTGGACCCGCTCGTAAATTTGAGGGCTTATTCGCAATTTTCGGAACTGCGAGGTCTTTTCTGCAAAAAAATAGGACTGAATGCAAGTTCTAGGGTCCTTTCGGTAATTTCACGGAAGTCGGAGGGTTTTCTTGTAAAATCCGCCTCCCTATCCGATTCAGGCCTCCCCTCCCCGTTTTTTTTCTTTGCCCGCATCCGGCCCATTTGGCTTTGGCCCATGCAGGCCCATTTGGCCTTTTGGCCCACCCGGGCGGTGTTAACCCCATGAGTAGGGTTTCCCCTACTCATGTTTTCCCGTGGCGGCGGCGGCCGGTCAAGGGCGCGGGCGGCGGTCCAAGCGGGCGCGGGCGGCGGCCCAAGCGAGCGCGGGCGGCAGCCGTCCGTCGGCGAGGCGGCGCATGGGGAAGCCGGGGCCGGCAGTAGTGGTAGCGGCGCCGTGCGGGGCGCGACGGCACGAGCGCTGGTGGCGCGCGGGGGGGGGGGGGGGGGGCGAGGCAAGGCGACTGCGGCGATGCCATTCGGGGCGGCGCAGTGAGGCAACCGCGGCAGCGCCATTCGGGGCGATGTGAGGAGGCGACTGCGGGCGCTAGGTTGGAGCGGCAAAGGCCGTGCGGTGCCGGTGCGGCGGCGTGCGTCCTCGGGCGAGGCCGGCACGGCAGGGTGGTCGGCGCCGCATGGCGCGTACAGGCAGCCGAACAGCGGGGCCGGCAGGGCAGGCGGCGGCGCACGGCGCGTACGGGCGGCCAAGCGGCGGCCCGAGATGCGGCTCGGGTGGAGGTACGGTGACCAAGTCGGGCCGATGGAGCCAGCGAGCGGCCGGTGGAGCCGTGCGGGGCGAGCATCCGGCGGCGCACTAAGGCGACCGGAGGGGCAGCTGCGGGCCGATACGGCGGGTCGGGAGGCGGCGTACAGCACGTGCGGCCGGCCGAAGGCCGGCGGCGGACCGGGAAGGCAGCTGCACGCCGACGGCGAGCCCGAGGCTCCCGGGGGCGGCAGCGTCTTGCAGGACGACCGGTGTATCTCGGCGCGCTTCGGGTCGGATCTCCATGCCGACTGCTTGCCGAGGTGTCCGAGTGGGGCGGCGACTTCAGCAGCCCGTGCGGGTGGCGCTGCGGTTGGGCGTGAAGCCGACAGCACCCATCGGCCATGCGGGGCCATACTGCCAGCGGTGACACGTGCTCCTTGGCCGGCGACTGGCCGGCGGCCGGCAGAGCGCGTACAGGCGCGGCTATGCCTTGGGTGGCGATGCGCATTCTGGCGCAGTGATAGTGCTACCTCCTTTTTCGTGTGATGCCGTGCAGAGCAAAATAGAAGACGTGATGCCAATTTGCTTTGTACAGTGATCATGCAGAATCAAACAAAACCATGCAAAAATTTCGTTTTCCAATCTAGATGCAATCAACATCTACCCCGTTTCGCAATCTACCGATCGACATTGTGCCGGCGATTTCAGATCTGCTCGCGGTAGATTTGGGGCGGATTTGCATCGTTCTACAGTGCAATCGACATCTACCCCGTTTCGCAATCTACCGATCGGCATTGTGCCGGCGACTTCAAGTCTGCTCGCGGTAGATTAGGGCGGATTTGCACCGTAGAATTTCAATCTAGAACGCGAAAATAAAATACAGATTCAAAAGCGATCTAGAAAATTCAATCTGTGCTTCGATGATTACCTCGTTCACCGGAGCGAAGTCGTGCTGATAACGTGTTGAGAAACCGTCGCTGGCGACCAGTCCGAACGATTTCTCTGCTTAGAACAAGAACGAATCAATCACAGAATCACAGAGAGAATAGATTGAACACAGAGAGGTAGAGAGAACTCCTGGTCTTTCTTTATTGCTTTAGATTGCATCGGGTACATAATGAGAGGGGTCTAGGTCCCTATTTATAGTCTACGGTGGGGTGCCCAAATATGCCAGGACTCTTGGCCATGGGCCCAGTTTCCTAACACAAACAAGCCGCACCAACAGTCGACACTCGCGTAGCCACGGAAAAAATCAGTGCAAACTAGCTATGTATCTGTGCATTGCAATAAAATTTATTAAATATATAAAAAATATACTATAGAAAAGAGTTATTTTGATCGATTGAAAAATAAAAAATAACGCAAAATTAAAAATAATGAAAAATAAAAAATAATGAAAAATTAAAGAGATAGAATAGTCGGAGAAGAATGAATGTGCAACCAGCAGCAGGTATTCTTTTCCAATAGTAATGAACACGTCCGGTTTCCGCGAATCCGGCCGTGCCGAGCGAGGGTCGTGGCGCGGCGCCGATTCCGCCGTCCCGCTCCCGCGCGCCCAAACTTGCCGCCGTCCTTCCTCCTCCTCCTCCTCCTCCTAGCGACGCGCGCCCATTTCGTCGTCCATTCCGAGCTACGGAACCCACCCAAAACCCCAACCAAGGCGAGGAAAAATCCCCAGGCCCCATGGCCCCTCCCACCGCCCCCAAAACCATCGCCGACTTCCTAATCCGCCCCTCCAAGCGCCTCCGCCCCAGCAACTCCACGCCCGCCGCCTCCCTCTCCTCCTCCGCATCCTCCCTCTCGCCGGAGCAGCGCCGCCGCGCCGACACCAACCTCGCCCTCGCCCGCGCGCGCCGCAACCTCCGCCTCGCCGAGTCCAAAGGTACTCCACGCCCTCGCGCTCCCTAGGGTTCCGTTCGGGCGTACGCCCGGCTCGTCGGTCCTGTAACCTTAGGGTTTTGGTGCTCGCGGTTTTAGCGTCGGGGGGCGCTGCGAAGCTGGAGGAGCTGCTCGTCGAGGAGACGTGGCTGGAGGCGCTCCCCGGGGAGCTGCGCAAGCCCTACGCGCTCGAGCTTTGCCGCTTCGTCACCCATGAGCGCCTGCACGGCAAGGTGCCCGTCTACCCGCCGCCGCACCTCGCCTTCCACGCGCTTCACACCACCCCGTTCGACCGCGTCAAAGCCGTCATCATCGGCCAGGTACCCTGAAGCTATCGAATCGTGTGCATTTTTTCCTCACCTGCTGCTTGATATTGTGATACATCACAGCAGAAACGTGCGACAATTTCTTAGCTTTACCTGAGGTAGTTATCATTTCTGTGTAAATGTCATGCCTGTGCTGGTTTTGTGATGGAAATAGCTTATTGATGCACCGTGTGTGCAATGCTTCATAGATAGATGAAAATTGGTAATGGCATAATCGTCTATGATGCTTGTACTCCGTTTATTCTAGAAGCTTGTTCAGTTCAGTACTCTCTTTTCTGTTAGATTGCTTTTGCAAGCGTTGGCACGTTGAGTGATTCTATGGGGGGCACATTGTTTTATGTTATATCCTTCATTTATTCATAAGGAAGGTAGCACGAATTTAGTTCCTGAGATAAATAGCAATATGTGTTAATAGGCAGTGGAAATGTGCGAAATTTTACTAATGTAACTTCATTTTGAGGATCTGATTGCTTATTTGAATAAAAGTTGGTCCATTTGGTCTGAATTGGTGCAGAGTTTGTTTTAGTTACAATGCTTGCCGCTGTATGGTGTTAGATTGACAAAATGGATAGACCAATTCGGCAATTCCATGTCTCAGGAATGCAGATTATTGCTTCCGTTCTTCATGTACCATATTATGCTACAATAACTGATCTGAGGCTATTTTGTTTGTGTGTTCACCTTGTTTGCCCCTCTTAAAGATGGGAACACAGTTTACTAGTATTTGTTTTTTGTTTGAATAGCGCTTCTATGCTTTTCACTCTAACAAGAATAACACTAATCTTAAAGCACACAAAGGAGTAAGTAATCACTATCCACCATTCAGTTTTGCTTTAAAAGTTGTGCAAATTACTTTGAGGAAAGCATAGAAGCACTTTCCTTTTTGTTTTTGTGTGGTGCTACTAGCCTTCTCAGCCTTATTTGCCACAGCAGTTTGTTGGCATAAAAACGTGACCGTGTTATATTTATCACCTCACCCTTTTCTTCAGCTATTAGCAGGTGATGCTGTTTTGGTGCACTGAGTTTTCGTTGTTAAACATACCATATGATTTTACTTTGTCCTTGAATCCATTTTGCATCAGTACTGCATGCTGGCTGTTTTTATCTTGCAATAAGTTTCAGATTTTTCCTTTTTTGCATTTGTTATCTTTATCCACTTAGCCTCAAGAAAAATTTAATGATGCCCGCCTTATGATACATTGCGTAATATGCCATATGTTTTTTTTGGCAAAAGTTCAAATGCATTTGTACTATTCTTTTTCAGTGTTTCGTGTTCTACACAAATGCATTTGTACTATTCTTTTTCAGTGTTTCGTGTTCTACTTTTCAGGATCCATACCATGGTCCTGGTCAGGCCATGGGATTAGCTTTCTCAGTACCAGAGGGGATCAAAATTCCTTCCAGCTTAGTGAACATATTCAAAGAGCTGCATAAGGACCTAGGTTGCACGGTGCCAGCACATGGGAACTTGGAAAGATGGGCTGTGCAGGTAAGATGGTTTGATAAAACATTAGAGTTCATTACCTTTACATGTAAATAATAGGTTTGCTCTGTTATTTTATCTTAATATCAATTCCTGTTGCAAAAAATGATCTGTATGCACTAATATACAATGAAATACTGGGCATTGTTTTACATATTACAAGAGCAAAGAGCTCTAACATCCTTGCGTCAGAGAGGATATATATCAAGTGCCAGAAATCAGTCATTTGTGCTTGTAACATTAGCTTGATCGATTGACTCCCTCTTCTTTTGTGTTAGTTTTGGCCAAATCCATGTCACCACAGTTTATCAAATGAACAAGTAATTTTGTATTTGTGATCCATGTTTCCCATATGTATGCCATGGAAGTGAATTGCTGATTTCATTTTTAATTGTAACAATTTGATTTTATTGGAATGGATTGAGAAGATGATGCTAAACCTGAAAGAAAGTAGCTGCATAATAAATTTAGAAAAGAAAAGTGTCTCCTATGGCCAATTTTGTTCAGATTTTTTCAAACTGAGATAAAGAAAATGCACTAGCTGCTATTCCTTCAGTTCCCAAAAGAGCGCCACAAGATTTCTTGTGACCGTTTTTTGGAGATGTTTACTAACTTGGAAAAAAACATGTGTACCTTGCAGGGTGTTCTTATGCTCAATACTGTACTAACTGGTATGACTATTTTCCCCATTAGAATGAGACATCTATTCTTTCTTGTGTTGTTTCCTTAGCTCTTATGCATTTGTAATCTTGATCAAACTGCGCTACTATTTTAGTTCCTTACCTCTTTTATGCACTTGAGTCTTGATCACAAAAACTACATTTGCTTTTGGATTTTATTTTGTGTTGTTTCCTTAGCTCTTATGCATTTGTAATCTTGATCAAACTGCGCTACTATTTTAGTTCTCTACTTCTCTTATGCACTTGAGTCTTGATCACAAAAACTACATTTGTTTTTGGTTTCTATTTAGCTGCGCTTCTTCCATTTGATGTTACTCATATCCACTTTTGCTAGCTCGGTTGAAATTTGTGGGACCCTATCTGTTGAGCAAGCCTTGGAAAATTATTGTAGTTCATTATTGTAGCCATTCCTCTCTGTAGACCTAGAGTTGTCTTGTCTTTGCAAGGTTTTCCTGTCAAATTTGAATAATAGAACTAAGAAAATTTCTTGTCCTGTGACTTTATCGTAAGGACAAGAATGTGCATACTGCAATTCTAGTGTACTTGCACATTTCTCCTCTGAATGATGCCCTTGCCGAAAGCTTCCATGTATAATATGCCAAAACAAGCTTGATTGCCATCACAAAATGCAAAAGGACTTCCCACAACACATTTATTTCCAATTTTTGTTGCTGTCTGCATTTTCCTTGTAATATTTGAGATTGGTCCTTTTTGCTGTCAACTATAAGAAACTTGCATTACATTTCTTGATCACTGTTAAAATTTCCCCGCATCCAAAGTGGCAAACTACACAATGCAGGTTGGTTATGTACATCGTACATTTCTACCACAAGCACCTGGCATTGTTGGTTATCAAACCGTCGGTTACGAATGCTGTGCTAGACTGATGTTAAACAATATATCACTAAAATGTTACCATTCTGCACCAGCAATTTGTGTTATGTGTGTGCATGGTAAACAATTATGTTTACCCACATTCTGGCTCTGTATGCCCTTAATGCTGAATAGAAGTTGTGTTTTCTTGTGTCCTGTTCATTTCTGCTAGTGTGAAAGTATAACCTTGAGAATGTTCTATACCCTTATCAGTGATCTTTCTACCCTTTAGTTTTACTACCGTTGAAATTCATACTTTTTTAGTGATGTCCTTGTATGTTGTAGTAAAATCAACCTGTTTGGAAGTTATATCTTGCTAGATACTAGCTTGTTGATTTCATCTTGTCTTACCAGTGAGGGAACATCAAGCCAACTCACATGCCAAGAAAGGATGGGAACAGTTTACTGATGCTGTCATTAAGACAGTATCGCAAAAGAAATCAGGATTAGTCTTTCTTCTCTGGGGAAACTCTGCTCAAGCGAAGACAAGGTATGCTTAGTTACATCTGGAACTCTGCAGGATGCAACATAGGGCATGTCCAAAGGACAGTTTTTCTGATCGTTATCTTTGGTCTTTACAAACACAGAGATATTCAGATTGCATGCTTGTGCTATTTTGCAGATTGATTGATGAAACAAAACATCACATTTTAAAAGCTGCTCATCCATCAGGCCTGTCTGCAAATAGAGGTTTCTTTGGATGCAGGTTTGCTTTCTTGCCAGTTTAAGTAAACTTTCTTCAAACTTTTTTTCCCTGAATAAAAAAAATTCTCAACTCCACCAGATGAAATAAAAAAGGGAAGGGAGAGAAATATATGGGAGAAATGATGTTGCATGTCACTTAAGGGGGTGTTTGGATTGGGTGGTGGGGGGGGGGGGTGGATTTGGGTGGCAACAAGGACGGTTACCACTTACAATATTGAATTGATATGTTTGTTCACCACTTGTGGCATAGTGGCGTATTGGTATTACCCTACATGCGGCACCATAATGTTTGTTTCAGGATAGGCAGTGCGACAGCCCACTAACGACTGGTGTCTTTTTTACTGTACAAGTTTCAGTAGTGGGTTATAATGATTTATTCTATGAACAACCTTTGAGTCCACTTGCACCATTATGTAATGCTATTGTCGGTACTTGCTGAGTGGTGCGGTGAATACTCATTTCTTTCGGCCGTCTTGTCCTGTCTTATTTTTGCCAACTTGATATTACTTTTGCGTTTTCACTTACTAGTGTTAATGGCTCTGCCGAATGAGCATTAGCTCAGAGACAACATACGGAAGTCGATTGGATCTTGGCATCTCATATCCTGTTTATGAGGCCAATTCAAATAAATCAAATGCTACTTTTACCTGTGATTATCTGTGAATCCATTCTCAACTACTATTATACATTTTATGATTCTCGTGTTGTGTTTGTCTTGAGCAGGCACTTTTCGCAAACGAATCAGATCTTGGAGAGGCTGGGACTATCTGCCATCGATTGGCAGCTCTAGACCATTCGAAGGCATCATGTGACCTGTCTGCTTGACAACCACCATTGTCCATCGTATGGAAGGTAGCTGTGGCAAGGACCATCGTATTCGGCCAAATTTTTGTGGCAACTTGAATTATATGGCCGATCCAAATGCTAATATGAGCTCGACTGACTCTTCTATTAGCCTACATTTGCTTCTCTTTGATCGTACCATATGAGTACGTAGTTCTCGTATCGAATGCTGCGTCAAGATGTTTTGATTGTTTCAATTGTCGTACGTGCAACCACTTTGTTTGGCACTAGGGTGCCCATTTGGGTAGCGTCGTTAGCTCTGACGTATCTCTTGACAACCGTCCTGTTATTTTTAGTTTTTAACTAAAATAAAGTCAGATAGTCCTCCACGTTTGGGATCCCTTTGTCGAGCAACTCCTGTCTTAGATTTGCTCGGAGGCTCGGCCCCAACTCTTAGGTCCCGTTTGGTTCGAGGTTAACAGGTAGGTTAGGGGTTTAATCTGCTAAACATTACTGGGTTTGGTGGATTAATTGAACCCAGTTAAAGCGGTTTAACTTTCTTAACTTAGAATAAAGTTAATATACTAAATTAGTGAAAATAAATTAATCGAACACAGCTAACCTTCTTAAATCTTGTTTTTAATGCTAACCTAGCTAATAATCTACTTTAGCTAAATAGTAATTTAGATTGATAAGATTTATTACTAAACATAAAATTTGAATAAAGCTAACTTAGTTAAGGCTAGATAACTCGATTATTTTAATCCCAAACCAAACAAAGCCTTAGATCCTACGAAATCAATCCGAATTGCAGCGCTGGAGATATGGCTTGTTTTATACGACAAGTACCGCATCATTCACCAACATGTGTACGGTGTACCAGTGAGCCTGTAGCTTATGGTAATTTTTTGTTGTTGTTCTTAACAGAATACTGAGTAAGAAAAATTTACGTATGATTTTAACTGATATAATAGTATATACTATAGCTAATTTGTGTATTTTATTTTTAAAAATATTTTATTTAAAAATTAATTATTATAGGAAAGTGAAAAGCAAAAGCTTAGAGCGCCAAAGAAGGGGACGTAGCCATAGGGTACACGTCTCGCGCCTACCTGCTGTATTTGTATTTTTGTACTGCATATTGGGTGGCTGCATGCCCCGAAAGACGAGTCGTGCCAGCCTGCAATAGACAAGTCTGCTTCTAGAGTACAGAGAAAGCAGCACGTCACTTGTGTCTGCAGCCGGAGAGTGACATGTAATACTAGTACTCCACCAGCATCGTAACAGCATGCATCACTACGTGGTGACCCGTCCAGGATTTGTGCACCCGGAAGCTTTACTGAAGCATCACACGCCTGACACCACCATGTCTCATCGATTCAGACCGGGGTTGTAGAAAACGACGTGGCACGTATTGACATCCCATCCGTTCCTTCCGGGTCCGTGGAGTGGAGAGTTGACGGGGTGATGCATCTCATCTTAATCTAGCTTATTCTTGCATCAAAAGTATACTCGCAGGGTTCGTTCCGCCGGGAAAGTGAATCGTGGCAGATCTGCATGGCAAGTTTCATCCCATCATGCAAGACCGGTTCATTTCGGCTTGAATTTCTGATTTATTTTTTCACTATTCAATAATTTCATCTTTTTCTAATTTTTTAAGTTTTTTTATCTTTTTTTCCGTATTCGTTTATACTATCCGCGACGGATTAATCTATTTTGTCTATTTTTTAAATTTAATTACGCCAAATAAGCTACCGTCAGTTACAGTGTTTTTTAGTCCATTACAATATTTCTAGCTATAATTCACTTAAAATAAGCTCTTTTGAGCAGAACCTTAAAACGTTGCCGCGAGATGCTGCAACTGATCCCTGAAACATGGGTGTCAAAGGACTGCTGGTACATACACTGGGGCCATGCATCCGATTATTAGCGATTATGATCACACAGTTCAGGCATGAAAGCATCAACAGCACCAAAATCCCCGCTCGAGAAAAATATCAGCAGCTCAAAGTCTAGCAGTCAGTCTCCTCCACTGTGTGCATGTCCTCGTGAAAATGACAGATGGGCCAGCAACGAGTTCTCTGATGATCCAGCTCCTTGGTGAGCTATCTGGCAATCAGACCAGGGGCATTAAACGTGTACCTATGGGCAATGGACGCCATTGACGATTTGAGCTGCTGTACATCGTAAGGCCACCCACCAGCCCCATGCATGGCCGGTGTGTGCTAGCAAACGTACATGTCACATCGAGACGGATATGTCATATGTACAGCCGTGAGTCCGTGACACGGTAATGGTCAGTAGTGCATTTTGACTCCTCAGTCACTCTCTTACAGGCTTACACTACACGCAAGAGTAGATGCACCACCGGCACATGCAGCCGTCAATTACTACCGCTATAAATAGGCTCTCAATAAATGGCTTAAGTTTCTGATTTATTTTAATATTTAGTTTATTTAGATAGAAGGCATTTGAAATATATCAGCTTCTATTTTTGGTTTTTTTCTTATTTTTTGTATTGTCTGTGATGATATAACAATTTTTTATTTATTTTCTATTTTTCTCATTTTTTTAAAAAGCTAACAATATCTATAGTGCAATTTCAACCATAAAACGGAAAACACAATCAAAAGTTGGAACCGTAAGGCAGATAGAACGGGGCTGTTTTAGAGTCCATGTGGTTCCCTAACCGTAGGGGCCCGGCCGAGGCCAACCCGGCCGGACCGAGCCAAACAGCCAGCACGGAGCGGTCGGTCAGGTCAGGTCAGGTCGGTCGCTAGCTGCCACGCTGTGACAGTGGCATGGACGTGCTGGATTCCTTCGAGTTTCGAGAAGTTCGAGAAGCACCGAGCGAGCGGGCGTCGCGGACTCGCTGGATCGGGTTCGCCGGCCTTGCCGCTGTCGGCTGCCTGGGCCACCGGCGGATGGATCCCACCGTGATTTCGCGGTCAAATCCGGCGATCGTGGGGGGCCGGGTCGCCGGACAAACCAACAAACCGATCCCCACTCCACGCCATGCCTGCACCCCGCCCGATCGCCTTGGCACGGTTCCCACGCATCGCGCGCCCCCACGTTTCCCTCGTGAAGCCAACACGAGGCTGGCATTCCCCGGCCACCATACTCTGGATGATCTGGATTCTAGCATGAGGCCAGGTTGGCTTGCCTCTTCATCACGTCCTCACGACTTGGTTCTGTCCAAGATTTTTGATATTTTCCCATGGAACAACGGCCGCATTTAGCCTTATGAAAAAGTTCAATTTTCAACATTGAACTATGAAATCGTTCGATTTGGAACCTCAAACTAGCAAAAACATTCACTTTACCTTCTAGACTCACACTTGATAGTTTTTCGCTAATATGTTGTCTCACGAGCGCTCGACGTGTGCAAGAGTTCCTTACATGTGGCCACATACATAGATGGTTGAGTATATTTTTTTTGGCTCGGTGGCCCCACATGGTAGGGTCTTGATTAATCAACCGTATCTCAATATCTCTCGACCTCATCCTCTCTCTTTCTGCTCATGGCCGAGCACCATGCTAGGTTCAGCAATGACCTCGTCGCCAGCCAATGGCCGCCCATCAAAATTCTTTCCCATATCAGGCTTGATATTGCATACTCAATTTGACCCCTCCATGGTGGCCGCAGGTGCTAGAAGGTTGACAGGCGATGATTGATACGATGAAGCATGGTGGCAACCTTGCTCCGATGGTCGGGATGCACCAATAGTAGCTCCTTGGCGACCCCTTCACCCTAAGCAGTTGTAAGGCGCCGGTGAGCTACAACAACTGTTCAAGGTGATGAGCAATGGCGGCGGCAACGACAGGGTTGAGGATCTAGAGGTGGTGGTGTTGTGCACGCTGGAGGTCATTGCAGATCCTATGGCGGCAAAGTCGGTGGCGCCCGGGAACAAGGCGAGGAAGCGATAGCTAGCCTTGTGACGCCGCTGCTTCTTTAACTCCATCACACTGGTCGTCTCGTCCCACGCTGACCCAGACAAGCTATGGTCAACATGGCTGTAGTGCGCGTGGACGCTGGCCTATTCGGCCACCACCGTCTCCTCCTAGTCCGCGTCCACCTCCCTTGCGTCGACTCCAGCTCCATCACCGAGTCACTCATCGACCTCACCATGGAACAACCCTTCTTCTCCATCGCCGATTGGGAGGTCCACCATGATGTCATCGCCTCTTCGGTCAACCGCGGGTCATTTCCTCATGGCCAGAGCTTCCCCATGACTCCCTCTTCCTTCGCCCGTGCTCCATTCAAGATGTTGTACGTAGGAGCGCCGCCGCCGCACTCGCCTTCTACTTCATTGCCGTTCTCATGTCGCTAGGCCGCCATGAGTCACCATCTAGCATGACGCCACTACAGGTGAACTTGCCATTGTACCAACATTCCAGTTTTGCCGTCTCTCGCTCTCTCATCCTCCTACGACGTCGATGAGCTCGACGTCTAGAGATGCTCTGTTCCCTCCCACTGAAGAGAGAGAGAGAGAGAGGAGGAGGAGGAGGGCGACGAAGGGGATGCGATGGATGCCACATTGGCTAAGTTTCATCGTATGTGACAACTCAGCTCAACTGGGGTGCCACATCAGATCAAAACCATTTTGATTTAGGTTGCGTGGGTAAAGTGGATGGTTTTGTTAATTTGAGATCAGATTAGACGGTTTTAGAGTTTAGGGTTAAAAATCGAACCACGAATAGAGTTCGGTTTAAAAATTAGACTTTTTTTCTTACCCTTGCAAGCAGGGGCAAACCCACATTAGGTCATAGGTGTTCAGCTGAACACCCAATTTTTTCTTGTAAAATACCAAGTATATAATAGGTATATATATTGTTAGTTGAGCTAAAACTATATATTTGTGCCTGCAAATAAATTCAGTCCACACTCTCATATCTCGCACACGACCTATGTAACACATTAGACATATTTTCTTCCTACCCCAGTCCTTCTTATGCAGGCCCAAAGAGGCAAAGATATAAACAAAACCCTAACCTCTGTTCTCTCTCTCATCCTATGGCTGTCAGTGTGGGGCGCCTCTAGCCTCCGAGTGGCGAGCGGGTGGAGGCACGAACTGTAGAGGTGAGCGACAACCGGTTGATGTGGCCTACTGAGGCGAGCGACGGCCGGTGGACGTGGCGCTGCGACACAACGACAATCATGCGTGAGGCGATGGCAGTGCGGCGAACAAGGAGGTAGGGAGCGGGCGGCGGGAAGGGAGCAACACGGCGCCCGGGAGGGAGCACGGCATCAGGAAGGGAGCAACACCTCCAACTCACCATTATTGTCCTCTCTCCAGATCTAGGTGTGCTACTCCCCACTATACTTATTTTCTTTCATGATCCGCTCCGCTCTACTCTACTTTGTTCTGGCTCCGGTTCTTTCTGGAGTCTAGCATATGCTTTCTTCATTTTTTTTCTAATACATGTACAAAAATAGAATCTTTACCTTAGACAATGGACAGTTAGTTGGACTCTTGTTACATATATTTATATGCTATTTTTTGCTCCATAGAAGGAATATACATCTTCCTCTTAGATATGGAGTTTTTGCTGACAGTGAAAAGATCAAAAAAGGGTAGGATCATCAAGGTACGCAACTGTCATTAATCTCTATATTTTGTTGTTTAATAATTTATATTTATTGTATTTTCATTATATCTATATACACGCAGCGGTGTATCAGTATTTTGAGGGAAACAATGTGTTACGATATCGACGTATCAGTATCGACGTATCTAAGTAACTTATTTTTAAAATATTAACATTAACTATATAAAACCTGGATCCACAACTGCTTGCAGGTACCATCGATTGGTCACCCAACCAATCATAAGAATACGTGCACAGTTCACTACTGGCATTTTCCATTTTAGACTACCGAGGGTAAACTGTTTACGAAAGCCGATTTGCAACCAGGGACCACTCCGCTGGTACGTGCTAACAACATTACAAGACTTGCATCGTAGAGTTTGCGAGAGCAACGTGAGTACCTTGTACTTAAATTTCCCACTTACGAGTTACGACTCCCATTCTTACCCAAGTCCTGCGGTACACACACACATCATGGTATTAGCTAGCTCAGTAACTGAAGCAACCAGGAAGTACGACGCCCGGTGCCCGACGTGTGCCGTAGCATGTGTGATACGGAAGCAACTGCACGCAACAGTCGCCGTGCGTTCTACGTGCCGCTTAACTCGCCTACGGCCTCGCGCATCAATCCGTGCGGTGTCCTTACTTTTTTTCTCTCAAGGATCCCATCGTCCCAGTACCCTCGTACCAGTGCTGCTCAGGACACCTTCAATGTTATATTTTAATCGATTCAGATAAGAAAGGGGAAATGTATTAAATTGATTTAATATATTTGATTAAGCTATTAGTAGAAATCAGCTTAATACATTTGAGAAAAATAAGTTTAGTTGGTATAATTTTAAATCGATGTCGGTTCAATAAATTAAAGATGCTCTTGCATTTCCATTCAGGCATTTACTCAGAGCGTCCTCCTTTAATGCTCGGAAGAGTCAGTGACCTGTTTGCCGTGCAAACCAGTTGCTAGTAAATACTCCTCCTGGTTCGTTGTCCATTTCCTGAGATTTCAAGCTTGCAATTTGATTCGTTCCGTCCCGCCGATTCATCGCAAATTTAGGAGGAGTGATTTCACTGTCGAAACAATATTTCTGAAACATGTTTGATGATTTACCAAGTGAGATGTTCGTGCATAATAATCAAACGGAGACGGATCGTTTTCAGCCCGTAAACAATTCAAAGTCAGACATGCTCACACAGCAGTCTATGCGTTGTCCCTGAAGCACAGTGCTCTCGTAGACTTTTCTTCGCAAGCAACCAAACTGTTCCAAGAAACTGCGTAATCAATCCAGGTTCTCCAACTTTGACGTAGTTCTGGAATGCAGAAAATCAGATAAAATCAGGACCTGACCTGACCTAACCTAACAGTTGCACACCAACTTGTCAATCTGATAGATCCTTCTCTGGTCTGCACGTTTCCTCCCAGTTACATTGGACCTTTCCTTTAGAGCTTCTAGAAGTTTGGTCATGATCATCGTAATTCCGTTTCTGACCCCCTTTTTAACTGTGGAACTCCTCGGAGCCGACACGTGTTAGTCGTGCGGTCGGGAGCGCACGAATACACTGTTCATGGTAGTCGTATGGTTCCCGACCGCACGACTATTAGTTTTTGCACCGAAAAACAAAGAAAATGTAAAAAATGAAAACAGTATTGTTTTTTTAATTTTTTTTTGTCGAGAAAAGCAATAAAAAATGGAGTCGTGCGGTCGGAGCCCTGACCGCAAAAAATTAACGTCGTATAGGGGGCTACAAATGACCAAACTTCGAGCTTCTAAAACCCGATCTTTTGGTGCTTTTCAGTTTTTTCTACCGTAACTATATTTTAAATAAAATATCTTTTCAAGATAAGGTCTATAAGTTACTTATAGTACATACTATAGCGGCTTCATTTATATCTGCTAAAATCATATGTGAGTTTCTTTTACTCTATACTCGCTCTCATGAATAGCCAAAAACCATAATCTATACCTAAAAGTTATAAGGCAAAACAAAAAAAGAACAACCCAATTGCAACCACATCAGGCTCGAACCACATAAAATGCAGGGTCACTTTTGCAGAATCTGCTTCCAGGTAAGCAGATCTTTGAAGAGATCCTTCCACTGTCTATATTATCATAACCCCCTCCCCTCCCTCCATATATGCTCCCTGCTTTGGACTTTTCATTTCTTTATACAGCGTGTACAACAACAGCTCACCTAAGACAGCCAAGAACAATTGTATATGTACTAACGTGATACGCTTAAGAAGATTGCAAATGTACTTTTGTACCACTAATAATACAATAATACAACACACAAACAAACCATGGCAGAGCATAAATCAGCAGAGCCAACAATCAATCATAAGGAACAGATGGCGTGTCAAAAGAAAATCATAAGGGACAGATAGATGAACAGCAGTGATATACATGTAGAGAATAAATGATGATTAATGGGTAAGCCTGGAATTAATGTCAAAACTCTTATCTTGAAAATTAACAGGTTGCTCTGTTGCCATTTCAACAGGTACGAAGAGACTTTTCCTAACCACATCAGAATAATTCCTTCCCTTTGCTGAATTCTCCCTCTCTCTCTCGGCGGCATCTTTGCGGATCACAAAAGGGAGCAAACGGATGCTTGATCCCTCATTCCTAACTTCCTAAGCTAATAATATCCTAGGCCCCGAAAGTTAACTTACTGTTTGAGGCAGCAACAGATCTATGTCCAAGAAATGTAGAAAAGAACGCAAAAATCCTAAGAATTAATCCTCCACGATGCAGCAACGGCCACCGGGCGATCATCTGATCCGGCTGCGCAGCCGCGACACGTCCGACGGCCGGACGGGCTTGAGCAGGAAGTCCTCTGCTCCCTCCTCCAGGCACCGGCTGATCCGGTTCGGCACGTTCTCCGACGACATGATCACCACCGGAATCTCCTTGAGCTTGGACGACTCCTGTGGGAAAAGGTGCCAAATTTGGAGTCAGCACTGCATCTTCCCAAATCTTGCATTTCAAATAGGCAAGAAGATGAAGGAATTTTATCTCTTGGCGTGCGAATTTACCTTGACGCGCTTGAGGAGCTCGTATCCGGTCATGCCGGGCATCCAGTAGTCGGTGATGATCATGTTCACGTTGGGCACCAGCCCGAGGCCGAGAAGCTCCAGCGCCCTCGTCGCCGATTCCACGGTGGTCACTGCACAAGAACCCGATGCGGCCACGTTAGAGACTATTCCGTCCATCCACGATCGAATCGCCGGGCAATTTCACCGAACCGTTGATCCAAGAACAGCAGCTCGATTCTGCCAATTTACCTCTGTATTTGGAGCTGCGGAGGATCTTGGCGATGACGGCCCGGTCGACGGAGCTGTCGTCGACCGCCAGGACGTGCATCTCTTGCTCGACCCCGTCGGCGGCCGTCACCGGCACGACCTTCGGGGACGGAGCCGGAGCCGGAGCAGCCGCAGCCATTGGACAAACGCTCACAAGGAAATCAACAAAGGAGATGGAGTAATCTCTCTTCTTGTCAATTCTTGAGACGAAATGGAAGAGTAATACGAAAACTCTCTTGAGCTTGAGACGTTTGGTTGGATGCGACGTGAGGCGGAGGCGCGCGCGTATATATACAGGTGTGGAAAGGGGAGTGGATATGTGTGACGAGGGAAGTTAAATGCGGGGGAAATCCTGGGAGATCTCAAAAGGGATCCGAGGCTCGCGGATCGAGTAAAACCACCTCCCACCGGGCCCACAGCCTGGCTCGATCCGGCCGCGGATCCGCGGGGCCCACCTGCCATACTCCTCTCGTGGGGCCCGCGGACCGATCCGGCCGGGATTTCCCTGCCTTGGCTCTCGCTTTCGCTTTGCTTATCTTCCTCCCCTTTTTCCTCTTCCCGGTGTTTTCTTTTCCGGACGTTCTTATTTCGTGATCGCAGTGAGCAGCTAGCATTCTAGAGATCAAGGGCTCTTCGGGTTTGGGAGATTTGCATGCATGGGGCACGTCTCTCTTCTTTTCCCTTTTTTCTTTTTCCCTGGCTGTCTCTAGGTGACCTGTACCGTGTGGATTTAAATCTTTTCGGGGATTTGCAAAATTTTATATTTTAATTAACCAAGGGGAGAACTAGTCTTTAGAGATTTGGGCGTATCCGTATTAGTTTTTGCTGATAATTTTTGGCTGAAAATAAGTAGTACTAACTGAAAAAAAACAACTTTAATAATAAGGGCGTAGGAGATGGGTAAAATGAGGGATAAATGCATATGCGTGATGAGAGTGATATGAGTGGGTGCATGATGCACTTGTGACCCTCTAATTTATCCCTGGAGAGAGACAATCATGAGAGGAATTGAGAAGCTATTTCAAAATGCCATGTGTTATATTGTCTTTTGACTTTTTAAATAGAAGATAAAAACATAATCTAATCCGAACATAGAAGATAGAATTAGAACTCAATACGGATAATGCCTCTCAAAAGAGTTTTGAGGTCAATTGGCTCTTCGAAAGGAACTCCTGCTCAGGCCATCTGATTAGTACGATAATAATTTTATTTCTAGCATGGTCTCTTGCAACACCCTGTACGAATCTCGCTGCCGATATTGCCGAACGCATTCAGATACAATAAATCAATCGTGGAATGCATGGGCAGGATCTCAAGGATTCAAGGCCGGACGATTGTGATCGGCGCTGGTGATCGTCCCCGCTTCGTAGAGATCGATCGATATCTTCCGACGTGATCGATGGAGATGTCCGCGACGAGGCGATCCCCTCGAATCATCGGTACGCCGTACGCCGATCGCTGTGAAGACGGGGGTAATTTATGGCAGGTCGCCGCCGACTGATCGGTATCGTATCTTCCGTTGGGGACCAAGCAATGAAGCAACCCATCGATCCGTCCAATCTCCTCTCCATACGTCGGATCTCCATCAGTTGAGTACGAGTTCCTGCGCGCCAGCCGCAACAGTGAACGCGCATTTGCGCAGATCGGTAATGATTTCAGCAGGTAGCGTAAATTGGAGAGATCCATATGGAGATGTGTGCGCTGCGTGCTTGAATGAATGACGAAGTTGTTTTAATATCGATTTTACGTATAATTTATTTGAATTCGAATGATTTCTTAGAAAACTAAATTATAGTTATACAGAAGAAAGACACGGGGATTTATATAGGTTCGAGTTTTTTTTAGAGAATAATAACACTACTTACTGTGTGGGTCTTGCTCAGAAAATATAATACAACTGAGAAAGACATACGAAATGTCTTACACTATGTCTCACTTGAGTCAAAATCATATCAGATCCTTTCTCTCTCTGACATCATCCTTTATGTAGTTGATAAAGCGACAACCGTTGCCTCGCGCTAAAAGACATCTCAATAGTTCAGGTGACAACCATCGGACGGAGGTTATTGTCAGAGAAATGTGGTGGCCGTTTGTCGTGCAACAATTGTTATCAGCGAGAGATCGTGTGCGACTATTAAAGTTAAACGCACGTTCCAACCGCTCTGTCAGACGACCCCACGATGTAGTAGGTCTTTGTAGACAAGGCAATTGGAGATAGATGAGTCGCATGAAGGTCTACAACCACAAGATGGTCTACAACCACAAGATGGTCGTAAGACATCTTACGAGTATGAGATTGTAGAAGATCTCACGACTACGTGGTCGTAGGTGGGCTCACGACTACATGGTCGTAGAAAAGCTTATGACTTAAGAGCGGTCGTAAAAGCACTTACAACTACCATGTTCTCCCTTATCGATAAGGATTATACTCAGAAATTATAATGATGTAGTTGTTTGAGGATTATTCTATCCTTGTCATCTAGCCCCCAATTTTAAGTGAAAGTAACTTACTTGAAAAAGAGAAGTCATAGACGAAAGATTATCGAAAACAAGGCCTTTTTTTATCCTCATCTACCAGGAATGGGGTTGGTCAATAACATAATTTCGCTTGAGTTGAGACGATAGACGGACTTCAAAAAAGAGGAAGCCCAAAACGAGAGAGACTTATCGATGTGTAGCAAGACAGTGGTGTATCTACATGTGGGAAATAGGACGATTGCTTGCAATGGTAGATGAAAGCAGGTCAAGAATGGGCATTTTGGTTAGTAGACCAAAATCCCGGAAACTAACTTGGATGAAAACTGCAGCGCTTGGGAAAATAGTTTAGGTCAAGGAGAAGCTGAGAAGATTAAGTTAGATCAAAGGCTAAGGACTTAGCGAATTCGTGTTTATGTATTTTGAAAAATGTGCATAAATATAGTGTATGAGTAAAATTTGTATTGTGTGGGGTTAATAAGTTTTCCTATATGTACTAAGTGGATAGTATCTATTAGGATTAGATATATGCTGGTTGCTTATCTATTTAACGAACTGGAATGGAGACTTCTAGTTAACCATCCAACCTTTACTATTAAAGCGAAGTGTTCTAGCATCTAGGGTTATGGTTTGAAAAGTGTGAGTGGTGTGGCGTACTATCTTATCCTCCAAGTAGAGAGGTTGTAACACATTTATTCTTAAGTAGCAATATATCAACTTTCTTCATCTCGTATGGATCTCTTTTGTTTTGGTTAATTTGCTCTTTTTGTGGTTAGTTTTGATCTTACTTCTCCTATTTCTTGATCTTGCTGGATGTCAAGGATGAGTAAGTGGTGGATATATATCTTGAAAATTAGTCCTTATCTATTCATGCATTAGGTTTGGCAAGTTCTTTAAGTTGCCCGGTTTTTATTTGATTTGACCTCTCTGAGTGATTTCTTGATTCAGTTATTTTTGCCTCAATTCCTCAGGGGTTCTAGCTTGCTGTGATATGTTGGAATACATTTAGAGCCATTTTGACTACCATTCACCCACGTGCAAGTCATATTCACCATTTTTATTTTTAACCGGTTTTAATGCAACATTCCTTCAATGAAAAAGGTAATTTTAGCAATGATTTTCTTGATTGTTGATTGGAATATGTTCTTGACATCGTAGAGAAGTTGTGTACCAATTTCAAATAATTTAGAGTTTTGGGCTGAGAGTTTGGTCAATTTGTGTTTTTGATCCATTTTAGTGTAATAGAGCTTTATGAATAAAAAGATCCAAAATAATGTTGCTTTTACTATTTACCTAGCTGAATTTACTGTAGCACCATAATTTTTTGTATTTTAGGTTTCTTATCTTCTCATAGATATTAGAGAGAGAGAAGAATGGATAAATTCTCAAGAAAATTTGGAAGTAACATTTACTCTCTCTCTCTCTCTCTCCGTGCTACCGTACCGGTCCTGCAATAGTTAACTTGTTTCCAGAGTACAGCATGGCAACGCTAAACTAGCACGGTATGCACCCTACAGCGTCAGAGCTTGAACGGTGCATCTAGAAGCCCGAGATGGGGTATTACGCACATCGGGGCTGTTTGGTTGCTAGCCACACTTTGCCAGCAAAAATTGACACACTTGCCTAAGTTGATGTGCTCAAATTCTTTGCCACACCTTAACAAGCCTAAGGGAATCTTGTGACACTTTTTTGAGTCATTGACACGTGGGACATAGTTTGCTGGAAGAGAATCTTACCACAACTGTGGCTGCAACCGAACAGCTCCCAAAATTGATTAAATTTATCTAATCTTAGATATGATAAACTATGGCTGGCAACCAAACATCTCCATCATACGCGCACACCATTGATAAGAAAAGAAGGGTCGAGGCGCATGCTGCACGCAGTTTCCAAGCGGCAGAAGATACCAGAGGCCAATCAAAGCCAAATCTCTTTGCTTGATCCGTTTGATCAGTACACGCCAGTAAAAAGCGTCGTTTCGTTGGTAGCCGGGCCAGTACACGCCTGCTGTACTTACCGGCCACGACCAGAGACGTACTGTTAACATGGGGCGGATACGAAAATCTGCGTGGACAGGATCTTTGGCAGGCTGGGAATTAGCATGTGGACTGTAGAGAAATAATAATCACCGATCAACCCACCCCCAATCAATCAATAGATAATCGTTAGAGAATAATAATAAGAAGACGTCCAAGCAATTAAATCTTTATTAATCTTATACCCATTCTTTCTTGTACATAGCTTGTTTATTTATAGTTAAAAGCTTTCAAGAGTAGTTTCGGTATTTACCTACAACGCAATTTTTTAGGTTACGTAATATGGACAAACCCATCATGTTGTATGAATAAGAAATGCACAGACTTAAGGCTAAAGAATTTTCTCATATACAGTTTTTAACTTTGGTCATCTGAACTCCAATCCGAGATTTAAATTGCGTAGGTGCTCATGGTAGCTATCGCAGATGGTGTGAGCATAGTGTTAGGACAGGGGTGTCCAGAACAGCAGTTTAGACCTCTTCGGCAGAGAAAAATATTTGTATCGGTCGAAACAAAAAGAGGATTATAGTACTTTCAGTTTATTTAGGTGTGTGACTGTGTACGCAACCAGCACAAGCCTTCCACTTTGTAGTTTCGATGTCATTTCCTTACTTGGATATTGCAGATTCTTGTCCGGGCAAGGCTGCAACTTGTACCTTGCCTCGAAGAGGAAGAAGAACAGTTCGCTTTCTCTGAAAGTAATACTATGACAGCTAACGCAGTCGTAATCTGCATGCAAACATTTGCTGTCATTGCCGGTTTCGGAACTTGAGAACCATATTCTTTTCCCCAGGGATGCGACTAGAGGTGGGAATGGATGGATATAAGGTGCCACTTCGTTGAGTTGTTTTATAGCTAAAATTATACTATAGTTAATTAAAATCACACTATATTGGTGGTAGCTTATTTAGTATAAGTAAATTTAAAAATAGAAAAAAACAGATTAACCTATCATAGATAATACAAACAAATATGGGAAAAAAACTAGTACAAAAAGCTCAAAAAACAAAAAAAATAAAAAAGACGAAATTTAGGAATAGTAAAAAATAAACAAGAAGTCAGAAACTCAAGCCGAAATGAGCATGGCCTAATAGGGGCGTTCAATCCGTATAATATGGGCATTCAATACGGTTTTGGCTGGTGGCTCTAGCTGTTAGATTTTGGCTAAAATTACACTATAGTAATTATTAGCTTTTATGAGTTATTCAATTAAAAATAGAAAAAACATTGTTATATCTATCTCTATAGATAATACAACAGTAAAAAAATCAAAATTAAAAAACTGACAAATTTAATTCATCTTCTGACTTCTAGAAACCGAAAGTCTAAGCTGGATTGAATAGGCGCCGAAAGCCTAACCGGATTGGATGGGGCCCGACCCTGATCAATTCGGCTTAAGCTTCTGGCTTCCGGCTTATTTTTCACTATTCACAAATTTCGTCTTTTTCTGAATTTTTGGTTTTTTTGTGCTTTTTTGCCGGTTCTTTTTTCCCGTATTTGTTTGTATTATATGTAATAGGCTAACATATTTTTTATATATTTAAAATTTTTAAATTTAATTATGCTAATAAGTCTATGTCAGCTACAGTGTTTTTTTCAGCCAACTACAGTGTTTTCAGCCATAAGCCGCTAAAAAAAGCCCAACTGATCACCACCTGGCCACAGTCCAGTCCAAATCAATTCTAGCCTACGGGTCCGGAACAGTCCAGTCCAGTCCAGTCTGAATGTCCAAGTCCAATCCAATACCCAATGGGTTAATACAGCAGATGGAAGGAAAATAACAAAGAAAAACAAACAAAAGCAGTCATACACCAGGAACTCTCCCATTACGTTGACGCAGCAGATGCGGCGCTCGAGTCTCCACGTCTCCGCCGCTGCCTTCCTTGTGCGCCATCTCCGCGTCTGACTTTGTCGTGCTTAGCCGCCGCGGACACCACTGGCCAGGACGCTCGTCGTCGGTGACGGTGGAGGACGAGCAGCTGTACGACGTTGTCGTTGAGCACGGCTTATGCCCATCGCCCTTGCGAGTCTTGCTCTTGACAGCCTCGACGTCCTTGGCCGGCATCGGCGGAGGAAGGAGCGCTGCGCCGACTGAGGGGGCGGAGCAGTGGGCACTGGTGGAACCGGCACAGCCGCCGCCATGGGAGAGGAGGAGGAGGAGAACGCCGCCGCCGGTGTAGGTTTTCGTGTCGTGCCCGCCGCTGGGGATGGCAACAAGGTCCAATGGATACTGGGCATTATTGGACTAATCAAAACGTATCCAATGCCTGATTGGGCTAGATGCCGATGGACAACCATGTCCAACTAAGTCCAAAGCAGATCGAGTCCAATTGGACTTTGGACTGCCCATGTCCAAACCCACCTCTAGATGCGACTCGAGAGAGGCTCCGAAGAGCCATTTTAGGTGTACTGCTCTGCACGGAAGGGATACGGTCGATAGGATTCCTGCAAGTCGCTCTGCGACTGTGAGAGATTCTTCTGGGAAGAAGAGCTAGCATATGTGCGTGAATGGATCATGGATAGGATCATAGGAGAGTATTGTATTGCAGCAACATGCTTTCGGGGTGCCGGGGGAATCGTATCGTATCCTTGCTGCCGGCCTTGTTTGGCGAATGAAATCCCTTGGTGTGGAACGAGGGCAGCTTACCATATATCCTATTCCATATATTTTTTATAAAATTAAAATTAAACATAAATAGTATCAGATATCTATTTACTTTTTTATATTTATTTTGTAAATCTTCGGTTGATCGGTCGAATGGAATTATCTGCATCGTAAAATTCCCGTGGTTGATTAGGAATGGCAAGAAATATTCTTTCCAGAAGTGGTCCCATACGAGAACGGTGATATGGCCAGAGTATCTGGTGTGCTATACTCCATCGGGAGTAGGGCTCCACGGCCATAGGGTTGTCGGATGCCTATGTTAGGCTCTGTCCGAACAAACTTCTACTTCTGAATTTTAGTTTCTATTTTTTTTTAATTTTATTTTTTAGTTTTTTTTGGATTTTTTGGGTTATTTTTTCCTCTTATTCCTTTGTATTGTCTGTGATGATACAATTTTTAAACTTTAATTATGCTAGAAAACTAAAAGCAGTTATAGTTTATTTTTAACCGCTATAGTGCAAAAAACCAAAAACTAAACTTATAAACCAAAATAAACACCACCTTAGAAACTACAAAGTGGTCACTCACCGCTTTGCCTGCATGTGCCCAGCCACTGATACTACTAGAATGGTATCTAGCAGCCATGCTCTTTACCGATTGATCTACGAGCTCTAAATATGAAGTACACGTCGCAGTTGAGATCTTCCTCATTGATCGATGACCAAAACGCACAGGCGATGCATATACGGAATTTTGCGTATTTTTGGCCCTATGCAACACAGTAATACTAGAAGTAGTCCTCGAATGTATGCAATGCTATATTTGTCCCCCTCTTCAAGCATGGGACTCCGATTGGTCGATGCGTGCGCAGTCCCGCATCCCGGCACCACAGCACCCGAGTCATGCAGTCCGGGAACACATGATTACGGCAAAACCAGCAATGCTCTAAGGCTGTATGTTATCAAAAAGGCTGTCGTGGTCGAATATGGCAGTGGTCAAACATGAGTGTGGTCGAAAGTGGCGGTGGTCAAAAGTGGTTGTGGTTGAAAGCGGAGGTGGTCAAAAGCGGTAGCGGTCAAAAGCCGAGGTGGTCGAGGGAGGCAGTGGTCGAACAACCGTGGTCGGATTGGCTGCGGTCTTGCGCGACCGTGATCGTGAGCCATGAGGAGAGGGTGGCGGTGGCGCTTTGGCTCAGGCGGTCGGGGAGTTCAGCGGTGCCCGAGCTCGGCGAAGTGGTTGAACGGTGATCCTCTAGGTGTGACGAAGCTCGCACGGTCGTCGGTAAAGCCGAAGGCAACCCTGAGCAGCAGTGATGGCTCACCGAAGTGGCGCCAGGGCTTGGGAAGAGAGGAGCGCGATGCGGAGGATCATGCGCTCCTGGACCGCATGACTTGGGTGCTACAGTGCCAGAGCGCAGAACTACGCACACGTTGACCACACTTGGAGAGAGGGTTAGAAATGGTATTGCATATAACCAGAGGCTTATTTCTAGTATTACTATGCTACACAGAGCGGAAAATATCCAAACATCGCATACACCCTATGTGTACTGGACGCTCGTCAGGAATAGAAGAAGATCGCGCATATCAGCGTCCTACGTAGCAGCGAGATCACAGGCTAACGAAGTACCATGAGCAAACAGACGCAAGAGCGTATATCGCTTAATTTGGAGGATGCACGCACGCAGCAAGCAGAGCGAGATCTCCTGGCGGTGCGTCAGGTTCAGAGGAAATCACGTACGTACGGCGCGGCGCGTACAGATTGGCTTGGAGCGGCGGTCCGTCCGAGCGAGATCTCCCAAATCGTTCGAGAAGATGGCAAGAAACGGCGGTAGCGGTGCGGTATCTCCTCGGTCCAATCACAAGGACACATGCATGGCTCATGCGGCTGCTTATTTTATTTCACTAGTACTTCACTCGCAGGGTGTAAGTTCTAGTTCCAATTAGATTAATTTTAATAATTAATAATAAATATAAAATAATAAGACTAACTCTAATAATGACAGGTTTAAATATGAGAATAACTCTTTTATTAAATATGTTATTACTTAATCTCATTTAGATGAAAGGTGAAAATCACATATGTATGCATTCAACGTTATATTCTTATATCTTATTGCATTTCTAAGATTCAAAATATAGGTTGAACTTCACAAAAAGTCTAATTTGAATATGTGCATATATTTTTATTACACATTTTTGTATGCATACATTTAAGGGAGTTCACTCTATGTTTTGTGGTTTCATTAGTATTGATCCATGTTTCTTTTTCCACATATATTGGGATCTCTACTTTAAAACATATCCTTTGAGTATATAAAACTGGTGCATACACTCACACTGACTCATATTGCTTACTCAATTATCTCTATGTGAGAGTGTGAGACTAACATAATTATCAAGCATTTGAAAGATTTAGTCCCGGATTTTGCTTGACGACTTGAAAATGCATGCTAAGGTTGACAAGAAAATCGACATGGCTCGAGACAAAGGTTATGCATGCATTTGAATTTAAATTCTCAAGCCAACTATGCATTGTCAGAAGAAAACAGTAGTACCAGAGTTATAACGATGGAACTACCACAACACGGTCTGACCACAACTCCTGAGTAGTACTACCGGATCCTGGAAGTTTCGGATTTATAGGGTGGTACCTTTTTTCAGAGAGCACAAAGATTTGATCCTCGAGACAAACGGAAGTACCGTGTCCAAAATTGAAACTACTAGAGAGCGGAACTACCAGACCGGAGAACAAGGGAAACATCACTAGAAAGGAAAGGACTAACAGACAAGATGTAAGGCATGCAATGAAAAGATAAGGTGCCATCTGTGAGGGACTGCATCGTGTGTGAATGATTAATCAAGAAGAGTCAGCTTCAGTTAAAGAGAATGTGTGGAAATCTCGACTGAAATCCGGTTGGCCTGCATGTGTATTTTCTTGGGCCGAACTGACTCAAGTCGGTCATGTAATTTTACTAGTTAATTTGAGTCCGAACACACTGGTTGTCTTAGTTAATTCCAAACTAGCTTAGGGAAGAGTTTTGAGATTAGCCAGCCCTAGTTAGGAAAGAGTTTTGATATTAGCCAGCCCTAGGCCGTGCGCGTTAATTCCGAACTAGCTTAGGAAAGAGTTTTGAGATTAGCCGGCCCTAGGTTGTGCGCGTCATGTGGTGTGGGGAGGCCGTTATAATTACCTGTCGTCTTCTCTTGTAACGGAAGGTCACCATGAATTAATCTATTATTTTTATAAAACTTTACGCTTGTTCTTTCTAGGGTTTGACGTACAGATATAACCTAGAGAGAAATTGAGCGCTATCAACCCCGTTATTCTTGTGATTCCTCGTGTTTTGCAGGAAGAACGCCACGTTTACTTTTGCGTGGTCGAGTAGATGAGGATTGAAGCGTGTGGTTAAACGAATTCTTTTGTACATATTGTTGTATTGAAATAGTGGTTAGCGTCATCGGTTCGTCAGGTTGCACAAATACAAAATTATCCTTGATCCTACGCCGTGAAGTTCGGGCACCCCGTATCATCGCTTGTGGCATTGCCATAACTTACTAAATAACGATTATCATTAATTTCACTATTTCTGTTATCTCTATCTCTGATTTTTATCAATGTTTCTGGTAACCTAGTTTCATTGCACTTAATCTGTGTCAATTATTTGTCCTTTTTACACCTTACTTGCAATCGTTGTTGGTTACTTGCTGAGATTTTCAAATTTCATTCTTGCTCTTTTCATTCTCAGGTAAAAGATCAGTGGAGTGATAGCACCATGCATGGGTGGAAGCGCTTGAGTTTTTAGCACCATAACTTGTCATTATTTATGATATCTTATTTACTTTTTATTTGGTTAGAGGTGGATCAGTTGTATGTTTCAAATATTGGTTTCAATTTCTGCTGGTTCTCTAATAAAGTATTATTAAAATTTTAATTTCCTGGAGATTTCCATTGTTGCTTTTATTTATTTTTTACTTTGGTAGTGATGTTCTATAGTAGTATCTTATATTAGTATGTGAGATGCTACACACTCATGGCTCTACACTGTGTTCTACGAAATTTATGCGATTCAAATCAAGTCCCAACTAGTTTCTCTTGCCCTTTTGCATCTGGTGATTTTCACAATCTCAATCCCATAGACGATGTAATCAGTATCTCAATCCCATAGATGATGTAATATAATCAGTCGACTATCTTCGACTTGCATTGTCGAATTCTCTGAACTGTTGCCGACAAGACGAGACCGGTAGGCGGTTTCCATGGAGTCCACCTCAAACTCAAAGCTCACGCATGTCGCATTATTCTCGCAGATCATATATAGGATCTCAAGAGTCGACACGCCACAGCGATATGTTATTGTTTACTGCAACTAGACGGGATCCATATCCGGGGGAAGAAGCAATAATGCGATCGATGCACGCAGGCAATGTCAACGAGACGGAAGAAACTGCAGGTGCTCCTTGCTCAGGCAGGCGGCCATGTTTGCTACTTTGCTTAGCTATTTTTTTTTTTCAAATGACTTGGAACAAAGCGCGCGTCGGATCTGTTTGCAGTTTCACCGCCCTGGCATGCCTTGTTAATCATCAATTGATTGAGCCCCAATAGATTGTTACTGAAAGTGCCAAACGCGATAGGGTAAGGAACGTGAAAACCTGCATCCATGTATAAGCTCCGAACATGTAATATGTGGAGAGGAGTGAAGCTTCGTCGAACCCCGATGGATGTATGACATATTTAGTACTACAATCTATGGAGCCAATCTATTTGCTAGAAATTATCCATGCCTCAAAAGGTCTCAAAAAATGAAATTAGTTATCACCACAAGAAGAGCATCCACCATAGTCATCGGTGGTTGTTGGACTATATCATTCCCAAAGGCATCACTCCCGTTCACGACATGCCCCCCCTCCCCTCCAAACTAAATACTAAAATACTGCCATCTGTATATGGTGTACAATTCAGAGCAGCAGAGCTTTTTTTTAGATAAAAGATATAAAATCCGGCCTCTATATCCACGTGGGATATATACAGCCAAAAGTTACACGAACGCTTAGGTTCAAAGCCTCAAAACTGAGGGGCATAAAACAACAGGAGAGATAGCTTAAGGACTATGAAAAAACTAGAAAGACTAAGCTTCCGCATTTTTTCTCCGTCCTTGCTTTCAGCCAAGTCTCTATCCTCATCCGACTGCGCCAACCAAACTTCGGTCCGCTTTGCGTGAAGATGGACCTCCGAGGCGACGCCTCCAAGGAGACGACAAGAGTTGCCGGCGCCGCCCGCCTCACCGAGGCAAGGTTTTCACCTGGAGATCAGTTAACATGAGAGCTATGGATTGCTTTGACAACACCTCCAGGAAGTATAATGGCGCCCGAAGGCGTCATTGTTGTCGAGCCGGTAAAAACACCGGCAAGGCTTTCGCCAGCACCTCCACAGCACTCCACGCACTATCCATACACAAAAAACACACCGAGGTCCTGCACACCTCGAGGCCATGGAATAGCCACCCTAAAACTCCACGACGAACCGCTTCCTGCAATGGCCGCCACTGAACAAACCACTAAACGACGCCTATGCGTCACCACTGAGCAGATCCAGGGACAAAAATCACACATCAAGCCTACAAGCAAAACTACTAAAGAGCCTGACACGAAACTTCCTGAACGCCTTACGGAGCCTGCACGGCACAAAGATCACCACCGCCTTCTTGCTCCCGGCCACACCCAACTGGAAGTCGGGGTTGATGCAGAGGTCCTTGAAGACGCTCTTGAGCTCCTGATTGCCATTTTCCAGGTCGAAGAGCGCCTACGCGCCGGAGTCCACGAACTCTGAGGGCACGAGGCCCTTGACCTTCTGGAGCTTTCTCCTCGCCGAGAACATGGAACCTTCTTCCTTCCTTCCTTCCCGGAGCTGAGCACGAAGGCGAAAGGAGCGGTGGCGGCGCCGACAAGGCGGCTTCGCGCGCCAGCCCTGCTCGACCAGAAGCGCGCCCGCTGCCTCCCCGCCGACGAGAGCACCCACCCGCCGCTCCTCAACCCCACCGCACTCCTCTGCCTCCCTCCCAGCACGCACCACTCCCTCTTCCACCGTGCGCGCCTCGCCGGCACGGGAGCCCGCCACTGCGCCGCCAAGACGCAAAACCACCAAACCCTAGTAGATCCACGCCGAGGGACTCCAGATCCGGCCACCAGGCCACCGGATCCGTCGCCGGCGAGGGAAACTGCAGCCGAAGAGCTCGCGACCACAGCACCGCTCCTCCCCGAGCCGAAGAGCAGCAGAGCTTTAGTGTTCGGATTCAACAACTTTCGGAATTTGAAGAGATCTTCTCCTATATTTTTCAGGGATTTGATAAGAACATTTGTTTATTAGTAGTTAAGAGAGTTTCAATGTTCCATTTTAAACATCTCAATCATATTTGTGTTTCAGTCATGTGAAGCATATATGCTGGATAAATTGTAATGGAAGTCGAGTCATATACTAAAGATCACCTTTTTTATTTTTCTCATATCTTCTTTATTATAACTAGCAGATTTACCCTCGTAATTACATGCTGGATATTACGATACAATTATTTTTGATATACTACTCTACTTCTTATAATTAAAATACAATTGTATTTGTTATATAACTCAAATATTTATATATGATCAATTTGCACCGTTATAATCTAGCCCCACTAAAATAAATAATGGAGACACTTCTCTTTTTCTTTTGATTAATATGAGAATTTTTAGGATTTTTAAAGGATTATTGTGATATTTTCTTGCCTCAAAGCCAAAGAGGTGTCTTGAATATCACCCGTTGATTTTATTTATATAAATATTTTTGCAAGCAGTCTTCACAAGGAAAAATGAAAATCAAATGGGTGAAATGAACTGATATCTAGAGATTTTTTTCTTTTGGATGGAACTGGTATCTAGAGAACTCCCCCCTGATTCTGAATTTTTTTTCTCAGTGAAGCTATTTTTTGAGAGAGCAAAATACTCTGTTGTCCTGCTCCATGGGCCGAAAAAATAAAGCCCTAACACATATCCACAAGACGAAGACGAGGGCCGTCTGCCGCCAGTTCAGGCCTTAAGAGTTCAAAGTATGTTTTCTTTGTCATTTGTCCGAACCAACTGTCGTTGTTTGAATTTTGGGCCGATCGAAACATGGATTATACACAGAAAGAATGGCACATATTTGCACGCCACAAAGCCCACGAATTAAACTGATGGGTCTTATGGCACGCAGTTACGCTAGTTCAGGCCCACTATGTTTCAGTCTAGTTGGCAAAGAATTGATGCACACTACACCATCCTCTGAATCCTACGGCATATCTTTTTAGATAAAGGATTATATATAAAATCCGGCCTCTATATCCATAAGGAATATACACAGCCAAAAGTTACACGAGCTCTTAGGCCCAAAGCCTCAACACTAAGGAGTACACAACAGCAAGAAAGGAAAAAGCTAGAAAGACTAAGCTTCAGAACTTCTTCACCGTCCTTACTTTCAACCATGCCCCTAACCTTCTCCAATTGAGCCACCCAAATTCCGGTCTATCCTGTGTGAAGATGAACCTCCGAAGCGACGTCTTCAAAGAGGCGACAAGGGCCGCCGACGCCGCCCGCCTCACCGAGACAAGGCTTTCACCTGGAGAACCGAATACATTATGGCTATGGAGTGCCATGACAACCCTTCAGGAAGGAAAATGACGTCCATAGACGTCATAGTTGTCGAAACCGGTAGGAACACCGGCAAGGCTTTCGCCAGCACAACCACAGCAAACCACGCATACCCACACACAAAAAAGACATCCACCAGCACACCGGGGTCCTGCACGCCTCAAGGCCATGGCAACGCCATCCAAAGAACCCACCACAAGCCGGTTCCCACACGAGCAACATCGCGCCAAGGAACCCTGGATACCCCAACAGCCACCACTCCTGCCGCAGCCGCCGGCGCCGGTCGGCCTCCTCCACCAACCTCATCGGCAGTGAAGCAAACACCCGCCGGACCCCGGAAAAAAGCCACCAGCCGCCGCCGGCCAGCCTCCTCCAACCAATCCTCAACGGCAGTGAATCCCACTGCCAACGCATCCCGGAAGAGATCCACCACCGAACCCAATCCCCTTCCAAAAGAAAACACCAACAATCTTCTTCTTCGTCAGAGCCTAGCTCATCCGCAATGGGCCGAGTTCTGGATCCTGCTGGTCGCCGATGATGTCTCGCCACGGAGACAACTACCTGCCTTCACGCCGGAGCCGAGCGACACCAACCAGCGGAGCACTCAAGCTCCATCCGCCAAGAGGTGCCATCCCGCTCGAGCCGCCGCGCCATGAATCGGCTGTCCACCGCGGAGAAGTCAACGCAGGCGGGCGCGGCACTGCGGGCGGAGCCGGGAGACATCGGCGCGGGCGGGCGCGGCACGGCGGGCGGAGCCGACTGAAGGCGACCCGCCGCAGCCAAACTCATGCCCGCCGCCGCCCGATCTTCCCCACCGGCGACGCCGCAACGGCACCAGCAGGGCCACCCGAATCCACCGCCAACCAATCGGCCCCACCCGCCGGCAACGGCCACTGAGCCCCCGAAGCCGCCCGGTCTTCCCCATCCCTTGGCGCCGACGCGCCCGATGCCGCACACCGGCCGCCTCCGCCTCCGCTCCATCCTCCACAGCGACGACACGCCCCAGGTCGCCCGCCACCTCTCCACCCCACAGATCTGGGCTGAGAGACGCCAGATCCGGCCACCAGGCCGCCGGATCTGCCGCCGGCGAGGGGATCCGCTCAGGGATCGCTCCGGCGACGGCGAGGATGCGGGAGCCGGGCAAGGGGGAGGGCTGCCCACTGCTGACTGAGGGGAGAGGACCGAGAGGAGGAAAAACGCCCCGCCGCCGCCCTCCTTGCGGCCACCGGCGACCGGTGGCGCGCTCCGGCGGCGGCGAGAAGGTGAGGTTCAGGCAGGGAGGCGAGAAGGCGAGAAGTATCCAGCTAAACTATTGTTCCTAGCTCATAGGGCACCATAGGAAAAAGAGAGAGAAACACTCAAGAGAAAAGACCCTCCTACGGCATATCTAATGTCCTATTCTATAATCTGCAAAGACCTCGAAAAAAATATCTGCAAAGAAAATAATAAGATGATAAGTCAGATACTTTGCGATATATGCAATATAATATACGGGCACTAACAGTTGTCGAATCAAGCCGCTCGAGGCCACCAGAATTATTGCAAGGAGTGCAGGAATCAGATCTTGCTTTCAAGTCAACACGATCGATCGATCGATCGATCCCCCACTTTCTGGTGAACACTGGAACGTAATTACTCAAAAGAAGAACACTGTTGGGAGGAATATAATCACTACAGGGAAACATATATTCTTCCCCCAAGTGACCCAACATTTTAATTTCCGCTGCCTCTATGAAACTATATACTCTGCAAACTGTAAAGAAGATGTCATCACGTGCTTAGGCGCTTATTTTGCCTTTAAAAGAACACTGGAAATTCGTGGTCTGAAGACATCCATTGCAGTCTAAGCAAAAGAAGAAGGTCCAGAACTCCAGAAGAAGAAAGGACTCCGCTTGCACGTATGACATTGGGAGCATCTGCAGCTCTGCACTGTGTACACTGAAAAATTCGACATGAGGGTATGGTCCGAATGCACAGTACCCTGAACAGTACCAAGTGCAGATCCAGCTAGCTATAAAAGTGCAATGGAGGTTGATGCTCGACTCCCTGATTCAATCCTGACCGTTCAATTTTCTGTGGAGCAAGCTAGCTGCATGCAACGCAACGCAAGTCTCTGCATCTTGTTCAGAGACAGAGGAGAAGATGCTGCCCTTTCGCAAGTGCCGCATGCTCCTACCACACTGCTCCTGTAGTCCTGTCAGGCTATCACTCAAAACTCCAAAGGCTCAAAAGGAGGGGAGAGTGGCGACACATCTCCAATCACTGAGGCCGTGAGTGACGCCGCACGATGCCGGCCAATGAGACGCCGGCACGGCGATGGCCTCGCCTTGCGTGCAGTTTACTTTAAGATCCCGGCGAGGCGCGCTCCCCGATTAGCGGTCAGTAGTCAACCTTAAACTCACTCGGGACGATGATTGACGATGACAAAAACCTCCCGCTCGCTAATGATGCTGCCCAGCAACTGTCTGGTTCGCTTTCTCCTGCCTCCCTCCCTCCCCATTCATTACGACTATGGCTTTGTTTCTTTTTCTTCCTGACGAGCGCTAGCTTTGGCTTTGTTTATTCGGGCCAAGATATTTTTTTTGCTAAGTTCCTTTTCGGCATTAGTTAGGCTAGACGCTCTAAATTAATCAGACTAGTTAATTAATGGGGGTTGCTTTTTGGTTAGCCTGAGCGCGCTCTGGCCCTCGCGTCATGCGTTGGCAATCATGGATTCGGTGGAGTCGCGTCCCTTTCTGTCAATCTATCACACATGCTGGCTTCTCTCCCCTTGTGGATGCATTCATGAGCTAATACTAAGCTTGTGTGTAAGTGAAGCTTTCATGCATGCTTTGATCTGGACAATTAACTAACCGAGGTTAGTTTTAGTTAAAACACTTCGAACTTAATTGTGAGAAGCATGGCTAGGCTAGGGTTAAATATATACTAACTACTTAACTAGGTCTTTAGGTGTTGGGACTTGCAAGATGCGCACCATTGGTTTGCAAATTTTATAGCAAAGCTGCGCCTTTCAAAGAAAAATTATATATGCAGGTGGTCCTGACCGTTGGATCACGCAATGGCCGGGCAGCTCAGATCAACCAATCGCAACATAAACAAAAGAAATGTTTAACGAGGTGTTGTTGCTTTAGAGGTACTAATCAAGATGCATGCATGTTTAGCTATTGCCCAGTAAGCACCTAGCTAGCTTGCTTGCTGAAAAAGCACAAGGCTTGTGCAGGCCTTCACGCGGTCGCTATCTAGTATTGATTTATTTCGAGGAATTTTTTTTCCTTGGGCCAGCTTGGGAGATTCTGAGCTCTGACCATGTACCTGCCGTACTTATCTACAGTCGACAGAAATCGTTGGCTGAAACCAAAATTTTAATGTGACGAACCATGTGACGATAGAAACTAATTGGTGAAGTGTGTATCACTGTCAGTCTGTCACTGTGTGGACATACAAGAGATAAAAGCTGCCGCTAATGGTTAGTTAATTTCTTCCAGTTGCAATCTAGCATGCGATTGCTATGTCCTGTGTTGTTTTGTTGTCTTGGGTTTTGTTTGCTTTGCTGTTGGAAGTATATTGTACTATCAGTTGCTGCGGGTGGTTAAATTTTTTTAGCTGGTCTTTTAAGGAGTTGTTAGGAGAAATTGTTATTGCCGGAAGAAGGCTTGCTTCCACTAGCAGAAAAAGGGGACAATGATTAGTGGCATACTACTGGAGGTTGCTTTCGCAGTGAACTGACGAAGCCACGGTTTACACAATGCGTGCACCCACAAGTATTCCTCTTGTCCGCTACATATCTTTTAACTTACAGTGATGTGCTATGAAAGAGAACTTTTAGTGATGTGTGTGTGATGTCGAATGTTCTGACCAGCTAGTTGATTTTGCAAAATTGCACGTCGGTTTCAACCGCGAAACAGCGGAGATCAAGAGGCAGCGGCGACCTGTTTATGCTGATGAAGTCATGTCATGGTTTTGTCAGTGGATTGGTTATATGCCCCAACAAAATTTGGCACCGCTCCAACTAGCTTATGACTGTGGTTTTTAGCTGAGATTATACTATAGTAGTTGTTAGTTTTTTCTAAGAAAAAATAAAAACACATTATATCATCACGGATAATATAAAAGAATAAGGAAAAAGGCAAAAGAGACAAAAAAATCAACAAAAATTAAAATAAAGCAAAATTAGAATTGATATGTTCTAAATGGATTATCACGGCTGCCACGAGTGCATGGGAAAGGAAAACACCAACTAAATCCAGCAGGCAACTGACACGGCGACACGTACGGCTGGCTGTCCAAGTCGCTTCAACTGCTTGCGATCCATGAATTTTTTGGCTGTCGTTTTTTTTAAAAAATCTTGGAATATGTTAGTTTTTAATTTTACTTTATTTTCTTGTTTTCTTTGTATTGTCCGGTATGATATAACGATTTTTAATTAAATAACTAGAAAAATTAATCGTTGTTACAGTACAATTTTAACTTAAAAACCAATAAACAAAATCAGAAATCAGGAGTTTAAATTTTTTGGACCGGGCCAATATGTCAGGAAGCAAGTTGCTGCACGTTGGCGTGTCGTGCCGAAAGAAGAAAGGAGGCCGGTAATTAACGACGCTATCATAATCTAGTCAGCCTCCCTGAGGATATAGCACATGCAGCCGTGACATGCATCAAATCAAATGAAGAACGCAAATGATAAACTATACAGCCAGGAGTACCATTAGACAACGGATCGTCGACACAAACAAGTTTCATTTCCCTTTCCTTTAGGGAAAAAAAACCTAGAACCTATTACGCTGTTCCAACGACAAATGATGCCTGAATTCCTGAAGATCTAGTGCAAATAGCTTTTGGTTAATAGCACCGTGTTGCCCATGGAGCACAAGTAGGATCTATGCATTTACTCTCTAAGAAAATGTAGAATCTATGCATAAGAAGTTAAGAACTACTGCAAGAAATGGAAAAGAGCATAAAGGAGGAAAGATTGGATGCTCTACTTTGCTAGATTGTGTGGTGGAATTTGGTTCTTTTCCACAAGGTTTGGGAGATGCAGTCATGCATGGTCATGGATGCAATTTTCTTCTTCGTCTACTTCTCTTGCTCTGCTAGTTCTCCTCTCTTTACTTTGGTCCGTTGAAAAGTACAGTGGTGGGGTTCGCGCGCGTGCGGCGTTCCCCACAGGGGAATTTTGTGTGGTATTCAGTGGTTGGCTTTGCTTTGCTTTGGCCCGCACCTTTTTTTTTCTCTTCAAGTTTGGCTTCCCTTGCTTCACAAGTATCAACTTTTAGCTTTGAATTTGGTTTATCACTTTCTGCTACATTAACTAGTTTTTAAAATAATATATATTTTTAAGACGAGGTCTAAAGGTAGATTATAATAGACATTGTACCGAGTTCAATTATATTGGCCAAAATCACATGTAACAATTTTCGTTTGCATAATATCTCTCACAAATAGCAAAAATTTAAAAATCATAAACCAAAAATCAAACTACTGTCCAAAAGAACACACCCAGCAATACAAGCAAGCTCTAGCTCGTGAGCAGAGTGGACAACAACTAATCAGGCTAGCCTTTTTCATTTATCTATTTTAGAGGTTTCAACTTGTGTGTGACAATAAGTGCAACAATAATATATCAGAATATTTGTAGCTGACCAAGCAAAATAAGACTTAATATTCTATTGTGGTTAACCAGTTTGTTTAAGCTGATTCTAAACGTGTCGGTCTGATATGAGAGGCGTAGAAACAAAGCCACATGCAAAATTCCTACTTGTGCATTAACGCAACCAAGATGCAGCTAAACAAAAGGACACATGTATAGAATGTGAAGTACAAATTAATCGCTATTTCATATTATACATGATAGGTTGGTAGAATGTCCAATGATTATGAGGTAACAACCCAACACATATATAAAAATACTACAAACATCACACACAAACAAGTACATTTAGTTCCCTCATAATAAACAACAAATAAGAAAATGGGTGGTTATAATACCTAATGAGTAGAACAGTATTCTATAAATATGATTCGATGAGGAAATAGTTTTTGATAGAACAATAGCCAGCATTCTAAGGAAAGTTTGTTAACATATATACCTAAAACATATCTATGCTGGAAAAGACGTATAAGACCGGATTTTGTTAATAACGAAAAAATATGTTACTACCCTACAAACACCTGTAAAATGTAGATATGCCACCACGGTACTTCCCTGTTCTGGTTGATCTTCGATTTACAATAATAGTCAAGGACAATGCATCTATGTGCGAACAGACCCGCTCAATATAGCTTATAAGTTGTGGCTTCTGTTTTTTATACTGTAGCGGTTAAAAATACATTGTAACAGCTATTAGCTTTTCTAAGTAATTAAATTTAAAAAAAATAAAAATATTATATCATCACAGACAATGCAAAAAAAAAGGAAAAAAGCAAAAAGCAAAAAAGCCCCCAAAACCAAAAAGGCAAAAACAGAGGAAATTAAGAAGGCAGAAGTTGAAACCGTTTGAAGCGCACCAATGGTATCAATGCACTATTTGTTCTCTAGGCAGGAGGTCCCTCTGTCCTTGTGCAGCCACCCTCCACCAATTAGAGATGGAAACGTTTTGTTCCTATTGGCTGCCACTACTACAAAAAGGATCATCATAGATGGTTTTCTGTACTGCCTATATTTATGTGTCAATAATAATCGGAGGTTATCACAGACGGTTTGTGGGCCGTCTATGATAAAGACAATATAGACGATTTGTAATGAAAACCGTATGTGAAGAAAACTATTATAGACGGATCGAACCAAAGACCGTCTATGATACTCACACATCACATACGGTTCTAGTTACCAACCGTCTGTGATAGTTCTTCATAGACGGTTTATAGTACAAACCGTCTATGATAGTTCATTCTATATCTATGCCTTTCGAAAACAGGCAAATACATTGGCAAACACAACAACATATTCCATTTCCGTTAAAAATTAGAACCCACCATTATAGCATAACCAGATAACGAACCCAACTCTTTAACACGATAAGAATATATAAGAAGCAGACAATAGAAGCTGGATGCATCGGATGGCGGCCGACCGTGGTGTCACAACGGAGGCGCTAGCTCACGACGATAGTCGGCGTCATCGAGGAACAAGCTGGATGCATTGGATGGCGGCCAGATATCACTGGCAATGGAGAGGCGGCGGTAGCGCCACTTTTGTGGCACAACGGTGACATTGCAGAAGACATTCTTATGACACTTACGACAAGAGTGTGTTGTGCAGTCGACCGTGGTGTCAACGGAGGCGCTAGCTCACGGTGGTAGTCGGCGTCGTCGAGGAACAATTTGGATGCATCGAATGGCGGCCGGATATCGCCGGCAATGGAGAGGCGACGGTAGCGCCACATTTGTGGTACGCGGTGGGACTTCATAAGACACTCTTACGACACTTACGACAAGAGTGTGTTATGCAGTCGATCGTGATGTCACAACGGAGGCGCTAGCTCATGGTGGTAGTCAGTGTTGTCGAGGGGAGAATGCAGGAAGCTATATAGTAGATGAACTCACTCGTGACTACCGTGGAAAGGTAGACGAGGAGTAATTAATGAGGGCCGAGCGGTAGGAGGAACTGGTGCCTGCTATCCGATGTGGAGAGAATGGATAGGTGGGATCAAAATCTTGGGGGATACGCCACGGATCGATGATGTGTCATTATCAGAGACAGTTTGTATAACAAACCGTCTGTGATAATGCACATATCAGAGATGGTTTGTTATACGGATCATCTGTGATAGTTTCATAGACGGTTCTAATTAAAAACCGTCTGTAATAATGTGTATATCACAGACGGCTTTTAATCCTAACCGTCTGTGATAGTTTCAGAGATGGTTTTAGCCATGAACCATCTGTAATAATCAAAGCACAGACGGCTCCACATGAACCATCTGTAATGAGATGTCCAGTATAGCTTGTTTTGTAGTAGTGTGCCCATGTGGGTGTGCCCCAGCTACGGATCCCATCTAACCCAATTTTACTGTATCTTCATGTGGCTGATAGAATGGAATCCTTATGGGTCTGTTTTATCATGGGTGTTTTCAAGTGAAGTTTATTGAACAAGGGTAGTATTTTTGTTTGGTGTTATGTTTGCCAATCTTAGTCCACTCTATGCATTTATACGTCATGTTTTAAACTCTAGTTGCTATTAAGTTAAACAAGACATAAAATCCCTGAAAAAAACTATATGGTTTGAACACAGGCATTCTTTCTTTATACCCTCTATTTGTTTATTATCATTGGCTTATAAGGTTTTCACTCTATGGTCCCACAATCAGCACTTTACGAGACCATTATTCCTAACTTAAAGGTATACATAAGTTAGTGCTTTGCCTTTTTATATTGGAGTTGCGAAGATTATGGAAAAAAGCTGTCTGTTGGTCTCGGTGTTGGATACATTCTATCGCGACGAGGATGAATATGCACCATAGAATTTAACCTCGTCTTACATTTGTCGTATAACCACAACACCTTGAGAGAATAAAAGCAAATCAATATTTTCAGTTTTCCATAAAAATGATGACTTGATATAATTTTATGTATGCTTCTTTCCCTCGAGAGCTACCTTTTTATTTCTTTTGAGAGGAGCACAAAAACCATTCCAAGCTGCTAGTGATTTTTCATGGTGTGGGCTTGGCTTGGGTGCTAGTACGCAGATTTTAAACAGTCTTTCATGTACGATCCCAACACCACAAGTCAACAAAGCGCAGTTTTCTCTAGGGTATAAATGTTGTGTTCTTGTAGACTACTACTTTTGACTTTCTCAAAGTAAAAATAAATAGAATAGTTCATTAAAGTGTATTTTTAAAATGGTTTTACGAGTTCAAAATCGTGTGTGCGCATCTGCGTTGGTGTCTTTACCATTTTAAAAAGCACAGATAAAAACTATCAGCCCTAACCCAAAATAATAAAGTTGTTCTTTCCCACAAGTTTGACCTCGCTGACAACCAGGACTAATTCTGTACAAACTCATCTTGGGCCCACTTGTAAATGAGTGTACCGTATCTCCACTGTCCACGCACTGACGGCTAGGATGCGTGCATCGTTCCGCTTGATACGTTTCATAGGGTGATACTTTAGCTTCCAAATGGCAACTCCCATAATTAATCCACAACCCAGGGCCTAAATGGTGAAATGGACAGCTTCAACCCGTAACCTGGTCCAAATGGATAGCTTCAATAAAACAAAGTCATGAGTGTGATCAGGGTGTGTTCTTTTTAACTATAGCTATGCGTATTGATAAACTGTTTTATTTAAAAAAGCTGTTTGAATATATTATTAGAGAAACAACGAATAAATCGACATGGTTATTTATTTAAGAGAAATTTAAACTAAAAAGAAAGAAAAGAAGGTGGGAGGCCTAGCTGTAGGAGCTTACCCAAAACCCGAAGCGATTAGTATAAGATCAAACGGGTTGTAAAAAAAGGGGTGGTTTTATTCTGGGTTCGGTTCGAGTGATCTATATAGGCCGCGACGCGAGCATCTGATTCGATTCGCACCTTCTGAATCATCCAACCCGCGAGCGAGGCGAGTGGCGGTGGAGATCGAATTCGAATTGGATTTATTTGGATTTGTTTGGGTTTGGATTTGCGGCCTCGGGGTGTGTGTGGGTGGGGGTTGGAATTTTCGCCTCCCATCTCGTGAGGCGGTAGTGGCGGTGGTTGCGACGGACGGTGCCATCTCCGTGCGCTTTCTCACAGCTGAGCTCCTCCCACCATTGCATCGGGAGCCAGTGGTGGCGCGGAGGACGATCCCTAGCCGCCGCCGGAGGCAGGTGAGTCGCCGGGTTCCGATTCCCTTGGCTGTAGTGGCTGGGTCGTGGTGGGGTGGGGTCTCCTGATCGCTTCCCACCGAGGGCTTCGATCGGATCCTCCTCGGGAGTCGGGAATGCGAAACTTCTGCAGGAGTTTTGAGTGTGCTGCGTGCACGACTCCCGAGGCGGAGTTTTCTCGGTGTTCGTGGGATTCGGGGAGCTTTTCGATCGTCTGCTGAAAGTTCTGTGTGAGCTGCTTGCTTCGTTCAATTGTGTGAATTTTCTGGTTCGATTTGTGCAGGTTGATCCAAATTGAGCGCCTCGGATTCCTAGAGGATTTGGGGTGTGTTTATGGGCGATTGGATCGGGAATTTAGCTGTTTTCTGGTGTAATGGCCGCTGATTCCAGCATGGGGTTTCACCAGGGGATCACCGCCTCGTTGTACAACCACCACATGCTCTCCTTCCAATCCAACAGCGACGTAAGCATCGGCGGCAGTGGCGGCGTCGCAGCCGGTGGTATGGTCATGGCTCCGAGGAGTATGAGTGGGACCAGTAGCAGTGCCGGGCTGTTCCTCTCCCCGAACACCGGCGTGCTCGGCAACACATCGGTGGTTGGCCCCTCAAGGAGCTCGTCGGGGGATGTTTTCCGTGGCTCGGTGGGGCCCAAGTGTAAGTTTGTCACTGGTTCGCCTTCGGATTGGAGAGACCGTGAGCTGAGTATACTGAAGGAAGGGCTTGTGAGGTAAATTAATTCCCCTTTTGCTTGCTGAATTACCTGTACTGTGCTAGCGTGATTTGTTACTTGTGCTGATGGAATTTGGTCATGTGGCAAGCTTCTTTTCCTCCCCTCTAATGTGTTTTAAGTTAGTGGAGCATCAATCAGGAAATCTAAAGCAGGATTTATGCAAGTGAACCTTTTACCTTTTGAGCTTTGGGCAATATCAAATGAACCTTCTATAGAGCTTTTGTCGTTATTCAGCATACTGTAGAACAACACTTGATTTTAGCCATAATAAGCATGTCTTAATAGCCACACTTGAGTACCCTATGACTGTATTTTGTTTTCCCAATGAGTTCACCAAATTCTAGCTGATTAATTCATAGCAAGTGTCTAACCATCTGGATTGGGAATCATATCTGAGAAATTATTTATTTCCTTTCGGCCGCTAATTCTTTCTTGAATGGCAATGGCAGATACGCTCGTGAACCTAATATCATAAAGTACATCAAGATAGCGGCTATGCTGCCCAACAGGACCATCAGGGATGTTGCATTGCGGTGCTGGTGGGCTACAGTTAAGTTACTTCTTTCAAACGTCTCAGCATCTCTTCTGCATACTTGTTCCATTCTGATGCTAATGTATATCGTTATTGGTCTTGTTCTGCACTTTATGTGAGAACATCATCTTAATTTTGCTAAAATTCTAGTGAGATGTGCGCTCAGCATTGAACACCCTTGGCAGCCTCACCACATTCTCTTCGCCTTCCAGAGAGGAGCTTTAGCTTTTCATAAGTTCATTTCCCCCCCTTTTTTTGTACTGCTTCGTTTCCCCGTATCAGTGATTTCATATACACTTAGTGCCATGTCCTGAGATATTGTATTGTACCTATAAACCTTACTTGAAAGAAGAGATAACGTGGAGGATGTGTTACTTTTAAAGTTCTACTAGATGGCCAGTTACCAACGGGTGGAATCAAGTATAACATTAAGGGCATAATAATGGCTAGTTCTGGCTAAAAATTTACGTCTCTTCTTTCTATAAGAAGTGCAGTGTTCATTGTGATTCCAAATCTGGATACAAATATTTTGATGTCTAGTGTTGGGGATTGCTATTTGTTACTGCATGCATTGTTTCCTTTCTTACATTGCTTTGCCAATTGCTTTCCTTTTTACTGGACTGCATTAGTATAACAGCACATGCATATAAGCCACTATGTTCTGCTGACATGCTGTTACTATTACAGGGTAAAGATAGAAGGAAGAAACTAGATGGATTTTATACTGGGAAAAAGATAAGAGACATGAAGGTAGTTTTATTTTTACGAATAGATCATTTAGAACAGGATCTCCTTTGGTTTGTGTAGCTTTTGACTTGTTTAGTATTCTTCATTTCTTTGCCTAGTGTCAATCATGCTCCCTCTGATGAAATTTCTTGACAGCCAATCCAGGACAAAATGGTTGCATCTGCTTCGATGGCTAATTTTCAGATGGCACCTACAAACAACGTGGCCCCTTTCTCAATATCAATGCAACATCCAAATCAACAATGTCAAGTTCCTAAAGAAGGTTAGCCCTCATTGCTAACTTCTATTTGTTCTCTTGTTTTTTGTTCAGCAGTTCTTAGCATCATCTTCACTTTGTCTAACAAGTTTAAGGTTTGATTCACTGTATGGTCCAGAATTGTCAAATAGCATTTTCATTAGATATTGAATGGAGTCA
This sequence comes from Dendrocalamus latiflorus, assembly GCA_017311315.1. NCBI lineage: Eukaryota > Viridiplantae > Streptophyta > Magnoliopsida > Poales > Poaceae > Dendrocalamus > Dendrocalamus latiflorus. The sequence continues at coordinate 1,351,509 of CM029627.1, forward strand.
ACTATCAGAAACCAGTTAGCCTGAGTGTATCTCTCTGTATAATTTTCCATAGAGACATGGTTCACACGTCAACTCTGGAGTTAAACATTAAATTTTGGCACTGGTTGACAATTCCCTTCATATGTTCTTGTTATAATCTGAGTAGAAGTTGACGATTTCTGAGGATTCAAAACACACTTCATTTGCTGGAGTTCTTGATTTTTGCTTGCTACCTTTGTAGTTAGTACATGCATCCTCTGGAAGCAAACCTTCAGGTGCCTTCACTTGGTGCGTTTCTATATTAAGATTGCATTTCCTAGATGCCGATACAACGAAAGAAAATACAAGGACAAAACACAAGCAATTAGCAACATTTTCATGCTGAACATTTTTAACAGAGGGTTATGGATCCATTAGCATACATTTATAGAATGTGTTGTCTATGAAATACCCTGACAGTTGGCAATGGTTAGCTAGCTGTGCCATTATTCTTGGCAGCGAGAATCCACAACTGAATGAGAAAGGGAGTTTCTGTATTGAAGATCATATACCTGTGTTAAATTATAGGCATGAAAGGTTCTTAACATGTCATATAAGGAGGCAAAGAGTCTGCTACATTGCCCGCCCTAGCTTACATTATATCTGTTATTGCCTTTCAGTTTTTGATTATGCTTCACTAAAAAATCTTTTGGGGAGATAATGTAATAAAACATCTTGGGCTTTTAATGTTATCTCATGTTGGTCTTTTTTCTTCTAACAGGGCTCGCTTGTATTCATTCTGCAGCAGTCCTATAATAGCAGTATAAAAATGACTTCTTGTGTAATTGCATGCATCTATCTCATGCTGGCCTTATTTCTTCTAAAAATGCTCACTTGGTTCCGTTCTTAAGCAGCTCTTGTTGTGGATAGTGCAACCCAGCATCTCCTGGAGGAAAATAATCAGTTACTTAACCAGATTGCTGCAAATATTGAAACATTCAAGGTCTGTGTGTTGATATACCTCCCATGTTTGGGTCGTAAACTTACTGCTTTTATAGTACCTGAATGTCAGTCAAGGAGCAGTGCCTGCCAAACATCTGAATTTCATTATGGCTTTTATTTTTACAGTTGTCTTACGTATTAAAAGTGTTGTGATGATTTGTGTTCACAACTAATCCTTCCACCAAAAATGGACATGATCCTTTAACTGGTATAGTACTACTATTTGGATTTTTGGACCAAATTGAATCAAGAAATTTATATAAGCATATCAAACACAACCTGTATGCCTTGCGTGCATTAGGACCACGTGCTATAGAAGTGCTCTTTGTTTTGGGTGCACTATCTGTGACCATAAATTTCCTGAAAATTCTATCACCTTTGAGGTTTCCATTTTTTTCTTAGATAATTTTCTTGATCTTTGGATCAAGAGAAATATGATGGAGATATGGTCATGCTTCAAAAGGTTGTGCTGGACATTTATTGCATCAAGAATATCAATAATAGAGGACATCAAGCCAAATAATGCATCTGCCATCAAGTACTAGATATGAGCAAGCGGTTAATATATGCTGAAACTTGTTGCTCTCACGGCTTGATTTTTATTTTCATTTTTTGGAGGTCACTCTCATGGCTTGATGAAGGCCAAAAGTAGCCCTCATAAGTTTAAAAAATGTGATAAGCGTTTATCTGACACATTTCATAATTTTATTTCATGCCTGGACTTCTGAGTTTCTTGCAGACGGAGAAGAACACGGATCTCTTTCTTCGGACAAATAACAACATCAAAACAATTTTAAGCAGGTAATGCACTGACATATGTGCCATGCCTTTTGTTCACTGTATATTTGCTCGTAGGCTTTTTCTTTATTCTCGTTTGCCACACATTCTTAAGGAGGACAATTTTCACTTCCCATCATCTATTCTCTCTAACATGTTCAAGTCATGGCCTGTCTTCTATAATTCTGAACATATCATATCGCAACTGAGTGGCCAAAAGGAGCTTCTGTAATATAGTGAAAAAAGTAACTGCAGCCAAAAGTCCTCAATTTAGGAAACTTTAGTGTCTCTTACAAGATATTTATTCTGAAGATCTACTGGTATGCAATCATGTGCCATGTTAGGTAGGAAGAAGTTGAACAGGAGGATGCGACGTTCATTTCCAAATATTTGCATTAGATAAAGAAAATAAACATATAGGATGGGTTCGAATGCACTTGGCTTAGGCTTAGGCTTCCATTTGCTACAGTAACTAGCATTTTAAACGGTGTATTTTTTCAGGGTGAGGTTTACAGGTAGATTGTAGTACAAACTACACCGAGTTCAGCTATATTAGTCAAAATCGCATGCGACTATTTTCCTTTGCGTACTGCCTTTTGTGAACAGTCCGGAATTCAAAATTTTCAGTTAAAAGCCATAAACCATAGCTCAAAAGAACTCACCCATAGTAAAGCCTAAAGCATTGTTAAACCTTGTGGTAGTGCTTTGTAACTAACTTATGTTTCTGACTCTGTGTAACATTTTATTTTTGTATCATGTTGCAGAATGAACGAGACGCCTGGCATCATGGGTCAGATGCCTCCGTTGCCAGAGCGTGTAAACGAAGACCAGCTAAATTCACTTCTTTAACTGGACAGAATGGTAAGAGCACACAAACCTGTCGATCGTAGGAGAGGTCCACGATTTGCACTTCATTTTTAAACAAGTCACGATGTTAAAGTAAATTGCACGCTAGGTGTTAGCGACAATGTCTTGTGTAATCGGCATTGTTTTATCCTGAAGGTTCCATCGTATGGCGCAACACACGCCGCTCATATGAAGCAAGAACCACGGAGCTAATAATGCACCGTGTACTGAAAGAAGAACGGGGACCAGATGGCTGGAGCTTCCCCCAGTTTCAGTTTCGTAGACGTGCTGCGAGGAAAGCATAAGAGTTGTTATTACTGACTGAGCGCCAGGAATAGTCGCTGCGCTTTCTCAGAGATTGTTTTCCAGTGATGTGATCTGATCTGATCGTGTCCTACCCGTCTGCCTGTCCGTCCCCTGTTGAAGCTCCGGAAAAGAAGCCTGCGGTTGTGGGGTATGCGAGCGAGTCGCTGATGTTCCTGTTGTATCCAGTATTCAGCAAATACACCAGACAATTGATTCGGGACCACAAGCAAGCGACTGTAAGTATTGGATGGCTGGAGGCGTCCCATGTTTGGTTTTGTCTTATTTATCGTGAATGTTTTTTTCCCCAAAAGTGCGCTGCATTGTTTCCAGTTTGTACAATAGCCACTGGATTGGCCCCCCATAGAGTGACGATAATTCCCTTGCCTGATATATTGGACGACAAATCCATTGGACAGTTGGAACTCTGAAGTTCACCCACAGCCGTGTTGGCAAAACAGAAAACGGCGTTCCAGGGGTTTCCTATTTTGAAGGTTTGTTGTGTCCCTTCAATCAGAACCATAGGCAAGAGTATAAAGGCCCCATTCTATTTAGTTTCTGGTTTTTTTTCAAACAAATAAATAAAAACTTTTTTGTTATCTTTTCGAAACGACTTATTGATATAGTTTTTTTAAAATGAATTATTGGTATTTGGTTTGTTTGCGCAAACACTTGTGCTAGAGCTAAAAACCCACAGCTGTAAACCATCAGGCATGGCTAAAAGTCTATAGCCATGAACCGTCAGCTATAATTGAAAAGAACTCACTCAAAGACTAGCAAGTGACCACACAACATTCCTATCCCAAATGGCGGCAAATGGCGGGAAACTATACGCCTACTCGGACGTGTACCCTCGACTCTCTTAAGCTTGATGGTCAAACACGAACATTAATATGTCAGCAACACATTCCAAACTTCAGTGTCTGTCCACATAAATATTGAAGAGAATCGAAGGCTGCACATTGTCAATTGATACTACAAATATAGTATCCAGATTATTAAAATAAAATGGAAAGGACCCACAACACCTCTCAAATATTATACGCTCATATACACTCAAAAGAGAAGAGGTAAACAACAAAAAGAACATCCTATCATCCAAGCCCAGCAGCTGGACAAGACGGTGGCCAATGAGCCTTGCCCTGGTGCATTACCATGAAGGAAACCACACAAGCTACTGGTCTTACGCACCAAAAATCCCTATCATATGGTATACACTACGTGGTAGGCACAAAAATTTGGATCACAAGCTCTGATAGCTATCCGAGCAATGCAACTAACGGTTTCTCTCCAAGAACAATCCGTGGTACAAATGCAATTACTCACAGATGCAGTACTTTACAAGAAATTAAAAAAATTAACTGGCAGGTTGATCACTACTTGCCTTCTCTGCAGTATCTTCTGTAGATAGTTCTTCAACAGTTGGTAAGTTACTTGCAACAGGACTTTCTGCAGGTAGCTCTTCAACAGTCAGTAAGTTACTCGCTACAGGACTTTCTGCAGGTACTTCTTCAACAGTCGGTAAGTTACTCGCTACAGGACTTTCTGCAGGTAGTTCTTCAACAGTTGGTAAGTTACTCACAACAGGACTTCCGACACCTGAGCTTGCAAGGCTTGCACCTGTGAGGCCAATGCTACCATTGGAATGAGACGTAGGGGTCTCCTTGCCAGAATTAGATACCATTTCATGATCCTCATGTTGCCGTGATCCGTTGAGGGCATTACAGTGGGGACAGTAATATGTAATGAATGCAAAGTCCTCTTTCCTTGCAAGACCTGCCACAGTAAAACTGGTTTAATAGAGAGAACTAGAAGTTAGTAATATGAGCTAGACAGTAATCAGTTTCCTACCATTATGCATATGGCAGTTGCCACATATCAGTGCATAGCACTGTGTCGGGTCCTCCCCTACAAGCAGAGCAGCTACACGTGCGATCCAACCCCCATCGTTACCAGCTGGACCTCTGAAGTGCTCAACAGTCCTCTGATTCGGAGTAGTGAAGACTTCTTCATTACCATCATACGCATTTGGGCCCTCTAGTGACTCGGAGGCATGGATCCTTCCAGTGCCATTGCTTAAGTGTGCTGCTTTTCTTTGCCTCAGCCCAGTAGTTTGTCCAAGCTGGGCATCATTACTTTTACTCAATGTTGTATCCCTATTTGATTCATCTCCCAAAAAGACTCTCAATCCAGAATCTGCACCCAGCTTCGATGCCAAAACAGTTGCTGCAGCAGCCTTGGCAGCGGGATCAAGATCATATCTCTGTATAACCAAATTGAAGTCAGTAATATGTAGAAGATGTACTCTTAAAAAAGAGAGGAATAAAACACATGTTTCTTCACATAGAAAGAGACAACTGGCTGGACATAAAATGGAGCAAAAATAGGGCAGCAAGCCCACCTGTATAAGTTGTTGAGTAGTGTAGTAATTCGTTCTCTCCTTCAACTCATCAATCTTGGTCTGCCTTTCAGCACGAAGTTTTTCAAGAGTATGTTGATCTCTATTGTCAACTGCAAGATAAAGTAGACCATATCAGTTTAGACATAAAGGATAAGTTGTATCAGCTGAAGCAATTTACTAGGTCATGGCTCATGCTAATGGGATGCCTGTTAGAATTTTAGTTGTTTCATAAAGCCATTCATCGAGTGAATGATAAATAGACTATACGCAAGGAACCTGAACTGGTAATGTCTTGAAAAGCTGATAGAAAACATGTCAGTGACATATTCTACTACCTTGCATTTGTTAACTTAAATCACTAGAAAGCATAGCGAGAGCCTAATGCTGCATTTACATGTGCAACAGCGGAACACATGCATGCAGAAAGATAAGATACCAATGCAGATGCAAGTGTACTTACGCATTTTTGTGAGGCTTGTAATAGTAGAGTAAATGAGACCAGCTAGAGCAGGAACCAGGAACATGGGCAGCACCCGGGTTGCTCTCATCTGCCAGCTGAGGTCCGGTGATCTCGTAGTCATAATCGCATATCCAACAGCCACAATCTGTTCCAACAAAGAAAAAGAAAAACATAAAACCCTGTCAAAAAACAATTCACCCTGATCCATGGCCCTAAGGACGATAGTGGAACTGATTCCAATGTAATTCCATCCAGCAAGAGTACTATTCCTAAGTCCTGTCCCCAGCATCACAGCATCTGTCGCAACACGCAAAATTACAGAACAATGTAGCACAATTCCACAACATGCTACGCCTCTGACCAAACGATCGATCACTAATCGATCACCCTGCGCGCTATAAAACACCAGATTTACCATATAGCAGATAATTCTCCATTCCTCCCTTCTACAGGATCAAGTTGGGACGTGCGTTTGTCTACCTAACAACACATAAATATTTGCTACGGAGGCAAAAGGAAGCGGGATGGGATCGGGAGGGAGGGAGGGGGAGACCTCGAGCGCGGCGGCGAGGGCGAGGACGTTGTGCGCGGACTGGCGGGAGGCGCGGGCGCGGCGGTGGAGGCGGGAGCGCACGGCCTCCTCCTCCTTAGAGAGCGCCTGCAGCAGCTTCTCGACGTCCTCGCGGCCCCCGAATATGCCCTTCCACACCCGCGACACGAGCCCCCGTTGCCTCCTCTTCTGTGTGGACGGCGTCTCGGGCGGCGCCGGCGACCGCGGCGACGCGGTGGCGGCCGAGGCGAAGGCGGAGGGGGGCGCGTCGCCGTCGGCCATGCGCAGCGCGATCGGGATTGGAACGAATCTGATCGGATCGGATGGATGGAACGGGTCGATGGGAAGAGACAACGACGCCGATGCTGAATTGCCGCGGATTTCGTGTGGTTTACCCCCCTCAATTATACGAAGGAACGAAGGAGAAGGATTGCTTCGTGGAGGCGCGCTTGGGAAGGCAACGCCGGAAGGAGAGGCGTCGTGAATCGTGATGGGGTGAGGTCGGTGCGTACGTGTTGCCTTTTTTTTTCTTTTCTTTTTCGAAACTGCTTTCGTGTTGCTCTTTTTTTTTTGGACTGCATTCGTGTTACAATTGACCGTTCAGGTAGACATGGCAGTGGTCGAACTGTTCACGTAAATAATGTCATAGCTATTTTTTTAAAAAAATTTCTTAAACGTCTGTTTTTACAAATTTAATCTTCTCTGTAGACCTACCGAGCCCGTTAGGTACCTACCAAACCAGGAGTACCTACTGAGCACCCCGTCGACAACAGGTATTTGACGCATAAAAACGCTCTCGGGATTTTTTGCCTTGAGATGTAAGGTGCGGGACCGCGTATCAGTATACTAAAGTATACAAAAATAGATAAACACAAAAAGATAGGAAAATATATATTTATTCATTCATTTGAAAATAACAAAATTACAGGTTCTCTTCATGTATATGCGCTCCATAGCCTACTTTGCATAACAGATCTGACAGAGATATTGTGTTCTCCTGGTTCCCGGCCTTGAAAGGCTCCAGATTGATTACATCCATAGGGTAAACCCACAGAATATCTTCGATTAAGTTGTGTATTGGTCGTCGTCTTCAGTCAACACGTAGTCAAAGATCGAAAGCCGGAAGCCATCGGCAATCGGGAATCCTCTGTGATTCCACCACACTATTCTCTGAATTAGTAAATAGTGTTCACATATACAGTACTGAACATCAAAATACATATCATGCGGAAGCGTAAATATAATAGTAGACTTACTCATGGGCTAATCAGGCCGAAATCAATAATATGTAGCAGCGGAAATGAAACACGCAGGTGGGACCCTCAGGACGTGCCCACATGCAACCAGCTGGGATTCGTGATCTAATTCTTGACCTCTTCATCTTCTTCACCATCACGATACATAGAAAGTTTCTGAGACACAAAAGTTTTAACTAAGATAGATTTTATCAATGTATGAGAGAATGCAATAATAATAGCGATCTAGATTTCATCTACCGTTACATATTTTATGCACCATATGCTAACCTTTCGGCGTTATAACCGCTCTATCATTGAGGTGACACCCAGAGCAACACAAATCAGGGTTTTTCACTGTCCGCCACTTTTCCAATTCCACCCACAAAGTTTTTGAAATATAACTATATCTAGTTAAGTTCCCATGTCCGCCCATGATCGTGGACACGGCTATTCGAATAGTTCTTGACTCTGTAGAGTTTGTATACTTTCACCACAAGAGACAATCTGCTCGTTGCTCCACATGATTCCTTAGTCACACGGTTGAGTATATCATCACAATAACTTTTCAAAATATCTGACCCCTTTTTCTCATCTCACCCTGTCGGCTGCTTCCACTTGTGGTGGATCCCATACGTTGCACGGGATGTTAACCATTGATACTAGCGCATTCGAATTCCACTCTCCACAACGCTAGCACGACATGAAAACTTCACCCTCTGCTTGGTGTCCCTTTAGCCACACATTGCCCTTTCACTATCTCACTTCTTTCTCCTACCTATGAGATGAGTCCGGGAGGTTCGATAGATTTACTTAGCCTAGTTGCAATTTGTAGACTTGTGGTTGTACTATTTTACATAGGAGGTCATGACAAGATTTAGTCCTTAGATTTATCTGGACGGTTCTACCACAATCCACACTCTTGTGCATCCACCGCACCCAACCATCGTACCATCTGCTTAGATATTTAAGCAAGTTGGGGGTTTTGAGAGCATAAAATATCCATATGAAAATATACTAGCCATTTTCACCCATGACTTTCCAAATTAGTTTCTTATGATTAAAAGTGATGCTTGGGGCATTTCGGTGCCCTCGAGTATTTAAGCAGTACTAAGCATTGCAAATAATTGTAGACTTATTTTTGAAAGGTCGCCATTATAATTTTCCTAGAGTGGCAATGCTCAAATGTTTAAATGTTCCAAAAGAGGTATAATACTAACAAGTCAATTAATGGGTATATAACTAGAATCTTAAAATAAACATATATTTGCATATGAAATAACAACATGCAATTTGATAATTTAATACGGGAATAATTTACAGAAAATGTAGATTCAACATGATCAAAGTAATAACTCACGTTACGCGGTTTACCACGGTCTTAAGCTCACTCAAAACTTTCTCATTCTATGGTCTTGAGCTTTTGGTCCTCATCTTCATCTCGATCTTGGTCTCGTTTCATCCATTGATGCTTTAGGACTCTAATGCTAATTACGCACTAAACAACTGAATTCAAATAAATACAAGTAACTCAAAAGGCCCAAATAAATCCAAATAAACTCATTTTAGATTTATTATGAGTTAATGGGTGATTTGAGGTAAGGTTGATTGAGCACGGAGTATTGACGGGGTCAAATGGGGTTGGAGCGAAGTGAGGAATGACAGGGAAAACCTGTCGAAATGGATGTCAAATGATGGGTCATGATAAAAGAATATTCATGGAAATATTCCGCTTCGGACATAAGGATGGCTAGGCATAACCGACCGTGGAATAGCATGGCTTGATCCTCTAGTTTAATAATTCCTTTTATTATTTTATATTTATCAAGGAAGTTTCATAAGTCAGGCTAAACCTATGGACAGATGCAAGACTTTAGTTAGGGTATTGAGTATTATTTTTTGTCGACAGTTAATTTTTAAGAGTTAGAGCATGAATTACTTACACGATGTATACGATTTTTGGTTTATCGAATTAATCTTATAGTTCATATTGCTAGCAACTCAGAGAGTATTATTTTGTATGATCCTAGTATTACCTTGTTCATTAAAATGCAAATTAGTGAGATTATTTTAATTACCGATGACTTAGAGGATTTTTTAATAGATGCGCCAGCATGATTTTTAATTACAGATGCCCTTCGAATTAAATCTCATTGTTATTCTATGTATCCTGAGTTATTATTCGGTGCAGTTTAATTCTAGAAATAAATTCATTTATGTGGGCATGGCTTGTTGTATAAAATTATATGCTTTAACTAAATCAACTACTAAAATTTATTTATCAGTGTCATGCTAATGACAAGGATTACATTTCATTTAAGACCTTCTAATTTAAATGTGTATTTCATTTTAAGTGATCATGACACATTGGTTAATTTAATGAAGTGGCTTAATTTGTTATTTGCCTTAAATAATCCTAATTATCTATGCTTCCAATATTTATACTTTTATCATTACCTCTAGCTTAGATCTATATTTTAATTTAAGTAGTAATGACATATTCACTAATTTCTTTATTTTTAACACAATTGACATTTCAACTGAGGTCCTCGAACATTTATATGAATATATATAGTCTTATGCTAGCATTTTCATTTATGGATAATTATTAGTGCGCACTTATTATTTTTGAGACTTATTTAATTACACACAAGGTCATTCTTAATTTAAATCTTAGTATTTTTGACTGAGTATTAGTGAGCTAGTATTAAATTATTTCCCTTAGTTATTTAATAACCTTTTGAAAAAGAAGGAACTTCATGACCTTTAGGACATACTCGTAATGTTTATTACTTATATGGCTTAACCTCACATCATTATTGCTCATATGTTATCGACTCAACACTTTATCTTTCCGTCTATCATATCCTTATTTCATGGGAGATATTAGTCTAGACATAGTTTCCCACATTAATTTCTCACTACACATCATTAGCTATAGTTTAAATAACCACTAATTAATGGAAATAGTTCTAATTAACAAAAAGGGGCCCACCTGTCATTCAATAGAGAGAGAGGATTTACTGGGAGACGGTCGGTCGAAACAAGGGAGGTAGCCAGCCAAAACAGGGGAAAGTGGGCGGCGCCGTGGGGGTGAGCTCGCCGGCTGCGACTGATGGCCGGAGAGGCAGGTGTAGCCGACAAAACGGGTTCGCTCGGGGGTAGGGCTGTAAAAAAAGCTCGAAGCTCGTGAGCTACTCGAGTTCGGCTCGTTCTAGGCTCGATTCGAGCTCGGTTCGAGCTTTAAACGAGCCGAACTCGAGTTTGATTTCGAGCTCGCGAGCTTTACCGAGCCGAGCTCGAATAGTTCGCAAGTCTCGATTCGAGCTTAAATAGTAATATATATTAATTCTTACCAAGCTTTCTCGAGCCGAACTCGAGCTCGAGCTTTTCTTATTATTAAAAATTAGTGTGTATTTGAATTATTTTGACTGTTATCGAGCTTATTAGAGCCGAGTTCGAACCTAAAATTTTTTTATTATTGAAAAATAATGCATAATAAATTATTTTAATTGTTATCGAGCTTCAACGAGCCGAACTCGAGCCTACTCGAGCTTAGGCCGAGCCGAGCTCGAGCCCAGGTTCGGGCTCGGACCCCAACTCGAGCTCGGCTCGAGCTTCTACGAGCTCGAGCCTGGAAGGCCGAGCTCGCTCGAGCTCGGCTCGTTTACAGCCCTACTCGGGGGTGGGGAAGCTTCTGGTAGTGTTAGCATGGGCCGTGGTGGCGTCGGGAGTGGCTGACATTGGCATGAGCGGTCGGAGGCGAGGCTGGAATGGGACACCGGCGGCCGGGAGGAGGAAGGGGAGACGTTGGGTACGCACAAACATTTAGGAGGTAGAGGGATGCTCACCAAGCTATTGGTCGAACCGGAGGGGGTCCAAGGCTGATCGGCACCGTGAGCCTGCGGCGGCGTGGTGAGACCACCGTGGGTGGTTCATTGAGGAAGAGGAAAGCTAGGGGTTGCTGTGCGCGGCTTTGAGAGGGCACAGTGGTGCTCTCCCACGGAGGAATCAAACCGAGGTCGCCTACAGGGAGCCTTGATGGCAGTGGAGGCGATCACCGGTTGGAAATAAAGAAGGAAGCGACGCGGTGAGTTCCGGCGGGCAAACCCCAAAATTGACCGAGGGGAAACACAATAGGAGTGACGAGACGTACCGTGACGCGGTTACTTCAAGGTGAAATCCATCGGAGCATCCGCAACGACGTGAGGCGGTGACGGTCAGCGCACGTCTTTGAGGCAGAGTCTGGTTCGAGAAGGAAGAGGAGGGGATGAGGAAATGTAGGAAACAATGCAAGCTCAAGGGGCTTATTTATAGCCAGGGTGGAGCAATGTGAAGGCCCTGTGGCCATCGACCGGGGAGCAGCGCCCGGGATGGTCGTGCAACGTGCGTGGCCGGGTGCACGGGTGAGGGCGACGGCTGATGGAAGTAGGGCGCGACACAGGGCATAGCGCAATGCGATGGAGGCGATGGGCGCAGGGCGACGTGCGGTGCAGAGCATGGTGAAGGCTATGCGACGAGAGCAGGTGCGCACGCGTGTGGCTAACAGAGACGGTGCGCTCAGAGAGAAATGGCGACGCGATGGGGTGGCCAAGCGGGGATGCAACGAGAGGCGTAGGGTGGATTGACGCCAGAACATGGGGAGGCGGGGCTGGCTGATGAAGCGCCGATGTGGGAGCTGTGAGGAGAGAAGGGATAGGAAGAAAGAAGAAAGAGGCCGAGCGTGACAGCAGGAAAACCGGCAGCGAGAGAAGAGGAAGGAGGGAGAGAGAGAAGGAAAAAAGGAGGGGGCACATGGAAGAGGGAGAGAAGAAAGGGGGAAGAAAAGGGAGCAAAAATCAGGATTTGGATTTTTGCTTGAAATTTGGATTTTCAATTCGAATCTTATTTCAATTATTTTGATATGAAATATCTATTTATCTTTATTTGATTTGCCTTCAAATTTTGATTTCTAATTTTATTATTAGTAGTTTTGCTTGGCAGTTATTCCCAGTATTAATTGCATAGCACAAAATTTGGAAAGACTTCAAATAAAATTGTACAAGAAATTCGAGTGAAAATATGGTTCAATGAAAAAGTTTTAAATTTTCGCAAATTTTTGGATTTATGAATTTCAGGATGTTACAGGAAGTTAGGGAAGTAGGGTGAAATTGGACTGATATACAAATATGATGAATCTGATCAAATGAAGAGCATCATATATATTATACCTAGTATATACTGAATTTTTTGTCAAAATTTTTAAATATTCAGTTAAACACGCATGAACCATATAGAGTCCGCCTCTAGTTACACTGCCATTTATATGAACAGTTCAAAGTGGTCCGCCATTACATCAGAGTGATTGTCGTGGGGCCTTCCGAGTTCGAATACAGTGGTCGTTAACTGGCTCGTCATGCCAAATTATCTGGCACCCCCACAAGACGAGTCAAACAGTTGCACAGCACAGCACAACTCTCAGCTTGACAACAGTTTCCATCCAGTACACTACAATCACAGGTTAACGCAGATAATATTAATATCACCATCTACAGTTGCTTCTATCGCGACAGTGATGTGGTACATACACAGGTTAGTTCGACATGGAAGCTCTGGCACTAATGAACAAAGTAGAAACTAGAGAGAAGAAGACTCGTGTATTCAATTTACAACATCGTCGGTACATGGCCATGAACTGCATGCATCTAACTTATCGTTCCCATTACCTACAACACAACTATGAGACCAATCGAACGAACAGTTACCACATGAAACAACATGAGCAGCAGCAATGGATGCCTGCTTCCCTGTATATTTGAGGGTTCTAATACCGAACTGGTGTCATAGAATTGCATGACACAGCGGAGCTTGAAAAGGAGTGCTGCTGGGATCCACGCACTTAGGGTATGAAACCCTTTGTGCTCCGCTTTCAAGAGAAGAACTGCTCAAGGCTTGGAGAATTAAATACATTGGCTGCAAGCTGTCCTCCTTCCATAGAGGAAACATATAGTTGGCATCGAATGAACCGCTGATAGCAAAGGAAAAACAGGGCAATGTAAAACACGAATATCAGAAGACACCTGTTCCAACAAAAAAATGAAGATGCGATATAACATACAGATAGTTGGGAAATTATGTCGAGGCTTGAATCGATGTGGAGATCTGCCTCCAACTGCCGAACAAACGAAGTTCGGCCAACTTCAGTGCTGCAAAAGAGTACCTGCAAATGGACACACTTTTTCACTCAATAACAGATGTGGATGACAGAAACAGATTAAGTAACACCTCACATAGAAACAGATGCTGAATATTCATGCATGATGTGCAGAACAGATGCACGGGTGCCACTAGCTCACCGGCTTTCTATGCACATGTATCGACTATCAGTCACCTTGTCAATTCTATGTTCAATCATATGACATGCTATTTATTCTATGGGTAACAAATATCCGACAAATATCCGAATCTAACCATGACTTCGGTGAAAACAGGCCATTCAAATTCTATCATCCATAAATAAAACATGAATCATCACTCACCAAAACATTGAAACGAGAGGGAACAAGAGAACATGGTAAAATGATCTAGTATAACATATCATTAAATCTAATACAAACTCATCACCTTCTCTTTCATCAAGCCACCAGTTCTGAAAAGTCCAGCACTCTCCAGAGCCATGAGAACGTTCTCCTATAGTTATGGATTACTCGAAGTCATATTTCAGAACTAATAATGTAAATATGTAACATTTAAATATAAAACTTTTCCATGATAAAACTGCAAAGAAATGTAAGGATGCGCTATGAAATTCATACCTCGCTCTTATCGTCAAGTATAGTTTCCATCAGATATAAATCGCAATATTTGAATATTTCCAGCAGAAGTTCCACCACTGAGGGTCTAACGGTGGCATGCTTCTGCATCAAGGAGACATGGACAGATAGCAGATGGTTTAGCTGCAGCTATGGGATGGACACGTACATACCAGAAGAGTATTGCTATCGAACCTGAAGTTCCTCAGGAGTTTTCTCCTCAAAAACAACACCAAGCAGTTGGCAAGTAACCTGCATAAACAATATTTGTGAATTTCTGCAAATTATTATGAGACCACATACATTCTGTATAAACAGTATTCAGGAAGATTCAAGTTAGATCACTGTAGCACTCTTCTCATTTTGTTCTTTGGTTTCTTATGGTAAATTCTTCAGATCATTTCACTACTGACATAGTTCATTTACAAAACAAGGAAGTTCAACACTGTTCTCTCCATCAGGTACCAAAACAAGAGAAATTGCTCAGTTTACCATATGTAAATGTACAGACTTAAAATTTCAGTGACCCAAATTTGGTATAATTGTTGCATTAACTAAAACAGCAAATGATATTACCATTGGAAAATAATTTGGTATGATTGTTGCATTAACTAAAACAAAAGTTTGTCCAGCTGCTAATACATGGACCTAACATGCCAGCTAAATGGTTTTAGAACTTCTACCATTTTTTATGGAATAGCTAGGGCAGCTTCAGTGACCCAAATTTACAATAATGCCTACAAGTTTCTTCTTATTCCAACGATGTGCAAATGTGAGAAAGATATTACAATATCAAGTCCTCAGATTTTTCTGGTCTGTTTTAACACCACCAAGTTGCAAGCACACACTCTTTTCTGAGCACAACCCTAAGCTTAACTTCTGTGTGCATATGCCAACCCTAAGCTCAACAGCCTTAACTTCTGCGCACAAAAAGAAAGGGCAATATCACAAGTTGATGAAGTTTTCTATACCCCAATTTACAATTGGTGATCAGTAGGTAGGGGCGTAGGGCCAGCGCATTTGACAACAGTGTCTTTTCATACACCCTAGATGTTATGCTTCGACATTTATGGAAGCCGAATTCCAACCAAAAGCATCATTCGCCAAAAATATTGTATCACTTATCTCATACTATCGGACATGCATGATTATAGCGCGAGATTAGAAGTTGAAGCCATGCACTGTCCTTCAGGCTCAAATCCACCATTTGTTTCTTTTTGCGCAATCATAATCATTGCACCATGAAATTTTCATCAATGTTTAATCCCATAATACACAACACTAGAGGGCGAGGGAGGGATAGACCATACCTTTCTACACCCGCTCAGCCGCTTCGCCACGATTTGCCGTGTAGTCAGCTGTCAGAAACAAACTCCTGTCAAAAATCGATGCCCACAGATCCAACAATGCCACTCAATCATTACACGAAGCAGACGTACCTTGCCAGCGTCGCCGACGGGCTCGACCGCAGCGGGAGCGGCCGAATCGGGCGCAGCGGTGCCGGCCGGGGGTCGCTTGGGAGCAGGCCGGCGGGGCCGCGCCTGCGAGGAGCGCCGGAACTTCCACGCAAATACAACAGCGATGGCAAAGCCGGCGACGGCGCCGAGGGACCCGGCGCTCTGGGAGACACAAGACGGGGCCGCACGGTTAGTTAGGGTTAGGGTTTGTGCGTGAAATTGGGGTTTGCCGTGGGGATCGGTTACCTTGTGGTGGAAGAGCAGGGCGACGACGTCGGAGAGCCGGCGGTTGATGGCGCGGGCGACGCGGCGCACCAGCGAGAAGGCGTCCTGCTCGGCGGCGAGGCCCGGCATTGCGAGGAGGACGAAGTGGGGTGGAGTATGAGTTGACTTCGATTACGTAGTTTAGGCTAGGACAGGTGGTCAGGTGGATGGGAGATCGCCGGATTGGGAGGAGGAGACCGCAAAATTACGCAGTCGTGTGAGGCGCGATGATTGAGAGCACCCTGTGCTTGTCTTCTTGGCAGAGGAAGGGGTCATCCTGTTTCTGCCCCCACCATTTTTTTTTTGTGAGTGAAAGTTACCGATGAGAAATGAGAAAAGGAAACAGGAAGCAAGAGATTGTCTGTCCTTTTTATTCCTTTTTGCAAGCGCACGCTAACAAATTACTGGATTCTTATTGATTTACAAGTTTACATCAATAACACGTGCAGCAAATGATTAAGAATGCAATATGTGGATTTTTTAATGGTATTACATAAGCCAGCGTTTACGTAAATGTTAACTTTTCACACAATTGATCCACCCTTGATCCAGATGCACACATTAATCTCTACCACATAGCCAAAACTTGTACCACATGTTTTCTATACAAAACCATAAACACTTGGGACCGCTCGAGCTTGAAAAACAAAACTTATTGATCGGCCATTGCTCAAATTTAGAGCAGGTCTCAACTGTATCCCTCCGAATAATGTGTCATTCAGACGAAGCAATAACTTAACCCCGTTTGCATTGGAAATCAAGACTTCCAATGGCTTTTGAACTTGTGGTTACTCACAAATCTAAGCAAGAAAATGACTTACATTGCAACGTTTGTAGATGTGAAAGACTTGCGATTCACAAACTTGTGTTGTTCAGTGCTTCAACAAAATAACAATCAGAAGCAAACTTAAGCACATTGCAAACTGACTAGAAACATATAGCAGAGGCATAATTAGCTCTCCTCTGAGTCGATTTGAAGCATGGATAGCTGGATAGCGAAATTCTGCAATACATAACTAACTTCACTGGTAATCCACACTTCCACTGTACTGGTTATGTTGTGCTTATCAGAAGAATCTCTTTCAAAGGGAAAACTCACCAGAAGAATCTATAACAGAACTGTGCCCGTTTTACCACACAGAATTGTACTGAATTATCTACTGAAGTTTGAAACACAGGATGTAATTGAAGCCATTATGCCACAAACATCAACAACATTCAAGTTTTACTAGATCAGATAGCATATGAAAATTCAATATCTCAATGACGGATTTAGGATTTTATGAATAGGTGTTCGCTAATTACATTGTGTTACATTTTTAAATATACATTTATATTGATTTATAAAAAATGAAGATAAAAGTCACATTTCTAAGTCTATTGAAAGTCAATAACACTAAAAAATTTGGAATAATAAACTAATACTAACACTTTATTTGGTGACAGCACAATGACAACTTTTTAGAGTAAAACTATTACAACTTTAGTTGACAACACAAGTGTGCACTTTGTTTTTAAATAGATATTAATTTTAACCCACTTCTCTTTTCTTATTTTTCTATGTTAGCATATTAAATGGTGTTTTCACACACATAGAAAAAGAAGTAGCACATATTTTTGTTTTGACATATGTTGTCTCTATTTATGATTTACCTCTCTCTAAGAATAACAATTAACATGGACACTTTGAACATATTGCTTCCAAAAATAAAATATAAATATTTATAAACCAAACCAACTCTCCCAAATGATGTATATTTTGGATTGAAAGGGTTATATAGATTCTTGTGACCACTAGATTTATGACAATTGGCACCATCAAATTCTTTCGAATAAAGTATCTAAAATATCTAGATATTTCTAGGAAACTATCTGGATTTAAGATCATGTTCATGGGATCTCTAGAACCCTTAATTATCTATACCTTTTATATAGATAAATTATCCAATATTCCATCTAGTAATTTTAATCTACAGACTAATATATGGTACTAAAGATGATAAATTTACCAGATAGCCGGATTACAAAATTCATAGCTTAAAATCTATTTATTTGATCAACACAAATAAATATTGTACAGAAAACTATCGAATTTCTCTACAATTATCTAGTAGATAACATTTTTAAATTACTCTCATACAGTACCCAACATTACATGAGAACAATATACCAGATTAGCCGATATACTAGTCTTTTCCCTAATGAATACTTTTCACTCTCTCTAATCCCAACTCTAATCTCTAATTAAATTAATAAACATAGAGAAATCAAATCGTTACCCAAGCGAGGAGTGAGGAGCGAGAAAGCCATGATCTCTTTCTGCCTTTTTCCTCGGCTCTTGTCCCGTTGCTACTCCTCCTTTTCTTCTCTTGATTGACACCGATTTTCTACGACCTGCTCGCTGTTCCCTTACGCCAACAATCAGCAACTGGTCCTCACGGTCCACGTGTGCATACACCAAGGCAAAACTGACGAACCCGATAGCTGAGCGATGCAGTGGCCAGCGTTAAGTAACATGCATGACATGTGGGCCTTCAACAAGTCTCTCTAGAATAGATCCCAATGTTCCGCACAAGAGACATACCATTGAACAAATCTGCACAAGAGACGAGTCTCTCAAGATTTCTATCCTCCTCCCTCCTCCCCAAATCCGCAATCCTCACAGCCCAATCCCAAACCTCTATCGTCTCTAGTTCCAGCCCATCCTCTTTCTTGAACTCTTTTCCATATCTCGTCGCGACGGCGGCGGCGGCTATTGCTTCGCCATTTGTCTCAAATTCTCACACCAACGTCATTTAACCCTCGAAGCGAAGGAATTATTCTCTCCTAGGCGTCGTCGTCGTCGTCCGCTCTGCCGGATTTTTCTCTTCTTTCGCTGGTAAGGAAGCCCTAGCTTGCTCCTGAGGATCTTTTCTTTTCCGTGAGCAATCTCATCCAAATCTTCCTTTCTGGGATGGATAGTCCAGTCCATGGAGTTTGTGATGGATTTGCTTGCTGCGTTGTGGATTACCGGTAGCAATTTATTTTTCCATATTTTTAGGGGTTCAACTGAACCCCCATATCCCACGTTAGGTCCGCCCTGATATCTGACCAAGAGTACCGAAGAGCACAAAATAAACTTGTGGCAACATGTACGGGAACTGAATTCAGCTGCAATACCTGCAAGCGATTGGAGTATCAAAATGCTATTGCTATTACTGACAGCATCACCAAGCCAACCTCACTAGAGTATGAAATCGACAAGGTACTACCAGAGAGCACACAGAATTTGTGGCAACATGGACAGCAAAATTGACTGGAAATCTTCAGTTGCAGGACCTGACCTGGCAAACATGTACTACTGTTAGCATCACACTACACCAACCTGATGACATCTCTCAGCACAATTACGTTGGGAGGGAGAGGAGCGTACGTTGCATGCAAGCATCATCAATGGAGCCACCAAATTGGAGGAGAGCAGTCCGACACCGTCGGGATCCCCAGATCCTCCGGAGGCCACATCAAGACGCCCATCTCGGGCATGGAGAACCTTCTCATGTCGGTGAGGAAGAACCACCCCTCGCTCGCTGCCCCCAACCCAAGTCCACTCTGTCGAAGCGGTCGTCCAGGAAGTAGATCATGGAATGCTGGAACCCATCGAACTGAGCGACCTCGAAGGATCTGGAGCACCCGCGCCCCAGGAACAGCATCCGGCCATTGAGCTGCCTCCCAACGTCCACCCAGGACGCGCGAGGACGTTGATCGACGTCGTCAACTGGCGGCGCCTCGACGTCGACGGTGAACCTGAAGACCCAGAGCATCTCCGTGGCGTCTGGGTCGTACACATACCTCACCACCGTCAGCAACTCTCCGCGGGACTAGACGACGAGGTACCGCGTCATCGAGCCCACCCCTTTGAACAACTGCACATCGCCTGCGTAATCGTCGCGCTCCTGAACGTTGTAGTCTGTCCGATCCATGGCCACTAGCTGGCCGCCCGGGCCGAGTTCCGGCACGAAATGGAAGTCGCCATTGTAGTAGATGACGTCATGAGGTACCCCCAGCTTTTGTCCCTTACCGGAGATCACACAGTGGTCCAGTGCGGCATAAAGTCATTCCAGAACGCGACGCTGGCCCCGGCGGCGATGACGATGGCGGCGACGAGGTAGGCACCGGGAGCCCGCGAGGCGCAGAGGGTGGCGGCGCGCACTGTCACGGGGCGCAGTCTGGTCTCGCTACCGATGCTGATCCCTCTGGGGAGGGATGCGCTGCTCGGATTTGAGGCTGTAGAGCACGTGCCTGTGCGGCTGGCCGCTGAGCGCGAGGACGGGCCAGCCGCCGTCGAACGAGCCGCAGAAGCGCGCGCGCCTGACGTCAGCCGGGAGAGGGAGCGCGTGTGTCTATCGTCGATCGTACTGTAGAAGGGGATGTGTGGTGGAGGGGAAGAGGAGCCACGGGAGCTGAGGGGGCAGCGGCAGGGGTCCCTGCTGCTCATCCTCCTTCACGGCGGCCGCCAGTGCCTGTTGACGCAGGCCATGTGGACGCGGTCGGCGAGGCAGGGGACGACTCGGACGATGAGGTTGCTGGGGAGATCCGCCCATGGTGTCGCCGTTGCCATGGCCACGGGACGGGTGGTTCGTTGCGCCGACGAGCTCTCCCGCTCGAGTTTTGAATTTTTGATTCGTGGCTACGCTTTTGCGATGCGGTGGCGTGTGGTGGTGTTCCCCACTTCCCCCTCCTTTTATAGGGGAAAATTGAATATATAGAACCAAGTTGAAGCTGTTTTAGTAAAACAGGACCGAGTTATTTGCACTTGTAAATATAGGACCGAGTTGGGCACATTCTTGAAAATATGGTATTTTCCCCATTTTAATTTCATTTTCATTTTCCAGCCCTTTTTCTCTACACGAAATGACTATTTTGCAGCCGGCCAGGCGAGGGAGGAAGAAGGAAGGAGAGAGGGCAAAATAGTCATTTCGCGTAGAGAAAAAGGGCTGGAAAATGAAAATGAAATTAAAATGGGGAAAATACCATATTTTCAAGAATATGCCCAACTCGGCCCTATATTTACAAGTGCAAATAACTCGATCCTGTTTTGCTAAAACAGCCTCAACTTGGTCCTATATATTCAATTTTCTCCTTTTATAGTGGTCGCGGCTACTGGTTCTAGAACATCGGCAATTTACCTCAGGAGAGGACGGTGCGATTGCTATGCTACCAAATGAAACGCGCGGCTGCGCGTGCCGCTCCGATGCCGCATTCGTTGCACCTCGGCTTGTACACGCTGGAGCCGGCGCTTGCCGCGGCGGCCGCGGCGCTGCTCCGATCCCGCTCCCCGCACCGCGCCGTCCTCCGCCGTGCGCGCGCGCTTCACGCGTTCCTTGTGGTCTCCTCCACGCCATCCGCGCCGACGCTTACCACCTTCCTCGCTAACCAGCTGCTCTCCCTCTACTCCCGCCTCGCCGCCATCCCCGACGCCCTCGCGCTCCTCCGCTCCACGCCGTGCCCCTCCGTCGTCTCGTACAACACCGTCCTCTCCGCTCTCTCCCGCGTACCCCGCCACGCGCCGCACGCCTTCCGGCTCTTCCGCCAACTGTATGCGTCCGGACTCCGTCCCACCGCCCCCAGCCTCTGCGCCGTCCTCCGCGCCGCCAGTGCACTGCGCGACGGGCGCGCAGGGGCCGCCGCGCACTCGCAGGCCGCTACGCTCGGCTTCCTCGCCAGCGACATTGTGCCTACTGCGCTGCTGCAGATGTACTCCGAGTGCAGGGCGCCGCGGGACGCCAACCAGGTGTTCGACGAAATGGCGACACGGGATGTGGTGGCGTGGAACTGCGTGATGCACTGCAGCGTGCGGTACGGCTACCTTGAGCGCGCGCTCCGGCAGTTTTGCCGGATGGTGAGGGGCGGACTGGCACCCACCGAGAGCACACTCTCATCGGTGCTGAGTGGGTGTGGACGCACTGGGGATCACCTCTGGGGGCGTGCTCTCCATGGATGGGTAGTTAAGTTGGAGGAGCTTGATCCTGACATGCCGCTGCAGAATGCGCTGCTCGACATGTACTCGAACTGTGGTGATCTGGACACTGCATTGTGTGTGTTCGAGAGGATTGATACTCCCGACTTGGTGTCATGGAATACTCTGATTGCTGGGTTTTCTCGTGTTGGGGATGGCTGGAGCGCTATGGATGCCTTTGTGCAGCTCAAGGCTGTGTCATTCGGTGGACGTCTTGTCCCTGATGAGTATACATTTGCAGCTGTGGTGTCTGCTTCTGCTGCTTTACCTGCAATGTGTAGTGGCATGCTGCTTCATGCTGAGGTGATCAAAGCTGGGTTTGAGAGCAGTGTCTTTGTGGGGAATACACTGATCAATATGTATTTTACAAACGAGGAGCCAGGCTTTGCAAGGATTTTGTTTGATTCCCTTACCGGGAAAGATGTAATCATGTGGACCGAGATGGTTGCAGGCCACTCGTCACTGGGCGAAGGAGAATTGGCCTTGAAGTACTTTGTTAGCATGCTTCGGGAAGGGTACAAGGTTGACAGCTTCTCACTGAGCAGTGCTTTGAACTCCACAGCAGAGCTTGCAGGTCTTAAACAAGGGGAAATGCTACATGTTCAAGTGGTAAAAAGTGGTTATGAAGGGAACATTTGTGCCTCGGGAAGCCTAGTTGACATGTATGCGAAAAATGGTGCTCTCCAAGGTGCCTATTTGGTGTTTTGCACCATACAAAAGCCAGATTTGAAGTGCTGGAATTCCTTGATAGGAGGATATGGCAATCATGGGAATTCTGAAATGGCATTTAAGTTATTTGGTGAGATGATTCGTGATGGGCTGCAACCTGACCATGTAACTTACATCTCCCTCCTTTCTGCATGTAGCCACTGCGGACTAGTTGAGAAAGGAAAGTTTTATTGGTTTTGCATGATAACTGACGGTATTTTGCCAGGGTACAAACACTACACTAGCATGGTGAGTTTGTTGAGTAGGGCAGGTTTATTGGAGGAAGCAGTTGATTTGATGATGAAATCCCCTTTTGCCAAGAAATGTCCTGAACTATGGAGAATTCTGCTAAGCTCCTGTGTGACATTTAGAGATTTGTCCATTGGCGTTCATGCTGCTGAACAGGCACTAGAGCAGGACCCGGATGATATCTCAACACATATATTGCTTTCAAACCTTTATGCCTCTGCAGGAAAATGGCACATTGTGGCTGAAATTAGGAAAAGGATCAGAAGGCTGATGGTTGAAAAGGAGCCTGGGCTGAGCTGGATTGAGATTAAAAACATGGTTCATGTGTTCTCAGCAGATGACGAATGTCACACTCAGATAGATGAATGCCGTGGTGAGTTGGATAGAATTAAGGGAAACATGGAATTGTTGGATAGTTGTGAGAGTGAGTTGCTGTGAAGTGGCTAAGTTGTGATGGACAGATTTCAGTTAAAGAAGATTTGACTTGCTTTCTTTGTCTAAGCAACAAAACTGACTTATATGATAATATTTTGAGCGTAAGAAAGAAAATGAGAAGGATTGCCTCACAATCTATCAATTTTAACGGTTCCAAAATTAGCACTGCAAGCAGTATTGGAGCCAGGAAACTGATAGTCAAGCTGCATCAAACAAGTTACAGAGGTGGAAGTAACTCATAATAAAGGAAACCAAGGCTGAATTTTGGTCCCTCCAAAGACCAGGTACACTATTTTTTTGGGTGGGTGTGTGTGTTTCGGAGAAATTGATGTTGCTTTTTGAGTACTTGAGACTGTTTTTGGACAAGGGCTTCTTGAGTTTACAGGTTAAGCATTTTTCAGGTTTGATTATTGCCTCTGAAAGATATTAACCGGGTATTGAAGATTACAGGGCAATATATCCCAGAACTTATCTTGGAAGGTTCAGTTTTAACTAAGGATCACGTGAGGCTCTAGAGCCACCGATCCCAATCGAGCCCTTCCTATCATGTAAGGTGTTTGAAGTCTGAATCAATCCTTCCTTTTTTGGTGGAAGTATAGCATTTAGAATTTGTTTATTATTTCATTTTTCTTTGGTTTCAGAACTTAAGACAACGGATTTACTCCATCCTCATTGCGACAACTAAATAATTCTGAAGTTTGAATTTAGTGAGTTCCTCTAATTGGGTAACCATATTGATCCATCATTGCTCTCTTAATAGAATATGCACAGTTTACTTTTTCTCACTTTGCACCAAGGAATTGTACTTTAGCTATGAACTAAGTCGTAATTCCTAGCTGATGGATTGTTTAAAAGTAGTAAGGTGAAAAGTAAGTTCAAGGTATCATGTTGCTATTTAGGAACTTTGTGCAGTTCCAGCATGATATGGCAACCAGGAAAAAAACCGGTAGTTACCGGAAAAACCGGTGGGAATCGGGAGGAAAAACCGTCTGAATTTTTTCAAATGTAAATTTAAATTTATGACTGTATAATGCACTTCCTAAATTGATTTAGATCTTTTCTGTGCGAAATTACCTATTGTATGAACTAAATATGCTTCAATTATTAATTTATTATACTCCCAAGTCCCAATATTGTAGACAATCTAACCTAGCTAGTACATGCTAGTTTGAATCTAATCTTACAAATTTCTAACTAGTCATAAAGTTCCTTATATATCAAGTTTGTTACTTCATTAAACATTTTCTAATTAATATTTATATTATTCCAATTGCTAATTACCTATAATCGGTTTTTTTGTTTTCCCCGATTTTGGTATCGGTTTGCTGGTTTTTTTAGCAGTTTTTCTATTTTTGCCCCGTAAATCGTCCCGGTTACCGGTTTAAAAACAGCCCAAATTCAAAATTTAATACTTGAATTTCATCCAGTTTTTTCGGTTACTGTTACCACCCGTCGGACGGATTTTTCTCCGGTTCCAATATTTGTATCCCTGTATGGCGACAAAACTGCCTAGAAATGTGGTTTCATGTTTGTATAATATCTTGCATACTACTAATTCTTTAGCCTCATCCCTGTATCAATAGCTATAGCTTCACTTGTTTGCACGGTTATGATTCTCAAAATTTAACCTCTACTGAGTATTCTCTATTTAAGTTTGTCAGCTAACGGCCATATGTAAGTTGCGCTATTCAATTGATGGTTCAGCCCAAATCATTCAATTTTAGTCTCTCTCACTTCTTTTTAGACGCGCCCAAAGTTTAGTCTTACGGTAGCGAAATAGTCACTCATTGACAAGTGTATTGCCAAGTCATTTCTAAGGGGAACTCTGGGAAAATACTAGGAAAGTACGACTTTTATTCAAAGCAAACTAGCTTGACTAGGTCTGTTTTGGGTTCCCTTTTTTGGTGGCACTTGGCCCGCTCTTATATTTATTCATGAAAGGAGAGAGGAGATTGAAATGAATCCGTCTACAAATGAAGAATACACTGTCCATGGTGTTTGACTTCAAGACCAGCAAGGCAACAACCCAAAAAAGTCAACAAGTTTATGGGTCTATTCTTTTTTACTTCGGCTTATAACTTTTGGCTGTGGTTTATAGTTTTTGAACTGTTTATGAGAGAGTACGGAGTAATAAAATCTCACGTGCGGTTTTAGCCGATATAAATGGACTCTGTGCCAAGATAAAATCCTCACGACCGACAACTTAACAAAGAGGGGATTAGCCCCATCAACCAATGTGTGTATTGTGCAACCAAACAGACACTTGCATGCCCCTACTCTGCCCTTTCACTTAGCAGGTTTGGTCCATGGTCCTAAATTGGACAAACTGTGATATCTTGAGCCGTGTTCACCCGCATAATTCCGGTAGCCCAGTGGAGTGGTGGCAGCATGCCGGCAGGACATTGCACAAGAAAGACAGGAGGAAATTCAATGGAGAATTCATCTATATTTGCTGCAATTTGTGGAAAAAAGGAAATAGAATAACTTCACAAAATCAATCACTGAGTGCACAACAGGTTGCGTACACGGTTCGAGCGATCCTGCAGCAACACGAGAGAGCTTGGGCGACCTGGGCTCCCCCCTAATCTGCTAGTGGCTTCTACTTTTAGCCCTTAGTTGCTGATCCTGCTCCCTGTTGGTTGTTGCTCCCGAGTGATCTCTAGCTTAGTTGTAATCTACTGTAACTGTGTGCTTTCGTCTTTCTTCTATAAAGAGTCCACAGTATCCACTAGAGTAGTGCTTAACGGCATGCCGGTCAAAGTAATTCACCACCGTAGAGGACTTGGGTAGGGGTGCCCCTTATCCCCCTTGCTTTTTGTCATTGCCAAGGATGTTCTCAATTGGCTTCTGTTGTCCGCCATGCGAGCTCACCTATTGACGGTCATCTTCTTTGCCGAGGCAATGTTTCTTCTACGCTGACGATGTTATGCTGTTTTTACATCCGGCAACCCGAGATGTAATCGTGGTTAGAGAAATACTGCCGCTTTTCGGATCTGCTATAGGACTCATCCTGAATATGCAGAAGTCGCTTCTAGTATTGATTTGCTGCAATTCCGAAGAGCTTCGGACTACAAAGGAAATCCTGGCCTGCAATCTGGCTTCATTTCCGATTAATTATTTGGGTATGCCATTGTCAGCCGGCAAACTGCGGAGATCCGACCTTCAACCCTACATTGACAAGCTTTAGATAAGTTTGCCTACTTGGAAGGCTCAGCTGCTGTCAAGGGTGAGGTTGGTCGTAGTTAAAGCAGTTTTATCATCCATAGTGATCTATCCCCTCCTCTGCCTGAAATTCCTGGATTGGGTAGTTAAAGCAATAGACAAGAAACGCTGAGCTTTCCTGTGGACCGGAGATAGTTTTGCTAAACTAGAGAAATGTCTAGTCAGCTGGCATCAAACATGCCGTCCTTATGCGCACAAGGGCCTCGGAATAATAGACCTTACTCTTGCTGGCATTGCTCTCCGCACGCGATGGGAATGACTTGCGCGCTCTGACCCAAATAGGATCTAGTAGACCGTTCGGCAACCAGAAGATGCTGCAGTTCAGAGTTTCTTTGCTGTGTCGACTGTAATTTAGCTGGGAGATGGCGCGTTGACTCGCTTCTGGGCTGACAAATGGCTGCAGGGCCAGAGTATTCACGACCGTGCCCCAGTCATTTGGACAATGGTTAAAAAGCATAACAAAAAATGGACCCTGGTGAAGGATGCGTTGCACAACCGCAGCTGGATGTCGCAATTGTAGGGCCCCTTCTCCTTGCAAGCCAACTACGAGGTGCTAAACTTATGTTCAGTGCTAAGCCAAGTTCAGCTTAAGTTGGTGAAACAACCAAAATTTTTGCAAAATCAAAATTTGTATTGAATTGCTTTGGATTTGAACTCCATCTCCTCCACAGCCATAATCTACACGAATCTCAAAGCAAAACCACCCCTTAATCCCAGTCATCACGGCGTCATAACGGGAGAAACGGGATTTTTCCCGCGGGCACTGTAGCAAGTCTGAAAAATCACCGCCGCCGCTGATTTTTGCCCCGCCGCCGACCTCCTTCGCGCCTGCACGCCGCTGCCAGCTCCTGCCCCCTCTGTCAGATGCCGTACCGCGCCTTAAATGCATCTACATCGCTGTCGGCCGCCGCCTAACTCTCCCGCTGCTCCCGTGCCCCGTTTCGCCTCCGCCTCCACCCGCCTCTGCCGCTTTCTCGCCCCTTCCTCTCACAGCCGCAGCCGCCCCGTACACTGCCGACCCTGAGCCCCCAACAGCCGTGGAGTGACGCCCAAGCCGGCCGAGCCTTCTCGAGCTCCAGCTCACTGCCGCCGCCAAATATCTCCCCGCCCCTTTCGGTGAACCGCCATTCCATGGCTATTTAAGCCACCCCAACCCTCCCACTATACTCCATTGGCGTCCCCGAAGCTCCTCAACCACTCCCGAGCATCCCCCGTCCCCCTCAACTCCGGTAATTCCAAGAACCCCCAAATTCATGCCCTAACCCAATGTCCTATCTCCGGGCCTCTACTCTCCAATTCCCTCCGCTTCTAGCATCCTCATAGCCCTAGAAACCTCCCCCGGCCATGGCCTTGAGCTCCCAAACCCCCACCTCCCCTGGCACCATGAGCCACCCCACCTCCGAAAACGGCTCCCGTGGCCAGCCCAACCCGAGCCATCCGAGCTTCGGCCAACGCCCCTCCAATCTTCCCTACGCCCCACTGATGCTCTAGGACCAGCCCAATTGCTTCAAGAGCCTCCCAGTCGCCACAGCTTTCAAAATCGGCCGTGGAAGGGATGACCTCGCCGCCGGCGATTGCCGCCTCCTCTGGGCCCGCAACCACCCAAAATGGAACCACCTCACCTCCCCGAACCCATCCATGGCTTTGGTTTGCGTCGCACTTCACCCGAGCTCCGCCGGTAGCCACCGCCCACTCCTCTACTCCTCTGCGCGCGCGGGAACGGTTGGAGAAGAAGAACAGTGCCTTGCACTGTTCCCCTGGCCCCGCCGCCCCGACCTGGCTAGGCCAAGCCAACTCGCCCGCGTCGGATGCGCCGCACCACCGCGCCAGGCGCGCCCGACCCGAGCCGCCCCGCAACGCGGTTGAACCCAGCCGAGCTGCCGCGCCCGTTCCAACCGATTCGAGCCCAATCGACGTGGTTCGACCCAGCCAATTCGCCCGAACCCGAGGAACAGTGCACCGAGCCCGATGAACAGTGTTGGACCCAAACCCAAAAATGCATATTTATACTCCCCAGATTCGTTTCGAGCCCGCCAACCCAAATCCAAGGCCCATTTCCCCATATAGCCCTCCTATAACCCAGTATCATCAATTTAATGGAGTTCTTCGGATTTTCTTTATTCTTTTAATTTCTTTATTCCTGGCTCATTCCTTCGGGCATGGAATTGATTTATTTTAATTGTTTTACGCTAGCTTCCGGGATCGAGGTTTTGCAAGACCAGGAGGGAGAAGCTCAAGTCCAGGCCCAGCCCGTCGAAGATTACGAATTAACCGAAATAGTAAATCCGCAAGGCAAGTCACACATACTTTGATCATGTTGAACCTACATTTCCGCTATTTATTTATTTACTTGTACTTTCATTATGCTATTTGCGCAATATTATTTTATGTACAATAAATGCTTAGAATGACATGATACTAGTTATGTCCTACCACCCGAAAAAGCCCAGTCTAATTTGATGGCCATATTCACCTTGACAAGACATAGTAATATTGATTATAGCAATAATATGTAATCATGATGGCTTAGAGAATCAACATTTTCTGTTAGTAAAAGAGTCGGTATTTATTTGGGAAGTGGTAAGCAAGGATCGTGGGATCCTGTGACTTTAACCAAGGGTGAAGGCAAGTATCACAAATCAGTGACAGTGTTGCGGCACTGGACAAGAATTTGTGGGGAAGAAACTGCCACCGGTGAAAATACAAGGACTAGACCCTTATGCTGAGTAAAGAACATAGTTGTCGCCCAACCACAAGTGTTGATACGTCAAACCTGGTCTAGTAACTGCTCAAATTCAATTGAACCTCTACGAACGCCGGGTGGAGGCAAAGTGTGAGTACATACGGAAGGGAGTTAAGGGAGGGCCGTATGGAAGTTGGCACAGGTATCGTTTTTACTATTGTTCTGATTATCGGGTGTCCACACAATAGTAGGCTGAGGTAAGTCAGAGGTTACGGCCTGGGCTTGTTGAGGAAGTCTACTAGGTAGAGACTATATAAAGAATTGAGCAATGAACAACCTTGTTTTCTCAATTCAGTCATGAGGATTGAGGAATCTTGTGGGTAAAGCAGGGCAGCTCTGCAGAGTCATAAAATAATGGTATTCGAATACGCCGTGCTTCCGGTAAATGAAGCTGTGTTTAATGGGTGAATCCAATAACAAGGCATAAGTAGATTTGGAAAGGATTTGGTGATGTTGGTGGTTTGGTAATTGAACTTTGAAAACCCCCCCTAAAGTTCATAGAAAGCTTTGATTTTATGTTCAAAATCTGTTTACAACTAAAACTACATCCACATAAAATAATGAACATTTCCCCATCACTTGATGTACCTTACATGTAGTTAATGGTAGCCTCCGTGTGACTTGTTGAGTACGGTTGGTTGTACTCATGCTTGCAAAAATCATTACCAGATAATGCTTAATAAGAAGGTGAAGGAGTTTTCCGAAGACGACGCAGAATTCTACGAAATAGACGACGCTGAGTGTTAGGGTTTATTCTACACTCAGGCCTGCCTGTGGAGTTTCTTTTGGTAATGTACCTTTGGGCTGCACGCCTTTATGTAAAACTTAGCTGTAAGCTTTACTTTTGTATTAAAGTTTAATTTTATGTTTAAGCATGCTTTGGCAATGGTACACATTCTTCTACAGTACTCGCAGCTGAACAATCCTGGGCAGTTGCGAGGTTAACCTACGCTCCCAGAAATGGGGGTTGTTACAGTTGGGACCAATGGTGAGTTCCTTTGGAGATAGACAACTGATGGCAAATACTCACCCAAATCAGCTTACAACACCCTGTGCCAAGGTACGATACTCCTCCCTTGTGCCAAGCAGCTATGGAAGAGTTCGACACCCCTTAAGGAGTTCTTCGTTTGGCCGTCTTCTGTCAATTCTATCTTAACTGTCGTGTTAGCGCTAGGCAAGGTTCTTTCCCGCCTTAGGGCAAGTCGTAGTTATTCGTGGACTCTTTTGTACTGTTTGATTTTGGTTCCTAGTTTGGCCTTTAGGGTATTTCTGTACTTCCCTTCTTCTCAGAGCACTGTAGCTCATTTGGGCTTGATCATTTGGCTTTTTTTGTGGCTTATGGCTGAAAAGCACTGTAGCTGGCTGAAAAAACACTGTGGCTGACAGATGCTTATTTAGCATAATTAAATTTTAAAAAAATAAAAAAAAATATGTTAGCCCATTACGTATAATACAAACAAATACGGGAAAAAAAAGAATCGGCAAAAAAGCTCAACAAAAAACCAAAAGTTCATAAAAAGACAAAATTTATGAATAATGAAAAATAAGTCAAAAACTAAAAGCTAAAGCCAAAACGATCACAGAGCTTCTGCCTTTTTCGTTAAAAAAGAGACAGTCCAGAACTACTTGCCTGACTTCGACAGTTTTGACTGCACTTCACAAGTACACCAGAGGAATAACTTAGGGCTTGTTTGGAAATGAGGATTTTCAAAGAAATCTTGTATAATAGGAATTCAATAGGAACTTTTCACGGGATTCTGCAAAAATTCTCACGTTCCAATTGTGGCCTAAACTTTGTTGTTAGTTTTCAAATCGAACTAGTTTCTGCGACCATTTTTTTCTTAATTGGCCTCCTTTTCCAGACCATTTTCTCAGTTTCTCTTCCTTTATCAGGCTTGCTGGACAAGGATACCAGGCAACCGGTTTGGTGTACTTGCGATTCAGCGCGAGGGAAGAAATGAGAGGAAAACTTCCATCCCTGCTCTGTACTTGGTTCAGTGAACTTGTCTGGATTTTGCAATTGCTATTTGCCGTCTGCGTGTTCTTGACGCTTGGATTCATGCAGCCTTGCAAGGTGGTGCGAGCTTAGCTCAGAATCCCTTCTCGGGCCCTTGCAATTGTTCATGCCCTTCAGGAAAAGAGGCTCCTTGTCCAATTCCGCCGCCACCTCTCGCCAGAGATGAGAGGCTACTACTGCTTGTTCCACTTCTTCCTCCTCTACGTTCTGCTCCACGTCCAGTGTGGATTCAGACCCATGGTAAAGTAGATTTCTGTCTAAGGCCTAGGAAAATTTTTAATGTAAAGTCTAGATAATTTTAGTCTAGCTCGGGTAGTAATTTAGTAGTTCATCCCAGGTAATTTAAGCCTGCCCCACTTCTCAGGTGCAATAGAGGAAGCAGTTGCCTTAGCTGGCGGCCCCGTTCGTTTTGGCTTCAGCTTCTGGCTTTTGTCTTATTTTTCACTATTCATAAATTTCATCTTTTTCTGAACTTTTGACTTTTTTTTATCTTTTTTGCCGGTTCTTTTTTTCCGGTATTTGTTTACATTATACGTGATGGGCTAATATGTTTTTTATTTTTAATTTTTTTTAAATTTAATTATGCTAAATAAGCCTCTGTCAGCTACAGTATTTTTTCAGCCAGCTACAGTGCTTTTCAGCCATAAGCCACAAAAAAAAGCCATATTGATCACAGCCAAGTGAAAGAAAATCAATAGTCTCATCTTCTTCATCAGACTTCTCAAGGAAGATACTCTCTTAATCTTCCCTAACCTGTATAACTGCACTGTTAGGTCTAGTCTTTGGGCTAGCCTCATCAAAAGTAATCGCGTAGGTTTTACAATTTTATTAGTCTCCAAATTACATGATAGCCTCATGAGCAGGATAGTTTAAAAAATATCACATCAAAAAGATTTAGACTCAGTTATCAAGGTTGCCAGGTTTTAGAATGAACTAATTGCAACAAAACACTCTAAAGTGAGGCACACTGGACCTAACGATCTCAACTCATATGAGGTCTTGTGCAATGATTCTCAAGAGAACTCTGTTAGACACATAACAGGCAGTGTAAATAGCATCAGTTCAATACCTCCTAAGCATTGCATACTCATCTAGCATAGTCCTAGTCATCTCAACTAAAGTTCTATTCCTCTTCTCAGCTAAACCATTCTACAATAACGAGCTTTTGACTTTTGGCTTTTGCTACAATAACGAGCTTTAAATGATGCGTCTTTTTAAGGTGGGGTCTACAAGTCGATTATAGTAGACACTGTACTGATTTCAATTATACCGGCCAAAATCACATGCAACTGTCTATCACTTCTTACTCTCTCTCTCTCTCTCTCTCTCTCTCTCTCGTGAACAGGCAAAATTCAAAAGCTATAAGCCACAGTCTAAAAGAACCTACCCTTAGTGTCATTGTCATTCCTAATGACTCTAAGGGTTAACTCTCTAAAATGATCAAACATCTCGTCCTTATATGCCAGAAAGTAAACCTAAGAGTATCTAGAGTAATCATCCATAATGATAATTCCCCAGCAACTAAAGCCTAAAATGACCTATAGTGTCCATGTGCAAAAGCTGTCCAGAACTATGAGTCATGATCATGGTAAAATCTATAGAGTCTGAAACAACAAGACACCTAAGCACAGAAGAAGACTCTAAGAACTCAGCTCTAAAAATCTTGTCTAGACATGAGATCCTAAAGACCAGGTCCTCAGACTGATCTAGAACCCTGCAAACATTTTTTCTAGAACTCACACTGAGACCATCATCAATTAATTGTGAAACTTAAAGTAAATTGTATTTGAATTTGCTTAACAAAACAACATCCTTGAGTATGAAGTTGTGGTTGATATGTAATGTGCCATTGACTATCATGATCCTGATCAACTTGTCGCTGGATGTACTAGTAAATAAGGAGAACTATTTTGAATCTCTAATCATGTAGCAAGAAAAGTCAAATTTTACTAACCACGTATTTTCCTTCCTCGCTCACCGGACTTGCTTCACATGAGAAGAAATGTATCAGCATTAGGGTTAGCAATGAAAGGTCCAGTTGAGTCAAGGAGAGGAGAGAGAGGAAGGAAGAAAGAAAAAAAAAATAAATTAATCTTGATTAAATAAAGAGGGTAGGGGGAAAAGAGAGAGACAAATCCGATCCGCACTGCTGCGCGCACTGGAGGCAAAACCAACCGTCCCTTTCTGTTTTCTTTTTTCTTTTTGACTTCCCCTCTTGCTCCTGTGGTGTCTCGTCCTCTTTTTGCGTCTCAAAATCTTGCGATTCAGCGCGAGGGGGGAAATGAGAGGAAAATTTCCCATGCTTGCGCTGCTCTTGGTTCTGTGAACATTCTGGATTTCTTGCTTAAAGGACACGTCTTTCCTTCCTTTTTTGGGTTCTTGCTGCAACAATTGCTATCCATCAGCGCGCGTGTTCTTGATGCTTGGATTCATGCAGCCTTGCAAGGTGCTGTGAGTTTTAGCCGACAATTCCTTCCTGAGTCCTCGCAATTGCTCATGCCCTGCAGAAAAAAGAGCCCCCTTTCTCAATTCCGCCTCCGCCTCTCACCGGAGATGGGAGGCTACTACTGCTTGTTCCACTTCTTGCTCCTCTCCGTCCTGCTCCACGTCCATGGTGGTCACTCCCTGAACCAGACGTGCGACCCCACCGACCTGGAGGCGCTTCTATCCTTCTCCAATGACTTGGACAGGAAGGGCGCGGGGCTCGTCGGATGGGTTCCCAACGACGCCGCCTGCTGTTCCTGGACCGGCGTTTCCTGCGATCTTGGGAGGGTGGTCGGGTTGGATCTCTCCAACAAGAGCCTCCACGGCGTCATCTCCTCCTCGATCGCCTCTCTCGATGGCCTCGAAACGCTAAACCTCTCTCGGAACTCGCTCCGCGGCCAGGCGCCGGCGGGGCTAGGCAAGTTCGTGAGGCTGCGGGTGCTCGACCTCAGCGCGAACGGGCTCTCCGGCGCGTTCCCGGCGAGCGACGACGGCTTCATGGCGATCGAGATTGTAAACATCTCCAACAACGAATTCAGCGGGCCGCACCCTGTGTTCCTCGGCGCGACGAACCTGACGGTTCTTGATATCTCTAGCAACGCCTTCTCCGGCGGCATCAACGCCACCGCGCTCTGCGTTGCGCCAGTCAATGTCCTGCGGTTCTCATCTAATGCTTTCTCTGGTGAAATCCCCGCCGGCTTCGGCCGGTGCAAGGCACTCGCCGAGCTCTCTCTCGACAGCAATGGCCTCGCGGGGAGCCTCCCCGGCGACCTGTACACGATGCCACATTTGAGGAGGCTGAGCTTACAGGAAAATCAGCTCTCCGGTAGGCTCGACAACCTCGGTAACCTCTCTCAGCTTACACAGACTGACTTGTCATACAACATGTTCACTGGCTCCATCCCTGATGTGTTCGGGGGTTTGAGGAGGCTAGAGTCCTTGAACTTGGCCAGCAATGGGTTCAATGGCCCACTGCCTGATTCCCTGTCGAGCTGCCCAATGCTGAGGGTGGTCAGCCTAAGGAACAACTCGTTCTCCGGTGAGATTACTATCGACTTCAATTTGCTGCCAAGACTGAACACTTTCAATGCTGGGACAAACAAGCTGACTGGTGCTATACCTCCTGGCCTCGCGCGGTGCACCGAGTTGAGGACGCTGAACCTTGCATGGAACAAGCTTGAGGGAGAGATACCGGAGAGCTTCAAGAATTTGATATCGCTGTCGTACCTATCGTTAACGGGGAATGGCATCACCAACCTGTCATCGGCATTGCAGGTCTTGCAGCACCTGCCCAACCTGACGAGCTTGGTGCTTACCAAGAACTTCTGTGGTGGTGAGACAATGCCAATGGATGGCATCAAAGGGTTCAAGAGCATGCAGGTGCTTGTCCTGGCAAACTGTGCACTCTCGGGCACGATTCCACCTTGGTTAAAGAACTTGGAGAACCTCAATTTGCTGGACATTTCGTGGAACAAGTTGAATGGGAAGATCCCGCCATGGTTAGGCCATCTGAACAATCTCTTCTACATTGATCTGTCAAACAATTCGTTCAGTGGGGAGCTTCCTGAGAGCTTTACACAGATGAGGAGTTTAATTTCAAGTAATGGCTCGAGTGAGCAGGCTTCAACAGAGGACCTCCCATTATTCATTAAGAAGAATTCAAGTGGCAAAGATTTGCAGTACAACCAAGTCAGCAGCTTCCCACCCTCGCTGATCCTCTCTAACAACTTGCTTGCTGGGTCAGTCTTGCCAGGCTTTGGCCATCTTGTGAAGCTTCATGTGCTTGACTTGAGCTGGAACAACTTCTCGGGGCAAATTCCTGATGAGTTGTCAAACATGTCGAGCTTGGAAATGTTGAATTTGGCCCACAATGATCTCAGTGGGAGCATACCATCATCTCTGACGAAGCTACATTTTCTCTCCAAGTTTGATGTCTCATACAACAATTTGGCTGGAGGTATCCCAACAGGGGGGCAATTTTCCACATTCACGAATGATGATTTTGAGGGCAATTCTGCACTCTGTCTTATGTGGAATTTCTCCTGTTTTAAGACGTTGGAATCAGGAAATGAGCAGCGCATTGACACAGATAATGCAATGTCTCCGATGATATACATCACCGTGGAAGCGGGAATTGCTTTTGGGCTTTTGACCGTCTGGAACGTATTGTTTTTTGCGAGGGCTTGGAGGGCAGCGTATTTTCGGATGGTTGATAAGTTCTTCGATACGCTATATGTCATAACAATGGTGAACGTGAACAGGCTCAGAAGAAAATGGGAGAATGAAGATCATCCTTAAAGCAAGTCCGACGTGGCTCTTCACACTTTCTAAGTATTAACCAGGCGCTTGTGTGCAAATGTTTTACTTCATACAATGTTGTATTTGTATGCTTTTTTCCCCCCGGATTCATTAGCTGAATAGATTTAGCAGCGGTGGTCGTGTGGTTAGATTTGAATTTCCCTTCATGTTGTCGACAAAATTGTCTTTGAGACTGACTATGCATTGATACAGCAAAATTAAGAACTGCATGGTGACGCCTTTGCTAACTCACATTTGAATATCCAGTTAAGAAGGAATCTGGAGCCACATGAACTGGTGTTATGGCATGAACTTCAGAGAAGGGTTCAACAGGTGGTGTTAGTTTACTACTGTTAGCAGTGACGAAGACAGGATAAAAATGGAGGGTGTGCTTAAAAAAATTAGCTAAATTGACACAAACATAGCATTTTACTCTTGTGCAATTCACACTAGCTATACCAAAGCTTGTTTAAATGACAACAAAACACATTTTCAGATAATATGGCAAAGAAGTTTGTGCAACCATGTGTATATAGATCATAATACTCATACTACATAAAACAAAATTGTGATCTGCCCTCAAGGGTGTAGAAGCACGCATCTGCACACATTCAAGCATTTGCCTAAGTTCGCATATTTTGGTTGTGTGATGCTGAACTGCAATCAAAGGGTGCATGGCATATAAGTCATATGCATCAGCGTTTGCACATTTTATAATCATGGCATATAAGTCATATGCATCAGCGTTTGCACATTTTATAATTAACTCGAGTATGGAGGAAAATGACACACAGCTAAGCACTGATTTCGCAACTAAGGATCAAACACCTTAAGAACACTTGGAGAAACCAAAATATAAAATTCCATTGGTGTTAACACATCGACCACATACTTGAACGACAAGCACGAAAAAAATGACAGTTCCGTAGGGAAATTTCAACTTGCAAAGTGTTGAACACAGTCAACCACATACTTGCTATAGCATGAATGTAACTCAAAAACAAACTAGACAAGCATAAGAGGAAAACACATCTAGAATGCATTAGACTATCCTCTTATAGAGCATACCATCCATCACCTTCAGTGTTCCCCCCAAAGTGTAAAGGGAATACTAGCATCATATGCAAAAAGCACGGAACAGAGTACAGATGCCCAAAGAAACATCTTCGACACAAGTACAAACATAGCATGGGACATCTTGATTGTGTACTAGAGAATCACCACCAAGGCATGAAATCCAGGACTTTCATCAGCTAAACGGACTGCAAAATTGAGCATCTTAAGTTTTTAACACTAACACAGAGTAGACAGAAAGGGCAGTAGCTCACGGCTCCAATCAAATGAACATGCATCTTTCAAGAACCTCAGGAAAGCATCGGAATTCAGAACATGGCGGCTAAGGAACTATAGCTTGGAACAGATCAATAGCTCAGGTGCGCACAAGAGGGGCCAAAGAAACAGTCAATATCAAGCATTAGACACGCCCTGACTCCTCACGCATAACGACGAACACCTCAAGTGCAGCCCAGATGAGGGCAGAAAGAGCGCTCAATCGAAATCCTTAAGGACGAATGGGACCATTCTACCGAGGTAGCCACTACATGCAAACAGGGAGAGATTGGGGGGGGGGGGGGGGCGAAGTTACATGCGGGCCGGCAGTCGTGGAAGGAACGATCGTCGGCATCCTCGGCGAGATGGCGCCGCAGCTCCTCCCTCCTCTCCCGCCGCTTGTCACCGGCAGCACCCGCCGGAGAGTACGTCCCTGTCATCGCGGCCGGCGCGGCGGACGCTGACAAGGTCAGATCTGGCCCGGCGCCTCCCTGGTCCTCCGCCGGCTGCCGCCTTGGCCTCCAGCCTCCAGGTCTGCGAAGAACGCGGCGCCGCGCATGTATACGAGGGGGTGGGGGCTCTGGCCAGCGGAGGGTAGGCTAGGGCTGCTAAAAGCCCCCGCCCCTCACTGTTAGTATGTGTTTGGTTCATGGGACCATGGGGGATGGGATAGGGCGGTCCTCATTCCAGAGCTGTTTGGTTCAGAGTCAGGTGGGATAGGGGATATCCCTTTAGGGAATATTCTGTGGATATGCTCTCAAATTGGGGATGCTCCTATCCCCCAAAAATGAGGGGATGGTGAGGGATGAAGTGGGACGAGTGGCTGACAGGTAGACCCCGCATGTCAGATTGTCATCCTAAACCTTTTGTCCCTAAACCAAACAGAAAACAGGGACCGTCCCGTCCCGTCCCTAAAAAATGGGTTGGATCCATCCCGTCCCACCATGACTCTGAACCAAACACACCCTTAGTGATTGTAGAGAAGAAATTTGGTGGAGACTTGAGAGTTATGAAAGGTTTCTGATGGGCACATCACTTCTATTTATATAATTAATAGATCTATATCTATGTACATAAAAGTTCACATACATCAATTGAACTATTAGGGAACTTCATAGGAGCTGATTATGAAGGAAAATATGTGCAATTCAATTCGGCCTCTAGAGACAATATCAATTTCAAATTAGCATAACTTTCACATATAGACCTTGTTTGAGCTCCATGAGTATAATTGGAAGCTTATCTCGTCCTCTTTCAAACATATCTAGCCCTAGCTCCAAATTCCTTCTAAGCACATCGCAATTGCCAAAAGAGTTAGACGCTATTGATGAGTCCACTTGGGCTCATGGGCCGTAACCCTAAGCAGCCCATACTGTTCACGTGGTTATTATTCATGTGTGAACAGTACCGTCGCCCATCCCTTCTCCTCTTTCTCCTATATATAGTGGCTGCCACCCTTAGAGTTCGGTGAATTTCGTTTGCTTAGTTTCTATATTATGAAAACTCTTGTTTTTCGCTTATATCGACTAGACCAATTATAAAGAACCATCCCTTGGCTTCGAGGCTCCAGCCTCCAGGAAACACCTTGGAGCGGCAGAACTGCATGGTTTGTCAAATCAAAAGGTCAGTCCGCCCGCCTGCGCCGCCGCTCCTCGACGGAGCTCCACCCACCCATGACTACCTGCATCCCTAGGGGCGGACCCACAGGGTATGTCGGGTGGGCCACGGCATACCCTGGGGCCCAGCGCGCGCTCGACCTCTTCAACGCCGCCTCCGCCCAGCGCGGGTTCCCCCCACACGCGCTCCTCATCCGACTGCTTCTGGGCGGCCTTACAGCTGTCTTGAACGCGAGGCGGATGAGGCGACCTCTTCAACGCCGCCGTCACCTTCTCCGCGCTCCTCATCCGCCTCGCGCACGCCCGCCTCCCCTCCGCCGCCGCCGTCCTCGGCCGCGCCGCCTCCGCGCCCTGCCGATTCCTGGACTAACTAATCCGATTCCGGCTGCCTGGATAGATTTGGTTTGGAAATTGACAGTGCTTGATCTCTCCGTTTCGCAATATCTGTCGGTATTATCAGGAATTGTGCAATGGCTATCCATTGATTAAATTGAGATTTGTTGCATTTTCCGACTCCTACCATGCTTCTAAAGTTGGGAGTTGTGAGAGAATGTTGGGTACCAAATTGTTGGATTATAAAATTTGATGATAGTAAATTCTGCCATATAACATTTAGTCCACAAACAGGTAAGCTTTCGGGGAAAGGAATAAATTCCAGTAATTATACTTTGAATCTACAAGATAAATGGTTTGTATTTATTTTCTCCCTTTTTTTCTCCTGTTCAGTTCAGGAACCTGAATAATGTCTTGCATTTTCATGTCCTCTTTGGCATGTAACATAGTCATTAATGGGCAGCCATTTTCTTCTTTCCTATGTGCCTGTGCACACATGCCAGTGCATGTTTGGCTTATTGTTATTGGTATGGTATTAGCGTCAATTTATTACCATATGCGTGTATGTGGATTGTGTGATCTTTGAAACTAATAAAATTCTTCTCTACAGCAAAGAATCTTGCTTTGGCGGGTGTTAAGTCTGTCACCCTACATGATGCAGAAAATGTGGGACCTATCAAGCAATTTCTTTCTATCTGAGGATGATATTGGGAAGAACAGGGCTGTTGCCTGCGTTGCAAAGCTGCAAGAACTTAACAACGTTGTTCTTATATCTGCTCTAACGGAAGAACTGACCAATGAACACCTTTCAAAGTTCCAGGTCTGTTAATTGTTCACTATGTTATAATTTGTCACTTCCCATTATGTTACTTCCATTCTTCTCCATGGATAGTCGATAGTCAAGGTTGAGAAAATAACTTTTTATTTGTGAACCCTGCCTGAAGTGATGTGTAATGATATTATATGTTTTTATATGGCCAAGTTAATTTCTGGTTTGGATGGTAATAGGTAAATTCACGCCAGCCTTTGGCATGGTCTTTTACTTTTTTGCCGCCTGGTCTGCATTTGATGTCAGTGCTCAGTACCTGATCCTATGCTGATGAGTAATTGCTCTTCCTTATCTGAATGTGCCGGTGCCTATAGTGCCAAATGTAATTCTTTTGTAGGGCCTACTAGAATACTTTCGTTTCATTATATGTGGCATGACTGATATATGAATAATCTCTAACTATAGTTGACCTACTTGAACTCTTCAAGTGACCTGAATGTGAGCTATTTAGTTAGTAACCTTGTATGATTGAAGCCAATGTGTATAGCCAAATCTACATAGTTGGCCACAATTACGGAAGATAATAGTGCTGAATGTTTTTTTTGTAGTGTGCATGTGTTTTATGATAAAACATCAACATAACTCCCTGTGCTTACCAGCTATTATACCATATATAATGACCATACGCGTACTTATCTGATTTGCAGGCTGTTGTTTTCACCTACATAAGTCTAGACAAGGCATTTGAATTTAACGATTATTGTCGTAGTCACTAGCCTCCAATTTCTTTTATCAAAGCAGAAGTCTGTGGTCTTTTTGGTAGTGTATTTTGTGACTTTGGGCCTGAGTTCACTGTTTTTGATGTTGATGGTGAAGATCCACATACTGGTATAATTGCATCCATAAGCAATGACAATGTTGCAATTGTATCCTGTGTTGATTATGAGCACTTTGAATTTTAAGTCTCTTTTATGTATATTTGATACTATTAGTATGATGTTTGAACATTTATATTGTAATTTGTGCAAGTTTTCAACTTAATCCTTGAATTTAAGACTCCTCATATTATTTAGTGCCTGTATACCGAATTACGGTGCAAATTTTACAATTATTTACCGAATTGGCAAATGGTTTTACCGAATTGTATATGAAAATTTTGGTCTGGCATGCCCTTTGGTAAAATCTTAGGTCCGTCACTGTGCATCCCTCTTCCCTCCCCACTCCACCTCCCCGACGGGAGCAGCAGAAAACAAGTGTAATGTAAGTTCGATTCATACAAGGGTCCTTTCTGTAAAAGTACTGATATACGTATACGTAGACGTCGTAGAATTGGGCTCCCGTTGCCCATTTGTTTCGAGTTTCGACCACCATCTGTACCGTTTGCGTTGGATCTAAGCGAAGGTTACACAAACTTGGGTGTGCCCTGCCGACTTCGGTTGGGTGGCAGCTCTTCTATCCGAGATCGAAATTTATATGGGCCCAATTTGGATCGCAGATTTTATCCGCGATCCAAATTTGGACGGGCCGATTTGGTCCTGGCGTTTGTCCGAGAAACTAACTTATCAGGCCAGCATGAGTAGGCCCACGAAGCTGTATCTAACATTCTAACGGCTCTCTTCGTCTATCTGGACCCCCGAACAGTAATCGAACGGCGCAAGGGAACCCAACGGGACTGTTCGCTGCGGACTCCCGCAAGGCAGGCCGCAACTTGGCAAGACTGTCTGGCTCCTTCCGCTCACCCCACCGCGGCCGGTCGCCGGAGCTCCGCCGCCTTCCGGCCATCGGCGTCGTTGCATTGACGCTTTCGGCCCCCTAGACGCGTCTGCATGTGCCTAGTACTTTACGGAGAACGGTGCCTGTGATTTATTGATTATACAGTAGTTAAACATCACCGACTTGCCAATCTTAATTAACCACGGCCAGGCCAGCTGTAGGTTAATGTAAGTTAATTGATCGAATTCTGTACTCTGGGTCAGCTTCAGTGTGATCACAGGGAAGTAAAGCAGCAAATCAAACAACGTATGCAGACAGACAAGCAACCGGAGAACATGCAATATGCTCAACTTGGACTTCTTCGGTTGCAACAAGCCAGCACTGCTGTTTTATATGTCTTTGTGCCATCGGAGCACGCCGAAATTTTGCTCTCTCACCAACCGAGGCGCAACGCAAGAGAGCCGCCTCCCTCCACCGGTTCGCATGAACATACTTGACTGGAACATCAAATATCAATTCCCTGCATGTACTTTGGAACATCTAAGGCTGCAAGGCAGGTGTCCAAAAGCCAGAGATGCATGCATCGGAGCAGACTGCAGAGATGGCCAAAATGGAGCGAACCCGTGAGTGGAGAATACCGGATGGTTCGATTCACAGTCAGAAAAACTTGGTCCTACATTGCCAACTTGTTCTTTTTAGCTGCGACTTATGATTTTTAGCTGAATTTTTTGAATTTTGGTTGTTTACGTTACAGATTACGGAGAGACAGATACTCACTTGCGATTTTGGCTGGTACAGATGTTGGGCTTTTAACGTATAGATCGTTTAACTTGTACACCCGTTTTGAGAAAATACTCCGTTTAAAAGTTAGGTACTATAGTAAAAACAAAAAACTGTCAGTTTTTGACTTAAAGAATATGCCCTATAATAGCAGCATATACGAAATTAGGACGATTCATGCATACAATACGGTTATGAATATTACTTCTGTGTCTTGCGGTGTAAATTTTTCGGCATTAAATGTTCAGATTTACGCACCGACAGCATGGGGCTGGATTATCTCGGCACGTTGACGTGATCCAGACTAGCTAGACACCGCAAGAAAAGGGGATCAAGCGTAGAACAGAGTAACCAGCCTGGACTCTGCAGCACGGGCTGTTAACTGCAACTGCCCCTCGTTTGGCTCCAAACGGCGTTCTCTATAAAAGATTTAGAACCAGGCAAACAGCATGTAAATGCATGCTGCCAAACTCCGTGGTTGGCATTGCTAACTACTACACTACGCGTACAAATGACATGTGAGACCCCCAACCCAACCATTAAAGTTTTATACACTGATGGGTCTGAACGTGCTGCACGATCTTCTTTCGCGTGCCACTCTTTCCTTGGGCAAGTACAATAGGGAGAAGAAGCCATGGTAGTAGGGTAGGTGGATCAGGTCGATTGGGGAGGGCGCACCGCAAAGTTCGCCGTCTCGCGCCCGTGATTGAACGACGACGCTGTGCCGTGCTGTGCATGCGAGAGCGAGATCCACGTGCTCACGGCGCTGTCTCGCCACCTTTTATCGTGTCCTCGCTCCGAACACCATGTGACCGGAACTACGGCTGCTTTTGTCCGTGGG
The DNA here is from genome assembly GCA_017311315.1 of Dendrocalamus latiflorus. Lineage (NCBI taxonomy): Eukaryota > Viridiplantae > Streptophyta > Magnoliopsida > Poales > Poaceae > Dendrocalamus > Dendrocalamus latiflorus. Next base: position 1,395,085 of record CM029627.1, read on the forward strand.
ACGTGGCTCCCCAAGGGCAGCGTCACTGGCCAGTGTGCCTTGTACCGTATGCCCGGTCTGGACGTGCAGTTCCTTCCGATCGGACGGACGAACAGCCGGCAACAACCCGAGTACAAAGATGATCCGAACTTGCGAGCCCATCCCAAATCACGTCGAAACGAACAAACTTTTCATCCAAAGCGGTAGTCCAGGCTCTCAACTGCTCCAAGCAGCTCTTCTAGCTGTGATTTTTAACTGTAGAATCAATTAGTTTCTTTAAGTTATTTAATTAAAAAATCGTTATATCTTTATAAACAATAGAAAGAAAAAGGAAAAAAACAAATGAAAAATAAAATAAAAAAAGATAAAATTAAAAATCAATACGTTTTAAATGTACTCTAGCTTAAAAAAATTGAAAGCCGGAAGAACGAGAAACCAAAAGCCGTGGGAGGGTGTAGAACGAGCCCATCCACCCCTACGCAACGCAACACCACCATTTCTCGCTAAAAGGTAAAAAAAAACCACGCACGGGCACGGCCGACGCAAAACGGATTAACGGAGCGTCCCGCGCGGAACGGATGGGGCAAGCGAGAGCGGTCACGTTTGCTAGCCGCGGCGGTGAGGCGCGTGGAGATGCCGCCCGCGCCGACGCGACGTCTGCGAGCGGCGGTGCCATTCCCCGTGACGACGAGACCGCCGGCCCCACGAAAATTTCTCCATCTTGTCCTGCTGTCCCCCGGGCACTGACGCGCTCTCGTCTCTTCTCGCGCGTGTGACCGGCAGTGTGGCTGTGCGCGTCTGGGCGTTTCGCTCTAGGCCGTGGCGAGGCAGCGGCAACAACGTCTAGCCGTCCGGTAGCGAGCAGGTGGACGCAGGCAGGAGGTGGGGTCCGGGAGTCTCCTGTTGCAGGACACGCACGCAGCGAAAGCGCCACCGCCACGCTCCTCCTCATACACTGACCGTCACAGCCTCGGCTGCCGCGCCCCTGTTGGCCCCACCTGCAGGTGCCCCATTCCCATGGGCCCTCTGCTTTCGTACTGTGCGAACAACAGGGAGAGTGGTCTATGGACCGGGTCTACATCGCTGCTGCCATCGCGTGGGCCCGGAGCCAAAGCCCAACGCCTCGTGAACGTTTAGAACCGCTTCCCCCTCATTTCTCCCCCTTCGCCTTCGCCTAGCATTTCCAGTTTCCCAACGCCTCTCGCTCACTCCTGCTTCCTTCGAAACTGCGTCATTCGATCGGAAGGAGACAGAAGAGGCACCCAGGAACTCGCGAGCTAATAACCAAGTAGGCGCTCTCTTCTTTGCTGCAATCTTGCTTTCTTATCGTTTTCTTGCACTTTCTTGGTTGCGTTTTCTTTCGTTATAAACTGGGCAGTAGGAGATACCTCTGCCCCGCCTTCGCTTCCAGAGCTCGGATCCAACAATTGCGACAAGAAGGGTGGGTGAGGTCGGAAATGTGGGTTCGTGATGTGCAATTGGACGGGCTGAGGCGTTTACTAGAATGCTTGTCGATATTTTTCTCCGGATCTTGGGTAATGTAGGTGGGATAGAATGGTTAGAGAGAAGTTCTTGGCAAGAAGCAAATGCGAAGTCCGCGAATTTACGGCAATGCGAGAGATATTTTGTGATTTCACAGTATTATGTGAAACATTTTAGCGTCTTGGTAGAAAGTAGGAACAGTGGCTAATGTTCTTGTTAGCTGCTGTTTATCAGTGAAGTGAATACTTGAGAGAATTTGAAACGTCTTGACCAGAATGTATTGGCCGGTTAGGTAGAACCGTAGAGGTTAGCTAATCATTTCTTGCTCCACATATGAACTGGATTTGCATCAGTTGTTTGCTTTCTATTTTTTTTTCATTATCCTGGTTAGGATTGTACAGTTGGTGGAATCCGCACATAACAAGTGATTGCCATTTGGTGGCAAACTGTAGTTTTAGTTGCTCTTTCTTACTGGGGGAATTGGACCATTTTTGTTTTTGTTGGTTGCTGTAAAGGCTCCTTTTCTTTTCAAGTAAATGGTTGGGAAAATGGCATTTGCAGTAAAAAGTGACGATGATAAACCTCTGTGACCTACTTCTGCAGGTTTGGAAAAGAAGGAGACTGCAGATAGGTGGAGAAATCAGAAAACTCACGGTCCATATCCATCTTGAGGGAATTGGAGAGAACAAAAAGTCAGTGGAAAGGTACCTTTTAGATCTGACCCATTTCTTATCCTGTCACTTGTTATGTTTATAAACAAGGTTCTCAGTAGTTGCAATAAGCCAAGAAAGGTCTATCCCAAATAACTTATGCACAGCTTTTGTTTTAACATACCTGCGGTCTAGCTTCAGAGCATGTGTCCAATGACTTCAATATGGAGCACTCGCCCTTGTTAATTTTTTTCTATGCATTTTTATATCATAGCTATTGGCTGTTTGTGAAGAATAAAATGCTTGATGTTTAGCGCCTGTGTTTCTTGCCTGTTTGCTCTTTCCCGTTAACTCAGGTTCTTTCATTTATTATTTGCATCTTTTTTCTGGCTGTAGGTGGTGTGTTGCTCGCTTTATTATTCTCTGTGGGGTAAGCCTTTTTATGGAGGAAGGTTTACTGCAGGTTAGTACTGTCATAGACCCTATCTATTTGCTATTTTTTCTGTAGTACGACCGTTTTACTTCATTAATGAAGATTTGTAAAAGACAGCTATACAAAGTAGTAACGTGGGGGGACAAAGTTAACATGTTATCATACTTTATTCATAGTTAAAGTATGAACCAAAGGTTTTGCTGCTGATTCGCTAGGACCTGTATTTGGGTATTTTCGGTGTAACTTTGTGATGAATTAGGCTATTGATGCATACAGATGAGTTTGAGTATTTTTCTTGAATTGCTAGACTCAACGAACCAAGTCAGCTAATCATATTGCTTAGATATGAAAAAAAGAATTGGATTAGCTTGTGAAGATTTTTTTTAAGGACAGTACGATGCTGAATTGCACGTTCAATGGATCATGGTTGGTGCTATAAGAGAGAGGCCCTAATTAATTAATTTGGTTTGGTTTCATAGCTGGTAGGTGAGAAAGCTTCCTAAGAAATCATGATTTCCAGTACCATTATTCTGGTGCTTTAATAAATTTATACTGGTGGTGCTTTGCCAATAATGGTTGCTCATCATTGCTAGTGGAAACTGTCCTGATAGCGGTAGGTCAGGCGTGTTAGTGCACTCTTCCATTTAGTGCAATATTAGATGGTACAATGGTATAATCATGTTGGCTGATGTGGTTGTAGTACGCTTCAAGCTCTTATGGCTTATGAAAGAGATTTGGTACATGCCATTGAATTGATCAGAGCTTTGTTTCAGAGCCAGATCACAAGCATGGACAAGACAGCAAATGTGGTATTGGATATTGAAGGTCTGCCTCAACAACCTGATAAATGCTGCACTGGAAGTCCAAAAATGACCGTATGTCGTCTAACTCACATAAGAAGCACAAGGAGAAAGCAGTTATTTGAGTCTCTTAACCCGGCATTTTCCCCCTGCAGAGAGCCCTATCTCGCAAGGGTTCAAATCGCATGGAGAGGAGGGGCGGTGAAGAGCAGGAGCAAGAGGAATTGGCGAAAAAACTTATCATTAAAGGTAACAAGCTAGTGTTGTTTTATTTACTATCATTGTCTTCTCTTCTCTGAGTTTTTGGGAATGATCTACTCTCTTTAATTATGCATTCATTGATTATACATACATTACATCAACTAGTTTGTCTTTTGTTTGGATCAACCCAAATCAAAATCTTTGTAAGTGCCATTTGATCTTAGTCATTTTTTCTCGGCATCTGTACAGACTTTAAGCATCAACCTGAACATTTTGCTAGCTATGTAACATTTTGGTACCAGATAAAGAATTGGCAACAGGGAGATTTCTTAAGTAAGATAACCAGAAAAATGATATAATGTCCATTTTTTTAGCTATGTAACATTTTGGTACCAGATAAAAAATTGGCAACGGGTAGATTTCTTAAGTAAGATAACTTGTATTTTCATCTCGCAGATCGTTGTATCTTTTGCTTACAACCTATGGCCTTCAAATTGTGGAGATTTCCCTAATTCCTTTTACAACTTTTACATTTTGCTAGCATAATAATGGCTTGGTCCTCTCAGGCTACAATAAGTTGTACTTCTATTTTATGGTTGCCAAACAAACCTATATATACTACTTTTAGCGTATATTTACATGCAGGTAATTTGTTAATGGGAACACTGTAGTTTTCTTTTCTTGTACTGCGCTACTGTTGCTGGTATTCGACAGCAATAACTGCTGGTTTTTATAATCTTTTTTCTTGAATATTTTTCACTGCAGTTGTGCCATCTCAATTGGAGCAGCTTAAGTTGCCCCTGGTGCAGAACAAAACTTTGGTTGCTCCACAATGTACTGCCTGCACACCTGTTCTAACTGACTCTGGGGAAGGAAGGAACAAAAGATTTAATCGGTTCACATCGGTTCATCCCCGGAAAATTCTTCTCTTCTTTGCCACTCTGTAAGTCACTCCCTTTTTTAGATGTCTTTCTACTGTGCTGAAGTTTATTCTTCCCTGGTTAGTCTGAGCTTAGTTGCATATGTAGCATGCAATAAATACTCTCATTCAAGAAAAAAAACTATAGCTCGGGATAAATATAAGAAGAAAATGCATAACGCCATGTGTGTGATATCTAAATCTCCCACTGGTCCAGCTTCTGGCATTATGTCTGTCCCGATCAATTGCAGTTGAAGAACGTGATATGGTTTCCCATCAGATTATCATCGTAATCTGCCACAAGATTTTCTGTACAGACTTTGGTCTGACACTTGTTTACCTAATTGCCTGGAGTCTAATCAGAATGCATGTTCCTACATACCGGTTACTTGGTAAACTAAATGTAACAAGAGATTGCTTGTCTATTGATGACTGTGAAAAGCTAAATAGTAGTATTTCATAGGACAGAATGGTACTATATTTACGGAATTGATTAAAGCTATGGAAGTATATTTGCCTGTGTTTCTGCAGTTGTTTACAGCTCAGGTGGCTGCTTTGTAGCTTCAGTCAGATACGGCCACTTGCTTACTACTGATCCATTTCTTTTTACCATATTTATCCTAACAGGTCGAGCGTGGGGTCGATGATACTGATATACTTCACGCTCGCCATCAACAGCAAAGCAGAAGCATAGCCTTCAGCAGTACATTTCATAGCTAGGATTTTTCTACCTTCTTGTCAGATTTTGTTTTGGTGGGGAGAAGGAAGCAGCAGCAATGATGCAGCCAGGTTCTCATCTCTGACACGCTGCTGAAGCGGTGCTCATTGCTCCTTTACCCCCCTTGCCTCCCAAAATTCCTTCGATCTGTATGTAAGTATATTGCTGTGAGCCCATGGAGAGAGAGAGAGAGAGAGAGATTGGCGATGATGAGGGTGTGTTGTGGGCTGGGGCGAGTGACCTCTACTGATCTGAGCCAGTGGTATCCTTTTCTGCTGTGTGAGTCCCAGCCCAGCTGTAAAAGATCTGAGGCGAATAATTGTGCCCTGTGGTGTTGCATCTTATCCTTGAGTGCCCTGTTCTGCGCGCGCAACACATGACATTTCCCTCGCGCAGAGCTCTGTTCTGTTCAATTCATTGCGCCCCAACGCCCCTGTGCGTGCTCCCATTTACGCCGCTCTTTCTTTTTGCACTTTTGCAGCGCTGCGCGTCGCAAAGCGTGTAGTGTCTGACGTCCCTGCGAGACACCGAACCACCCGCGTGTCCGGTGCGCGGCCGGCTGGCTCTGCCGTTGCAAATAATCTGGCCTGCACAAGCCTGATCGAACGGCTATCAGAGACCCAAACATGGTCGGCGGGATCAGACGACGTCTGCTTCAGCACGGAGCACCGCCGCGTTCCATGCTTCCTTCTCCTTCCGCCCGGAGGCCCCGCCGGCGTGCATCGGTGTGGTGGATTCTTTCGGCATGTAGCTGCTTAGGGCATCTGTAGTGTATGAAAAGAGGAGGTTTTAAGCCACCTTAAGGTCAACCTTATACATTACAGGTAGGGCTGTAAAAAAAGCTCGAGGCTCGCGAGCTGCTCGAGTTTGGCTCGCTCTAGACTCGATTCGAGCTTGATTCGAATTCTAACCGAGCCGAATTCGAGCTTCTTCTTAAGCTCGCGAGCTTTAACGAGCCGAGCTCGAATAGTTCGCGAGCTTAAGATTTTTTACTTCCCCTTTCCCAAATTCCCCATCCCATTGACCCATTCCCATTTCCCACCCCACCCCTCCGGCCCTCCCGCCGCGTCCTCTCAAATCCCGCCCCGCCCGGCCGCCCCTAGGCCCCCACCCCTCCTGGCGACCTGGCCCCCCCTCCCGCGGTCCCGCCCCTCCTCGCCGGTCGCCGCCCACCACCGCACCTCGTCGCCCCCGCCGCCGGCCGCTCCCCCACCCCCGTCCGGCCGTCCCCCTCGTCACCCCCTCGTCTCCCCCGCCGCCGCCCCTCCTTGCCCCCCGGCCCCCCGTCGCCGACCCCCTCTTCCGCCTCCCCGTCCGGCCGTCCCCTTCCTCTCCCCCGCCGCCGCCTCCCCGTCCCCTTCCTCTCCCCCGCCGCCGCCCCCCCCGTCCCCCCTCCTCGCCCCCACCCCCACCGCCCCTCCTCGCCCCCCGCCGCCGCCCCTCCTCCCCCCACCGGCGCCCCTCCTCTCCTCCTCACCCCCCGCCGGCGCCCCCCCTCTCCCGCCCTCCGTCCCCTTCCTCTCCCCCGCCGCCGCCCCCCCCGGTCCCCTTCCTCGCCCCCCGTCGCCGCCCTTCCTCAACCCGGCCCGCCGCCGCCCCTCCTCATCCCCCCCGCCGCCCCTCCTCTCCCCCGCCGCCGCCGCCCCTCCTCCCCCCGGCGCCCCTCCTCTCCCCCGCCGGCGCCACCCGTCCGGCCGTCCCTGCAGCTCGGCCACCGCGTGGTGAAGGTGCAGTCCGGCGTCTCCGCCTCGTCGCCTCAGCCGCGGGTCGCCATGGACTTCGACGAGTACGAGTACTTGGAGAAGGCGGTGGAGACCTCCGGGGCGCCGGCCAACGGCGCCGCTGCTCCCAGATCCGAGGAGGAGCGCATCTCCCGCCGCCGGAGCGGCGGCGACGAACGCGATGACGGCGAGCGCAGATCCAAACGCTCTCGCTCGGAAGAAAACCGCGACCGCGACAAGGACCGGCATCGCGACCGTGACCGCGAGCGCCACCGCAGCAGCCGGGACCGCCGCGACCGTGACGAGGAGAAGGAGAAGGAGAGGAGGAGCCGTGACCGTGACCGCGAGCGGGAGAAGGAGAGGGAGAGAGAGAAGGATAGGGAGCGGAGGAGCCGGAGCCGGTTGGAGCGGCGCCGTGATGACGAGTCCGGCCGTCCCCCGCCGCCACCGCCGCCACCTCCTGCAGGTACTCCCTCACCGAGCCTACACATGCGAAGCTCGAGCTCGGCTCGAGTTTTGTCCGAGCCGAGCTCGAGCCTAGCTTAAAGCTTGATGTTAATCTCAGGCTCGCTCGAGCTCGGCTCGAGTTTCTACCGAGCTCGAGCTTGCTAGGTCAAGCTCGCTCGAGCTCGGCTCGTTTACAGCCCTGATTACAGGGGTGACCTTAAGCAGACCCTAAGCAAAAAAAGTTTAAGGCTGGTCCTCAAGCTAAAGACCTGGCCACAAGCATTAAAATACAATTTTTCTTTATCTGCCAAGTGGGACCGTCTTAAGGCCCCTTGGGTTATATACACTATGGAGTTGATCTTAAGGTTTAGATGGGACCCACCTTAAGACCCTTTGGATTATATACACTACAGATGCCCTTATAGCTGCGGTTTTTAATTTTTGATCTGTTCGTGGGGGCAGTATGCAGAGAAAAATAGTCGTATGCGGTTTTGACTAGTACAGCTAAACGAATCTATTCATGAGAGGCAGTACGTAGAGAGAAATAGTTACATGTGATTTTGAGTAATACAGTTAAACTCAGTATAGTTTATACTACAATCTTCCTATAAATCTCATTTTAAAAACGTACCGTTGCCTAACCCTCAGCTTAATCACATTCAAACGCGCGGTGATCTAGGCATCCAGCTCCGTGAATTCTACTCTGCACTGCACGTCTGCACGCACCCATTCGGCCGAGATCTGGGACTAGGGAGCTCAAGGTTGATTGGATCAAATCAAACAGCCCAGCCCATGCTCCAGCCGAACAAGCAAAGACAACAGCCCACCAAACACCTCCCAATATAATAATAATAATAACGACGACGACGACGAGACGACGTTTTAGCTTTGGTGTACAATATTCCACTTATCCAACCAGACCGATCTGTATGCAGATATTCCACTTATACAATAGTTGATATTGTGGTTGGTATGCTGGGCAATGGAACATTTCAATTTTTCTGTTTGACAGGAAAGCAAAATTACTCGTGAAGAAATGGTGAAGAAGATGATAATAACAGTTGGAGAAAAAATACTTTTGGAAACCTTGAAGAAACTTCATTACTGTGTAAGTCTCTTGTAGTGTTTTTCTCTACTCTACTGTTCCTCATAAAAAAGTCTCTAGTAGCATGCATGTTTCTCAGTTCACCTCCATACTAAGGAACCTCGAAAGGCTTATTTTTGTGCGAGTAGATAGACGAAAGTCTGTGTATGAAGGACAGTCCCACACATGAAGTTTGTGAATTTGTCATAAGTACATCGTGAGGTAGTTACTACTCGATGCACACAGCTTGCATTTATGTTCATGCATGTACAGCATAAAATCCAGAGTCTTGCGATGGTGCGACGTCATGAATCTGGTAGTCTGGTTGCATAACAGAAAGATACATTTTCAGAGACTAACATCTGTTATCTTTCCAGAGGCAAAAGAAGTAGATATTCAACTCCACTTTCTTGGAATTTTGATTTGCATTTCTGAGTAGTGGCAGTGCACACTTTTTAGAGACTTTTAACTTCGGTGGTGCATCAGTTATTATAAGATGGCTTGTAAGCATATTGTTTGTCAAATGGGTCATGTATGACCATTTAAGAAAAGGGAGGCTTGATAACCCTCAAATAATGTTATCATGTGCTGAATATCTACTTTTTACATTTTGTTTGTTGGAAATGTTTACGTTTCATGATAGGAAACTATGTGCCCGATACAGGCATGTCCCTTGAGCACTCATGCATAGAGAAATCATTCTAACATATTCTCTCTCTTCTCAGTTACATGTACAGATATTATACGCGTCGCTTATTACCCTCCTTAGCTGGTACGGTTTTGTTTTTAGCATCAGTTTGTTCTTGGCTTTAATTTCTTGCAGCCATCATTATGGTATAAATCTTCTATTGAAGAGTCTAGTGATCCGGCAAGTACAGCAGCAGAAGATCCTACAAGGACAGAAGGAGAACACACATCCTTGGATAAAACAACCGGGAACTGTTCATTAACTCTTAGCGGTAACCATGGCAATTCCCATGCACCAAAAACATTCCGGTTTTTGTGTGTGTTTCTGTGACTTGCATGTTTAAAAGTAATAATAAATTTTACAAAAAGTTTTTGGTGTGCACTGTAGTCATTCATACTCTCTCTAATTGTTATCGACGATCCTACACCGTTGCACCGAGCATGGGACCTCTTGGTAATGCTTCTCTAGCACCAACTAATGCCGTAAAAAGCCGTGTGATTTTTGCTCCATGTTTCAGTCGTAAGAGCTGTGAATCTCTTGTACCAAGTTTGGCACAGGGAAATTCCAAATGTATAGGTGTGAAAGGTCTCAGTTCTGCGCCAAGAATGACACCTGAAGGCCAGAAATTTCTTTCATTGAATATTGCCTCACAAAGCCCGGTACTTCATTCAGGTAAAGGCCATGATGATTTGACGTTTGGTGCCATACGTCCAGTCCATGCGCCAGGTAAACCCCTCTGCACTAACTGTGGTTCATGGTAGCACCGCAAGACTGATTCTTGCCTACCGAATGTGGATCATTAAGGCTGTCATTATTACGCAGGACATGGAAATTCTTCACCTTTGACCGCTGAAGGGCATGATTGATTCTCTAGAACTGAGTATAGCACCAAAAGGCCATGATCCTCCAGCATCATCAAGTAACAAAGCCAAAATGCCATGAAGCTCCAATAGCAGATAAGTTCCAGAAAGCCAACACTCTCGAGCGCCGAGTGCAGCCACCTCCAACATCATCAAGTAACAAGCCAAAATGCCATGAAGCTCCAATACCTAATACAGTTCCAGAAAGCCAACACTCTCAAGCGCCGAGAACTGTTATGGTGCTTGAAAACTGTTACCATGGAATATTGTAGCTAGCATCATTTTTGCTTTCACTAATGCTAATCTTTACGACTTTACTGACTGCAGCAACTGGGGAACCGAAAAACCAGATTGTACAATGCGGAGTGTAACGCCCCCGATTCCAGGGGCGTGTACGGACACGGCATTCCGCAACTACTTACGCATGAACAGTCATGGAGTGTCGCGCAAGAGTATACCATTGCATGCTTACAACAAAGATCCAGCATATATTTTACATATGGATTAACATCCATTTTCAACAGTGGGGCGTGTAAGCCCAAAGTATAATTACATTACAGAAGCTCCAAGATCCGCTTGAGCGCGGCCAAGACCTAAAGCCACGGGTCCTCGTCGAAGAAGCGATCCTCAGGGGCGTCCTCGACGGGGAGACCTTCACCTTCGTCTTGATCCTCTAAAGAGTGGATTAAGCAAGCCGTGAGCCAAACAACCGGCTCAGCAAGTCCCAAAGGGACTCTAACTTACTACATGCACGGATTAACAAAGGAAGGGAGTATATTTGGTTTATTACCTTTGAGTGGATGCAGTTTTATTTGCAAACCTTTTGATAAGACGGACCTAAAACTACTACTTAAGATCTCAGGGGTTTTCACGAAAGTTTAATTAACCAACTCAACAAGTTAAAGCATGTACAAAACTACTTAAGCTTCGCTGCTGGAATCACCCAAGTGACACAGCTCCATTAACTGGGAGCACGGCGTATTCGAATACCATTTATTTGACTCTGCAGAGTTTGCTCAGCTTTACCCACACGATTTCTTAACTTCCGCGTCCGGGTTAAGAAAGCCAGGTTGTTTCACTGCTCAACTCTTTATATAGACTCTACCCGGTAGAATCCATTCGGGTCTGGCACATATAAATAATAATAATAATAATAATAATAATAATAATAATAATAATAATAATAATAATAATAATAATAATAAACAAACGTCCGCTTCAAGTGAACTCTACCGTTGTTAGGCACCCGCAGCACGGCCTGCCTAACCTTGTTACCCAAACACCTACTCCACAACACCTGTAGAGTTTCAATCGAGTTGAGCAGTTACTAAACCAGTATTGACAAGTCAACTCCTGTGGTTGAGCGGTTACCATGTCATTTGCTCAGCGTAAGGGTCTGGTCCTTATATTTTTTCCCCAGGGGCCCGCAACCCCTGCCAGGTCCGCGACCTGCAACCTAGGGTAAGAGGCGGGCGAAAACCGTCTTGCGGCGCACCACAGCCCCCCTTACCCTATCCTGCGCATGCCGACAATCTCCGCCCTAGGGCACGGTGTCCCATACCACCCTGCCCTAGGGTCGGGTTTTCCAAATTCTATTGGCCCGCAGCCACAACCTTATTAGTGTAAAGACTTTGCATGATTATAATAACCTACAGTTATCTAGATTAACAGATAATTATTTCTAGGGTTACAAAGGCATGGCTACAAGTTTAAAATGGCATTTGACGGTGGTAGGTTTAACTACATAACATGTCATTCTAAACATTTTATTTTATTTTTGAACTAACATTTCAGAACTAGCTCAATGCAAATAGCATAATAACATAATTAAATAACATGGGTTGCAACATGATCAAAGGATTTGGGACTTGCCGGCAATTTGGACGAACTCAGCTAGCTTGAACGTAGAAGCTCCTGGATCCTGCGACTGCACTTGAACTTCCGGGATCTCCGAAACTAACGCAAACACATAAAATAATTAAATCCAGCTTGAGCCTAATCAAGAGAGGGAAAATAAACTATTCAAAAAGGAGTAAAATGCATAAATCCTCAAATGGGGAATTTTGGGAATTTATCTGGGGGAATGGAGGCCAAAAATGGGTTCATGACATTATTTGGAGCAAAGTGGTGAAATTTGGGAATTTTTAAGATTTTCTGTGATTTTCTAGGATTTATTTGGATTTTCTGGGATTTTGGAAATTGGAAAATCATCTGGAAATTGGTGTGAACAGTAGACGGCCAGCTCGTTGCTACAGTGCAGCCCGGCGGGAAAATCTCCTGGGACCGAGCAGCCTAGGCGGCCCACGAGCGACGCGCCTCCGCGCAGCCCGCAAACGCGTGCGCGCGCTCCTCCTCGGCGGATGGCCGACACGCGGCAGAAGCGAGCGGGCGGGATGGCGAGGGAACGGGCGGGCGAGATCTGCGTGGGGGGCGATCGGACGGCAATGGAGAAGGGAGGGCGGGCGAAGCGGTACGATGGAGATGGACGGCTGTGATTAAATGGCGCGGGAAGGGATGGACGGAGGAGGAGGGGCCACGTCGCGGGGGAGGAGTCTTCTTCCTCCTCCAGCCGCTACAGTGCTGCTGGGACAGGGCTTCGGTGGCGACGGCGGCCTGGGCGCAAGGGGGCTCGCCGGCGGCAAAGGGGGGTGTCAACGGGGAGGGCTCGCCACGGGGAACCCATTTTGGGTGGTGGGAGGGCGAGGGGAGAAGGTGGAAGGGAGAAGGAAAGGCTTCGGCTATTTGGTGGCGGAGGGGGTCACCGGGCGGAGTGAGCCAAATCGGCGAGAGATACACGGTAAGGGGGGTGGGGTGCTCACATTGGCGGTGGCGGCGTGAGTTGGGGAGCTACAGAGCGCGCTGGCCACGGAGAGGGTGCGGCGGCCGGAAGGGAAACTCGACGGCGGCGTTCCACAGTGCTTCACCTGGCCAGAGGAGGACGACAACGTGATTAGGGGTGGGTAAGAATGCTCTGGACGAAAGCAATTGAGAAATGGAGGGAGAGAGAAGGAGATCGACTTCACGGGGTCGCCGGCGCAGGGGAAGACGGTGGCGGTGCTCCAGGCAATGTGGCGTCGATTGGCGGCTCAGGGAGGTGCTCTGGAGTGGCGAGAAGGGAGTGGGGGTGTTGAGGACGCTCGGGAAGCAAAGGAGAAACGGGGAGGCAGTGATGGGGGTTTTATACCCGAGCGGAGGGAGAGGAGCCTTCGGGGAGAAGGCAACGGGCGGGGTTCCGGGGTCAACCGGAGTGGGCAGGGCGTCGCCTCGGAGTGGAGAGGGCGGTGACGGCTCTGCACGGGCGTAATGGTGAGGCGACGGGGGAGGAGAGCAGGTGAGCGGTGGCGTGGGCGAGGCGCGTCCGCGCGCGGCGGAGGGGACAGGCGGAGGCTGACGAGTGGTGTCGGGTGCAGGGACGGGGCGACGCGTGGTGCGGAAGCTCTGCCGGCTTCGGACCGGGGCGTCGGGGTGACGCGAGCGCGGGGGCGAAACCGGGGGCGCGAGGCGCAGAGGCGGAGCGGGCGCGGGCGCCAGCGCGCGCGAAGAGGAAAGCGGGGAGGGAAGCGGCGCCAGCGGGGAGAAGGAGGGGGAGGCGCTGGGGAGCGGGAGAAGCGGAAAAAGGGCGGGCGTCAGAGAGGGGGGGAGGCGGGAAGAGGGCGGGGCGCCAAAGAAGAAAGGGAGGCGCCTGGCCAGAAAAAGAAAGCGGGTTCGGGGAGAACTTTCCCGAAAGGGAAAACTTTCGAATTTCACTCAAAAATCCAGCAAAAAACACAAAAATGTTTTAAATTTTGGGGTTTTTCACGGAGCGCACAAAAAATTACCTGAGCTAGGCGTTGAGTCTAGCAGCAACGTCGCTCGGGCAGCCGACACCCTCATCGGCCTATCAACTCCGCGAGAGAAGGGCAGGTAGAGCAACAACCACTGTATCGATCACCTTTTGTTTCCGTTGGATCTCTTAGCGCTGTTCATGTAATGTTATCCATTTTCATGTGCGGAAGCGTAGGATCGCTTGCCGTTGTACAGGTGCTTCCTTCTAGCTAGCTCTCAGCTTCTCAGGTGTAAACCGGTGGGATCTATTAGTTTGTTTTCTAGGATAAACATCATCCCGTCGACTCTGAACATAAATAATCCTTTTTTTATCCGTGGTGGTAGTAAAATATTATCTCCGTTATCTTCAGTGATTATGGCCATGGTGGTGGTATTCTCTTATCAAGCTATATATACCTTCTCATGGCGAATTGATCTTTTTATGTAGTTGATATGATTATAGTTCCGAGGAGTTAACGTGGGAGCTTTTCTGTCGTCCCGTCGAACTACGGACAGCAGCCTCATCGAAATCGCGGCCCAACTTCGATCAGTTCTTTTGTCTCCTTCTTCCTTCTTCGAATGTAGAGTTTCTCTCCACCGCAACGCACGAGCAGGAGTGCATCCTAGGCTCAGATAGGCTTCCGGTCGAAACAAAGCCTAGCTAGAAGGGGCATGGATTGATGGATCAACCATCGAGCACTTGGTAGCATGCTGTTTCTCATGCTGCTTGCCACCTCGGATCATGATTGACCGCGCAAGAAAAAGGCAGGCCTTAGGCCATGAGTGAGAAGCCACCGCACGCACGGCCGCTTTCCTTCTCGCCGACCGGCAGCCACTTGCAGCCTTGCAGGCAAGCGTGGCACCTGGGATGTCTCTCCTCTAGCTAGCTTAGTAGTAGAGCCCTGTCAAAATGATGAGACACTCTACAACCCACACACACACACACACACTTACTTCTCGGAAGACTTTCCATTAACGAGGATGCGTGCGCCATTAACCTCCACTAACGGTGCGGTTCAGTCTTGTTTCCTGATCAAATCCATAACCATTGGAGAACCTCAATTCTTAGTGTTTGCTTGACAAGCACTAGTCCCTGTTCAGATGGCATTAATCTCCACTGATACTAGTGGTGTCACCTCACCTCCTCACCGTTGAAATTGGGCCGCTCTGGACAAAAGTATCGTGGGAGATATACAGAAAAGAAAGGAGAGCAGAAGAGGAAACCATTTTCTTTCCAACGTCATTTCTATGCCGCGCACTGATGAAGGTTGTGGGGTTAATTAGACCTCGCAACTTTTCCTAGAAAATGCTTATATATTTAATAATTATTGAAAAAAAGCCCATCAATACAGGATTCCAAATAAATTGATGTCACATGGTTGATGTGCTGATGCTCTGTTGTGCATTTAGCCACCACAATACTACGTAGATTCTCTTGTCACCTGTAGAAAATATTATGCTAGCTATGAAGAGAACAATGTCGTAGTACATACTCCTGGAAATTAGAAATTATGTGCAAGTGGAGGAACAGGATCACATACTCCATTTTCTTCTTGACGAAACTTGAAAGTGCTTCCAAGTTAGCGTCTAGTCCGTGCAAGGAACGGCAGCGACTCTGCACCTTCCAGACGAATCAAATTATTGTCTCTTTCCAAATTCCAAAGTCACAATAGGAACAAGGATTGGGAATAGAACCTTTCGATGCCCGGTCTAACTAACTTTCTTGGTAACGTACGGTTGACCCATCGATGAGCCAACATCCAGAAGCTGAAGCTTAAAAATCAAACACTCCAAGGAAGTCAAAATCTCCTAATTTTCTCCCCGTGGACACAGATGGCCTTCTCGTCACACGAATGAGGGATTGACTGGTGCAAACAGCTGAACTGTAGGTGGTTTCAACTCGAAGTTGCATAACACTCTTAAACTTTGCACAGCGCTGTTTGGAATACAGAAATTTCGCCAGATTTTAACCTAAAACAACTCAGTTTCCGTAGGATTTGAGAAAAATTCCGTTGGAACGCTAGTCTTGGTTCAAGCTTTGCACAAATCGATCCACTGTAAACAGCAAGTATCAATCAGCGGAAAACATTCTTTGTTCAAAGCAAATAGCCAAATTTTGTAACGAAGTAAACCACGTGAACCCTGGTCGTCGAAGGTACATCATGCATGCATGGTTCTACAAGTGGAGTAATACAATTTTGCTTCTACATTAGTACTAGCGATCTATACTGCATTAGTGGTGGACTAGTGGTCTCCTGGGCATGCACGTCTAATCCGTGGGGCTCAAGTGAGGTTAACTGGTCGCCGTGGCCCAGCGATTTCTCGTGCCGATCGAAGATAATCAGCAGGCGCCTTTGCGAAAAGGTGTGAGAGAGGCTGACCATTAACCACCTGCAGCGACTGGCTAATGCTAATCCAAATGCAAGGTCCATCGATCCCATTCCTTGCTCTCTCTCTTTTTTTTTTTTGGCTATCCATCTCTTTCGCTTCCTTTTCTTTCTCTGACGAATTCGATCGCGAATCGAGAAATGCGTTATATATTCGGCGTCAAAATAGTGGTGATAGCAGCTGCGCAGCTAGTGGGACCTGTTTCTGTGGTCCGAATCGGACATAATACGTTGACCATTAACCAAAGGTGGTGCTCATTTGGACTTTTTTTGAGTGGCATATGACTGAAAAGCACTGTAGCTGACTGAAAAAACAGTGGCTGACAGATGCTTATTTAGCATAATTAAATTTAAAAAAATAAAAAATATGTTAGCCCATTACGTATAATACAAACAAATACGGGAAAAAAAGAACCGGTAAAAAAGCTCAACAAAAAGACAAAAGTTCAGAAAAAGACGAAATTTATAAATAGTGAAAAATAAATCGGAAACCAGAAACTGAAGCCCAAATAAGCACAGCCTTTAAGAAAGCTCTAAATGGCAGTTGTAAGTCGCTGTCCCTGGAGGAGATAAGTCAGCTTTGATTAGTTCATGATTACTAGCTTGTGTTTGACGGTTATATGTGCATACAACATGCTGCATTCTCAAGCATAATATGACATTGCGATCACTTATAGAAAAATCAAAAGAGACCGATACTAAACTGATTTTTTAAAATAATATATTTTTATTAATATTACATAAATATATCATCGCTAAAAATTATATAAATAACCTATTGTCGTCATTCCAAATAACAACAGAACTATGTCACCATTTAAAATGACGATAATCCTATATAGAGCCTTATGTGACAGTCTGCAGAGGCTATGTCATCAACTCAACTGACGACAGAGTCCTTATCACCAATTAAAATGGCGATAGCGCCAACTAATAGATAGCTCATGGAGTATGAAGCCCCGCGTCTAAGCGAGCAGAGCCATTTATTTCTAAAGTCATCAAAAGAAAATAAAAGTACTAAAGGCCCTCCAACTTTCGAGAACAACAAGAGAGCATTCTCAAGCAGATTTGCTCTTCACTTCCTAAGAAGGCATTTCTTGCTAACAAGCCATTCTGGCAAACTGATAGTTCGCAGCATAACAATGTAGATGCGGGTTACGGTATAAGATCAGACGACCAAGAATTTAAAAAGGCTAAAATGAAGAACAGATTTTTTTCTAGCAAAAGCAAATTAATAAAAATGTATTATTTAAAAATATTGCATTTTTTTGTTTTAGTAGTTTTAAAATAATAGCTAACTATTAAAGAAAAAAATTGACTACTATGCCTCAGATTGTATTAATGATTTTTATTTAAATAAAACACTTTATAATAAAGCTGTGAATTACATGACGTATAGGATTTGGTTATGTACATATATTTGTCTCATTACTTTTATGATACAAATGACAATATACATGAACTATCAACTCAAACTATATCTAAGATACATGTGCGCCTTTTCAATCGAAAATACTAGGAGATGAAAAAGAAGTCAGACTTACAGTCATACATCCCATGAATCAGAGTCCATCGATGCCTTCATCTGTAATCCCTATGAGTTCCTGCGCCTCGACCATAGGAAGGTCTATAGTCTCAATATCGACAGAGTTGGTACCACCTCCCTCTTCTTGGCTCAAACAGTATGGTGCACTTTGGTTGGACTACTCAACTTCTTCAGCATCACCACCAATAGCATTTTCCTGCGTCACATAAACCAGAGGGACTTTCTCAAATGCTTGGGTCAGCAAAACTAGCAGCCATCCATGCTTGTCCACCAATCTCATGTATGAGCTACATGAATTTCACACCTTCAATTCCACTAACTCTCAATATATGCGTTGCCGTGCCCGGGTAGCAACACAACGCATAGTTGAGTGAGAATAACTTGTATAACCATCTCATAACAGTGGCCCATAGATGTAGCTTTGCATTTAACAAACTAGCCATCACAGAGGGAAAATCGTGCAAATCGACTCCTACACCTATCCGTGGAATTAACTCCATAGTGTATTCTAAAAGCAACTTGTTCAATCATACCTGTCGATCATTTCGACAAATAAATCTGATGTTAATGATGGCTGCTTATTCGATTAAATAAATGCAAAATAGACCTAATAGTAAATCTGTTACTCACAAATAAACTTGCATAGGAGAGGATTTCCCTAACGTGCAATACCTTAAGGAAAGGCAAGCAACGTATATATCTTGTAAAAAATCAAAACTAACATTCATGCTTTATCTACGTAACACATATAGTTAATAATGCATTCTAAACATATTCTACTCTACTTTTTACAGAATATGTTATTTTTATTAATATTACATAAATTAATCATCGCTAAAAATTACATAAACAAACAACTGCTAGAAGATTACTATTTTTATTAATATTAATTCTACTCCTATATTTCGAATAGACCTAACTAGTAGATCTAATATTCTAAAACTAATCGGTACACTACAACTGATGATTACGAGAAATTAATAGATCTATAAGAATATTTACGACCATACTATTCATAATCTTACACAAACTACTCTAAAGAACTACGTATCTACAACCACACTATTTACACATTTACCCACTACTCAATATAACTACACATCTAATCATTTTATTTGCTAATCTATCATGGTTTTAAAATAAAATCTAAAAGAAACAGAAAACTCACTTCTAAGATACAGAAATCCACTCATTCTTCCATTCTCTTCTCCTCTCATCTGATATCCTCTTCTCCTCTCCCCTCCTCTTTCTTTTTTCAATTTAGAATAATTTTTAGCTGGTTATTTGGGCCTTATGTAGGCCTAGCTTCTGTCGCCATTTGAAATGGTGACAAAGGTTGTGGGCGCTTATGTCGTCATTTCAAATTATGATTGGTCTCTCTATCGCCAATTAAAATAACGACAAAAGCTGTGGCGCCAACGTGGCACACTGTCACCAATTCATTTAACGATAAAGCTTTTATTGCCATTTGCAATGGCGATAGTAGGATATTTGTGTATTTTTTAGTGATGATATATTCATATAATATTAATAGAAAATATTATTTAAAAATCATAACACACTACACAATTTGTTTTCCAAATGCACATGTTTTGAGTTTTGACAAAAGAAGGGTGTTCACGTACTGATCGCTATACCTTCAATGTACGGTCCCACAATTTCGTAGTTTCATGATTAATTTCTTCTTCCGTCAGCGTGGTTCAAACTCGAGCTTAGGACTTGTTCTTAACGGCTTCTAAAAGCAGCTTTTATTTTTTGCTCTAGTATCTAACTTTCAAACGGAATATTTTCTCAAGACAGAGTCTACAAGTTAATCATAGTATACGTTAAAAGTCCAACATCTGTACCAACCAAAATTACCAACGAGTATCTCTTTCTGCGTAATCTCTGTCGCAAACAGCTAAAATTAAAAAATTTTCAGGCAAAAGTTATAAGCTGTAGCCACAAAGAACAGACCCTTAATCTGTACTACTACTCTGTTTTGTACGTGCAAGACAATGGCTTAAGCTATATTTTAACCGACCTGGCCGATCGATGCAGTGAGAGTGACCACGTCAAGTATATGGGTCGCCTGCTACTACTACTAGTACTAGTGCACGCAGACAAAGCACTTTTGGTCAAATTTCCCTCGCATGCTCGTATGCAGCTTGTTGCTGATCGTTCTGACCCCTGCTGATGTGTACGCTTCCGTTTGTCTGAAAATGGCTGCTCGTTCGTCAGATTCTTCCAATCTAGAGAGTACGTACCTAGCTTATAGCTCCCTCCGGCAGTGTGGCTGGTGACCAAATCATCCACGAGTGTCTGCATCGTTGACTGATGACTCTCAATCAGATGCAACATCTCCATGCACCACAGCCTATGCGTTTACTTTCTTGCTTCTAGACGATTTACCAAGCTACAACAATGTTGTGTACACGTTCTGTAACTAAACAGTTTGACTTTTAGGAGTAAATCAAATTCAACTGTATGAAAAATTATCTGGGACGAAAAATCCACTAATGAACTTGATCCATTCTTTTTCGTGGTTATGCATATACAGTAGTAAGTTGTAACCAACTGTAGTAGTACCCCTGGCAAATAGCCAGAGCTTGATTTCACCAAATACAGATTAAGTGAGTTATTTGTGTAAAATTTCCACTAGAATTTCACAGGATTTGAACTTATGACATATAGGCTGTGAGTTTCAAAATAACTACACTGACAAATTCTTGGTTCCCACTCTAAAAAACACAGTAAGTCGTATGAATCGAATCCTGTTTTTGGTTGACAATTGATGGACTTGTACCTAACAAATCAACCTACCCTAATTGTTAATGGTGGGATCTTAAATATTGTAACTAATCCTTAGTTTCTTAATTTTGATGCTATGCTTTGTTCTTTCAAATTGCTATGGTTTTTTGGTTGACAATTGATGGACTTGTACCTAACAAATCAACCTACCCTAATTGTTAATGGTGGGATCTTAAATGTTGTAACTAATCCTTAGTTTCTTAATTTTGATGCTATGCTTTGTTCTTTCAAATTGCTATGACTTTTAGCTTTTGGCTGAAATGACACTGTGATAGTTGTTAGATTTTTTTTAAGATATTCAATTAAAGAAAAATAAAAAAGAAAATATTGTTATATCTCTATGGATAATAAAAAAAGAAAAAACAACATTAAAAAACCCACGCATTCTAAACGGTTTCTCGGAGCTAGAAGCTATCGCAGTTTCAAACGAGGCCAGAGTGTCTTTGGCATAAGCATGCATGCATTCGCTCGTTACTTGTTATCATGTTATGGAACGGCTTGGTGCATGATCCACTCCCATGCATTGTCGAGTTCAAGGGCCTAATCTAGGGCGTAGCTTCACTGCTTCCGAGGTCTGACGTGCGCTATTTATCTCTACCATTGTTACAGCAATCGGCGATATGTATGCACTGCCGGGAGAAGAGAACAGTTAAAATCATCTTGAAATCACGTAATTTCTTGGATTGGGTGGGGTAGTATAAGCAGCAGTACTGAAGTAGTTTGACGAAGAGAGAGAGAGAGAGAGAGAGAGAGAGAGAGAGAGTTTGCAAATCCAAGAGATTCATGCACATCCACACAAATTATGAAGTTGACTTCAACACGGGTGGGGCAAAACAATGTGAGTTGGTGATCATGTCGACTAAAGCTCTAATTTTCAGTCCCCAATTGCATGCATCAGCTGGTTGCCATCTTTTCCTTGTGTTTGTTTTCTTTTTCAGGAATTGCTTTCTTTTCCTTGCGGGCCTGTTCGGCAAGTCAAAAGTTAGCCAACTTTTATCTTTTGCTACAGTACCTAACTTTTAAACGGAGTATTTTCTCAAGACGAGGTCTACAAGTTAAACGATCTACACGTTAAAAACCCAACATCTGTACCAGCCAAAATCACAAGCAAGTATCTGTCTCTCCATAATTTGTACCGTAAACAGCCAAAATTTAAAAATTTCAGTCAAAAGCCATAAGCCGCAGGCCCGCAGCCAAAAAACAGGCCCGCTGCGTTTTCTCTGAACTCTTATCTGTGCAGCTTCATCAATCTAGCTCTACTCGGCTGGATATTTCCCTCCTCATCAATCTAGCTCTACTCGGCTGGATATTTCCCTCCTCTCAGCCACCGTGGGACAAGGACCGTCTACGTGCGAATCTGAGCCGTCCGATTGTTCTGTGGATGATAGCAGATACATAGAAGACTAGGGGTGTGATCGGTTCGGCTGAAAAGCTCATGGCTGAAAACACTGTAGCTGGCTGAAAAAAGTACTGTAGATGACAGATGCTTATTTAGCATAATTAAATTTAAAAAAATTTAAAAATAAAAAAAATATGTTAGCCCATTACGTATAATACAAACAAATACGGGAAAAAAAGAACCAGCAAAAAAGCTCAACAAAAAGCCAAAAATTCAGAAAAAGACAAAACTTATGAATAGTAACAAATAAGCCACAGCCAACTTATGGAAGCCATATTGATCGCTACCTAGAACAAAGGTAGTAAAAGATTTCTACATTTCAAAACTGTACACCCGTGATCCCACGCAACGCAACCGATCTTATCCCGAGCTCCAATGGTGACACGATGTCCGAGGCTTTGTTTGCTTGGCGACGTCAACGCCCAAACACCCGTACACACACGCTATACTACTACTGTAACCCTTGGAAGAGGAACATGCTTGACATGGAAGCAAGGCTCCTAGAATTGCGTCACGAACACACGTCGATCTCCCCTTTCTGCTCAAGTTAAGTTGGCGCAGAGTTTTCCGCATTTAGCATGACATCTCCCAGCCTTTGCTTCGGCTCCACTCGTTTCGGCTTGAGTTTCTGACTTCTGACTAACAGTTAGGCATCTGGTCGCAGTCGCCCAACACTTCGACGACTATAATTATATCGCCCAACGGCTCACGGACAACCTACGTGTCACGCGGCTGTTGGGTGACAGGTACCAGTCGCCTAACGGTTCGGCGGCTGAAGGTTATTCCTGTAAAAAATTTTGTACAGGGTACTTTTGTGTTATTTTGAATAAAAATATATAATTTAAAAATTCCTGATACTGTATTTCTGGCCAAGATCTAAGTGGATGGACCAAGACTCGGTATAAGAACACTGAACGCTGGTATTAGCGCAGATTAGCTAGCTTGAACACTAAGCATGGCGTTGCTTCTCAATTTCTGCAGCATATGTATAGATATGTTCGCTTACACAATAAGCATGGCAGGATGCTGGATGCAGATTGAATATACATCTTTGCAGGGAACCGGGACATATGCTCTAGGCTCTACGAGTTAAAAAGAGTCAGAGAGAGAATAATGGCCTTTTATTCGGCTCTACTCAAAGCTAGCAAGGGCCCTGATCCTAATTGCGCCTTTACGAGCTCGATGCGGCAACTTTTGGAAAGTGTGAATTCTGCTTGCCAACTGCACTGAGCAGTCTACACTACTAGGAATGGCAACGGGGCTATTCCCCGGCGGGGAGTGGCTCCCCGTCCTCGATCCCCGCCAGGGAATTTTCCCCCGCTCCCCGCCCCCGTCCCCGGTCGTGGGGACACAATCTCCCCGTCCCCGCCCCCCGTCGGGGATCCGGGTCCCCGATGGGTCCAGGCGCCGCCGTCTGGAACCTCCGCCCAGCTTGGAACCTTCGCTCGGCCGCCGCCTGGACCTCTGCGCCGCCGCCTCCTGGAACCTCCAAGCCGCCGCCGCCTGGAACCTCCGCCAGGCCGCCGCTTGGAGGTGGAGGCCGAACCGAGGAGAGGAAGAGGCGGCGGTGGCGCAGTAGCGGCGAGAGGTGGCGAAGGGAGAGCAGCGGACGGAGAAGGGGGATGCGGCTGAGAGCGGTGGAGGGGAGGCGCGACAAAGGAGATGGAGGAGAAGGAGACCGGATGGGGAGAAGAAGGGAGGAGAGGTGGCGGCGCTCGGATGGAGAAGATGCGGCCGGGAGAGAAGGCGGAGAAAAGGGGGGAGAGACGAGGAGAGTTGCTGGAGGAAGGAGAAAAGTGGCCGGAGGGAGTAGAAATGGGGCGACGCCGGTGGATGTGGAGGAGGAGGCGGAGAAGAGAGGCGGCCCAGTAGTGGCGGCGGTGAGAAGCGAGGGAAGGGGGAAGCAGTGGAGAAGGCCGGCGCCGGTGGAGAAGATAGGGCAGGAAGGAGGAGAAGCAAAGTGGGGGTGAATCGGGGCCCTGAACGGGGGGCGGGGAATAGGAGAACGCCCCCGCCCCCGCTTCACCCGATGGGGGGGAGTTTCCCCCAAATCCCTCCCCGCGGGGAGTAAAATTCCCCCATCCCCGTCCCCTAATAGAGGAATTCCCCGACGGGGAACGGGGAATGGGGCTCCATTGCCATTCCTATACACTACACTTCCATATAGTCATAAGTCACTTGGCCAAATTCTAATGCCCGTCATTCTTCCTTCCGAGGTCCAAGTCGACAGCATTTTATACATTAGACTTCAGTTTCTTAGCTTATGAAATGCTCTCGCCGTTTTCTTAGCTTCTTGGATCCCGCTCCAACTGAGGCATAGCTTAAGCTTTTAGTTGTAACTTTTGGTTTATAATTAAAATTACATTATACTAGCTGTTAGCTTTTAAAAAATAAGAAAAAAAATAGTTATATCGTCATAGATAATACAAGGCAATAAAAAAAGAAAAGTAAAAACCCCAAATTAACCAAAATTAACAACTGACGTATTTCAAGTAGCTTATAATTTAAATAAATTAATAGTTAAAATAAATCACAAACTAAAGTTATTCGAAGAGAGGCCCTCAAACGGCCGGACCAAAAAATCCAGCGCGTACGAATCTGCGGTCAGTGTTTCTAGATTTTCGCTGAAACAGACGGGAGAAATCAAGAGTCAAACGAAAGTACGAAACGGGTGGTCAAAGTTAGCAGCCGGAGCGCCGGATGTGGAAATGCGTATATGCGCGTAGCGTAGGGAGCACTCACTCTGCTTGCGGAGCGGTGCAAAGAACAGAGCTGTTCACTGAAATGGCAATGTTGCAAATTTTTTTAAAAAAAATTGCTTACAAATATCTATTTTTATAAGTCTAACATTCTCCATAAATATACCGAACGTGACAGACATTTATCAAGCTACAATAGCTCAACAGGGGCCTGTCAAAATAAATCATCCACATCATGTGTGCTCCCAGACGCCATTACCAATGAAATTAGCAAGCACTAATTGTTCACTGCCGCAGATGGTTGGCTCGGTAGGTATCTATTGAGCTACTATAGTTTAATATGTGTGTGTTGAGTTTGATAGGTTCACGAATAGAGATAGATTTATATAAAAAAATTGATGTTTAAAAATAATTTTGAAAATAAAGTTATAACAGTACTATTTATATCAACAGTTCCGGAAAATACGGAAACCAGGAAAAGCGCGTGAATGGCGTGAGCGCTAAGCCATTCCGGGCTAGTCGAACGGATCGATTGAGCGTGCTGTCTTTCATGGCTCGGCGTTTGGGAGGAGACTTTTTTTTTGAGAGGTGACGTGGCGCACGCTCACATGCGGCCAGGCTCCTCCCTTCCCGCCCGCGAGTAGGGCTGTAAAAAAAGCTCGAGGCTCGCGAGCTGCTCGAGCTTGGCTCGCGATAGACTCGATTCGAGTTTGGCTCGAACTCCAAACGAGCCGAATTCGAGCTTCATCCTAAACTCGCGAGCTTTAACGAGCCGAGCTCGAATAGCTCACGAGCTTAGGATTTTTTACCCCTCCCTAACTCCCCCACGGCCCCACCCCTCCCTCCCGCCTCTCCTCTCAAATTCACCCCCAGCCCCAGGCCCCCCGCCGCCACGCCTCTCCCCCGCCTGCCCCCACCGCCCCTCGTCGCCCCCGCCACTGGCCGCCCCCACCCCGCCCCCCTCGTCGCCTCCCTCCTCTCCCCCGCCGCCGCCCCTCCTCGCCGCCCCCCTCCCCCGCCGCGGACCCCCTCTCCCGCCCCCTTCCTCTCCCCCGCCGCCGCCTCCCCGTCCCCCTCCCTCCTCTCCCCCGCCGCCGCCCCTCCTCCCCCCGACCCCTTCCTCTCCCCCGCCGCCGCCCCCCGTCCCCCTCCTCGCTCCCACCCCCGGCCGCCGCCCCTCCTCTCCGCCACCGCCCCTCCTCCCCCCGCCGGCGCCCCTCCTCTCCCCCCCTTCCCCTCCTGGCCTCTCGCCCCGCCGCCGCCGCCCTCTCCCCCGTCGCCCCCCCCCCGTCCCCCTCCTCGCCCCCCGCCGCCGCCCCTCCTCGACCAGGATCCGGCCACGCAGGTACGCACCGAGCCTACACGAGCCGAGCTCGAGCGAGCTCTGTAGAAACTCGATCCGAGCTCGAGCCCAGCTTAAAGTTTGATGTTGATCTTAGGCTCGCTCGAGCTCGGCTCGAGTTTCTATCAAGCTCGAGCTTGCTAGGTCAAGCTCGAGCTTGCTAGGTCAAGCTCGCTCGAGCTCGGCTCGTTTACAGCCCTACCCGCGAGGTGGGTAGGGTTGGATCGTGCGCGTGTGGGTTGGTGCGTGCATAACCATTTGCTCGCTACTCGCCGTGGGGAAAATGCACGCTGCGCTCACTGTTACGATAGACTGTTCATCATGGGAGAGAGGTTTCGCCCATGCGCGATGGAGCTATATGGTAGTACAAACAGCGCGGGGCCGAAATGTCTTGCGTGGGTTGTTTTGTTTTTGGATTTTGTCTTTAAACGTGAGCAATTTATGTAAATAAATAGGATGTAGATAAGCTGTTTTTAAAAAAATTGTCTCGACAACCGGATGTGTAAGTTTTGCTTTGAAAGCTTACTCTAAAGTATACAGTTATTGTGTACATATTGTATACTCGTAATTTAATTTCTACCTCATTATTTGCGGAGATTGTCATGAATTACCAAAATGCAAAGACTGTATAATATAGTCCCTCCAATATGAGTTAATGACAAAGTTTGAAAATAAATGACAATTGATTTGTGAACTACCATTTTTCATAAATTGGATGAATAGGTGAACCAACATTTCGTGGTCAGCGATCGGTTGTTGTAGGTGTTGTGATCGGTTGTCGGAGACTTGTGGTATGTGATTAATACTTGTAGGCTTCGAGTAAGCATCGGGATAGCAGTCTGACTAGCCATGTTCGGCTGTTGGACTGGTCGTGTTGAGTGGTCGGAAGGTGGATTTCTGGAGAGTGTGGATATAGTGGTCGTGGATGACCTAGTTGGTGTTTGTGATGGTTTGGGTCTTGTCTATGGATAGACAAATGTGTGTTTCGAGTGTGTGGGTTAATGACGGTCAAGTTGGGAAGAACTTGTACCGGGAAAAACGTTTCTTTGGTCTTTGCAAGTGTAGGTAGATGTAGAGACGATAGTGATTAGTGATGAGAAGAATTGGGACTAGGATGGAAAGTCTAAGATCCAAGCGGTCGAGGATGTCACGCGAGGTGGTTGGGCTCACACTGGAGCATGTGAAAATCAAAGGTGGTGATTCGTGGAGAAGATACGACAGGTGTGGTCCTGAAGGCTTCAACACATGAGGATAATGTGTGGAGAAGATACAGGAGATGTGTTCCCAGAGGCTTCAACATGTGAGATGGGTGATGCGTGATGAAGATACAGGAGGTTCGGTCCTAGAGGCTTCATCATGTGATGAGTTTGGTTAAAACCCGTGTTTGGAAGGGTTTCGAGTCCCTTTGTTTTCAGAAAAAATAGATTGCGCATCCACATTGTTAAGGACATGGTTTGAGTTGTTCGTGTTTGAGGTGAACACGGTTTAGGGCTCTAGCATATAAAAACACGGGAGAAGCTAACGGTTTAGCCGTAGCTTTGCAAGTTTTTTTGTGCTAGAGTTTTTAAGGGTGTCGTGAGGACGCTTTGTAGCCACAGAACATGATCCAGAAGTAATAGATCTGATTAATTTCAAGAAAAGTTGGTCAGCATCGGTGATATATTTTCTGAGTATCATTTTCTTGTGTCTTGGAAGCGTGCTAACAAATCAAGATCTTGCGTGTCACGAGCTCAATGTCTTTGGTCGTCGGCTATTTCCAACCAAGTAGAGCACAGTATTATCTTCGTCGTGCTCTCGTTCAAGCGGTCGAAGCGTTTGAGTAGCTGAAGCTTTCGAGCGGTGGAAGATTTGGACCACATGCAAAGGCGGTCGTTGCGAGCGGTTGAATGATTGAAGCATTCGTCGAGTGCGCGTAAAGGAGGTCAAGCAAGCAGACAAACGTTTTGTGGTTGAAATCTACATCTGATAATTTAAATTGCTTTTCTTCTGATTTGATATTTGTTTTCAGGTATCGAAAAGCGGAGGCAATCATTCTTCCCCCTCTGATTGTGCATACGATCCTACTTATTGAGCGGTTGATCGGTGCTTAGGGGTTATGGTGTAGAGGACTGTAGATGCATGTGTCTTTGGGGTAAGGGGCACCGGAGCTTGAAACCCAACTTATGTCAGTTGTCCCCTTTCACGCCTTGAGCTTTCAGCCCTGTATGGCATGTTTTCTTATCCTCTCATCTTTTCCCGCTTTCTTTTTATATCACATTGAAGTGAAATTTGGACAATTTTTCTGGCTTCAAATGGTGATTGAAGCCGCGAGCCTTCTGTTGCCGTTTCAATTGATAATTGGTCTCTTTGTCACTAATTAAAATGGCAACAAATTCCATGTGCCAACATGGCACTCTGTCATGCATTGGTTCGATGACAGAGTTTCTGTCTGCCCTTTTGTCCCAGATTCAAATGGCAACGATAATTATTTTTGTAAGTTTTTAAATGAAGGTGGTAGATTTATTATTTATGTAAATTTTTTAAGCAACGATATATCTACATAATATTATTAAAAATGGATTATTAAAAAACCTCTCCAATTGGCTACACGACGCGTGACTGGTTTAGTGGTAGCTGTGCAGTAACTCGTCCATCGCATGCTCCACTAGTGTGTCGCCATCGCCTTGACTCTGACCTCCGTTTTTCTCTCTCTCTCTCTGTGTCCGAAGTCTAAACCGCCCACCTTTTTATTTATTTTTAGACCGTTTGATTTGCTCACCCATTTCCTCCACTGAAATACATGGAAACCATTATTAATTGCCGTTGCAATTGCGTCACATATCAAATGCACCACTGTCCGGTGCCGCCTACCATGGAGAGAAGAACACACGAGAAAGTTGAGTCTGAGGAGAGAGAAAGAAAGAAAGAAAGGGAAATGAATTAATCTCTGATTAAAGAAAGGGTAGGAGGGAGGGAGAGAAGCAAATCCAATCCGCACCGCACTGCTGAGCGCATTGGAGTCAAAACCAACCGTCCCTTTCTTTCCTCTGACTTTCCCCCTCCACGTCCTCTTTTTGCGCCTCAAAATCTTGCGATTCAGCGCGAGGGGGGCAAATGGGAGGAACATTTGCCATAATTGCGTTGCTCTTGGTTCTGTGAACATCTCTGCATTTCTTGCTTAAAGGGCAAGTCTTTCCTTCTTATTTGTTGTGTTCTTGCTGCAACAATTGCTACTTGCCATCTGCGTGTGTTCTTGATGCTTGGATTCATGCAGCCTTGCAAGGTGGTGTGAGCTTTAGCCGATCCTTCCCGGGTCCTCGCAATTGTTCATGCCTTGCAGGAAAAGAGCCTCATTTCCCAATTCCGCCGCCGCCTCTCGCCGGAATGGGAGGCTGCTACTGCTTGTTCCACTTGCTCCTCTCCATCCTGCTCCACGTCCATGGTGGCCACTCCCTGAACCAGACGTGCGACCCCACCGACCTGGAGGCGCTTCTATCCTTCTCCAATGACTTGGACAGGAAGGGCGCGGGGCTCGTCGGATGGGTTCCCAACGACGCCGCCTGCTGTTCCTGGACCGGCGTTTCCTGCGATCTTGGGAGGGTGGTCGGGTTGGATCTCTCCAACAGGAGCCTCCACGGCGTCATCTCCTCCTCGATTGCCTCCCTCGATGGCCTCGAGATGCTAAACCTCTCTCGGAACTCGCTCCGCGGCCAGGCGCCGGCGGGGCTAGGCAAGTTCGTGAGGCTGCGGGTGCTCGACCTCAGCGCGAACGTGCTCTCCGGCGCGTTCCCGGCGAGCGACGACGGCTTCATGGCGATCGAGATTGTAAACATCTCCAACAACGAATTCAGCGGGCCGCACCCTGTGTTCCTCGGCGCGACGAACCTGACGGTTCTTGATATCTCTAGCAACGCCTTCTCCGGCGGCATCAACGCCACCGCGCTCTGCGTTGCGCCAGTCAATGTCCTGCGGTTCTCATCTAATGCTTTCTCTGGTGAAATCCCCGCCGGCTTCGGCCGGTGCAAGGCACTCGCCGAGCTCTCTCTCGACAGCAATGGCCTCGCGGGGAGCCTCCCCGGCGACCTGTACACGATGCCACATTTGAGGAGGCTGAGCTTACAGGAAAATCAGCTCTCCGGTAGGCTCGACAACCTCGGTAACCTCTCTCAGCTTACACAGATTGACTTGTCGTATAACATGTTCACTGGCAACATCCCTGATGTGTTCGGGGGTTTGAGGAGGCTTGAGTCCTTGAACTTGGCCACCAATGGGTTCAGTGGCTCATTACCTGATTCCCTGTCGAGCTGCCCAATGCTGAGGGTGGTCAGCCTAAGGAACAACTCGCTCTCCGGTGAGATTACTATCGACTTCAATTTGCTGCCAAGACTGAACACTTTCGATGCTGGGACAAACGAGCTGACTGGTGCTATACCTCCTGGCCTCGCGCGGTGCACCCAGTTGAGGACGCTGAACCTTGCAAGGAACAAGCTTGAGGGAGAGATACCGGAGAGCTTCAAGAATTTGATATCGCTGTCGTACCTATCGTTAACGGGGAATGGCTTCACCAACCTGTCATCGGCATTGCAAGTCTTGCAGAACCTGCCCAACCTGACGAGTTTGGTGCTTACCAAGAACTTCTGTGGTGGCGAGACAATGCCAATGGATGGCATCAAAGGGTTCAAGAGCATGCAGGTGCTTGTCCTGGCAAACTGTGCACTCTCGGGCATGATTCCACCTTGGTTACAGAACTTGGAGAACCTCAATGTGCTGGACATTTCGTGGAACAAGTTGAATGGGAAGATCCCGCCATGGTTAGGCCATCTGAACAATCTCTTCTACATTGATCTGTCAAACAATTCGTTCAGTGGGGAGCTTCCTGTGAGCTTTACACAGATGAGGAGTTTAATTTCAAGTAATGGCTCGAGTGAGCAGGCTTCAACAGAGGACCTCCCATTATTCATTAAGAAGAATTCAACTGGCAAAGGTTTGCAGTACAACCAAGTCAGCAGCTTCCCACCCTCGCTGATCCTCTCTAACAACTTGCTTGCTGGGTTAGTCTTGCCAGGCTTTGGCCATCTTGTGAAGCTTCATGTGCTGGACTTGAGCTGGAACAACTTCTCGGGGCAAATTCCTGATGAGTTGTCAAACATGTCGAGCTTGGAAATGTTGAATCTGGCCCACAATGATCTCAATGGGAGCATACCATCATCTCTGACGAAACTGAACTTCCTCTCCAAGTTTGATGTGTCATACAACAATTTGGCCGGAGATATCCCAACAGGGGGCCAATTTTCCACATTCACAAATGAGGATTTTGTGGGCAATTCTGCTCTCTGCCTTCTTCGAAATTCCTCCTGCACAGAAGAGGCTCCATTTGTCGAAACAGCACATCGTAAGAAGAACAAAGCCATCCTTGTCGCACTTGGACTAGGAACTGCAGTGGGGGTTGTTTTTTTCTTATGTAGTGCTTATGTGATTTTGTCAAGGATTGATCATTCAAGAATGCAGGAGCGCAATCCAAAGGCGGTTGCGAATGCTGAAGATTGCTCAGAGTCTCCTAAGACGAGCTTGGTGCTGCTTTTCCAGAACAACAAAGAACTCAGCATTGAGGACATCTTGAAGTCCACCAACAACTTTGATCAAGCATATATAGTTGGATGTGGTGGTTTTGGCCTTGTCTACAAATCAACACTACCGGATGGGAGGAGAGTTGCAATCAAGCGGCTATCAGGTGACTACTCTCAGGTTGAAAGGGAGTTCCAGGCTGAGGTGGAGACACTTTCACGGGCTCAGCATGAGAACCTTGTATTGCTGCAAGGCTATTGCAAGATTGGCAATGACAGGCTATTGATCTACTCATTCATGGAGAATGGCAGTTTGGACTACTGGCTTCACGAGAGGGCAGATGGTGGTGCGCTGCTGGATTGGCAGCAGAGGCTACGGATAGCACAGGGTTCGGCAAGGGGTCTGGCATACTTGCACCTGTCATGTGAGCCCCACATATTACACCGAGATATCAAGTCTAGCAATATACTTCTAGATGAGAACTTTGAAGCCCACCTGGCAGATTTCGGATTGGCAAGGCTCATCTGCGCGTACGAGACGCATGTCACAACAGATGTAGTGGGAACCTTGGGCTACATTCCTCCCGAATATGGGCAATCACCTGTTGCAACTTACAAGGGTGATGTGTACAGCTTTGGTATTGTTCTGCTGGAGCTACTCACTGGTCGGAGGCCTGTGGACATGTGCAGGCCGAAAGGAAGCAGGGATGTTGTGTCATGGGTGCTTCAGATGAAGAAAGAGGACAGGGAAACTGAAGTTTTTGATCAAAGTATACATGACAAGGAGAATGAAAGTGAGTTGGTCAGGGTGCTCGAGATAGCATGCCTCTGTGTAACCGCTGCTCCTAAGTCAAGACCAACATCGCAGCAGTTAGTCTCATGGCTTGATGACATCGCAGAAGATCGAAGTTTAATCCAGTGACGAAGTTTCCTATGGTTTTGATCTGCTTGAGTAGGATCAGCCCGGTAGTTTCATAAAATGATTAGTTGTGTACATAATATTTACTTAGCGTGAGATGCCGAGAGTTTTCACCTGCCACCCTCTTAAGTAATGGTCTGAACATCCTCATTTCTTTCATAAGGTGGTTGCAAGATCACCAGAATGTAAAAATGCTTTGTAGGTTTAAACCATCAGGGTAATAATCTAGCATTTATATTAGCAGCTATTCTACATATTTGTGGCATGTTTTGTAACTTCAGTTACTGCTATGGTTTAAATTTTTGTGGTTCTTTGTTTCAGTAATATCCTGCTATTTAACGGATGTTCATCTCTGCCATTTCATGGTTGTTTTATTGCAAGCGAAGTATGAGAAATCAAGGTTTAATAGCGAGAGGTGCAGAATGCTGTCCAGTGAGTAACCATGAGGAATCAAGGTTTAATAGTGAGAGGTGCAGAATGCTGTCCAGTGAGTAATCATGAGAAATCAAGGTTTAATAGTGAGAGGTGCAGAATGCTGTTCAGTGAGCGATATAATACTACACCACAGTATGCCAGTATGAAATCATGGCGCAGCTAGTATGGTGAATTCCTTTGTCCCGAAAGTTTATTCAGCCTATACTGAGAAAGATTAATCATGGTTTAGGAGCAGGCAGCTCTGCAATCCTTTTTGTCATTCTAGAGCCCCACCCTTTTTTTTTTCATTTGATCTGATGGTCTGACGATCGTATGGTACGGTGCTTTTGTAGGAGTGAAAAGAGGCCATTTTCCTCTTGCTGACTTGTTCCATTGTTCGTAGTAGTGAAGGCACAAGTATCTCTTTTCTCCTTTCCCTTTCTCTAGAGTGAGTCTAGAGGAAGGAGAAAAATGTTAGGAGCGCAGACGGTAACTGAATCGCCGAAGTAGGCAGTTGGTGCAATGCTACAGGTTACCGGCTTACGGTTCGCCACCCACCCACCGGGAAATCGCCATCCGCCGTCGCTGTTGTGCCGCTTTCGCATGCCCGCCTCGCCTCGCGCCCTTGCCTTGGGTTTTGCGCGCAGCCAGCCATGCTCTTCTGCACGGCAACTTAGCCCCGCGCGCGGCAGCGTCGGTGCGCGCGTGAAGACGGAGTACACAACGGCACGGCCGACGGCACGACAGAGTCCTGCCATGGGACGTACTCCTACCGGGTAATATCGCAGGCGCAGCCTCCGCGTCGCATCCGTGGATTGTCGTGTGGCGTGTGCCTACCCGCGCCGCGCGGGCAAGACGGCTTCCGGCGGCGGCGGCGGCGGCTGTGCGCGCACGGAAAGAAAGATAGGACGTGGATGGAACGGGCCGAACGGCAAGTCGTGCCCACAAATTGTACAGCCAACTTTTGGTCGCCACTAGCGGAACGGCCCAAAAGCCTATAGCTTCTCGTCGCATCAGATTGGGCCACCAAGAGGCAAATTTTTGCGTTTCACGCGAAGACGCAACAATCCAATTCGGCCCAATAGAACCAGAAGGTGGTGTGGGCAATGGCTCCTTCACCCAGACGCATACTTCCGAAGTGTACAATTTCTAGCCCTTCTTTTATACGAGAAAAACTAATGCACGGTACACCGTGGAAAGCAAAACTAACGGAAAATCATTTTACCATCGGGTTTATTGGTTCAATGCACCGAATGCCTTTCACGCAAACCTTCTCAAGCACCCTAGAATTTAGATCCCTTGATACAAAGCACTACAAGCCTCCACATCTCTCCTCTCTCTCTCTCCCCATCCCTCTTTCCATATCTCTCCATAGCGTTGCCGGGATATTTACCGCGGCTGCGAACAGCTAAAGTTGTCGCGGACATGCAAGAGAGTATGGAGGCTAAGCGCGAGCAGAGGAGCCGACACAACGGCAAGTTGGTGCATCAATGGCACGGACAAGCTCGATGATGCAACGAAAGGTAAGCCGCCTAGCAGCCTAGCAGGTTGGCGAACTCAGTGGCCACCGGCGAGTTCAACGACGCGCAAGGAAGCAAACATTTGGAGTAGTCTGTTGGGGCGGGCGCCTTGTGTGAGCATGGCAGCCGGCGTATGTAGGACGCTGATGAATGCGACGATGAACGGCCACGGGCCACGAATGAGCCTGGCGACAAGCAGCCCCTAGTGTCCTAACTCCAATTTCTTCTAATTCTTTTTCCTCATTTCTTGTTGAAACTTGCTTTATTTTTGTAAAACTTAATTGAAACTCTTTTGAAACTCACTTGAATTTTACAATCTTATTGAAACTCTATGAAGATTGAAGTTTATTTTTTGCAATTTTGTCTAAACTCTTCTAAAACTTAAGTTTCAGCTTTCAATTTTGTGTTTTTCGTTTCATGAAGTTGAACTCCAAGTTTTATGAGATTTTTATAAAGTTTTAGAAGTTTTCTTGAAAATTTTATGCGATTTTTATTACTAAGTTTTATTATGTTTTATTAAATTTCACGACCTTTATGACTAAGTTTTATAAAGTACTAGTTACGTACCCGTGCGTTGCAACGGAACTCATTGAATATATAGAGAATCGTGTTATAGAAGAGAGTTACTCTGATTGATTGAAAAGTAGAGAATAGTGAGAAGTTGAGGGAATAGAGTGGTTGAAGGAGAATGGACGTACAACCACGTTTTTTTATGATAGTAATGATTATGATTAAATTTTATAGTATTTCATAATGTTTCATAAAGTCTTAGAAGATTTTATGTCTAAATTGATTAAATTTGTTTTCAAGAAAACTTATGAAATTCATAAATTTTAAAAAACCTGATAAAACTACCCTTTGAATCCTTTGTAACGTGTACCGTACGCTAGCGTCCTTTTTAGGTGGTGATCGGTTCGGCTGAAAGCCTCATGGCTTATGGCTGAAAACACTGTAGCTAGCTGAAAAAAGCACTGTAGCTGACAGAGGCTTATTTACCATAATTAAATTTAAAAAATTTAAAAATAGAAAAAACATATTAGCCCATCACGTATAATGTAAACAAATACGAGGAAAAAAGAACCGGTAAAAAAACTCAAAAAAACCAAAAATTTAGAAAAAGACGAAATTTATGAATAGTGCAAAAATAAGCTGAAGCCAGAAACTGAAGCCATATAGATCAGGGCTTATACATGCTGTGTTATTGAAAACGACATATGCATGCTCATCCTATGTGGCATTAGGCACGAACGATTTAGATCTCGATCCAGAACAGTGGATCATATTTGCTAAAACACGCTTATCTCCTGTTTCAACAAAAGTCACAGGTCGGTGCAGTAGGAAAAGTCCAGACCAACACGTCAGTGAGCGAGCGACCATCCTCGATAGCAAGGAGAGAGATAAAAGAAAGAAAAAAAAAACTACTGGCTGCGTGGGGCCCACCTGCCCGTCGGTATTTTTTCTCCTCGAGTTTCTCGAGTAATGGAAATTCCATCTCCAATCCAGAAGGCGACACAGCACAGGAAGCACGCCTAGAGCAGCAGCGGCAGAGGGGGTGGGGGCATCGCATTGTCATCTCATCGCCGCACACACACCTCTCTCTCTCTCTCTCTCTCTCTCTCTCTGACCTCTCATGAGTCTCA
Source organism: Dendrocalamus latiflorus (assembly GCA_017311315.1). Lineage (NCBI taxonomy): Eukaryota > Viridiplantae > Streptophyta > Magnoliopsida > Poales > Poaceae > Dendrocalamus > Dendrocalamus latiflorus. The sequence continues at coordinate 1,431,070 of CM029627.1, forward strand.
TCTTATCTTCAGTCGCCATTATGACCACCCGGGACTTGCGAAGGGCAAAAGATCACCGCACACACCACTGTCACTGTATGCGCCTGTGGGGTGGTGGTGTCCCTGGCACTGCTGCGCGCACGAGCTGAACGATCCGCGAATTCGCTCCCAGCAACGGCTGACACGCGGGCCCCGCTTACAGTGTTGATCTACCGGGCCTACATGCCAGTTAGCCGTTCGTGCCGACCTCGCGAGAAATAAAAACCGGTTGGTACGCGGAGCAATTCCGGTGGTGCCCCAACGCAAGGCCCTGTTGGAATCCAAAGCCATGTCCTCTTTTTTTTATTTTGCTACTTAACAAGTGTTGCGTTCACACATGCACTTGCAAAACTTTTAAACTTTTTTCCCCATCCTTTTTTTCATGCTCAAGAACTAGCGGGCTCAAGCTCGGCTCCCCATTTGGCAATGCATGTATGTAATTGCAAGGCAGTGCGGCAGTGGCGAGCCAAACCAGGGCATCGAGTGGCTAGAAATGTGGTGGCGGAGCAGGAGCAGCAGCAGGGGCAGCACAGGCATGCAGAGGCAGAGCTTGGGGCAGGGGGGTGAATGGTGATGGTGGTAGGGCTACGGGTAGCTTTTGCTTTTGATGATACCAAGTTACCAACCCGAGCGAGGCAACCACGGGGTCTGGGTGCAGCGCAGCTGATGAGGAGGCCCATGTGGCTGCCATGTTGGTTCACAGTGGCGCGCTCCTTGGCATGCAAAGGCCGTGGACATCCCGCTGCGGCGCGCACCTGGCCAAAAGTTTTCCGATCGCGACGCCTCGAGCTTGCATGCATGCATGCATGCACGCTCGCGGAGCCCGTCCGGTCCGTCACGGGGAGCAACCGGGCAGGCAACGATTCTCTCTCTCTCTCTCTCTCTCTCTCTCTCTCTTCCTTCCTTTTCCCTGAGGAAAGAACAGTCAGGACGTGTGCGCGCATGCAGGCATCGGTGCTGCATTGGCAGTGTAATCTCCATGTACACTGATCATGTTTACACAGCAGCTGGGAAGGCATGAAAGGGACATGAGAGAGAAGGGAGAAAAGAAAGCCAAGGATAGAAGATAACGTTGTAAAAAAAGCTTGAGCCTCACAAGTTACTGCCCTGATCAACTCGGCTTCGGCTTCTGGTTTCTGACTTATTTTTCACTATTCATAAGTTTCGTCTTTTTCTGAACTTTTGGCTTTTTGTTGAGCTTTTTTGCCGGTTCTTTTTTCCCGTATTTGTTTGTATTATACGAAATGGGCTAACATTTTTTTTATATTTTTACATTTTTTAAATTTAATTATGCTAAATAAGCCTCTGTCAGCTACAATGTTTTTTTCAGCCAGCTGCAGTGTTTTCAGCCATAAGCCATGAGCTTTTCAGCCGAACCGATCACCACCAAGCTCGGCTCAAGGGCGGAGCCACACCCTTGGTAGGGTAAATTTTAGTTCGGGATGTGGAAGAATATCTAGTGTACAGCCCGGGTAAATTTAGTTCGGCCTAGATAACATTTTCATGATCCAACCTAGATCATTCCACTACTGAGCCTGGGGCATAATCAAATCCTGGCTTCACCATTGCTCAGCTCAAATCTTAAACAAGCCGAACTCGAGCTTAATCTCGATCTCGCAAGCTCCATCGAGCTGATCTCGAATAGTTCGCGGCCTCAATTCGAGCTTAAATAGTGATATATATTAATTCTTACCGAGCTTACTCGAACTGAACTCGAGCTCAAACTTCACTTGTTGTTAAAAATTGGTGTATTTTGTTAATTATTTTAACTATTATCGAGTTCACTCAAATCGGGCTCAAACTCGAACTTTTCTTATTGTTAAAAATTAGTGTATAAAAAATGATTTTAATTATTATCGAGTTTAAACGAGTCGAGCTTAAGTCTACTCGAGTTTAGATCGAGCCGAGTTCAAGCTTAGATCTAGACTCAAATCTCAACTCGAACTTGGCTCGAATTTCTAACGAGCTCGAGTCTAGAAGACGTTTACAGCCCTAATTGAAGATGCCGAGCACATCACTAAGAGCATATATAATGCAAGATGCTTATATATGAATGCTTAAAGAGAGAGAATATAGCCACATCATCAAGCACCCATGCAAAAGTTATTCCCTCCAATGCAAGCATCTCTTCCATAGGTGCTTAGATGCTATATTTTCTATTAATAGAATCAGTTATATACATAAGTATCTACTAAGCACTGGTGCTTATTTAAGCATCGATGCTTCAAAATAAGCACCTTATCTATCCTATGTGGCAATAAAAAACAGTTTTTCATTGTTAAGCACCTCTCTAAGCGCCTGCATTGTACATGCTCTAAGGCGTGCAAAGTGAGTTTACGAAATAGTTGCGGTTTTGGATGGATTATGGGACAGCTCCACTGATCTCTCCCCTCTTTCAGGGATGCCGACCCGCTGGGTGGTGAGTGAAGAGGACTTTCTGTGATTGCATACGTTGTTGGTTCCTAAGTATACAGCAATTATTTAACGAGATACTATAGCTGTAGATCCACAGATTGGGGGTGGTCATGCATCATGTTAACTTCTTGGAAAGCATTAAACTCCAAAAAGAAAGAGGCCTTAACCATTACTAGCAGTAGCACGATGCATGTCTCGTTCCCCTCAATTATATATTCATCACAGTTTCGAGATGGGACCTTTCCGAATGCACAGCACAAAGAACCGGGTACCCAGGGAGGGAAAGTGCAAAAAGAAAATTCTAGCCGGCTAACATAAATTAGATAGCGAGGTAAACACTGTTGGGCCATAGGCTAGTACAAGAGCAGAACGAGCTCAAAGCATTGTTATCGTGACGTAATCGTTTGCGATCCACAGGGGATTTCCTGGGAAAGCTCGAATTACTTCTTTTAAAAGGGCGACTGCGAGTACCGCGGCCGTGTAGCGGCGGCAATAGGAGAGTTTTGACTCTGTTGTTGGAGAGGTAGCCGCCCTTCCCTACTCCTAGGCAGGGCTAAGAAGGAAGATGAAAAAGAGGGAGCAATGCAGAATTTGGCAAGCAGATCGATAGCGATGCTCCTGCCTCCTGGACGCCGCGGAGGGGGGGGGGGCTGAATTATGGACGGAATGGTCGAGGCGCCGCTATAAAGTTAAATCGCAAGCTTTTTTTTCTCTCAAGATTTGTGGGTGTCTGCGACTGGGGGTGCTCGGTAGGGCCTCGTGGTGACACTAACGAGCCCTTCGATCTTTTACGCTTCCAAACATTGTGAGTGGTTTTTGCACGTTGTAGCTTTCCATGGTTTTTAAACAGATCGGCTAGCCGATCTAAATATCTTAACTTCTAGAAGTGATTTCTTTAAGCCGCTTTTAAAAGTTGTCGCCTGGCCTCCATCGCCTCCTGTTTGTTTACGTCTTCCAAAAACCGTTTTTCCAAATATTGTTCCAAATAAATATTTTTTCCAACCACTACTATTCCATTTCAGCCAAAAGTCATCAGCTACAACTGATTAAAACACCTTGTAAGAGAGATCCCAATGTGTGGTTGAGATGTATGAGTAATAGAATGTGTTCTTTTCGACTGCAAATGATTGGTTTTTTTTGTTGCGACCGATAGCTTATGATTGCTAATGAGGATTGAATAATCTATTAAAAGCAGTTTTAATACATAACTAAAGCTCCAATGATTAGTGTTACCATAGCTTGTGTTGTAACATGTCCTGTGTACCCACTGGTCGAAGATTACAGTTCATAACCCGATCAACTACTACTTGGAAGCCCTGTAATCCGACATGCAGGCTTGCCTTTGGGTGATGCCTTGAGCGGTGAAGGAGCAGAACACATGTGCTTCTATCCCCCTTTTAAACGCACCATGTTCAGCCTTATGCTTTTGACAATAACTACCTCACGGCTATCTCCTGTGACTCCCCCCACTAATAATAACTAATTGATAGTTATTATCAGGCTTCTCTCATTGATAGTAACTGCTTGCTCATGTGGACGGAAGGAATCAACAAAGCACCCGTTCTTGCAGGCAACTGACACCACTTCGGCGCTATTTAAAGCCTTGCGGGGACGAATAGAGGAGGATCAGATGATAAAAAAGATAACAGACTGCGGATGCAAGGGATAGAAGAGTATTCCACATTAGGGCTGGTAGCATTTTCCCTGTAATCGCTCATTGAGAGCAAGTTGTAATCCCATTGTAGCAATAAAGGTAGTTCCACTTTCCCCTTTGATCCTTTTGTGATGCTTGGATCTCCCTACTATTCGTAAGATCGATGATTTGATTATAGGCAGTTGCGGTTGATGGCTTTTGGTCTTAGCGTGTGCGAACAAATTGAGGGTCGATAGACCACTTCGAAAAGCTGTCCCGATAAGCTGTTTTGAAAAGACGACGAAGAAGTCGTCTAATTTGTTTGTTCAAGAAAAACTTGGTATAAGCTAAAAAGAAAAGAGTCATATATCCATAACGTACTTATGTGTCTGTTGTATCATTAGTAGCTGGCATAAGATTTTTTTTAGAATTATCGCACTCATTGGCTTTAGAACCACGATACATCCCTTTTTTGAAATAATAGCATGGACACATTACGAAGAGCAAGAAATCAAGTCCCATTGAGTCGGGCACATGCTACAGTCTTATAGAAACTTAACGTGGACAAGGACGAGCTCATTGTTTACTTCTGTAAATACATGCCGCACGCATATGAAATAACTCGAAAGAAATAAAACTGTTTACCCACCATCTCTATATACAATAGCCCGTAGTAGAACGCCCCTCGTGTTTTGAGATGAAAAGATTTATTAAGTGCATCAAGGAGAAACCTAATACACGGCACACGTAGCCCCTCGCAATACCGCCGCAAGCTTTGACCGACCCCCATTCTTCATCTCTGTCTGGCAAACCGAACCGGAGACTGTGCAGCGCACACGTGCATGGACACGCACAGGCACGTACGAACGCGTGCACGCGCGAGTGCCGCTCCGAGGAGATCCCGCTGCCAGGTCCCGGACCCGCACACCACGCGCGGGCAGCACAGAAGCAAGTGGCACAAGCCTGCGCTGCGCCTACAGTACCGTTCCTTTTTACAAGTTTTTTTCTCGTTGACTAGAACTGTGTAGGTCGCGGACATGCAAATGCAACACAATAGAGAGTCGAGTAGTAGGCACACGCACGCATATCAGCCGCGCATGATCGTATTCGTGCCTCCTCCCAAACATGCTGGCGTTGGCGTGTTACTGCACGCGGGGCCCCGCCGGCTCAGCCGCGGCGGGCCCGGCCGCACGGTGGTCGTCGGCAGAGAGCGACGGACGCGGACACGGAGAACCCCAGCTTTTGGCGCAGCGCGGGGGGCCGAGGGACCCGCGCGCTGTCCCCCCGCTTCCCCAAGCTCTGTTCCGCGTGGAAAAGACAAAGCTGGTGGGGCCTCGTCTTTTCAACTAAGACAGATGTTTTTTCCGCGAATATTTTTACGAATAAATAAAATATCGATAAATTATTTTTTAAAAAAAATTTATCTTAATAAACCGTCTTAGAAAGATAACAAAAACTGTCCCATTTGTTTATTTAGTGAAGTCATAAGCTAGAAGGTACGAATCCCTAATTAGTTCTTTTCAGCCGTGTATGATGACTTTTTGTCCTAACGTGAACATTTGTGTCAACAACCGAATGTCAATAAATCGATAAGTAATTTAAAATTTACTCTGACAAATTATTTTGAAAAGATGATAAGAAACTACGCGGTTTATTTATTTAGACATCATAAGTTGAAAAAGAAAGAAGCGGTTTATTTGTTTAGACATCATAAGTTGAAAAAGGAAGGGGAGGCGAGCCGCAGCCACCTGATGGACCGAACGAAAACCATTCCGAGGTGTTTGGGTTCTTGGCCAGTTGGTTGGCCGGGCCGGGGGCACAGGTTTGCTTGCTCGAGTCATGTCTCCGTTTTGCACGAAGGGCGATTAGTCATATCTCCTGTGTGGTGGGCGTACGTACCATGTTCATTAGTGCATTCAGCTACTACGAGCTAGGCTGAGATGGAAGTCGTCTTCTTTAGGCCCGTTTGGCAGAGCTCTAACTCTAGAAAATCTGTAGATTTTCTAGAGCTGACATCTGTAGTTTTAGAAAATCCTGGATCTAGAGTTGCAGGCATGTTAAGTGCATTTACATGACTCATTTCATTTATATTATATATTAAATAAAAATATTTAAATCACTTTAATTTAGTCAACAAACTACAGATCCAGCATAGATCTCGGAGTTAGAACTGTGCCAAACGGGCCTAAGGTACTCGAGAAGTTGCGAAGCAAGTCACGTTCAGCTAACGAAAAGAAAACCGAGGCAAGGCAGCATCTGAGGTTCCTACCATGGTGCAGTAGTGATCTCGGCGAGTTCAGTAATCAAGTGGTATATCAACTTATGTCTACCAAGTATATTCACGAAACAAATATGTAATTCGCAAGTATCCAAGACGGTTGCCACAACTAAATTAGTTGTTTTGACACACAATTAAATTAGTTGTTTTGACACACGACCAAAATTATATAACCAAACAGATTTTATCGTAGGACCATTTTGATTTGTCACCAAAGTAGTACTCCTTGTGGTTCTCTTTGGCCGTTTAGCTTTGATTCTAAGGGAAAACCTGGCTAACTCGCACAACTGGTCCATACAAAGTGCGGAGTAAAAGTTACCGGACGATTCACCGTCCAGGCCAACATCCTCAATAGGCCAAGTACAAAATCTACCCTAATAAGCAAAGGTAAAAAAAAAATGAAAGTATCGTGCTCTGTACTACGGAGTGTAGTACAGATGAAACAACCCACCTTATTAACTTAATTAACAGTCATATTTAAACATGAACCACTAAGTCGTCAACTGAATCCATAGTAATAAAGCATTACCACACACTACAGAGTTAGCAAGAAAATATCCAGAACAATATATATATAGCTATGTGAATGAGTAATTAATGTATATACAACTCACTATAATTAGTACATGTTTAAATGTAATACAAATTACTTAATAAATTACAGGTCTACAATATACCGATGTTCAAATAGAAACACATCACTACTTCCAGTGCAATACAAATATAAATAATGTTAGCATTCGTAATCATCAAGTAGAACTGAGGACCTACAGGAAGAGACAGTGAACGGAAAAGGGAAAGCGAAAAAAATGGATAGGTAAAGAAGATTGTCGTCAGGATCTGTTCGATTTGGAGTAGCAACTTTTAGCGCTCGTCGAGATATTAGACCGTTCGGAGCCAATCAACACCTCTCGCAACCATTAGATTTCACCATCTAGCATAAAACAAATTTGAATCAATTTCAAGCAAAACACAGAACACTTTTCCACACCAGCCAATCCAAGTAAAAGTAATCTATTGGAGTGCAAATCACACCACTTATGGCTATAATTTCCCACCGCCTAGCCAATAGGGGTGTCAATCAGATCCAGATTATCTATTTTATCCAGCACCCATATCCGGACTATTGGATTTGTATTCGATACATTAAGACTCAAAGAGTGTCAGTCATATATTTATTATTTGTTTTATCCATCATCCATATCTAGACTATTCAATTCGTTGATACCCTTGCCAGCCACACAATGCACAGGCAAAAGAAACAACGAACAATGAGAGACCGAGAGAGAGATTAATAGGTAATAGCCAACAAAACCACTTCTCACCCAGGGTAATGATACCTTGCCATCGCCCATATCCACCCATATTTTCCCCAAATCCAATCCATCGAAGCAAAGGAACAAGAATATGAAGAAGTGAGTTGCCATAGCCAGGCCAGGAGACGACAACACCGGAGAGAAGGAACCAGACCAGGAGGTGCTGAGAAGGAGAAGAAACTGCACACACTCAGGGAGAGAGAACCAAAGAAAGGGGAAGAACATAGGCCATACCAAATCAAGCTCGACAAACTCAACCAAGGTACCCCACATGTTATTCCCCTCGTTGTCGTCATCACTTAGTTTGTTGGGTACATAGTGACACTTAGATACGAGCAACTCCTAAAAGAAAATGAAGGGATCATCCTCTAGGCTTTGAATTGTGGAAAAAGAATTTTAGTTCATACTTGCTTAAAAATTTTGATTTAGCAAAAAAATCTCCTATTCAATCCATCTAGTTGATTACCCTTAATCTTATAAGTGGTATCAGAGTTTGGTCTCTCATTGTTAAGCTTTACCACCAAGAGAGTAAGGATGACTAGTGAGGGTATCTCTCTAAGAAATGTACCTCTACTTGATAGTGCTGACTATGCTTATTACAAAATTCGCATGATGACATATTCAATGGCCATGAATCTTAGTATATAGAGAGTTGTTAGTAAATGTTTTGTTATGGCTCTTGATCCTACACACCCCATAGATCTTGAGAAACGAAACTCTCACCTAAACGCTTAAGCAATGAATGCTCTTTTTAGAGCTTTGAATGTGGATAAGTTTAATCGAGTGAGTAATTTTAAAACCACTCATGAGATTTGGTCACATCTGCACTCAAAGCGGCCAAATCATATAGACTACGAATTAAATATGAGATATTCATATTGTTACCGCCTGAAAATGCCAATGAGATGTACTCAAGGCTAAACAATATTGTGAACGAACTCAAGAGCCTAGGCACCACACTAAAAAGATATTGATGTAGTCAGGAAAATACTTAGAGCCTTACCAGAGAAATATGAGATATTGGTGACACTATTTCTCAACTCATCCAAGTTATTTAGAATGACACCAACTAGTATTTTGGACAATTTTATCACGAGTGAGTTATACAAATAATAATAAAGAGCTATTGGAGCAACCATCTCCAAGAAGAAGCTTTTTTACTTTAAAGACGAAAGCATAATCAAGTGATGAGAAGGACGATGGTGAGTATGACTCCGAGGAGGAGATGGCTCTCATTGTGAGGAGAATGAGAAAATTCATGAAGAGTCACTCAAGCCGGAGTGCTAGCTATGATAGGAGTAAGAAGGGGCAATCCTCCAGTAACAAACGCTATACCAATATTCATTGCTACGAGTGTGATGAGAAGGAGCACATTACCTCTCATTGCCCCACCAAGAAGGATGACAAGGCTAAATCATCCAAGAAGATGGAGTATAACGATAAAAAGAAGCTTTTCAATAAGTTTCGCAAGGATTGAAAAGGTGAATCAAATATTTGAGAATGGAATTCCAATGAGGAATATTCATACTCCAATTCCAATAACGATGGGTCCTCAAACAAGAGAGGACTTGTTGGAATTGCTATCAAGGAGGCTCCATCACTCTTCTCTACACCCACTTACCTTATAGGAAAAGGGGACTATAAGGTAAAAATCGACAATGATAATGAGCCTACTTGCGATGAACTCATAGATATGCTTGAAGACTTGAATGGGTATCTTGGAAAGAAGAAATTAAATTTCAAAGTCTTGAAGAAAGAACTCTTTTCTACCAAAGACTCTTACGAGGAGCTAAAGAAAACTCATGATGCTCTCAGTCTCAAGAACCTCGCCAAGTCAAATGTGGATGTTGGTATTACTTGCAATATTATTGATGATGTGCCCAATTTAGATATTTCTTCTTGCATTATATTTAAAATTAATATATTTATTTCATGTGATGATTTACGTGCTATGTCATGTTCTTCTAAAATTGATTCTAGCTCTTGCATAAATAATTCTAGTGATACTCTTCTTGTGGATGAGAATCATGAGCTCAAAGAGCAAGTCAACAAGCTAAGTAAAAGTTTAGAGAGGTGTTTCAAGGGTAAGTCAAACCTTGACAAAATCTTGAATGAGCAAATATGCTCATATAACAAGGAAGGCCTTCGGTTTATTCCCAAGAAGGGTAATAAGCCTATTTACAAGGCTACAAGGTTTGTGAAGAACACGCGTATTCTTGCCCGTTGGTAAGACTTCCTCATTTAGTGTATATGATTCTTGTTATATACTTAAAAAATCTAAGAATGTAGAGTTATAGGAAGATCTATCGACACTTCTATACTTGGTGCTAAAAATAATGCAATTTAGGTACCCAAAGCTTTAGTTACTAACTTTCAAGGATTCAAATAGATTTGGGTACCTAAAAGAAATTGATCTTCTTTTGTAGGTGAACTACGAAACCGGTAAAAGACATTGGGTCCTTGATAGTGAGTGCACCTAATATATGAATGGAGATTGAAAAATGTTCACCACATTGCGGTTGGAAGTGGAAAGCATGACGATATCGCTTTTGGTGACAACACCAAGGGAAAAGTAATTGGATTGGGTAAAATTGCAATCTCAATTCTTGGGTCTACTAACGAAGATTTTTGCAAAGAATTTGGTAAGATGATGTCTAATCAGTTAAAGATATCTGTGACTAAAGAGTTTAGCTATTTTCTTAGACTTTAAATCAAGCAACTCAAGAATGCAACATTTGTGAGCTAAACCAAAAACGTGAAGGACTTACGCAAAAGATTTGAACTAAAGGTTGCAAAACCTATAAAGTTTACCAATGGTCGCCTCAACCTTAATGAGGGATGTAAACTGGTTGATTTAAAGTTTTATAGATCTATGATTGGTAGTTTGTTTTATCTTATCGCATTTAGGCCTGATATTATATTTAGTGTTTGCATATGTGCACATTTTTAAGCATCTCTAAATGAGTGTTATTTAATGGCTATCGAGAGAATTCTTAGATATTTAAAATATTTCTCATGATTGTCTTGTGGCATCATAAGGTGCTAAATTTGATTGAATTGGATATTTTGATTCTGATTATGCGGCTTGCAAAGTAAACAGAAAAATCACCTCCAGTAGTTGCCAACTACTAGGTAGATCACGAGTTTCATAGTTCTTTAAGAAACAAAATTTCGTTGCCCTATCCACCGTCGAAGCGGAGCATGTCTCCATGGGTAGTTGTTGTGCTCAATTATTATAGATGAGAGAAACATTGATGGACTATGGAATTGAATTAAAAATATTCCTCTTTTGTGTCATAGTGATAGTACCACGAAGATAGCAAATAACTTGATCCAACATTCGAGAATCGACCATAAATACCCCCTTGTGGCCGGTTGGAGATGTTGTTGGTTGAACCATTTCTATTCTTTTTGAGCTAGTGTGAGGTTCTCCACTCAATTGTGCATGTGTTGCACTTTGTGAGCAAAGAGAAGGGATCTAGATTGCATGTGTTGCATCTAGATGTGGACTTAACGTCCATTTGATCTTGTACATTCATTGCACGTGGTGAGAGTCAAGCGAGGGGCTTACCTTGTTACTCTTGGAGTTTGTTGACTCCTAAACGGTGTTGGAGGCATTGTGTGCGGTGATCTTCTCAAAGAAGGTTGTGAGAAGATTCGATGAAGTGTGAAGGTTAGAGCTCACCTACCCGGAGCGGGAAAGTGCTACCACTAGTGGATTTGAGGTGAAAAGCTTAATTCGTAGAGCAGGTCCAATTAGTTTGGGCTTTACCTCAACGTGGAATAGGGGGACCGGCAAGTCTCTGATCAGTACGGTAGAAAGATATATTGTCTTTATGGTTTGTTCTCTTGTGCTCAATTTACGTTCAAGCAATTTACTTTCATAGAATTAAATTGATTGCTTGTCACACTAGGATTGCAAACTTTTGTCTTAGACTTAGATTGTTGGTGTCTTAGGTGAACTTATTTGATTTAGACGCTATTTGTAATAAATCAAATTGATTTAAGCTTCCGCATTGTATACTTGGTTTAGACAAATAGAAAAGTTCTTAAATTGTTAATGATAATTAGAAGAGTTTTTAAGATCGCCTATTCATCCCTCTTTTAGTCAGCCTCCTCGATCTTACAGGAGTGGAGATTTCCCCCCAAGTCAAGCTAAGAATCAAGCTTTCATAGTCCTCCTCCATTTCCCTAAATGAACCCTTGGAAATCCCTCTCTTTTTCTCCTTGTTGCTTTCTCTCTCAAGGTTTTAGGGTTTGAAGCAAATATGCATGAAACTCTTGTTTTAATTGGGTGAAATTACTACCTTTTATGTTAATATTATGCAATACATTATGCTCAATCTCAGTTTAAATGCAAATCAACCAAATCCCTAAAGTTACTCTATGGGCACGGTACTATCGCGCACAACATTGTAGTACTACCACTATAGTAGTTCCGACATGTTGAGTGCAGTCATATTGCTCCTGCAGAGAAGTTGGAGTTTTCATGCATAATTACTTGAGTTCCTTTTCATTTCTATTCTGATTGTCCTTCTCCTTGATCCAGTGATCATGGGAAGAACAAAAGCTTTAGCTCGCAAGAATGCTTCCCCTGAGGGAGAACCAGTTGACTGGTACTCTTCTCAACAAGATCTGTCATCCTCTTGTCGCAAGGCGGCATCAAGAAAGTCAGCGTCTCTCAAATCATCTCCATTAGCTCAAGAGGATAGCAATCTAGAGACAACCTCCTTCATGCATGAGATGAGACGCCGAGATGGATAACACATAATTGAAGAAGAAACTCATGAAGAGGAAGATAAAGAGGTAGTTGATGACGATGAGGAGGAAGAAAGCTATGCCCAAGAGGAGGATGAGAATGACAATGATGATGATGAGGATATGGCCGAGCCCGATTCCAAGAATCAACCTCCTTTAGATCTCTAGTGATCAATGTGCACAGCTAAGGCATCCAAATCAATTCAATATGCATGCAAGTAGCACAGATCCTCGGTTCTTCACTCAATTCCAAGAGGACACATTCAATCAAGTTTACAACCACCACAAGCAGTTTGCAGATCATAAGTTTGAGGATTGGAGGCATCTAGGTACCCTTCCTCGCTTCACCGGTGCATTCAATCTATTTCATAGAGCTGGGCTGCACAACATTGTGGCACTTAAGTATGTTTATCAAAAGGATATCATTCATCAATTTTATGCTACATTGTTTGTGCCTCATGACTTTGAGTATTTGGCATGGATGACAGAGCATCAAAGATATGAGGCAACCAAGGCGGATTTTGAGCAAGCGTTGGGTACTTATTTAAGCTCGTATGAGAAGGTTTATTCCCGTGGAGCTCTTCAACTTTCGGGATTGTGCCAGTTTTTATGACTCAAGTGTCAGATACACTTCTGGTTAGTTGGTGTCTAGTCTCATTAACCGGATTATAAATCGTATTGTCTTTCCAAAAAGTGAAAATTTTGACGGAACTCAAGGACTTGAGCATCACATCCAAGTAAATGTGAATGAAGCAATTATAGTCAAGGTCAGGGTAATTATGGGTAAAGTGATACAATCCTGCGCGGTGCTAAATAAATCATGAATTCATGCCTATCTCTTGGACTAGAAGCTACGAGAACCTACTAGTGATTTTCTCTGAAAACGAGTGATTGTAACTGTACAAATTAAAAGGTCATCATTTTTCTGCAAATTAAAAACTTATTTTAGAAATGGTGATGAAAAGAGATATGACTTTTGACCTGATGGATGTTGTTCATGAAATTGTATATTTGCTATTAATGTTTGTTGAGTACTTTTGTATTGATCCTTACTATTTGTCTCGGGGTGAGTTAGTACGATGATTTACTTGGTTCTGATGGGGTCTACGTGGAGGACAATTATACTGAGGAAAATGAGATTGTCCCGAATTATGACGCGTACAAGATGGATACCCTATATGGAGGTTAAGGATAAGTAGGTGGTGGCCCGTAGCCGTTTACGTGATCCAGGGTATAATAGTGTGTCGCTATCTATTAGTTTCAATACAACTATAATTATTAGTTGAAAACGCTTTTAGCTCAAAACGGCTTAGGCTTCTGGTTTCTGGCTTATTTTCACTATTCAACAATTTCATCTTTTTTTTTTGGTTTTTTGGCTGTTTTTGAGCTTTTTTGTCGGTTCTTTTTTCCGTATTCGTTTGCACAGTCCGTGATAGGCTAACTTGTTTTTTCTATTTTTAATTTTTTTAAAAATTAATTACATCAAATAAGGCACAATCAATTACAGTGCAATTTCAGTCAGTTACAGTGCTTTTCAGTCATAAGCCACTAAAAAAACCATTTTGAGCACCCTAAGTGTTATAATATTTGGGTAGAATTGTGTAGGCCTACGTGGTAATAGCATTATAATGATATTATGTTGTTCTTAGCTTTTGCAGCAGCCTATGGGCCACATCTGATAAAATAAGAATTTATGTTGTTTTGTTAGGTAATGTCTATAAGTGATATTACGTAAGATAGTGATAGAGTCACTAGACTACTGGAGTAGTTAATTAAGCTGTCCATCTCATTAATTTGATACCCTATGACCTATGTACAGTCAAAGCTCTGTACGGATTTCACGGCTACCCCTCATTTGGGAGAACTCAGTGATGATTTCTTTCTCTCTCCTCTCTCTTCGTTGTAAACACTAAAATTACGACGGATTATGCATCGGCTTTAGCCCATCTGGAACTTGGATGTTAATCATGAGTCCCACTTGTCATGAAACTTTTTAGGGCACATCTCCTTTAAAAAGTTGGAAAGTTACGCCCCCCAAGATCATCGTAATTAAGCATGATATTTGGAGATACCGGATGCTGCAACTAGAACAAATCTCGCATTAGGATTGACATCATGCTATGCTATGATCCGTTTCAGACGGTTTCAACTTATAGGTTTTTTAACTTTTAATTTATGTAAATTAGAAGTCAATTAGAACACATCAAATTCTAATTTTGATATATTTTAGCTTCTTTAATCTTTTTTTGCTCTTATTCTTTTGCGTTATTCATGACGATATAACAGGTTTTAATTTTTTTTTCTCTCAATTTTTTCTTTTTTAAAAAAGTTAATAGCCACTACAATGTAATTTTAGCCAGAAGTCGAAACCTACAGCCAAAGCCATGAACTACTTAGAGCATGCCCGTTGACAGTCTTGGTCAAGAAGATTTAGAATTGCATGGAAGCAATTTCACCGTTACTATTAGCAGTCTGGATGTTTCATTGGTTTCTATTTCGGACTTTTGCTTAGATAAGTTAGAAGCTAATATAAATACATAACTTCTCGAAGCGACTTTTCCACTGCTCTCATTTTCGTCTCATTCAGCAGTGAGCCATAGGCGTATAACGCCTTCCACTAGTAGTTGTGAAAAATAAGTTGAAATGGGCAGCACCTAAACTGCAAGTATGAATTGCTAGAACGACACGAAGTTACGTAGCCATCATGGATCAATGAAAATATGAAATCTAGGGTGCAATTGCATGGCAACGTTGTACTACTGTAGTTACTAAAACTTCTTACCATAGTGGAGTAAGACTGTAAGAGGGTGGTAGTTTTCAGAGCAAGTATAATAAGAGACTGTTAGTAGGCTGTATGCTAAGGTGGAGGAGAGAGAGGAGAAGAGAGGTGGGAGCATCTCCAATAGTGACTTATGAGCTAGCTGTAAAGGCATCTCCAATGGTTATAGCTAGCAACTAACTATAAGACTTTCACATCATCTATATAGTACACACTAAAGTTAGCATTCTAAAGAACTATCTATAAGGATAGCTATTTGATGCTTACATGCACACACAGAATTTATGGAGGCTGACTCGTTTGGCGCTATAGACTATCTTTAGAGCTGTAGAGAGCTGCGTTCTCTTTCTTCATTTAATATCTTCCACGTAGGACAGTTGATGACATGGACTCTCTTGTAGATAGCTGCTATAGACCCATTGGAGATGCTCTAAGCATATTATTTCATGTTTTAATAGAAGAGAGCGAAAAGCTACCTCTTGATCAAGAGCTAGTCTCATACACACATTCCAAGATTATGTGAGAGTGTCGTGTGAGGCTATTTATGTAATGAGCTATGTGCTAAAAGTTAGTACTATTAAAGAAGTTGTCTTAGAACTAGTAACTAGCTCATACTGTTGGAGATGCTCTTGTTAGGCTTGGTCTCACACCGACCAGTTAAAAGGTAAAAGCGAGGAGAATATACCTGCCCTCTCGTCTGGTACGTCAAGTCATGTACGAGTCAGACGTGTTTTCCAGGTCCATGTCACGTTTTTTAATTGACAAATGGAGGAGAGGACGCACGCAGTGACGGGGGAGAAAAAAAATTAAAAGATTTTCTTCGCCATGCTTGGATTGGTCACGTCACGGTACGATCGGCATGCCGCACACTAAATTGATGTGACAAGATTGTTCCGTACCCCCATCTTTTATTTTTTTTAATGCGCTGTGCTGTCACGTACTACGTGGTTTATTGCTACACCAGAAAAAATTATGCGAGAAAAAAAATAAGCAACAGGACCCGTGGTGTCGAAGCAACAGGAGCTCGTTTGTGGCAAAATGTGGTTGCGGCAGGTGACATTAGTTATTTCATGGTTTTTTTATGATTTATGGTTTATTTTATATTGTAATTGGTTTGTTTTGTATTGCAACTAT
Source organism: Dendrocalamus latiflorus (assembly GCA_017311315.1). Taxonomy (NCBI): domain Eukaryota; kingdom Viridiplantae; phylum Streptophyta; class Magnoliopsida; order Poales; family Poaceae; genus Dendrocalamus; species Dendrocalamus latiflorus. Next base: position 1,447,401 of record CM029627.1, read on the forward strand.
AAGTGACTTTTTTACATAATTAAATTTAAAAAATTAAAATAGAAAATATGTTAACTCATCACAGACTATAAAAAATAATATAGACAAAAAAGCTAAAAAAGGCAAAATAAACCTTAAAAATAAATTAAGAAATAGTGAATTAGAAGTCAAAAGTTAAAACCGAAATGAGCGGAGCAACATGTAAGGAGACATGGCAACTGTAATCCTACATGTGATGGTCGTAAGAGTGATAAGGATCATAAGTCGTTGCCAAATCAAGTAATCTAATTATTAATCCTCTATTTGAGAAGGATGCCATCTAATTAGCCTCTTTGAGTTTGTGGTAGTTGCGCAGCCCTGCTCATTTGTTTTTTTGATGGCTTATGGTTTTATTTTCACTGTGTGGCACTGTATTTGACTTTTTTTATTATAACTGCTGATAACTTTTTTGGTGTAATTAAATTTAAAATTTTAAAAATAAAAAATAGATTAGCCCATTACGGGCAATGCAAAGGAATACGGGAAAAGGAAAAGGCAAAAAGCCTAAAAACTAGAAAAAGATAAAAAAAAGAAAATAGAAGACAAAGTCAAAAGTTGAAGCCGAAACTGGCCTAAGGCCTATTTTTTTACGTATGGCTGTGATTTATAACTTTTGGATGAAATTTTTGAATTTTGGGTTGTTTGTGACAGAGATTATAGATAGAGATACTCACTTGTGATTTTGATTGGTATAGATGTTGGGCTTTTAATGTGTACTATAATTAATGTGTAAAACATGTGTTAAGAAAATACTCTATTTAAAAATTAGATACCATAGCAAAATTTAAGGCACCGCTCATTTCGGCTTGAGTTCCTGGCTTATTTTTCATTATTTCCAAATTTTGTCTTTTTTAGCTTTTAGCTTTTTGAGATTTTTGTCGGGTTTTTTTCATACTTGTTTGCATTGTTCAAAATAGGCTAACATGTTTGTTCTTTTTTTGGTTTTTTAAAAATTTAGTTATGCTAAATAAGTCAGCATCAGATACAGTATAATTTTAGTCAGTTATAGTGTAATTTTAGTTATAAATTAGTTTATTTTAGTCTAACAGAAGTACACCTAAAAGCTGTTTTGGGAGACCGCAAAGAACAGGCTCTAAGAGTGTGTTTGGTTGCTGGGATGGGGTGAGATGGAATGGGATGGTTCTTTTGACCAAACCCATCCATGTGTTTGGTTTGAGGGATAGGGTGGGATGCAGAGCCGGCCCTGAGGGGGGGCGAGCGGGGCGGCCGCCCCGGGCCCCCAACATCCAAGGGCCCCCATATTTAAGTAACCTCTGTCTGTAAGCTAATAGACTGACAGTGATAGTGGATATGATGATGAACACATCAGTTCTTCATCTACGTCACTCCCTCAAATCAACTCCCTGGGGTTAGCATGCTGCAACATGACCAAGATCCCCTCTATACTAAGGTATGTTATGCCAGGGGTGACCTTGACCTCTCGTGCAACCAAATCGGTGGGTCTATACCGAAGTGGATATGGGCAAATCAGAATGATCACATAAATGTGTTTAAGTTTAATCTTTCACGCAATAAGTTTACTAGTATGGAGCTGTCTCTGGCTAATGCTAGCGTATACTATCTTGATCTTAGTTACAACAATCTTCAAGGGCCTATACCCATCCCTATATCACCACAGTTCCTTGATTACTCAAACAATCTGTTCTCATCTATCCCTGAGGACTTGATGGCACAACTGAGTAGCCCTTTCTTTCTGAACTTGGCCAACAATACGCTACATGGAGCCATCCCACCTATGATCTGTAATGCAAGCAATCTCAAATTCCTTGACCTGTCTTATAACCAATGCCTGCTATAGAGATCTTTGAGTTTGTCAGAGAAGCAGATTGTTATCCTAATATTTCTATTGCTTATCGGATTTTATTTACTATGCCCGTGACTGTGGCATCAGCTGAAAGAAGCTTTTCAAAGTTGAAATTGTTGAAGAGTCATTTAGGGTCAACAATGTCTCAAGAGAGGTTAAATGGTTTCGCAACTTTATGTATTGAGAAGAAATTATTGGATGAGATTGATATCAATACCATCATCAATGACTTCGCATCTAGAAATGTTAGAAGAAAATTTTAAGGTAATATCTATAAACTCTATGATATGAATTTTTCTTTAATACATAATGTATTTTAAGTGTTTGTTGGTAAAATTATATGAAATGGGACACCTAGGTGCCCAGACACCTAGGCTCCCTGCCGTTAGATTGCTTTTAGATACGTGCTAGAGCAATGATATGTATGATATGTAATATATTAGGCATGCTAAATCAATCATGGAAGGAAAGTCTTAATCATGGATGGAAAGTCTCAATCACACTAGCACGCATCTAAAAGCAATCCAAAGGTAGGGAGACTAGGTGTCCAGACACCTAGGTGCCCCTGTTATTTATACTATATATATATATGTATATATATGTGTGTAGATTTATATTTATACTAGGGCCTCTATTTCTAGGTTCGCCCCGGGCCCCTAAAATCCCAGGACCGGCCCTGGTGGGATGGAATGGTCCAAAGTGGGATGAGCATGTGCAAATTTAGAGAATATTCTTCTTAGATACTGGACCATGTGGTTCCACTTTTTTTGTGGAACTATCTCATCCCATCCTCATCCTATTCCATCTCACTCCATACCAGCAACTAAACACACCCTAAAATTTTAGTATGGAATGTTACGAGCAATACTTCTGGCTTGTACTAGTTGACAGGATATATCAACCTACTGTGATACGCGATACCACGAAAAAGTAAGGGTTCGAGATATTTGTACGCTACAAACACACGATGACCACTTTACCTACCTTAACAAGAGTCGTCTTAGGCAAACCGTACGGCACCAGGAGATACTCTCACCACAAGGAGTCGCGTACGCGGAGAAGAGAATAATCACTCTATTCGGGGGCACCGTGCAGTCGTGCATACAACAGTTTCACCAAGACCGGCAAAATCAAGCCACATGTTAGTACCTATGGCATACATAGCAATCTATCGCAAGATTGGTTTTAATTTTTAACTTATCAAAAATAGTACTAAAGATAATTTTTTAATAGTAAATTATTTTTCTAACTATTTTATACTATTTTCATTATAATTTCCTGCCCTATACTCTCTACTATTTGTATTAATTTATGGATTTAAGTTATCTTTTGTATAAGATCATTTATTATCTTTTTTATTTTTTATATAAAATTTTATTTATTTAATATAGTTAAAAAATAGTTAAGAGAAAACTATAAAGTACTAAAGTAGTAGTAGCTGCCCGTAAGCCAGACCAAATCGAATCGAATTTTGGAAGGGTCAGAATCTGGAGGGCAAAACTGGACAAACACGTCGAAACTAGCTGTAATAAGGGCATGTCCAATGGTGATTTATGAGCTAGCTCTAAACATATTATTTCATATTTTAATCGAAGAGAGAGAAAAGCTAGCTCTTGATCAAGAGCTAGTCTCATACACACATTCCAAGATTATATGAGGATGTCATGTGGGACTATTCATGTTATGAACTATGTGCTAAAAATTAATATCATTGGAGAAGTTAGTTTAGAGCTAGTAACTAGCTGATACCCTAATAGACCACAAACCATCTATCGCAGGGTACAGAGATAGGCAGCACCCCACAGCCCGTGGTGGTATGTGGATCTCCTCCTGTATTACGGCCGCGCTTACACCTCCCGACAGCCGCTTACATGAGCCCACAAAATACGGCTTTTTTAAAACCCGCTTTCCAACCTCTCTCTATCTATCGCTGCTCCCTTTCTCTCTCCTCTGCTTTATTCAGAACTCTTCGTAGGACGCAACAGCCACTCCACCGTGGCGAACTCACGCTACTGCGCCCACACGCCCACACACACTCCCCTCTCTCTTAATTGCCCCAAACCGTATCATTTCCAGCTCTCTCCCCCCCCACTCCCCACCCCACCCCCCGCCCTTCTCCCCATCATGGCGATCTCCGAGCTCGGGTGAGCTGATGAGGTAGGTATCCCTATTGGTGCTTGTCTCCGCCGGCTCCTCGCGCGTGGCGTCTGATGCGGTGGCTTGTTGCAGAATGCGGCCGATTTGAGGCGGGAGATGGGGTTTCGGCCGGATTTGTGAGGGGGTAGGTTAGGTTTTGGTTCCGGTCCTGAGAGATGAGCTCGTCGTCGGCGGTCAGCATCGGGCAGCTGCCGCCCGCGGCGCCGCCGGAGGAAGGTGGGTGGCTAGGTTTGTTTGCTCCACGCTTGCTTTGTTTTGGTGCGGTAAATTGATTTACCGCTTACTGGTTCGTGCGTGGGTGTGCAGAGAAGAAGTGCCTCAACTCGGAGCTGTGGCACGCGTGCGCCGGCCCGCTCGTGTGCCTCCCCACCGTCGGCACGCGCGTCGTCTACTTGCCGCAAGGCCACAGCGAGCAGGTGAGCACAACTATCTTGCGTGCGTGCGTGCGTTCAAGGTGTTGGCTGTTATGCCTGCGTGGGTTTGCTTTGCTTGTTTCTGATGCGCCAGAGCTGCGTGAAGGTGGCAGCGTCGACGAACAAGGAGGTGGAGGGTCACATCCCCAACTACCCCAACCTGCCGCCGCAGCTGATCTGCCAGCTCCACGATGTCACAATGCATGTACGAGATTTCTAGCCCTAATTTCTCAGATGCGGCGATCCATCAGGTCTATTTCGATGCCTATGGGTGCTGAGTTTGGCTAACAAATTTTGCAGGCGGATGTGGAGACCGACGAAGTGTACGCGCAGATGACGCTACAGCCGCTGAACCCAGTAAGGCACCGGGGGGTTGATTCGAAGTGCTGAGCTTCTAATGGTTGGATGGTGTGAATTTTATGGACTTCTGATGGTTTCGGCTGTGTTGATTTGTACAGCAAGAGCAGAACGATGCGTATCTGCCTGCGGAGATGGGGATCATGAGCAAGCAGCCGACGAATTACTTCTGCAAGACGCTGACAGCGAGCGACACCAGCACGCACGGCGGGTTCTCTGTGCCCCGCCGTGCCGCTGAGCGCGTCTTCCCACCTCTGGTGTGATGAGTGTGTGATTGGGGCAGTGTTCCTTTTCTTTAGCTTTATGGGTTGTTGGGTTTGCTGTTGCCAATAACAGGTGGTATAGTGTGGTTTGTAGGATTTCACACAGCAGCCTCCAGCCCAGGAGCTAATTGCACGGGATATTCATGATGTCGAGTGGAAGTTCAGACACATCTTCAGAGGCAAGTCTCGAAAAATCTCTAGGGCTTAGTCTACAATTTTTTTATCAGGGTGAATTCTGCTGGTCTTAACGGAAGTTTCTTAATCAGTTTCTCTTCTTTGTTATGGGATCAGTTCAACTTTATTATCCTTTCCCTCAAACATTTTCAAGTGTGCCCACAAAACACCAACCTGGCGGCCGTCGTGCACAATGCGATTTAAGCATCTTGACATGGCTAGAACCTCTTCGTAGATTTAAGGGCATGCAAAAGATGAAATTCTGGGAAGCATTAATTTAGATGGTACATTGAAACTTGTCGGATTTTAGTACGTCAGGATAGTGCGGTACTGGATTAAATAGAAGTTACAGTTGACAGGAATATTTCCTCAGATGTTTCTGAAATATTCATGGGAGTCAGGTGCTAACAAAATTGCACATGGGGCTCTCACTGTACTGGTATGCACTCTTTCTAGGCAGTACAAACGTACAACGTAGGGGGTTCTTATGTCTCGAAGGCTCGTTGTTCTTCCCACGCAGTTTGACTTATTTATTGTGGATTCTTCAGTGTATTCATACTTCATCTTATTTGACAATAACAAATAACGGTTGTCTTGACACAAATGTTAATAGCAACATACTTGAGGATCCATGTACTATGCTGATTATGAAGTGGGGTCGGCCAACACTAAAAAAGTTGCTTAATAGCATTGTCTTTCAACATCACATATCGCTATGTGTTGCACTGACGTTCTTGTTTTTCACAGGCCAACCCAAACGACACCTGCTAACAACTGGCTGGAGCGTGTTTGTCAGTGCTAAGAGACTTGTTGCTGGAGATTCTGTGCTTTTCATATGGTTTGTTTCATTATTTTATTCCTGCGCTTGTGGAAAGGTTGTACTTGGAGTAATGAGTAAGACTTACTGTTCATTTTCTGGTTTAGGAATGAGAAAAACCAGCTTTTGCTGGGGATCAGGCATGCCAGCCGGCCACAAACTGTGATGCCTTCCTCTGTTCTTTCGAGCGACAGCATGCACATAGGGCTCCTTGCAGCAGCAGCTCATGCTGCTGCCACAAACAGCCGCTTCACAATTTTCTATAATCCAAGGTAACTTGGACTGTTTGATTAATATATGGCAATGTTATGTTTCCTCCCTATTTTCAAGTTTTACAAAAAAGAGTGTTTGTAGGGCAAGTCCATCAGAATTCGTCATACCACTTTCAAAATACATCAAGGCTGTTTTTCACACCCGGATATCGGTTGGGATGAGGTTCAGGATGTTGTTTGAGACTGAGGAATCTAGTGTACGAAGGTGAGGTAGCAAAATGCCAAAGTGCAGTGACTTCAGTCCTGGTTCTAGACTAAAATCTCTGTTCATGAAAAGATCATCTTTGATTAATTATGTGTGTTTTATCTTGCTTCTTGGTTGGTTAGCACCAGGAAGGTTTGTACGTGTTTGCAGAATGTATGCCAGTGATAAAGTTACCATTCTCTTTTTTATATGCTTTCATACTTTATGGAGCCATGCGTCTGATAATTATATACTCAAGCTTCTTAAAGAAACTTCTAAATATGATATTAAATGAAATGCAGGTACATGGGGACGATAACAGAAGTAAGTGATGCGGATCCAGTGCGGTGGCCTAGTTCCTATTGGAGATCGGTGAAGGTATGGGTTTTTTTTTGTACTTACTGATTTTGCTCTGAAGGGCTGCCTGATTGATTCCCTCAAATATCTGATTTGTTTTGTTGCATACTGCATTTTATATTTGCATTTTTCTCTTTGATACTAAGAATTGTGTGCCTTCTGATGATTCTTTCGATAGTTTTGTTCTCATTTTCTTATGATCCGCCCTTCTGGTTTTCACTGTAATAATTGTGCAGCTATGTTCAAATGTTAATCTTTCTTGGTGAAGACCTAAAATTGTCATGTTCCATCATTCTTCAGTTCCATGTTGCAATAATTGCTGTAAAGAGTTGCTTACCTGCTTGTCATTTCTCTGCTTCTTCAGGCTGATTGGAACTTTGATATTTCACTAATCAGTGTCTTTGATACTATAACTGCAGGTTGGTTGGGATGAATCAACTGCAGGGGAAAGGCCACCTAGAGTTTCTTTATGGGAGATTGAACCACTGACAACCTTTCCTATGTATCCATCTTTGTTCCCACTGAGGGTTAAGCATCCTTGGTATTCTGGAGTTGCTGCCCTTCATGGTACAATTTAGATATTCATTGTTTTTACTTTGAGCCTGGCATATCTGATTTTGGAGCTACTTTACAGCGTATTTGCTATGTGTGTGGCACCTACGATCTGGAAATTCTTTTCCTGAATGCACACACTGCTTTTATTGGTTGCATTCAAATCACTGTACCTGCTGCATTAAACCACAGATGACATAGATCTGACGAAAATAACCTGGGGTTGAGATTGTTGTCATTAACCTTTGCACTTTGGTTTTTGTTAAGTATGAATTGAAATTATGTATCTGTAATACTGGAGCCTTTATTTATAAGCCAGGTTTTTGTTAAGTATGAATTGAAATTATGTATCTGTAATACTGGAGCCTTTATTTATAAGCCATCTGGTACGTGAACTCCACCTGGTGTCCGAGCAAGAAATTCTAGAGTTGAAGCCTGTTGGGTCCTCTACTGGAAAGAAATGTTATTAGTGATTTGGTCCAACAATTGATTCATGAAACTTGATATAATGTAGGCATAAGGTAAACTCAACCAAGTAGAATATGCAACAACTGAAGTTTCTTATTTTCCCTGTTTTGTATCGATGGAAACAAGTAAAATTATGGTATAAGTGAAGTCTGGATTTCTTCTAAGCATAGATTCCACGCTTTAAGCACCAAGGTGGACCAATGTTATTCACTGAGGCTCTTCATAGTTAACTGTAACATGCTATACAGATTGTCATGCATTTTAGCAAGGTTGTTACGGCGTCGCCTAGTCGTCGCCTTGGCGACGACTAGGCGTCCAGTCGCCCAGAGCCCGACGCCAAGGTCTATCGCCCAACTTACTGAGGTAGGAGCTTGACGCCGAGGTCTCACACAGCAGCAGCTGCCGCGCTTGCGGCCCCGAGTCCCGTCGCTCCTCCACACGAAGCCACCGTCGGCCGGATCTGAAGCCGCACCGCCTCTACCCAAGCCGCATCGGTCGGATCTGGAGCCGCAGCCTCCTCCATCCTCTTCCCGAGCCGTACCTCACCTCCAGCTGCATCGGTCGTCTCCGGATCTGGCCGATCTGGTGGCTCTTGGCATGAAAGAGACGGGGGGAGGCGCCGGTCGGGAGGAGGCGGCGGGGAGGGGAGGCGACGGGGGGAGGCGCCGGGTGGGGGGAGGAGGCGGCGGGGAGGGAGGGGAGGCGACGGGGGGAGCCGGGGAGGCATCTGGCGGGGAGAGGAGGCGGTGGGAGAGGGGAGGAGAGGAGTCGCAAGAGCGAGGAATCGCGAGAGTGAGAGAGAGGAGTCGGTCGGGGCCGTCGGGCAGCTGCCGGTTAAGGAAAGGATTTTTGTGATTAAGTCATCAGCAATCCTAAAAATTACGAACAGATCCCTCTTTTAATGGATTTCTTCTAATTTAGACCTCCTAAGACATGATTATTTGGATAATTTGTGTTATTATATTGCATGGTTATTTAATTTTTAGTCATATAAGGTATTATTTATCGTCTAACTACTATCGTCTAACTGTCGCCATGGCGGGCGCCTAGTCGACTAGGCATCCAGGGCCTCGGCCTCGCCTCGACTTGCCGGAGCGCCGTGACAACCTTGCATTTTAGTCTCTCTCTCTCGCTCTCTCTTTGCATATTCTTATTATGATAAATGTCACACTAATCTGCTTAACATTGTTGTTTTTCTAGCCTCTCTTCACATTTATCTTCTTTTATTAATTATTGTATTACACTTAAGATGACAGCAATGCTTTAATGTGGCTGAGAGGAGTTGCTGGTGATGGAGGTTTTCAGTCTTTGAACTTTCAGTCACCTGGTATTGGCTCCTGGGGACAACAGAGGCTCCATCCATCCTTACTGAGTACTGAACATGATCCGTACCAAGCGGTAGTCGCTGCTGCTGCTGCCTCCCAATCTGGTGGTTATCTGAAACAGCAATTCCTACACCTTCAGCAACCTATGCAGTCCCCTCAAGAACACTGCAACCTCAATCCGTTGTTGCAGCAACAAATCCTGCAGCAAGCAAGCCAACAACAAATAGCTAGTCCTGAAACCCAAAATATTCAAACAATGCTGAACCCAAGTGCGATCCAGCAGCAAATTCAACAACTCCAGCAAATGCAGCAGGCTCATAATGATCAGAAGCAGAAGATTCAACCAGATCAAACTTATCAAGTTCCTAATAGTGCGGTTCTCCCAAGTCCAACATCACTACCAAGCCATTTGCGTGAAAATTTTAGCTTCTCTGATCCTAATGTGAATTCTTCCAGCTTCATCACTTCTAGCAGTAGTGACAACATGCTGGAACCGAGCTTCCTTCAGGGAAGTTCCAAAGCTGTGGACTTGTCTAGATTCAATCAACCTGCAGTTAGTGAGCAGCAGCAGCAGCAGCAACAGCAGGCATGGAAGCAAAAGTTTATGGGTTCACAATCAATGTCTTTTGGGGGCTCAGTTTTGCTTAACTCACCCACAAGCAAAGATGGTTCTGTTGAAAACAAGATTGGTCGTGATGTGCAAAACCAGCCCCTTTTTAGTCCTCAAGTTGATTCTTCCTCCCTACTGTACAATATGGTACCTAATCTGACTTCAAATGTTGCGGATAATAACATATCAACAATTCCTTCTGGATCAACTTATCTGCAAAGTCCAATGTATGGTTGCTTGGACGACTCTTCTGGTTTATTGCAAAATGCAGGAGAGAATGATCCAACAACCAAAACTTTTGTGAAAGTGAGTGTGATATATTGCGTTTTCGTTGGATCAAAGTTAAGTCCTTTCTAATGGAACCATTAAATGACATGCAGGTTTACAAGTCAGGATCAGTGGGGAGGTCGCTGGACATCACCCGGTTCTCTAATTATGCTGAGCTTCGAGAAGAACTGGGTCAGATGTTCGGCATTAAGGGTCAATTGGATGACCCTGATAGATCAGGCTGGCAGCTTGTATTCGTTGACAGGGAGAACGATGTGCTTCTCCTTGGAGACGACCCTTGGGAGTAAGAAACCATAACCAGAATTATGATTTTCTTAAGTATTATTTATATTCTGCATTATAAATTCAAGTTTCACGTTAACTTTTTTTTTTATGTGTTACAAAACTATGCACGGCAAGTTTAGGAGATGATGTATGCTTTAGTTGCAACAATGGGCTTTAAAATTTACTAGACCTGATATACCATTTAAAATGCACATTTGATGATACTATGTATAATATGGTAAAATTTTACTAGACCTAGTTCTAAGTGTAGTGCAAATGGTACCACTTTAAAATTGAATTTGACCCCAAAATTGGCTATCGAACATGTTGGATTTTGCAAATCTACATCAGACACTGTAGCTTCATTTGTTAATCTATTGCATTTCTTAAATACTAGATGGTGTCTAACATGGAGAATATTTGGCGTAGTGCCAACATAAGGTGTGTTATGGAATGGTTTCTTTTGCTAATGTTGGTTTCCTGGCCACCACAATTCATAGCTTCCTGAGTCAAGTGCTAGGGTAATTGGATATACTTTCTGCATTTACTAGTAATCATGAACGTGCAGATTGCTCAGTGCCTATTTGATATGCTTAAAAGGACGTGTGTTTTTAAGACTGCTAAGTGCAAAATTTCATGTGTACTTTATTCTGGCATGTGTCTTCTCTGTGTATTTTACATGTAAAAAAATTCTTGAGTCCATTGTTCTGATATTTGATCTTGTAATTTTCTTGATGGAAGTTGTGATGGTTTAAGTTGATCCTTGCATGAGTGTTCATGCCAGATATGGGTCCTCTCGAAACTGAGAGCTTCCTCAAAATGATGTAGGTCATTTGTGAATAGTGTATGGTACATCAAGATACTTTCACCTGAGGATGTGCATAAGATGGGCAAGCAAGGAAATGATCCACGGTACCTTTCCTAGAGTGAAAGAACATGTTGCTGTTTCTGGTAATTGATATCACCCAGTTATTTAATTACTGTATGTCAATTTGTGATTTGGCATTTCTATCATTAGCACTGTAATTTTTGCTTAAATAATTTTGCCAACTTGGCTATGGCTCTATGCTGTCGTCAATTTTATGTTTCGTAAGGCTATGATGTGATTGTTGTAATTGTAGAAAAAAATGAATTAAATGAGTGTTTGCTCTTGGGCTTACAAAACATAAAATTGACGTATGATAAAGATTCTTGGTTGAAGTATAGTGTACAATGACTTCCCCAGTAGTCTAGAGAGCAAGGATAAGTGTTTGCTCTAGGGCTTATTAGACTCCCTGAAAGAATCATTACATACTAGGCTTAACATGCAGGAAAATCCATGATGTAGTATCTAAAATCTTGCTGGGTTTTCCCAAATTTGCCAAGCCAGTGGTTTTTGGTAGCTAGAAAAATATAATAAAGTGTAATATCCAGGAATAGTGGTTGGCAAAGGAGAAACAAACTAAAGGATATATCTCATACAATGCATTGTGACAAAAAATAATGGCATCATGCATATGTTTAAAAAAGAGAACCTGATGTACTAACATCCCCCCCCCCCCCCCCCCCCCCGAGCAATCCACTATCATTGAGTAAATTCAGATGATTGCTGACATCTGTGTGAGTTGGATAATTAGATTATTATATCACATGTATTTCAAACCCCAAGTAAAATGTTGAATGGTTTCATTTGACTTTTTTATTTAAATGCGTTTGTGTGCTCTATTTTTTGATTCGCTCGGCACAGCAATCAGTGTCTCCTGTTAGAACTTGCTGAAATCTATCTTACCAACCACCAAACCAAATTTGAATCGGAGACCTTTTAATTTAATCAGCTGCCTGGATATTCATGTCTTATACACTAACATCTTGATCTGGGTTACGTTCACAGGCTCCTGCGAGGATTCTACAGCACACGGTAGCACTCTTGCTCTTGCCTCCTGAACTCATGTTCGTACGTGTCTCTTGCATGTACACCGTACACGTCTCGAGAACTCCCCGTTACCTGTATTCGGTGCAGGCCACCGATATCATGAACTGATATTTTGTAGGTTCCACTGAGGAATCAGTATCGGTTTAACTCTATCCTAGATGGTTTGTAACTCGCACGGCAGTTCTCGTGTTGCATCAAGTCTTCCTAGACAATATGCTTTGTTGATACTGTATCGTAATTTATCTATGTATTTGAGATTCCTCTACACGCTTTCAATGAAGAACTGCAATAATTTAAATGCACGAGGATTTGTTTTAATTTTCTTGTTCTCTGGCTGGTGGTTTTCTGGATTTTACCGACATGTCTAGCTGAGAAGGCAGTTCCAGGTGGAGCTGTCTATCCAAAGTTTTTTGTTTCTTCTATATGGTAGCCGACCGAGTATGCTATTTTGATTAGCGCCTGCGATGGGAATTGCTGGCGATGCCGATGCTGATTTGGTGCTGAAGAACATGTGTGCTTTGTACGATTACTATTGCAGGCTGCCTCCTGCCTGTGGTGGAATTCCGCCTATGAAATCGCAGGATTTCCCCGTCGAGGCATGAGTGCACGACCGTGCTCCCAGACAACAAGCACCTGCCTGGCGATGTTTTGAGGCGAAGAGGAGAGTACCGTTCCCGGGAACCGGGTTGTGTTGGCCCGTCTTGCACCTGCCGCCGCCATGTGAGCCGAGCCGCCCGCCGGCCGTCGGCTAGGCGCTCGCGGCTCTCGGGTGGTCACAATGTTACACGGACGCAGCGCGGTCGAGCTGATCAGCATCCAAATCCGTTGGGCTAACTCCAACTGAAGAATAGGATTGGAGTCTGTAGGGATCGGTTGCGGTTGGCAGCGCACCATCCCTTTCTGAGCTTTGAGGAATCCTGAGTTGGCTGGTTTTGGCCCCGTCAACGTTGCCAAGGAGTCAGGATTCGGGAACTGCTGGACGTCCTTCCGGCGAATTAGGTGGTGCTTATTTGGGCTTTTTTTTGTGGTTTATGGCTGAAAAATACTGTAGCTGTCTGAAAAAACACTGTAGCTAACAGAGACTTATTTATCATAATTAAATTTAAAAAATATTAAAAAATCTAAAAAATATGTTAGCCATTACATATAATATAAACAAATACGGGAAAAAAGAACCGGCAAAAAAGCTCAATAAAAATCTAAAAGTTCAGAAAAAAGACGAAATTTATGAATAGTGAAAAATAAGTCTGAAGCCGAAACGAGCGGAGCATAGTGAGATGGATCCCGATCCAAGGTTTCCAAAACCTGCTACGGTGCTACCCATTGTCCCCAAATTTACATGCAACATGACGCAGAAGTCTGTTCAGATTGGATTTGGGAGGGGAAACTTACAACTTCTCACGATAAAGAAGGCCATGGTTTGGTAAAATAGTATTGGCTGTGAGCTGTGACAATGGTACGTGGGGATTGAGCGCATATAATGACACCTTAACACTTGATGGTACTACACTATTACTATAGCATTATAGAGGCAAATCTTCCTTTTATAATTCTATTGAGTACCGACCAACCTCATCCGAAACACCACTACTTGTGACATTTGAATTTAAGTTCTACAACGCTTCCACTTATTTATAGGTGGATGTACTTGGCACATCATGTACAATATATCTAAAAGAAAACCTAGCAACATAAGAATGCAGGCACAAAATAACTAACAAAAAAACCGACTACACATACAGTACCTAGGCATACATGCAGCACATGCATTATTTAAGCCGAAAGCCACTAAACATGCCAGGTTCTAATTTTAGCTTTTGTTTTTTTTTCTTCCTTTTCCTTTACATTGTTCGTAGAGATGTAATGGTGTTTTTATTTTTTTAATTAAATAATTCAGAAAAAATTTACAGTTGTTATAGTATAATTTTAGCCAAAAGCCAACGGACATAGCCGAAATCCATAAACTTAGGGCCTATTCTTTGAAACCGGCTTTTGACTTTTGCTATAGTACCTAACTTTCAAACGGAGTATTTTTTCAAGACGGGGTCTACAAATTAATTATAGTACACATTAAAACCAAACATTTATACAATCTAAATCCATAAACAAATATCTTTCTCTATAATATCTATCACAAATAACTAAAATTCAACCAGAAATTGTAAATCTCAGTTATAAATAACACACCCTTATGTTCCATAGTCGGGCAACGGTCAACACGGAATTACAAGGAAACAGGAGGAGCAGAACAAAACCTCACGAGGCTGTCCGTTGCGGACCCCCCGTACTGTTGAGTTGTTCCCCCCCCCCCCCTCAGCCTCCAACCCAGTCCACGCGTGCAGCGGAGGGCGCCAGCCAACCCTAGCCTACACGTAGATCCAATCGCGCCGCCGCCAACCTCGCCGAACTCTAGTCCCCTCCGCCGGAGGCGCGATCGGCGTCCTCCCATTGCGCTCGTGCGGGCGGTTTGGCCAGGGAAGGAGAGGAGGATCCCGCTACCCCCTCAGGACGGGGGCCATGGAGGCGGACGGCGCCGCGGCGGCGGCGGAGGTGGGGTCGGCGGCTGGCGCGAGGCCGCTGACGCCGGAGGAGGAGGCGCTGAGGCGCAACACCGATTGCGTCTACTTCCTCGCCTCGCCCCTCACCTGCAAGAAGGTATACTACCATCTCGATGACCCTTCCTCTCTCTCTCTCTCCCCCCCTGCAAGCTAGTTTGGTTTCTGGGGTGGCTCTTTGCCCGATTGGAGCTTAGAATTTTTATTTGGGGAGAATTTGGTTTGGGAATCGGGTCGGGGTAGGATTTCTGAGCTAGGCCTAGAGGAATTTCGCGGTGCAAGATCGAATCATTCAGGTGGTTCTTCCCCGCATCCACGCTGTTTTGTAGCGATAACATAAGAATATAAGATCATATCATGTTGCGATTGAGCGCCTTCATGGTTGGCGCCTCTGGGTGCAAGCTTGTGAGTTTTAGGTTTGCGATGCTAGGGCCAGGTCAAGTTCTGATCGGTTGCTTAATTAAAAATTTGATGGAAGGCTTATAGGGAATTGAAATTCCTGAGGATGAAAACATCTCACTTATTGTGAGTTATGTCCCCAACACTTAACTGTTGCGTTGATTATATGCCTTTTAGTTACGGGGAGAAGGTGGGCAGCATTTGTTCTAGTGTTGCACAAGCTGTCGATCATTCCTGGGTCGTATGGAAGATTACTCAATAGGAATTTGTTATTTCTCACTGGGGATGCTTGCCTGCCTCAAATTTTTTGTTTGCTCCTGGAATTTATTTAAAAAAAAATATGCTATCCAATACCAAATTGAATCAAGAACTATTCTCATAAATTATTGTTATATGTAAAAAGTAAACACTAGATCTATATTCAATCCAAATCAACCACATTATTTATTTAGGTACTGCTTTTACTTACACAATTCCAATATGCTGAAACTTCTACCTCCCAAGCCAATATTTCTTCTGTTACCATTCATGCATTTGTCTCTTGTTTCATCCAGTGCTCCCACCTGTAGGGATCTTAATGTATTATGTCCGCCTAGGACTATCCGCTGTTTTATCCTTTTAACACCCTATGTGTATGTGGTGTATATGCTGTTGTGAGCTTAGGTTTCTTGCCAGTTAATAATTATTTATGGGGTGTTTCAGATTGATATTGTTGCAAAATGTGTGCTTGACTCCTCACTTTGCTATTAATTTTCTTAATCGGCCTGCTAATTTTCTGGCCACTTTCTATAGCTGATATATTGTTAAATTCTTAATATAATTATGCTACACTGTCCCAATTATGCTACATTATTCATCATAGTCCATGATTTCTTATTTATCATGAATATTTGTCTGTCATAATTTTGTTGTTAATTACCAGTCAGAATCTTTCAATTGACAATACTTCTTTATTCCTTCTATCAGGGGAATGAATGTGATTTTCGTCACAGTGAGGGTGCCCAGATGAACCCTAGAGACTGTTGGTACTGGTTAAATGGCAATTGCTTGAATCCCAAATGTTCATTTCGCCATCCGGTATACTCCTTTCCCCTTTCATTTCCCTGCTTATTTACTGTGAATTTCTGTCAATATCTGCTAGCAAGCAGCATTGGTAAATATTAAATTAACTGTTATTCTGGTGTTCATTAGAAACTTACAAGACATCTCATAGGAACCCCCTGTAGTGCTCCCAGCTTAAATTTGCCTGGACATTTTATCAGTTAAAGTTGTTATCTGAAGTTTAATTCTGCTTCCTTTACTCTTGCCAGCCAATTGATGGTAGGTTTGGTGCTCCAACTCCTGGAATACCTGCAGTTTCTTCACACCATGCTGTTTATAACATGGGCAAGCAATTGGTCCCATGCTATTACTTTCATAAAGGGAACTGCTTGAAAGGTGATAGATGCCCTTTTTATCATGGACCGCAATCGGCTGGAAATAATCCCCCAGAGCAGGTGGCAAAGGTTTCTTCATTTCCTTTGGAGCAGCCTCAGACCCAAAGGAATGATTTGTTGGGTATTAAGGAGTCTGCACAGCCAAATAATTCAATTCAGCAAGGTGGTCCAATAATTGATGACAGGTCCAAAATGACAGTTGATTGGTTAACAGCAAATTCTGCCAAGACAGCTGCAGCTGTGACACCCACCGAACCAGTTTCCAATGCAGTGAAGTCCTGGGCCAAGTCAGACAAGGTAGAATATAGTATGCCAGCGGCGAAGAAAAGTTTCACAACTTCATCAAGTGAGGATCCTCCTGAGTGCTATCAGAACCATCCTCCTGCGGAAAGTGATCCTATGCAAGATTGGAACGAAAATTACCAAAGGCCTCATACGGATGACCTCCCCCAGAACAGTAGGGAGGCTGATGATTTTTTGGGGGAGTCTTCGCCTGGTTTTGATGTCCTTGTGGACAATAACGCAGATGCTGCTGCTTATTTACATGATGAGGAGGATTTTGGAAGGGATATGTATCCAGTAGAAGATTACGAATATGCTCCAGCTGATTTTGATATTCGGGCGCATCATGAAAGAGAGCGGTTCAATGGAATGGGCAAGCAAGGCCAGATCGGACAAATCTATGATGGCTATGAGAGGAAGCGTCGTAGAACATCATCTGAGAGGAACATGGACAGACCTTTCCATTCAGAAAGGAGGTTTCTGCATAGAGAGATGGATCCTGTTGAGATGGACGGATCAGATTTACGCCACCGGCTCCGCAGGAGAAGAATAAATGGGTCTTCATCGTCCATTAGCCCAGAACGCAATGGAGAGCGGCGAGGGAGGTATGAGCACTACAGGGAAAGGGCACATGGTGGTCACCAACACATCGATCACCATCAGGGCCCTCGAGGAAGCACTCTAAGCTCCCGTCTGCAAGGCAGAATAAAGCTTCCTGGAAGATCACCTGATACAGCTGATACTCGCTGTGAGAAAGAGCGAGATAGAAGACAACTCCAGGACAGGCTGTCTCCGGTCAGGCGTGTGGATTTTCAGGGTGGCAGGCATCGAGAGGGAGGACAACATGAAGAGAAGACCCAACGGAGATCAAGTGAACTTGCTTCAAGTGCCAGGAATACAGATGGCCAGCATTCAAGAAGGGATGTAATGGATTCACTTAACTTTTCTACCCGCAAAAACTTTGGAGAGTCTAGGAAGGGCAACAAATGTGTTGAATCTGAAGCATCTCTTGATTTTGAAGGCCCAAAGCCCCTCAGCGTCATCTTACAGAGGAAAAGAGAGGCGGCATGGGGCAATGGCTCATCTGCCCAAAATGCCAAAGAAGCTAAATCTGCTGTGGTCTCACACAGGCAGCCTGATTCTCTAGTTGAAGCTGAGAAGGAAGGCTATGACAACATTGTCAGTTCTGAAGAATGCAAGAGTGGATCAGGCGATGAAGAATATAAAGAGGAAGGCCAGATCCCTGTGGTGGGCCATGGGCAATCTTCGTCTCATGGTGACAAACTTGAGGTTGAAAACATTATCGAAGTGGATCCGGTGGGAAATCAAGATGCTGATAACTATGACCCAAGGGAGGGGGAGTCCGACTGTGAGGCAATTGAAGGTCATGACTACAAATCTGAAGATGAGAATGCATATCAAGACGATGAAGAAGAGTTTGAAGATGACGATGATTTTGCTCGGAAAGTAGGAGTTGTCTTCTCTTAAGCTCTATGGGTCTTTTGTTGGTTATGTTGCTTCAGGCAAAGCTGAAATGCCTGCTTTGCTTAGTGAATCTCTTGGATAATTTCTTCTGGAACTTCATGTTTCTTTTTTAAATTCATAGTGCCAAAGCCAGTTCTTTTCTGAGGCTGATAACTGATAAATATAGGTCAGATAAGAAGCGAGGTATATTTCATAAATGATAAAGATTTTACGTGTAAAAACAGCTGTACTTGTTCAGCATATCTGATCTATCCTGAAACTTTGTTTTGTATTAGCTTCCTAACAAGATATTTCTTTGATATTCATGCCTGAGAATAATATAATCGACCCCCTTTGGAGGGAATTTCTTCACAAAGAACTTGTGGCTTGTTTCTGTGTGGTTCTTCGATATTGTTGTGAGAAAAACTAGCGCACCGCATACCGTTCTGATGGGATGCTCGACAACTGTTGGATCCAACGCACGAATCTCAAAACACTAATTACTTCTGCTCTTCTACAGCTCCGTTCCCACAGCCGCTCCTTTCTCCTGCTCCCTCCTTTCTCCCCTACTCTCTCGCTCTCCCTCCCTCACCGTTGTCATCCCTCAGCTCTCCTCCACTACTGGTCCTGTCGCGCGTTGGATTCAGCGGTCTGGAGAGGCGCCGCCATCGGATCTAGCGTCAAATGAGGGAAATTCGTCTCCCCCACTACAGGTTCACCCTTCTGCTAGCATAGAAAGAGATCAGGGAGAGACAGTGGCTCGATGGTGGGCGGCGGCGATGGGCGAGATAGGAGGGCGGTGGCAGCGGAGGTTGTGGTAGTTAGATTGAGCAAGACGGCACAGCGAGAAGGGTTGGGGACCTGTGCGGCGAGGCGGCGACGGTGCCGCTGGGCGGCGGCGGAGGTGCGTGGAGTTTCCCGAGGCGGCATGATGACGGTGGCGGGCGATGAGGTACTGCTCTTCCTCCAACAACCCTATATCATTGGAAGTGATTCCAACGGTATACCATTAGCTAGTTGCTCTATTGTTTTTTGTGGCATAATTCCTTTAGATGGCATGGTTAGATAGATTTGATTGCAAAATCAGAGCGAGTTTTGTTTCGTCAGTTCAGTTGATTTGGCATTCTTATCAGTATGGGAATGACTGCTAATTCAGTTTCTTCTTTTAAATTATAAAATATCTTATTCTGCCGGAGTTTGTGATGCACGCATTTGAAGAACCACCATTCATTCCTCACCATATCATTCAACATGTGGATGGGTTATTTGCTGGATCAGTCATGACGTTATCCGAAGAGTATATTGTTTATCCATCCATTATTCGTTTGCTGTTAAAGGTCAACTGAGTATGATTCTTAACTATCTTTATGATTTCTTGTGACCAGTGAACCATATCTTGTGCGATACCAGTGATCCTGCTTCTGACCAAAATGTTTTTGGACGATATCAAGAGTAACGCTGCTTCTGCATGATAATGGCCAAATCAGCAACTTGGGGATCACAGGACCGAAAATGCAACCTCGCTAACCACGAGATTGTTAGTATATTACGCCCTTCTCAAAAGCTCACATGCTGCTGCCCTGGCAAACCCCTACTTAATTATCTGCTTGCACGTCCAGCATGTACTACAGAACGTAGATGTGATACCTTCTATGGCCCTTGCTCAGCAAATTACTCCTTTTTGAATAAACACGAGGCACCAAATGGACACATTAAACAATCATCAATTTTCACATTAACAGCCTAATTTAGTTACCCTTTGCATTGCGATCAAAGTTGTGCCAGCCAAGTTGATCGATGTTACAACTTTTTGGATGCGGCGTGGAACAAATTTTACGTTGTAATTCTATATTGAAAGTGTTTAACACAACTGTAACCTCAAGTAATTAGCTTTCAGCATCCTTGCAAAGACAATGCAAATAAAAGCACACCATGGAAACAGTTTTAGAAAAAAAGAAACTCATAAAACGTCAAAAGAGAACAAGCAAGAGAGCAATTTTTCCAAAAAACAAAGGGTGAAACGAATGAGAGCCAGGTGTTTCTCCGGATGACACACTAGTGGCATATGAAACGCTACTCCCCGAGAGCAGAGCCGGCTTCTTGACTTCGAGCTCGACACAGCCCGAAGCGTCTCGCCTGCGCGTTGGGAGTGTGAGAGATCAGACATGGCTGCCAAGAAAGTGCTCCTGCTCTGCGGAGACTACATGGAGGACTACGAGGTTTCTTTCTCATTACTCCTCTCCTCTGTAACCTACGCTATGTGCAACAAAGAACCGATCAATTGTGTTTCTTTTACTTCGTTTTCTTCTAATTGAGTATGTTTAGATCAACACAGTAGTCTTATATTGGTGTATTTTGATTCTAATCGGTTCTTGAATCGATGGATTAGGCCATGGTCCCGTTCCAAGCGCTGCAAGCGTACGGGGTGTCCATGGATGCCGTCTGCCCCGGCAAGAAGGCCGGCGACGCCTGCCGAACCGCCGTCCATCAGGGGACTGGCCACCAGGTACTTGGATCAGTTCCCCCATCTGTTGTTTTCATGTTCGATTGGATAGGGTTAGGCTGGATTGTAGTGAGATGAACCGGACGAATTAGAGTGGTCTGGAAGATCTTGTTTTGTGTTTCTGAATTTGGCAGTACAGAATGGAAGGTTGTACAAATTAAGATTCGATACTATGCTATCAAGATTCAAAGTGCATGGGAGGGGTAGCTATTTTCTGATTGAACTATATGGGCACGGCAATACATGTTTCTTTAATGTCAAGACTGAACAATGGTAAAAACAACATCTTTTGACTCTTCAGAAGAGGGATGAAAACAAGCATTTCTGGAGGTCATTTCTAGGATGAACTAGTTTGGGAAATGCGTTCTAAATATTTATGCAACAAGAAATCGTTGGAAAGTGGGAGGAAATTGACAAATTTCTAAGAAAAAATGATCTTGGTTGCTCGCCTGTCAGGTAGTTCTCCATCTGATAACCACGTCAGTATGTCTAAAACAAGAACATGCAGGTCGTACAACACTAAAGGCATAGGTTGATGGCTCTTGGATGTGTTGTGGATATATTAAAAAACACTGATATTATGGGTTCGATGATTTTCTCGCAACCCTTTTCTTTTATTTGGAATTCTAGTCAGTTTCTCTAAATATGCAAATACGCTTGATTTATGTTTAAACAACAAATCTGTCAAATGATTGTCGGATTTTCTTTTGTTTAGTTGTTGGGATCTTCCTTGAATTGTAGTACTTGTTAGGATTTTGATTATTTTCTTTCAACCTTTTCTTTTGTTCTAAATTCTGCTTGGGTTATCTAATTGTGCAAATACGCATGATTAATGTCTTAAACCACAAATCTATCAAATGGATCGTCTAATCTTCTTTTGTTTAGGTGAAGATGTAAATGTTGCATGTATACATGGATGACAAAAAAGTAGTGATTTATCTAATGAAAACTACACAGATGCTTTCACACTTCACCTTCTGTGTTCACAATTTTATTGTAGAACCTTCTACTCACTTATATATCCTGAACAATTCTACAAACTGTAGTGCAATTAAATTTTTATATCCTCTTATCTGAGTTTTCTGTTTTCCACATTGTTGCATTAGTCCCTATTTTCTAGATGATGTTGCTTCTGCATAAAATACTTGGCTTTGGGGGTCATTGTATTGTAATGTCATTCTTTCTGCAGTACTGCTTCTCTTGCCTACTCCCTCTTGAATATGCACGATATCTTTAATTTGTCTGAAATGCTCAGTTGCAAGCACCAGCCATATTTGTACCTTTCGTCTTTCTGAAATAATTTTTGCTCTGACAATCCAGCACTCATTTCATGTGGATACATCATGCAGACATATTCTGAGTCGAGAGGTCATAATTTTGCACTTAATGCTTCATTTGATGAGATTAATGTCTCTGAATACGATGGATTGGTAATTCCTGGAGGCCGTGCACCAGAATACCTTGCAATGGATGAAAAAGTGCTGGACTTAGTTAGGAAGTTCTCTGATGCTAAAAAGCCTATTGCATCAGTTTGCCATGGACAGTTGATTTTGGCAGCAGCAGGAGCAGTCCGGAACCGTGCATGCACCGCATATCCTGCCGTTAAACCAGTTCTAGTTGCTGCTGGTGCTAAGTGGGAAGAAGCCGATACTATGGCAAAATGCGTTGTTGATGGTAATCTGATCACTGGAGCAGCTTATGATGCTCATCCTGAATTCATCAGTCTTTTTGTGAGAGCACTTGGAGGCTCTGTAGCAGGCTCAAACAAAAGAATATTGTTCCTTTGTGGGGTATGTTTTGAGAAAAACTTTCCCAGTTCATTTAATTCATATTCTGGCTATTTGTTTTTCGCATTTGTCATTAGTCATAACCACTGTACTGAACCTTTTTTGCTTAATTACATGCTAAATAGGATTACATGGAGGATTATGAGGTTATGGTCCCATTTCAGTCTCTTCAAGCTCTTGGTTGCCATGTTGATGCAGTTTGCCCTGACAAGGGTGCTGGGGAAAAGTGCCCAACTGCCATTCATGACTTCGAAGGGGACCAAACTTACAGTGAGAAGCCTGGTCATGATTTTGCTTTGACAGCATCATTTGATAGTGTGGATCCTTCAAGCTATGATGCACTTGTAATCCCTGGTGGACGGGCTCCTGAGTACCTTGCGTTAAATGATGAAGTCATTAGCTTGGTGAAGGGTTTCATGGATAAAGGAAAACCAGTTGCATCGATTTGCCATGGCCAGCAGATTTTATCTGCTGCTGGAGTACTTCAGGTACATATATGACTTATATGCCTTATCGTTGCTCTAAATTAATTTTATTCTTCTTTTTTTTGACGGGGTAATTTTATTGTTGTTTGATACGTACAGTAGCTGTTGTTGTTGTTTTTTGGTTCAATTGTTTTTCTACTTCTCTAGCCTAATCATAGCAAATTTTGCTTTGAACAAAACAAAAATGCCACAAGGATAACACTCAAATAACGGATAAATGGTGCAAATCGTTTTTGTTGTTCATTGACTATCATATTCTCTAGCTTACTTGATTAAAACACGCACTGATGCTCCCTTCTTGGATGATATGTAGGGGAAGAAATGCACCGCATACCCAGCTGTCAAGCTCAACGTGGTGCTTGCCGGTGCAACTTGGCTGGAGCCTAATCCAATTGACCGCTGCTTCACGGACGGCAACCTTGTGACTGGTGCAGCCTGGCCCGGGCACCCGGAGTTCATTTCCCAGCTCATGGCTTTACTCGGCATCAAGGTTTCCTTTGCATAGTGTGTTCCCATGGTTCCTGGACGCAAGGTAGTATCGCTTTGGGCTTTTCATACATGCAGATATATACTGTGCTGCACTGTACCGTACATCTGCTATCTGTACCTCACCTCCTTGGAGTTTTGAGACTGTAGTTCGTCTGTCTGTAACTAATGCTGCGGCACCGTTTCTGCTGTGTTTTGCGCTTGAAATAAATAATGAAGGTTTATGTGTTATTTTCACCGTCTCAAAATCTTGTCGGTCTCTGGTTTTGACTGCCAGAAGCCCGAAGCCAATTTGACTGGTCCGTCTTGGAAAAGCCGCTTTTCATGGATGGAGAACCCACTTGCTCAGATGCCGAGTGGATAGTTCGCGTCCCTGTCCACACTTGCTACCTCCCCATGAATGGATAGTTCCCGTCCTTCATTGCCATCGCTGTTGCCCTCAGATCCAGGGTGGGCCTTCGCCGTCGTCAGCCTTCATCGCGGCCACCACGCGTCCTCCTCGATCTACAACGTCCACCTTCTCCGGCCTCGTCTTTTGCGTCGTCCAGTCTTGCCGTGTTGTCCTGGATCTACACCTGGCACCACGTCCCTATCCATCTTCGATCCCCATCTTCTGCAACGTCTGACGCCATGCCAAATTCGGTCTCGCGTCGCCTCTCCGACCTGGCATTCGCAGGGTGCATATGCGAAATCCCACATTGCACCTTAAATTGGTTGTTAGTTCAGTTTGATTTGTGACTTCTTCTGAATCTACCCACAAATTTACTGGCTGCTTATTACTTCATGCATACACATGCCATTTCTTCATGTCTGTCACATGCTAATAGATAGCTAGGTCATACTCGAACATTGCAAATTAGGATGAGACGGCAACCAGAGTATTCATTGAGATTTGCATTGAGGAGGTTGAAGCGGACAACATGCGTCAGTTGTCTGATTGCAAAAGGGTACCGCAACCTCCTTAGAAAGTTCAATGAGCGCATGTGTCGACAGTACACCCGCAAATTAATGAAGAATAAATGGGATAGCTTAAAAAGGGATTTGGCCAATTAGAAGACCCTGAATATGAGAGCTACCAGTCTAGGAATCAATCCTAACACATTAGCATTGCTGCGGACAATGACTGGTGGCAACAGCAAGTGAAGGTAAGTCGTTTTGTTTCTTTGAAACCTTTTTTTTTGTCGAGGTTGCCTTTTGATTGAGAAATTGTTGACACTCAGTTGCAATGTGTGGTTGCTGACCTGGTAAAGGAAGAAATGCCAGCCCTAATGTAGTTAGCTGAAGAAAAGTGGAGCTACAGAGGGGACCGACGAGCAATACTACACTAAGCAACCTTTATGGAGACAGGGACATGTCCAAGAACCTGCGAAGGACAGAAAGAAGAGGATATGAGACCAATGCTTTATGTTTCGGTGCCAACTGTGCTGTCTGTCATTTTAGTTTTGTGAGCTTCATTTCATCGTGTGTTTACTTATCGCAAGACATATTTTTTTGTTATTTGCTAAAGTGTTGAACTTGTTTCGGCTATGTTCATGTGTGGATGATACTAGTTTAATGTTGTGGCTTGCTTCGTGCTTGCATTTTTGTTATGCAAATCGGTGGTTCTCGATCGTCTCTGTTGCATATGTTCTAATGCATGCATGACTTATCTGTGCAAATGATGTGGTGTGTGTGTTCCTGTTTCATAGATGAAATAGAGGAACCTGAGGCTGAACCCATTGTCAACGATGCTACCTCGAGCTCCAGTGCATCGGACTTCCAGGCCGCATACGCCCTCTTCGCCCTATGGGGCGACGTCGATGCAAGCTCGTCTAGGAGGCCCAAGTCCATTCTAGACATGTCTGGAATACAGTGGGTAGAGCAACAGTTGAGGGACCTATGGCTTTGTAGGGAGGTGTTCAGAATGGGAAGGTCAGCGTTCTATGCCCTACATAGCACTTTAGTGCAAAACTATATCTTCAGTCTACTTCCCAAACGAGCTCAAAGGAAGCACTAGGAATGTTCCTGTGGGTCTACGGTGCACCGCAATCGATTAGACAAGCAACAAAACGCTTTTCTCATTCCGATAGAACCATCAATGAAATGTTTTTAGATGTTCTGGAGTGCGTTGACAAGATGGGGAGGGACAACATAACATACCCACAAATTCGAGCTTTGCTTTTTGTCCATCCAAGACTGATGGAGGCAAGATTTCACCCCTATTTTATAAACTGCATTGGTGCAATTGATAATACGGATGTCCTTGTCACTGTGCAAAAGCACCTGTAGTAGATGCACCGCAACTGCCATGTCTATATGAGTCAGAACGTTGTTGCATTACAATATGTGATTTTGATATGTGGTTCACCTTTGTGTGCACCGAATGGCCTGGGTGCACACACAACGCACGCATACTGCGTGCCACGATGGTGACATTCGCACACAGGCTCCCTCACCCGCCATAAGGTACTCAAATTTGATAAGTTAAGTTTGAAACTTGCAAGTTGTACTGTGCTAACTACTTGTGCTACAGGGAAGTACCACCTAGTGAACTTTGGATATCCCAACCAGGAAGGGTGCCTAGCTCCATACAAGAACTAGAGGTACCACGTACTAGAGTTCGGTCCTAGTCGTCGGCCAGTTGGATTGAAGGAGATATTCTATTATCACCACTGGTCTCTATGAAATGTCATTGAACACGCGTTCAGTGTTTGGAAGAATACAAATGGTGTATCTTACTTAATGTTCTTAGCTATAGCATTAAGAATCAGAAGAAAATTATCATAGCTACGATGACTCTGCACAATTTCATCATCAACAGTTGGATGGTGATTTTGAGAGCTTCTACGTTGATGACGACTACGTTGATGGTAAGGCTGGCGACACTGATCCAGTGCCTCGTCTTGGCGGGTTTGACAAAGGTATGAATGAGCTCTGGGATGCTATTGCAGCGGTGCTGCTGGCATGTGTATTCAAGTTGATGATGTACAATACCTTGTAATGTACTATTAGGAAATGTGTTATCAAACTTATACTATATTGTAATACATTATGTGACACTATTATATTGTAATGTACGATGGTATGTAATGCAGTGTTAGAAAATAAGGAAATGCTAGCGTCCGGACGTCTGATCCGAGCACTAACTCCGTACGCTCGGCTGCAACATTTGCGACCATGTTTGCAACATTTTGTCTATATTTTTGTTGCAACATTTTTCATTTCATATATGCAATATTTTGATTTCATGTGTGCAACATTTTGAGTTAATGTGTGCAACATTGATATTTTTATTTGATTTCATGTGTGTAATTTTTTTTTATTTCATATGTGTGCAATATTTTTATTTTATGTATACAATATTTTGATTTTACGTGCGCAATATTTCGACTTCATGTGTGCAACATTGATATTTTTATTTGATTTTATATGTGTAACCTTTTTATTTTATATGTACAATATTTTGATTTTATGTCTGCAATATTTCGATTTTATGTGTGCAGCATTGAGATTTTATATGTACAACACTGAGTTTTTTATCAGTTGTTTTTGTTGCATATATAAAATCGAAATGTTGTATACATGGTTGGAAAATATTGCAACGGAGCGTACGTCTGGACGCCAGTAAATCCTTTAATGAAAAATATCGTAGGAAACACGTATTATACTGTAATTCAGTCAATGACGTACGATAGACTGCAGTGCAGTGCGAGATGTGCCGGCCGTGGCCACCCGTTCCGCACTTGCACACGCCAAGTACCTTTCTCGAGCCGTCAAGCTCGTTCGTGCTGTGCAGGATGTGACGCTCGCGCGGTCTGCCGTCGCTCGTCCACGAACAATGGCCGTCGCGCCGCCCGTACGGGACTGCCTCGCCACCCTTGTTGCCACAACCAGTTTGCTCCGCGCCCCGCGCACGGCACTAGACACCGCTGACGCGCGGGCCACTGCTCCAACCCCGTGCGCGCCGTTGGTTGCTAACGCTAGCTCACCGGCTGCCCGGCCGCGGATCACTACGGCACGGCCGACCGACCGCGCGCGCGGCTTCAGTCGCACTTCTCGCGCGCGTCCGCGCGGCCCCGCGGCCGGTTGCCGAGCCTAGTAGCTACGTCGTTGGACATGCCGCGCGCGACGCGATTGCGGGCCGTTCGTCTGCACTGCCCTCTCTCACTGTGGCCACAGCGATGATCTGAGCGCCAGTTCTTTAACGTCTTTTAAAAGCGGGTTTTAATTTTTGTTACAGTATCTAATTTTTAAATAGAGTATTTTTTTTATAAGACGGAGTCTACAAGTTAATTATAGTACAAGTTAAAAGTTCAACATTTGTATTAACCAAAATTGCAAATTAGTATCTCTCTCCGTAATATCTGTTACAAACAGCTAAAATTTAAAAATTTCAACCAAAAATCATAAACCGCAACTATATCAAACACCCTGAATATCCCTAGCCACGCGCCAACTCTCGTAAATGGCGGTGGGCGTCACAGCGTGCTGCTAGAAGTGGTGTGTACACCTATACTTGGCTAGAGAATCCGCTGCTTGAACATCTCAGCCGATCGACTTAGTTCAATGAACAGACGGCCAGCGTTAATTACCAGCGTAATATTTGTTACATTGTTAATTTACCTGCAGCTTCGTCTGTTTTCTGTAGTACACGGCCACAAATGCACTAGTACGATAAGAATAGGCGTCTCCTCTCGAAAGAAAGCGTAGGCGTCGGCAGCATGGGCATAATTAAACACTGACAACACAAACCATTGCATCGTTGCATGCTTGCTACGGTGACCAAAGGTGACACCGTGATAGCCGCAATTGCAACAGCGGCCGGATTAGCTCAAACAATGCATCTGGCCTCCCCCTTTCTTCCACCCCATCTTGCTCGCGTCAATGCTTTATGTATAATGTTACTAGTACTTGGAATGAAGCTGGAACGAAATCAGTCTTCCAAAAAAAAGCTGGAAAGAAATCAGGTGGGGACTTCCCCTGTTGCCCCACCGTCGCACAGTTAAAAGGACACGGGCATAACATATAAGTAGCTACTTCCCTACGTTCTATAATCTATTAAGTTAAGAGTTTTGTTAAATATCATCCAGATATTTTCTTTCAAACTACCATTCAGATTTAGAACTGTTGAATTAAATATCCAATGGCCATGAATTCTTCTCCCTCCCCCTTAATTCTGCCCTCTCCCCTTGAAAAAAAACCCCCCTCTAAAAACAAGGGGCCCTTTGATCTCTAATCCCAGAGTCACCAATTTGAATAATAGTTAGAAAGAAAACATTTAGATAATATCTAGACACTCTCTTAAGTTAATAGTATTAAGTTTCATGCACCAGCCAGTTCACCCAAAAGCTTAAGCTGATGAGGGAAAATGGGCAATTCACTTATACTTCAACACTCCCCCTCACGTGTAGGCTTCCTTAGGCCTAATACGTGGAATAGAAGTGGATTGCAATTAATTTTTTTAATTGCGTCAGCCAGATCTTGAACTCGAGACCTTTTGGCTCTGATACCATATTAAGTTTCATGCACCAGTCAGTTCACCTAAAAACTTAAGTTGATGAGGAAAGATAAGCAATTCACTTATACTTCAACAAATAGAACCATAAAAGCTTCGTCTAAAAAAAAGAATCAGGAAAGCTTACAGGGCTTCTAATTAGCATTCCACTAAGATCGAGCCACACAGTGACAGAAAGCATAGTAGCATACGAACCTTCCTGGCATTCTAAAAACAATTGAGTCAAGATACCAAGGAGGCATAACGCCGCACACCATAACACACACACGTACAAAATTTTTTGCAGTACCATTCAAGTTTGACATGGCACATCTGATCTAAGTGCAGGGGTCGGTCAGTTATGGTTTAGGTCGATGGCAGGTAAAGCGCATCACATGTAGCACTGCACTGCCGATGGAAAAGCAGAGGAAGGTAGCTAGCACTTGGAGCGCAGCAGCAGCTAGCGCCCCGGCGGCTGCATGCTTTCCGGTCATGCCAATATCAAAACAAAATTGCATTTGTGCACACGCCATGATGAGACGACCACTGCCGAGCCCTCCCTATCTGCCGCGGCACGCCCGTTCTTATCCGTCTCACGCGACAATCCACAAACACAAACTTATCTCAGCATGCAGATACGATCGCCTCTTTACCTAATGTTCTCCGGTTGTTAATTAAAACTAGCAAGGTGATCGGTGCACTTACGCAGATATCATCTTTAAAACACGTTTAAATGAATTAACAATACATATGTAATTTTGTCTTTTAAAAAATAGGTTGCTACATAAATTTATTTGTGATGTTTTAATAATATATACTATAAGAGAGAGAAAATATTGTTGCAGAACTTCATTTATGATATTTTAATAATATATATTATAAGAGAGAAAATATTGTTGCAGAACTTCATTTATGATATTTTAATAATATATATTATAAGAAAAAAATACTCACTTTGTTCCTCTATACTTGTCAAATATGACCAAAACTTTCTTCTCTAGATACTTTTTGACGAAAATACTTGCATAGCAAACAATAAATATAGCATTACATAACATTTTTTTATTTATATCATCATTATTTTTCATTATTGTAATGTTTGTCTATACTTACAAGCTCATAACCCACATCATATAGTTTACATCGGTATAGCCAAGAAAACACTCGTTAATAATCTTACTCTCAAACCCTCAATCCTGTGGAGGTCTACCAAACAAATGGTCATAATGTTTTTGTTTTTGTGAAAATTTTTAGTAATTATTTTTTCTTAGCGATTGTAAACTTCATGTCATAGATTTTTATTATATAATAGATTTAGATTCCAAATCTATATATATACAAATCAAATTTGTTATCTTATTTTATTTTTTCTCAAATTAGAATATTTTTGTAATTTTAATTCTGAATAAAACCAAAATTTCTATTTTCACTTAGTTCAAAATTAAAAAACAAACGCTAATTTTCTTTGACTTTTATTCTAAATTTGCATATTTTTGTATTGCACTTCTTATAGACTTTCTTTTTTAGTTTTATGTTGAAATTTGTTTATAAATCCAGCTGCTAATTTTTATTTTGAATTTATGTTATTTCTTATAGTATTTGATACGAACTCTTTCTTTAATCTCAAGTTTATTTTTATTTAATTTGGAATTTTAGGTTTAGGTAGATACAAATCTAACTACTAATTTTCATCTAATTTCTATTCTAAATTTAGCTATGTAGTGGTTTTTATTTGGAGTTCACATTAAAATCAAATTATTGCTTTTCTTTTATTTTCTCTACATACATGTATTGAATTTATTGCTTTGAGACAATGATTAGAGGTAATTTAGCTATTTTCACTATCTCCTTGGTCTATGTGCTAATAAGAAATTTATCTTATAAACTTGAACGAAGGGAGTACCTAATTTTTAACTTTAGCATTTTTTTCCCTTTGCAAGGGACGTGACAGCTACATGTCTAATTTAGTAAAACATACATTCGTGTATGCGTATTTAAGGAATTTGTGTCGAAGGAAGCCGGAACTAACGCTATCTACACCTATTTGTATGTGTTGTAGACAGCCATTCCTTTGGGTCAATTGGGTTCACAGGTTTTACAAAAAGACCTAATTAATACAAAAATTTATACATAAACCCATAAAAGTCTAAGTATCTTGCATTACTTGACTCCATAGGGTCACTGGTTGTAGAGCAGATATGAGAACTCTACCTTCGATTTAACGTCCACCAAATACTCGTAGATGAAGGATATCACAGGATGAATTGGAGACCCGAACGAATCGAGGTTGTCGGCCCTGATCAACTCGGCTTCGGCTTCTGGCTTCTGGCTTATTTTTTACTATTCATAAGTTTCGTCTTTTTTTGAACTTTTAGCTTTTTGTTGAGCTTTTTTGCCGGTTCTTTTTTCCCCGTATTTGTTTGTATTATACGTAATGGGCTAACATATTTTTTTATATTTTTAATTTTTTAAATTTAATTATGCTAAATAAGCCTCTGTCAGCTACAGTACTTTTTTCAGCCAGCTACAGTGTTTTCAGCCATAAGCCATGAGCTTTTCAGCCGAACCGATCACCACCTGATTTATACATGTTTGAATACTGGAGATCGTGCCAATGGCTCCCACCGGCAAGTGGGCCCTAGGACCGCTGTCATCGTTGACTCGTGTCAGCCAGGCTGTGATCTTGTTCTAAGACTTATTTCTTAATAAAGATTATCTCCTCTTCTAAATTAAAAAGAAATATATTTTTAAGTAATAATATCTTAGTAATGATTATCATCTCTTTTAAATTGAGAAGAAACATATCTTTAAGCAATAACACCCGACGGTTGCTATAATTTTACTTAATTAAGGACTAGATGTTTTGCTTTTTTGTGAGTATTTCTAGTATTTTCTTTTTGTCTTAGAGATTTAAAATACCTGTTATTGATTTTTAGTAATAGATAGATAGATGCATAAGAAAGCATTTATTCATAGGAAGTGATGTTCGATTTAGGGGAAAAGATGAGGTAGCTGGAAAGGAACGAATGGACAGAAATCTTCAGAACTTCTGTAATATTCACCCACACCATTATTCACGGCTGCTAACATTTCGTTCGTTCGCACATAGGGGTCCTACTGCTCTGACATTGGAGCTTTTAACACCGGTCCATGGGACTGTTTTTTTAGCCGAAGTTTATGGTTTTTGGGTGTGGTTTGTGACTTTTAGACTGTTCGTATAAGAAATTACAGAGTAACAGAAACTCACATGCAGTTTTTGTTGATATAAATAAAGTTGGTACAATATGTACTATAATTAACTAATAGATATTATCTTAAAAAGATACTTTGTTTAAAAACTAGTTAATATAGAAAAATCAAAAATTGAAAAAGAACGGGACTTATGTCTGTTGCATATAAATAATCCTCATATATCACACTTGAGATGTTACACTAGTGACTGTAGAAATCAATCACCTGGCAGACTGGCAGCTAAGCTACCGAAAGCCCTAGCGTTCGGAATCATACCCTATACAAAGCCCGGGGGTTCCCGGCCGCTGAGGGCGTCCACGTCGCCCCCAGCGCTCCCTCGGCCGGCGCGTGGCGGCCGAAATTTGCGTACTGTCGGGGGAGCTGTTTTGCGAAAAAGTCCCCGCGTTTTTCTGAAATTACATAAAGGTCCTTGGTTCTCGCGAAAAGGTCCCTGCCAGTTTTTTCAAGCCCTTCCACTTTGCAGGATAGCCCCCCGTGGTTTCTAAATTACGTACGGGTCCTCGTTTATTACGTACATGCCCTCGGTTTTTTACGCAAAAGACCTTCGACTTTTTTGAAAATACACATGTGCCCTCGATTTTTTTTCCAGTTTTTTCCAGCCCCTCCACTTTGCAGGATAGCGCCTCGCGGTTTCTAAATTACGTACGGGCCCTCGTTTATTACGTACAGGCCCTCGATTTTTTACGAAAAAGACCTTCGACTTTTTTTAAAATACACATGTGCCCTTGATTTTTTTAATTTTTTAAAAAACTCCTCACGAATTATCGCCTCTTTCACTTCGGTACACACGGTGGCTGGCGCGGCGTGGCGCCGCGCCTACGAGGCTAGTATCCTGACATTATGAAGGTACACATGCATCATAGATCAGTGCCAGTGGGTCACCGGTGGATGCCATGACCCATGAGATGGTTCAGACGGATCTCTGTTCACTCATCAATCAGAGAATTCACGGGCTGAAGCAACGAAATATCTTGTCACGAATCATACCCCTAGTAAAGCCGGGGGGGTTCCGCCCCCCGCGCCGAGCCACGTCCCCCCCCCCCCCCCCCCCCCGCGCTCCCCCCGGCCGGCGCGTGTCGCCCGTTTTGGCGTACGGCCGGGGGAGGCAATTCCCTCCGGGTTTTCGGAAATTACGTAAAGGTCCTTTTTTCTCGCGAAGAGGTCCCTGGATTTTTTCGAAAAAACCCCTGCAAGTTTTTTTCCTACAAAATTTTTTGATTGCGCCCCGCGGGTTTCCAGAATTACGTATAGGTCCTTATTTACTTACGTACAGGTCCTTACAGGTCCTCGGTTTTTTACGAAAAAGACCTTCGGTTTTTCCTAAATTACGCATGTGTCCTCGATTTTTTTATTAAAGCCCTGCAGATTGTCGTCTCTTTTACTTCGGTCCACACGGTGGCTGGCGTGGCGTGGCGCCACGCCTACGTGGCTAGTTGTATAGATGCACCGGCCATTGCATTATCGCTAGAGTAGTTGTTGAGTTAAATAACTCATATCTAGTTTTTTACGATTTAGAAAATATGCTATAAAGAGTCTAGATGAATTTTATTGGAATTAGAACTTACACTTTTATTTGGATTAGCGTTTCTACTCTAAATTAGTGACATGCTAAGAAAAACTATATAAACCATGGAGTGACCGTGGAGAAGAACTAAGCAACTAAGCAATCAAGTCTACTCATCCAAAGCAGAGAACGCACAAGAGAATTAGAGATTAGGATATTCTTTAGCACTAGATTCTTGTATAGAGCAAATATCTGGGGTCTTAAAAAATTCGAGAGGGTTGTGAGTGAGCGAAAATCGCTTGTACTCTTTTAAGATTGTGTTTAAGGAATTTATGGTCGACTTTGCCAAATACTAACCTCTCGCAGTTCGTCATTGCTCATTTCAGTCGCTCATCATAGAAGCTCATTCTCGCGGTCGTCGCTCAAAATTAGAAGTGCGTAGCTCATTATTTCGTATGTAGTTATACGCTTGTAATCACTGACTTATAATATGTTGCTGTCATTATCAATCTTCGCACTAATATTTTGCCTATCCCATTTGTTGCAAGGTACTCTCAAAATTAAGAATGCGTAGCTAATTATATTGAGAAGGCAGTGCATAACTCATTAGGTACACGACAGTGTTGATTGTTTCTCCCGAAAGATATGTAATTTTTTATGGTATACTTTCGACGTTATTCCCGTAGTCATAATCATAATTGTTGTTATTTAGTTAGTCATAATTAATGTAGTTTGTATTATAAAGTAGGTTTACTGTCATTATTAATCTTCGCACTAATATTTGGTCTGTCATATGTATTGGAAGGTATGGTTTTATCAAAGCTTCTCGAATAGTTGTACGATGAGAAACACCGTTGCCACTCATGGATGACGGGTGATGCAGCTGGCCCTTCACCCTTCAAGCTGCCGGGAGGAGGGATCTGTGGGCGCTAGACAAGCGCCACGTTCCAACCCTGCAGGCCACAAGCTTATTGCCCTTTACGAGGCTGGTACCCCTAGTCTGGCTATCTGCTACATGCTTGTGCAGCTGTGGAGTTGGGAGCACTTCCTTATCAGACGTTCGACCATCTTGATGCCAGTGCACCCGTTCAGCAAGTTTGCTGACCTAACAAATGGGCCCACTATGGCCATCCAGTGGACTACTGCCCGTCTGCACTGGGCGAAGGGCAAACCGTCGAGGTGCTACTTACTATGGCACAATGAGTTCGAGTCATTGCATGACAGCGACATTATATGGGGTCCATGGACTGTAGATTTTGTGGATCGTGTATCGTCGTAGGCTTGTCCCTGCAATGCCTAGAGGACGCGGAGTTATGAGCGACGACACACTATCTGGTGTTCTTATTTATGGTGGAGACTTACGCGCCACAGCGTGTGATACGACAGTTCGGTTTGCACCAGGCCGTGCCCCTTCTGGACGGCAGGTTCCTACCGCAAGCCATATACCGGTCAATCAAACTCCATCCAACTAATGTGTATACTTTATATGTCTTGCTATATAATGTCAATGATTCTGGAAATGCAGATGATCAAGGGTTGGTCGGCATGGTATGGACTGGCATGCACTACAGCAATAGTAGACGACGGCATGTACGGATAGGGCGCACCTCAATGTCATCATGGAGCAGCGTCCGTACGACGACCAGACGTACGATGGCATGACAACGTAAGACAGTTCTAATTTCTTATCATTTCATTTAAGAAATTCATACTGATCGTTATTGAACCTGTTTCATATGTCACTTCAGCTGAAGCGGGAGCAACGCATCGCAAGGGCGTTCGAGCCCACCATCACCAACCCAAAGACACCACCGGTCCTGCAGAATACTTTGAAGTATATCTTAAAGCAGGCCAAAAAATAGTGCACAACCTAAACTACGGCCATTCCACGGATTGCACTGTGCACATAAGCCACTCAGTAGTGGCACCATGCTCACCCGCTAGGTCATCACGACCTAGCAAGTCCAGCCGACCATCGCAATCTACTGATTCTGGCTGGCGTCGTAATACTAGCCGCCGATCATCTGTGCGCCGTATCGACGAGGAGGTAACTTATGTACAAGCCTACATTTTATTTTCCTATTAGGCCTTGCATTCCACTAACATCATGGCATTCTCCCACCGCAGGTCCGTCGTCGAGATGCATTACTTTTGACGTCCGCACCACTTGCATAGACTACCGCTCCCCGTTCTTCATATTCACTACACATTCGGGGGGTATGAGATTCGCATTGTACATCTGGATATTTATTGTGACTAATATCGTTTCATCTTGCAGTCTCTAATTCAACGTGGGGGTGACGACGAGTCCACCGATGACGATACATGCCTCTCAGATGTTTCAGCGTACGCAGGGTAGAGCTCAGCGTTCACAGCATACTTAGGGTTTGGACACTTCGGTGGGCAGAACACCTTCGGCTTTGCTGCCACGTCGTACGGTCAAGACGAGAGCTCCTTTGCACCATGAGGGGATTTCTACAGTCCTTTGTTCACGATATTATTGCGGGCGACTTGCAGTTTGGCATGTCTTAGCCGGAGGACATCGACCCTTGTTAGACCCAGCCTACTGTACCTAAGCCTACTGGATCACTGCCGGCAACTGAGCAAACAGAACGGTCTCCATACCTCCATCAACCTGAGACGCAACCTTGGACCAACCAACGTATCCCACGGGACATGCTCGTACTCAACGGAAGACAAAACCACATACGGGGAGGTAGATGTGGCGAGGAGGTAGTAGTGGCTCAGATGAGTGAGTCATATCGCATCCAGTGTGATACATTTTTTTACTACTGCATTTACTTTTACTTGTACAAGTATTCCTAATGTATAAAAGTTTAGAAAATCATGAAATATTCATAAATTCACGATTAAATTAACCCGAATAAACGTGGTCAATTTGGACTATATAAAATTCCTAAAAAAATTACACAATAACTATGACTGTGTCGGAAAGCTTCACATAAAATTTTATAATGTTTGGAGCTCGTTTGCTATATGTGAAATCTCATACAAATATCAAAAGTGTATGAACTTTTGAGCAACATTCACAATGGATAAAATTACCCAAAAATTACATTGTCAAGCACGTTATGTCGGAAGGTTGTACATAAAATTTCATAATTTCTTGAACTAATTTGATATATTTGAAAATTCAAACAACTACTAAACGAAAAAAATTAGGGCAGATAATTAAGCCTGTTTAATCACCTGCCGTCTCCTCACCAGGCGGCAAGCGCTTGCCGGCGGTGGCCCCCCACGCGTCGTCTTGTCAGCGCTGTCGCCCGCCAATGAACGGCAAAAATGATATTTTTATAAATACAATATATATACTGCTACTTTTATAAACGCCATCGTCAACGTACCAAATCCGCTAAAAAGTTCTTAGAGTGCGCCGGTGGTCAAGCCGTTCCACATACTAGCTGGCTCGTTAGAGCGAGAGCATACGACGCGCAATAATCGAACAACCGAGGGACCGAAACGCGAAACGACCACTTCTGTATAAACCGCGGCGCCATCCCCGCCCGCCCCGCACCAGGCAGAGTCATAACTAACCCAACCCTCCTCCTCCACCACCGCTCGGCTCGCGCGGTGGGCTTCGTGGCTCCGCGTGAGGGAATCGCCGGTGTGGGGCCGGCGGCGGCGGTGGCGGGTCTCGCCGTCGACGAGTTGGTTCGGGTATGAGAGGGTTCCATGCGGCGCCGAGCCGCCGACCACCGCTGCCAGCGTCCCCTGTTGCGGCTTCATGGACGGCCTCCTCATCTTCGTCTTCTACCTCTCGCTTCCTATACGTGGCGGCCGCGACCACTTGTTAATCTCCACCTCGTCTAACTGTTAGCCTCCGCCGGCCGATCGATCTCGCCACGCACACTCTGCGCTCTGATTCCGACCTCTCTGTTTCGATACTATTTTCCCCGCCATCGCCGTCGTCGAACGCAATTCGGATCGGGGCCGTTTCACTTGCCCGCGTCAGAGGATGGACCAGCCGCCTAATGGCTTCGCCGCCGGAGGTGCGCGTCCGATCAAAACACTCCCCCTTTTTTTCCTCCTCAGAAGTTATTGTTTCGTGTGTAATTTTGCAATTTGGTGTGTTTAGTGTTGCGTACTTGCGTTAGGTGTAGAGAAATTTACATTCCACCATGCATTCAGATCTTCTGTGCAATTTTAAATTGTTTCAAGTGGTATGGGCGAGTTAGGGGGTGTTTGAGACTGCTCCACAAACTCTGCTCCACAAACTCTACCGTGGAGCAGCTCCACAAAAAACCTGGAGTTTGTGGAGCACCCCTTTAGGTGCTCTCACAACTCCAACTTTTTTTCCTCGAACAGAGTGCGTGGAGCTGAACCTGTTTGGCTAAAAAACATGGAGCGAAGCTGAAAAACGTGGAGTGGAGCAGTCCCAAACACCCCCTTAGTACTAAGTAAAACTAAGTTGATTGCGTTACGCGAGACGTTGTTGTCATGGATTGGCGTCCCAATCTTAATTGACTGTATCTAACTTTAGTGGCTTCTCCAATGCTAAAAGGCAAAAATGACAGGGCTTATGGTTACACTCCAAACAATAAATAATAGGGCTACCGGTGAATCGGGAGGGGTATTCGAAGCTTAGAACTCAAAGGAGGAGAGAGGGGTAGAATGTGCTGTTTTAAATAACACACGGAAAAATAGAGACAAGAGATACGGATTTTTACGTGAAAAACTTTTGCGGGAAAAAAAACCACAGACACTTAAAGGCAAATCATTATAATGAGGAGAGATTATAATGGAACGCTTGCTCTTGAGCACATCTCTTTTTATTGACTACTAGGTACATATATATAGGGCGAGAGAAAAGAGTCCCACACGGAGAGAAAATTGAATCAGAGTTGGTTGCTATAGATTAACACCACGTCTAATACAACCTGTGCATAGCCCAGACACCTTTTATGCCACGTCTGGCATGAGGCGATGAAGTGTCCTACACGAACACGATATGAATTTGGATCAACTTTAACAATCTCCACCTTGAGACGAATTTCCTCAAGTAGTCGAAGAATGTGATAAACTCCTCTAATGTAAATTAGCATGAACACTTTATGTGCCGAAAGTCTATCGGACTAATCTTCAAACAGAAAGACTGGAACAGTCTTGTCGAAACGCTTCTTACGAAGCAAAATTGAGTAAACCACCAGCAGGTCTGAACACACAGCTATTAACAAAGTAGACGAACAAATCTGGATCTTCAACAATTCATAACCCCAGCAAAGTCTGAGTCTGTGCAACTGATCTCCTGAAACAAATGCT
The DNA here is from genome assembly GCA_017311315.1 of Dendrocalamus latiflorus. NCBI lineage: Eukaryota > Viridiplantae > Streptophyta > Magnoliopsida > Poales > Poaceae > Dendrocalamus > Dendrocalamus latiflorus. Next base: position 1,486,563 of record CM029627.1, read on the forward strand.
CAATCGTCAAGTAGCATAAGCCAAAACATTACTTGTGGCATGGATAGATAGCAAGGAACTCATATCATGGAATTTGGTATGCTCCACCTGGAACACAAAACTCAGCAAGCAACATTTATTGTAAGAACAACTCTTCAATAAGAAAGATTGGAACAGTCTTATTGCACGTGTAAATATCACGTACGTCAAACTGTCGACTTCAAAAGTAATTGAATTACATGACATTGTTGAAACTGCTCTTGTAAAATTGTTTGGATGAAAGAAACTCTTATGCTGTCAATAGAGAATAAACTGCGGTAGACTCTCATATCGAGCTGCGACAACTGGAAGACGTTGCAGTATCCACATAAAAATAAAACTCCTTCTTGCACTTAAATCCTTCATCTCAAACTGAAATTGGGAGCAAAATCTTCACTTTCAAACATCAAAACTCTAGAGAATATTATGCTAGCTGCCATCGGGGTGTTATCAAATGGTGAATAAAACACCAAATTTAGTTGTTCCCACAACTGACATTATTTTTTTAAATCTCCTCGATCAAGCGTAGCTCAATTAACTCATTGTAGAAAAGCCTACAACTCCACCTTAGACTCTTCTTCTGCAGATCTTACCGTAGTAACTCATAGAAGACAATGGATCATCGATGGAATCGCCAATTAATGTTGGCTTACCTAGCACTAGAATAGTCATTGAGATAGAGCATTGAGAATAGTCATTGAGATAGAGCATGGAACAATGCTCAGGATGGGGTGGGTCAACGCCGAATTGAAGTCAAGGCTCGGAATAGAGTCGAAGCGAGTCGAATTGATGAGTTGAAGCTGCTGAAAAATCTCTTGGTAATCTCTTCGGGTACGTGTAGCAAATCTCGCCGAAAATTCACACAATCCAGATTCTGTTCCTTCGTTTCTAAAGCCGGCGAGATGTCGGCGATCTCTCGCGCGATCCGGGCCTGCGCCGCCGCGTCCCGGAGGAACTTGGCGGCGGCATCAGCGAAGGAGGTGCCCGCGGCGGGGGTGAGGGCGGCGGCGGCGGTGCCGGGGTGCCGGGGGCGGGATACGGAGGACGGGAAGCGCGTGCAGTGGGTGTTCCTGGGCTGCCCCGGCGTGGGCAAGGGTACCTACGCCAGCCGCCTCTCGCAGCTGCTCGGCGTGCCCCACTCCCCCAACAATAGGATCAGAATTGCAATTTGAATTCATTTAATATTCGTAGGGGACTATCTCTCATGTCTGGGGGTCATCATAGAACACAAAATGATGCAAAAAATGGAGGGTCTTTAATTTCATTGATCAGCCGAGTTAATTTTGGTGACCTCAACTGAATCACGTTAGGGTAGATGCCAAAAAGTGATGCCGATCATCAATAATCCAGAAACAAAGAATATTACAAATAAAGAATATGCTGCTGCATCGGTTTGTCCAGACTGCTGAGCATCGAATAATTCTAGGGGCCATTCAGTTTGATATAATTCCAATATTACACTTTCTTGTCACGAATCAACTGGAAACAATAAATCACTCTTGACATATATTCCTGAGGTGTTCTATCTATAGAAGACAGTTCTATTCAGCTGGCCATTCATATGATAGAGCAGCCAACTTCGTCCAGTTGGAAATTTGACAAACAATTGCCAATTGGTCAGTAAAAATTAATACAGAGATAGCGACACGGAACAGAGCTTTTGATATGTGCTTATGCAGGTAGATGGTTGAGAAATATGCGATACTAGTTTAATTTAATGCTTTATTGGTTTTGAGATGTCATGATCTTAATACAGATACAGTTCTTAAGCACTAAATACCTTCTATGTTTGCATCCAGGTCTTTTTGTTCAGCACATTGATGGGCAGAACGCTTCTCCCCCTTCTGTCATTGTGATTGGTGGAGGGATTTCAGGCATTGCAGCTGCTCGTGTGTTGTCTAATGCTTCATTTAAGGTAAATACTGTCACTGTCCAAAAGCAGTAAGTATAATTGGTGTTTTGATGCCAGGCCCCCTTGTACTTAGTGAAGTTACACACCTACAGGTCACATTATTAGAGTCGAGGGACCGACTTGGTGGCCGTGTGCATACTGACTACTCTTTTGGCTGCCCAACTGACATGGGAGCATCTTGGTTAGTTGCATACCAGAACTAGTATTTAGTTCTTTTTCTCCACCTTGCATTGAGTTTGATACAGAGTGATCTCATGGTTTTATCATGTGATTCAGGTTGCATGGTGTATGCAATGAGAATTCATTGGCACCATTGATCAGGCAGCTTGGGCTTAGATTATATCGCACCAGTGGTGATAACTCTGTGTTGTATGACCATGATTTGGAGAGGTAATTCGTAATCCATAATGGGCTATGTGTATGCTCCTCCCTTAGCTTGATTGGCTTTCTTTCTCTTACAGTTGTTGTTTTTGTTTATTTAGCTACGCTCTCTTTGATAAGGATGGTCGTCAAGTTCCCCAGGAGATAGTAACCAAAGTCGGGGAAACATTTGAGAAAATTCTTAAGGAGGTACTGCAATCATTTGCATTTACATGTTATCTGTTCAATGTTTTTATGAAACAGTTATGAGCTTACTTCTTGTTAATATTGCAGACGGTGAAAGTAAGAGATGAAAATGCAAATGACATGCCTCTTATTCAAGCCATCTCAACTGTGCTTGACAGGAATCCAGATCTAAAGTAAGTGGAATATAGCATCTGCCTAGTTCTGGAATGATGATGTATTAATGCAGGCGTGGAATGTTTAATGATGTGCACTTACCTTTACAGGCTGGAGGGTTTGCAATATGAAGTATTGCAGTGGTGCATTTGTAGATTGGAGGCATGGTTTGCCACAGACGTGGATAATATATCTTTGAAAACTTGGGATCAGGTATGTAATAGGGACTATTTTAAATATTCATATGTACATATAGAGCAATTGTACTATTCAGAAAGCATTCTGTTGGATAAATTGCTTTGTCGAACCCCACTTGCCACTTGCCAGGTCAGCAGAGAAATGCATGCTGACGTGAGTTACACAGGTGCACATTTACGCTACAACAGTGTACTGAGCTTTGCAAATTTACAGGGACATGTTCTCACTGGTGGACATGGGCTTATGGTGCACGGCTACGATCCTGTTATCAAAGCTCTCGCTCGAGATCTTGATATCCACCTGAACCATAGGTATGCAGCAACATATCCTCATGGTCGAGTAATTCACATGAATACATTGATTAGCCATTTCTGAGGTATAATCCCAAATAGTTAGTTAATTGTCTCTTCTTCTTTTCTTCTTTTTTTTTATGATCAGGGTTACTGAAATCATCCAGAGGTATAATAAAGTTATTGTATGTGTGGAAGATGGGACAAGCTTTCTAGCAGATGCTGCTATAATAACTGTCCCTCTCGGCGTACTTAAGGCAAAAATCATCAAGTTTGAACCTGAGCTCCCACAATGGAAACTTTCAGCAATCTCTGATCTCGGTGTTGGCATTGAGAACAAGATAGCCCTCCGGTTCAACACTGTATTTTGGCCCAATGTAGAAGTACTAGGTAGGGTTGCCCCAACATCAAATGCCTGTGGTTACTTTCTTAACCTTCACAAAGCCATAGGACATCCAGTCCTCGTCTGCATGGTAGCAGGAAGATTCGCATATGAAATCGAGAAGCTATCAGATGAAGAATCCGTAAACTTTGTCATGGCTCAGCTCAAGAAAATGCTGCCAGGGGCCACTGAACCGGTAAAGCCTTGCTGCTTATTTTCATATTCTGTACAGTGAAGTACTAACGTCTCTTTAAATTTCAGATTCTGTATAGTAGCTTTCAGGTTCTAACGCTTGTGCTACACATCTCCAGGTTCAGTATTTGGTTTCACGGTGGGGTACTGACCCAAATTCACTTGGTTCCTACTCGTGTGACCTGGTCGGTAAGCCAGCTGACTTGTATGAAAGATTCTGTGCTCCGGTGGGCAACCTGTTTTTCGCTGGGGAGGCCGCCTGCACCAATTACTCTGGGTCTGTGCATGGAGCCTATTCTTCAGGCATTGTTGCTGCAGAGGACTGCCGAAGGCATCTGTCAATGCAGCTAGGTATCTCCGATCTGTTCCAGGTCGGGAAGATTATTATGAGGGAGGAGATGACTGAAGCTATGTTTCCCCTCCAGATATCCAGGCTGTAAAAGAACAACAAATCTAGTGTCTATTTAGCAGCGTCAGTGTGCTATTCTATTTAACACTAGCTACTTTGTGGTGTCGCCTTGAAAACAGTTCTATTTCGCAGTTTGATGTTGATGTAACTTTAAATAATATATACAGACCTTATTCTCTGAACTCAAGGATACCGGACTTTTTCATTGAATGTCAGAACTCTTGTGTTTGGTTCAATTGTTACTGTTAGTGCTTGGTTTGAGACTGGATTAATCGAACTTTGACTTATCGTTTTGCAACCTGTGGGTAAATTTGTGCTATTGTTATACGGGGGATTCGTGTGGAGTGTAATGTCTTACTTCATGTATAGTTTGTGGCCTGGGTAAGGTTGATAAGGAGGGACATCATCAAATATTTTTCTTGTTGCGCATTGTCCAGATCGACCAGCCTTCTAGTAACTCTAGCAGTTCGTGTTAAGAGTGGTTTTTGTGTAACTTAATTTATCATGGATGTTATTTGAGCCATTCCGGGATACTCCCAATTCCCAGACTACGCCAACATCTTTTACTGAAAGATGATCTGAACCCTCTTGAATCTGTGGTCGACGAAGGAATCTGGGAGCTGAAGATTCGTCGTAGTTTGTAGGGAGCATGCCTATTTTGTTCAGCCTATTTTGAAGCAAAATCCATAGGAATAATTGTTGTGAGGAGCAACACGAGTACTTGACAGAAGTAAATAACCCTCCTTGCAAGAGAGCACCAGAATTCGAAGATAGGTGCTCAGATGCCTCCTCTGAAGAAGCGTCCTCTGTCAAAGGAACAACTTTGCAGAGTAGACAAAGGATCTTTAACAAAGGAGTGTTCTGCAGAGTAGCTCCTGCAAAACAAAGTTAAACATATGTATGATCCCACAATCTAAATTATTCTAGCTGCAGGCTAGTTGTACATCAATCTTGCCACATAGCACAAAAGCTCCACAGTGGATCCTTTTCTCTTCAGACCTGAAGATCTCCATGGAAAACCTTGCAAAGTTGCAACACCCAAATCTGCATATTCGGGAATAGTTCCGTGATCGAGTGAACCAAATCGAAGGTATTCATTCCGCTGTAACATCTGCTGCCACCACTTGCAATTTTTATTCCGTTCCATTCAGCAGCATCAGATAGTCCATATAATAACCACAGAACAGCTTAACGCGAACAGCAACTTCCAAGCCAAACAAATTCTTTTTGGGAAAAAAATAAAAATAAAAGAAGGCGTAGAAATATACAGCGCCTTAAAGCATGTGCACCCTTACACACTAAACCAATGCTACAAAAAAAAAGAAGAAATTTCTTAGCACCGATGCTAAGGAATAGAGCAGTAAGTGCTAAGTCTAAATTGCATGGCACTAAAATAAATCTTAGCAGCTGGTGCTATATCAGAAAAAGTTAAATCTTTAACATCTATAAATAATATTAAAGGTTAAAGTACAAAATAACTAACAATAATCTTATAGGGGAATAATATATAAAGCTTAGTGTCTATTTTAAATGATAAAGGTTGTACTTGCTCTTAGGCGGCGGCCCCACTTGCAAACTGAAAGACCCACGCGGCCACGCAAAACGCCCGCTCCGCTACGTATCGTAGCCGACTTCCTCCTCCGCTCCGTCTGTTTAATGTCCCCACCCTTTTCCTCTGCTTCCCCTTCAAACCAAACCAAGCCGAGCAAGGAAGGAAAGCGGCAAACTCTTATCCCCAAAAGAAACACGCGCAACCAGATCAAAGCTACCTCCCGGAGAAGAAAATTTTCTTCTCGCGATTGATCGACTCCTTGGAGAGATTTGGGGGCAAGGGGAAACCTCCCGTTGCCGGTTTGGAGCCAGATAGGGGTATGAGCTGCTTTGCGCACCGCCGCTGCTCCGACGCCAGCCGCCTCCAGGACGGCCTCCTCGTCTTCGTCTTCTTCATCTCGATTCCCATACGTAGCGCCAGTATTAGTAGTAATAGTAATTGTAATTTAACCACTAGTATTAGTGGTAGCGATCTCTTGTAAACGGCGTTCGTTTCTGCGGCTGCGTGCGCGGAGACGGGGGGACCTGCTGCTGCTTCTTACTCCTTTTCTTCTTCGTCGACGGCGGCGGCGGCGGCTATGGATCCCAATGGCCTCAAAACTGGAGGTAATGGTATTTGTGTTCTCAAATTTATTTAGTATTTTCAGTTGGAGAAAATCGCTATAATGGGACTCCAAACAACGTGTTTCGCTATAATAGGATTTCTAACGTTGACATCGCTAAAATGACACCCGAAACATTGGCTTCTCGTAATACATGATATTTGGCTAATGTTTCGAAATACCCGAACATTGGAATTAAAAGAGCCAAATGTCATGTATTACGAGAAGCCAATGTTTCGGGTGTCATTTTAGCGATGTCAACGTTAGAAGTCCCATTATAGCGAAACACGTTGTTTGGAGTCCCATTATAGCAATTTTCTCTTTCAGTTGTTAGATTGCAAAGAAGGGTTTTTTTAGATGTTGAGAGGGGATTTAAAACAAAAATGTCTTAATCAAATCCTTCAGATGATTCATCATATTTGAAACTAATAATTGAGTGCAAAGTTGACATTTCTAGGATAGTAGTTTGTATGCACTAATCAGAGTACAGAACTGGAGGCTCATAGAGATTCTGTTTACTTCTGATTTACCTTATTGTGAGCGCTAATTAGAAACAAATCCTGCGTACTCATATTGTTCAGGCCTTTTGCTTCCGACCATTGAGAGGCGATGTGCTTCTCCTCCATCCGTCATCGTGATCGGTGGGGGCATCTCGGGGGTTGCAGCAGCTCGTGCTCTCTCCAATGCTTCGTTTGAGGTGATGAATGATAAATTCTGACCAACACTTCTACAGTGACGTACCTTCTGCTGTCTCCATCAATTTGATGATCTGTAGTGTGCTAGTGTTAACTGATGTCAATGCTGCATGAGCAGGTGACTGTTTTGGAGTCGAGAGATTGTATTGGTGGCCGTGTTCATACTGACTACTCCTTCGGATGCCCCATTGATATGGGAGCCTCATGGTTAGTCTCACTCAAATTGCTTAATGGGAGCAATCCTCTGTAGATTTTGTCCATATAAGCTGTTACTTACTTTATGTTGGTGTTTATAAAAAATTCAGGCTGCATGGTGTGTGTAATGAGAATTCATTGGCACCATTGATTGGTTATCTTGGGCTGAGGTTATATCGCACTAGTGACAATAACTCTGTTCTGTATGATCATGACTTTGAAAGGTGGTCTATTAGCTCTTGAACTTTCATTTTTGTTTACCAATCAACTTTCATTTTTGTTTACCAATCAACATATTTCTTCTTCTTTCTTATTCTTACATCTCATTGTATTAATTGATTCCTCTACAGTTATGCTCTCTTTGATAAGGATGGCCGTCAGGTCCCAAAGGAGACAGTTGCTAAAGTTGGAGAAACATTTGAGAGAATTCTTGAGGAGGTACATAGTGAAGTCATTCATATTTCATACTTTGTACTTTGGTGCTCCTTTAAGAGCATTCCTGGCTTACTCTAAAATTTGTGTTGCATTGCAGACAGTTTAGGTACGTGATGAGCAGGAAAACGACATGCCCCTCCTACAGGCAATTTCAATTGTGCTTGAGAGGCACCCCCATCTAAAGTATGTGCAATCTTGTACCATGCTGTCATGTGTTAATTTATTTACAGATAAATCATAAATTCATTGGTTGCAGCATAAGAGCTTGAGTGATATAATTACCGTTTTGTAGTCTACAATGGCTAGACGACCAAGTCTTGCAATGGTGTGTCTGCCGGCTGGAGGCATGGTTTGCTGCAGATGCAGATGAAATATCCCTGAAAAACTGGGATCAGGTTAGCTCAAAGTCTCAGATCACTCGGTGCAATCAAGCAAATAGTAAACTATAGCCTTCTATGGTGACTTAACTTGTTTTCTGGGAAAAAAAACTTGCCAGTTGTCTGCTATTGAGTATGCTAACTCATATGTTAGTTTTTTAGGATTTAGAAAGGTGTGTTATAAAGAGTCATAGGTGAAATATGTTAGTTTTCTATGGTGACCGTAAGTGAACGAGATTCATCTTCTTCGTTCTTGATATTGTGCATGCCCGTGTTGTATCTCACAAACTTTAATCCGATCCAGGGGTTGTTGCACATAAAAAGGGACATCAGAATATAACATCTGCAGTCTCACTTACGGTTGAATTCTTTTTCAATCTGCAGGAGCGTGTTCTTACTGGTGGTCATGGTCTGATGGTGAATGGATACTATCCTGTAATTCAGGCTCTTGCTCGAGGTCTTGACATCCGGCTTAATCAGAGGTGTATATTTTTTTTCCTCCCCATGACACAAGGACTAATTTCAGTACGTAGACCTCTTCTTTTTTATGTATAGGAATTTCATGAAAGCATGGCACTGGCAAATACTATCATATAGGTTCTCTTGAATTGTCCTGCCATGAGTTGCCAAGTGTTTAAAATACTATGGCACATGCTATTCGGGTGAAAACATAATCATTTTGAAGCTTTGTTGTGTTTTGCCTGAGTAACGTCACCATTTTCTTTTAATTGCACTTGCTAATTGCTATTTCTGAATAGTTTTGCTTACTTTGCTATTGCTATTGCCAAATCTTTAGGGTAACCAAAATGGCCTGCCAGTTCAACGGAGTGACGGTCACTGTTGAGGATGGAACAAATTACTCTGCCGACGCTTGCATAATCACAGTGCCGCTCGGTGTGCTTAAGGCAAACATAATCAAGTTTGAGCCTGAGCTACCCCCTTGGAAGAGCTCTGCGATTGCTGACCTCGGTGTAGGTATTGAGAACAAGGTTGCCATGCACTTCGACAAGGTGTTCTGGCCGAACGTCGAGGTGTTGGGGATGGTTGGCCCAACGCCTAAAGCATGTGGCTACTTCTTGAACCTCCACAAGGCTACCGGTAATCCGGTCCTAGTGTACATGGTTGCTGGAAGATTTGCTCAAGCAGTGGAAGAACTTTCAGACAAGGAAGCTGTCGATTTAGCCGTGTCTCACCTGAAGAAAATGCTACCAGATGCTACTGAACCTGTAAGTTGTCATTAAATAGTACTTCTTTCTGTGACTAACGCATTTTCTGATGCTTGTTTCTGTAGCTAACACATTTGCATTTGCTGGTCTGTTGTTGCAGACGCGGTATTTGGTATCACGCTGGGGTTCTGACCCGAACACACTCGGGTCCTATTCATGCGACCTGGTCGGAAAGCCGTCCGATGTATGTGCCAGGTTCTCTGCCCCAGTGGAGAACCTGTATTTTGCCGGTGAGGCAGCCAGCGCCGACCATTCGGGGTCCGTCCACGGCGCCTACTCGTCGGGCCTCGCCGCCGCCGAGGACTGCCGGAAGCGGCTACTGACGCTGAAAGGCATCCCGGACCTCGTTCAGGTCGCGGCCTGCGAGGAGATGGCTGAAGTCATCGCCCCTCTCCAGATTTGCAGGACGTAAATTAATTCCGTTCTGCCATGCCGGCGTTGATCGATTTCCTCGTTGTTTCCTGAAGCCCAAACAATCTCGGCGCACGCAATTGATCGCAAAATTTTAAATTATTACGTCCGGTAATATGTTTCACATGGACACTTAAGAGGTATATTATTTAAATAATAGTTAATAAAATTATATTATATTTGTCTCTAATAGAAACATAGACTATATTTATCTAATAGAAACAACTATGATGTAATTTTATTAAATAGTATTTAAATAATATGTTTTCTAAGTAAATAATATGTTTCCTAAGAATATGAGAGACATATTATGGGACTATTTTTCATTTTCTTGTGCTGCTTGGAATAAATCGGGATCGATGCCTGAGTTCTTGTACCTGGGCACTGAACTATCAGTATGATGTTACTTTTTTGGTATTATTATTAGCGAGACATAGTTGCCGAGTTGAATGTTAGTTGGTTGGGTTGCTTGCTCGTATGTGCACGGCATTCTCGTGCTCTTTCGCTGAAAGGTATGCTTGCTTGGTCTGAAAGATTGCGCGATGACGTGATCGCTAGTGCTTCCCAGTAGTGGGCGGTGGGTGTGGATGGCAACTGTGCAGGTCGACGGCGACACGATGGAAGAACGGTTCGGCGCCACGCCGCGCTAAACCAACCGAGCTGCTGTTCACGGCGGCGAGCCACTTGCTTCCGTTGGATGGTTCCGAAGCTGACAACTCATCGTGCCTAGGATGGTAAGTACGCCATGTTGACATATGTCGGCTCATGGAGCATCTTACATTATAAGAGCAACTTTAGCACGGCCTTTACTTGAGCCCTCATCCTACTTTTGAGGGTCGAGGAGCAAAAAAAACTCACTCCAACAGAGCCCCTACTTGAGCCCTCAAAAGTAGGGGGCCCTCAAATCTCTCCCTCGAGCCCTCATTCCTGAGGGGTCTGGAGGGAGCCCCTACTTTTGAGAGCTCAAGTAGGGACCCTGCTGGAGTGAGTTTTTTACCCCTCGGCCCTCAAAAGTAGGATGAGGATGAGGGTGGGTCCCATGTGTTATCCCCTCTATGAATGAATTTGAGGGTCCTGTTTTGAGGGCTCCTGCTGGAGTGTAGCCCTCAAAAGTAGGGAGAGCCCTCAAATAAAAAGTATGGGCCCTGTTTTGAGGGCTATTGCTGGAGTTGCTCTAAGTTATGGAGTTCATTTACATTTTTATATCTCTTAAAAGCATGTCAGGAACGTAAGAGATCTCGCAAAAAAAAGTACCAACTTTGCAAGAAACATTATTATTTGTTTGAAACACATGAACATCACGATGAACATTGAAAATTGAAGAAAATTTGGTGTTCCAAAGGTGGCATTAACTTAAGTGTTCAAAAAAAGTCTAGGCAATGCTTAGTAAGTTACTACTGTGTACTACTCACTCCAATTCATAAAAACAAGTTATTTTACACATCGATATGATCTTTAAAATACAACTTTGATCATTAATTACTATTGTAATATGTTTATAAAAAACCAACAGAATTATAATATTATAAAATACTTTTTAAGACGAATCCACACATGACTTCTATGTATCCAATCTAAGTATTTAAAAAGATATCGATACGTAAAAATTTTAAAGTTTAACTACACATATTTCAAAACATGTTTTGTGAAACAGTGGAGTAGTCATCCGTGAGCGGTTTTCTAAAATCAAACGCTCTGTTCTTTCTAGGTTGTGGTTGACGGTTTTTGCAGTGCTTTTTGAGACGACAGAGGCACTGACGCAGACGATGCATAGTTTTAGGCTCGAGAAGCTATGCAGAGAACCTGTTTCAACAATCACTCTGTTTATTTTAACTCTAAAAAAAGCACAAAACTCAAAGAATAGGACTAAGGCCTTATTCTTTTCAGCTTATGATCTCCCTCGAACAAATAAATAGGATAGTTTTTCGTCATCATTTCGAAGTGATTTATTGAGATAGCATTTTCAAAGCAATTTATCGACTTAACAGTATTCGATTTATTCGTACAAATGCTCGTGTTAGACCAAAAGTCATAGAACGAGTTCAGCAGCATTTCGGCTTTTGGCTTATGCCATTTGCTCAGTAACATGTTTTAAAATGATATATTTTTTAAGACGAGATCTGCAGGTAAATTGTAGTATAAACTGTACTGAGTTCAGCTGTACCGGCTAAAATCGTATACGACTATTTTTCTCTGCGTACTACCTCTCACAAACAGCATAAAATTCAAAAAACTCAGTTATAAAGCACAGCCTAACACAACTATAAGTCTAAAGAAATACACCCTAAAGCCTAAATACACACGGCAGCCCAGGTGACAACTCACGTGTGGAATCTAGCGAGATTCCACGTGTGGATCCCCTCCATCGAAACGAGAGTATTTTTAATTTAAGCACGTGACCCTACGGCTTCCATCAGGGCCCACAAAGATGGGCCCCACAACGTGTGAGCCCACTCGTCATTGACCCGACGCGCTCCTTCCTCCATACCTAACACTCCTCTGTAGTTCTCTCTCCCCTCCCCCGTGGGCATCTCGAACTCAAAACACGAAGCCACGATCGGAAAAAACAAACAGAAAAAAGAATCAAAAAATATCTCTGTTCCTTCGTTTCCAAAGCCGGCGAGATGTCGGCGATCTCTCGCGCGATCCGGGCCTGCGCCGCCGCGTCCCGGAGGAACTTGGCGGCTGCATCGGCGAAGGAGGTGCCCGCGGCGGGGGTGAGGGCGGCGGCGGCGGTGCCGGGGCGCCGGGGGCGGGATACGGAGGACGGGAAGCGCGTGCAGTGGGTGTTCCTGGGCTGCCCCGGGGTGGGCAAGGGTACCTACGCCAGCCGCCTCTCGCAGCGGCTCGGCGTGCCCCACATCGCCACCGGCGACCTCGTCCGCGACGCCCTCGCCTCCCCAGGCCCCCTCTCCAAGCAGGTACGCCCCCCCCCCCCCCCCCCCCGGGGATGTTGTTCCGTGTACGAGTTCTGATTACAAATGGATGGTACTGGATCGATGACATATGAACAAGAGAGTGTTCGTTTTTGCAAATTTCATTTCCTCGTGGTCAATTGCGTGTTGTGATCTGTAATACCAAGGAACATCTAGAATCTGAGCAGCCCTTAGGTTGGACAAATCTCACCGTTGTTCCAAACACAAAGGCTATTCTAGTTGATGGATACCCTGCACCATGCGCATTTTTAGCACCAAGAACCGAACAATTGTGATGCATATAGAAAAATAGTCCTTACTTTTGTATGAGAGTGGAATAGAGCAACCCTAACCCACAGCTCCACCATTCCTTGGATCATCCTCTGCAAACCAGCTTGTCATCACCGTACAGAGTCCTCCACAATTCATGAGACCAGTGTGGGTTTGTTACCGTGCAACATACATTGAAAAGAGCACGTGTGATTGCACAACTAAGAAGCACTACAGCTCCACAAAATGTTGAGCACATGCACAGAGTACAGAGGTGTGGACTGTTTTTCAAGCTGTCGGTTCATTGGGCTTATAGGAAATAAGCTGAATTTGCTAGCTTTTAGAATAAGCTCAGATTTTTTTTTGGGTAAACTTAGCCTACAAATCCTCACTGGCTTGTGAAGTCTAGAAGTCAGTAAGTCACTCCATTAGAGTTGGTTGTTTAAGTGAAAACCTAATTGCAAGGATGAACTGATTGTTTGGTTGATGGCTGTAGCTTAGGCCTATTTGGACCATAAGCCTATTGGTGCAATGCCAAACAGATCGCTAGAATCCTGTTATAATCTTCTAGTTTTGTACCTCACCACTGTGGTTGTGTTCTACCAGTTTTCCATTTTCTTGATTGTTTTGCATGTGCTTTCTTTCCAGCTTTCTGAGATTGTGAATAATGGAAAACTGGTGTCCGATGAGATCATCATAAATCTGCTGTCAAAGCGCCTTGAAGAGGGAGAAGAGAAAGGTGAATTGGGGTTCATCCTTGATGGTTTTCCAAGAACCATAAGACAAGCGGTGAGCTAGTTATTTGACCTGACCATAAGTATGGAAAACATATAGCTTGCATCTTCTCAGTAAGCTTTTGTCATTTGCATTTTTCTTTGAGGGTGGAAATAATACATTTAAATGTGCTGTTTAAGACCAATAATGTGTAACCTGATTGTAGTGGTAATCTTATTTATAGTAGAACAATGCACTGATATTTTTTAATAAGTTCAATTTGGTCGTTAACACTAATCTGATAGATGACTAGCCTAAATAAACTTATTAACGATGTATAAGTTGATAAGATTTGCGTGAATTTACCTTTATGTTCTGCATCAATGAGCATTAAGATGGCATCCCTGTACCTCTGTTGGATGTGTCATGGTTGAGACCAATAAACATCACAGAATGTTAAAACACATCCACCAGTACTGCATGTCAGTTTCCAAAATAATTGCATTGTGTGCTTTTGTAGGAAATACTTGAAGGAGTTACAGATATTGATTTGGTGATCAATCTCAAACTCCGAGAAGAAGCTCTGCTTGCAAAATGCCTTGGTAGAAGGATGTGTAGCCAGTGTGGAGGAAACTTCAATGTGGCCTCCATTGATATTGAGGGTGAGAATGGCGAGCCTCGGATGTACATGCCTCCATTACTACCTCCTCCGCAGTGTGAATCAAAATTGATTACTAGACCCGATGATACCGAAGAGGTTGTAAAGGAGCGATTGCGTGTTTACCATGATTCGGTATGTTCCAGTGGCCTGAGATTGCCTTTTGAGTTTTGACAGTTTGAGGTGGTCTTTTATTTTTATTTATTTATGGGATCTAAATACTCCATTTGTAGTTTTGTACTAGTAGGGTGCATGAGGGATATTTTTTATATGTAGATCTATTAGCAAATTTGCTTGTATATAAATAAAAATGAGTGGTAGATTTGCATGCGTGGAATCCTGAGACATGATATTGAACTTTTAACAATGTGCTGTTACTATTCAGTCAAATTGCCCTTTAGAAGTTATGTGTACTCATCGCTTCATACTCCCTCCGTTCCTCCATAGATGTCATTCTAGCATTTTGCGCTCCAACCAAGGCATGTATACAAAAAACCATATTTCCCCCTTTATGAGCTCACTTATTACTCTAAATGGTGTATGCTACTCTAGTACATAGTAGTAGATAACCTTAGGAATAATGAAGGTGAGGGGTATGCAAAGGAAAAGGCGGTAAAAAATTGCCTCAAAATTGTATAATGACATGTATTTGGGAACAAAATTTGAAAGCTAGAATGACATGTATTTGGGAACAAAATTTGAAAGCTAGAATGACATGTATTTGGAAACAGAGAGAGTATTCAGTAACGAGCACACTTCCTCTTCAAAGCTTCCTCCAAACCCTTAAAAAGAGCCTCCTCTTCAAACCATGAAAACTGTGTTATGGAACTCTCACATAGTATAGGTTTTGAATAGTTCCTTATATGTTTGACTGTAGCGTTGTCGTGTCATCTTTTCTAATTAAGTTGTCATCTTTGCAGAGTGAGCCGGTGGAGGAATTCTACAGAGCACGGGGAAAACTCTTGGAGTTCAATTTACCAGGAGGAATACCCGAATCATGGCCAAAGCTATTGCAAGCCTTGAATATTGAAGACCCTGAAAACGAAAGATCTGCTGCAGCATGATTTTGTTTAGGAATGTGTGTTATACATGTGTAGCCTGTGCCGAACGTAGTTAACAGATGAGCATTCCTTGTATGTTTAGAAGTAGTAATTCATTCAGGGGTCAAAGTTATTTTGATCTAGCACTCAATTGTATAGTTGATTGATCATCGATGGTACAAGTTCGATGACTGTTCTGGTTGTATTTTTGAATGAGTAGCCTCTAAAGGCAAAAAATAAATATGCTTGTCGAAAGCAGCACACTGCAAGCATTCTGATGAAATCACTCGGGTGTATGATTTGAGAATCAGAATCTTTTATGTACATGTTGAGGTTTTCGTCACTTGCATGCGCTCCACAATGAAGCCACGTGCGATATTCCGTACACAAAATTAGCGTTGAAGTGTTGGCGTCAGCTGGTTGTGGCACTGCATCTCATATGAATGTGATCTCATTTTGCTTAATATAACTTAATATAGTCTCCTCTTGTTGACTATAATCGAAATGTGTTCTATTACATTAGCCATCAGCGCTGGATCTCAAATTCTCAATTCCTGAAACGTGCTGATTCTTAAAACAAGAAAAGCAACTCCTAGTGAAAATGCACCACACAAAGTCACAAAAACAATTTCAAAGAAGAACGGTTTCTGTAGGTAACATGCAGAAATAATACCCATGTAAACTTTGACATCACAGAGTACTATGCCCCTACACGTTGGGGGTGTAGCTCATATGGTAGAGCGCTCGCTTCGCATGCGAGAGGCACGGGGTTCGATTCCCCGCACCTCCATTTCTTTTCTTTTTAATTACGCAAAAGTAATTGTTTTAACTTTTTACCGCTGTTAAAAAAATCGTAGTTTCTTTAGAAGTTAAAAAAAGGCACGCTTGGTTCCCTCTCCTCTTGGGAACACGCACGATTGGTATTTGTTTCTCCTGGTGGGCTTCATCTTGGGCTTCTCCTTTCTTCTGCTCCTCTCTCCTCTTCAAGGCCCAGCCGCGTGTTCCGTGCCAAAAAAAAAAAAAAAGCCAGAAACGCATTGCAATTGCAGTTGCAGTACAGATCTGCTGCCTGCTGGCGTTTCGCTAGGCACGGCAAAGCGCGTGAGAAGAAACGACAGCAACCGTGGGCCGTGCTACCGGCGTAACCCCCATCCGTTCAGCTCAGCCCAAAAGCACCCTTGTTAAAAAGAAAAAAAGGTATCGATAAACATCACTCGAATATTTTTTTAACTATCATCCAAATTTATGGCTGTCGTAGCTACATACTAGACAGAAGAGAGGGGGATTGGTAGGAGAGGAAGAGGAGAGCATGATCTGAAGAGTTGGTGATAATGAGAGGATGTCCCTCCTTTGCCTCTCCTGGGGATTTATATATATGAGTAGGGCAGAATGGGAAATCCCTATTCTACCCCTTAGTACTTACAAAGGATGAGGGTACATTGGTATATTTACACTGGTATATTCCTCTACACTATTGGGCCTATTACATGTTGGACTAGTTGCACGGCCCAGTCGCGGGGGGTTGGGCCACCCCCACAACAATGGCCATTAGATTAAAGATCCTCCTCCAAAAAAATCTCCTCCCTCTAAAAAAGAGGCAGTTGGATCTCTAATCCAACGGTTTCAGATTTAGATGATTGTTAGGAAGAAATATTCAAGTGATGTTTAGACACACACCCAAAAGAAAAACACACACACAGAAGAGGGTGGGAAGCTATCACGCATCTCCGCTTGCGTTTCAGCTCAAAACCAGCTACGGTTTCTGCAACGGCTCCGTTTACTTTTTTTGCTACACAAGGACGACGGTGCAGCCAACATCTCTGCACGGACAAACCGTAATTTGTGAGGAATGTTCTTGGTGGTGATTACCATTGGTACCACTAGGGTAGGACGAGTTTGGTAGGCTGATTTTGCTAGGGAGGAATAGATCATTCCTCATTTTGTAGGCTTAAAGAGTAGAAGAAAATAAAAAAGGAGGGAGGTCAGTAGTACCCAGTACAACTACAACACAATAATGCAACAAAAGGAAGGAAAAGGCGTGCCATATCTACGAATGGAACTTCTGAAGTGGACCTGAGCCTAAGGTGTAGTTCTGTTTCCAATTGTGCAGCTTGTGGGGGCTTTCAGAAGTGAAGTAAATGATTGCGATAAAGTATTTTTTTTCTTCTAAGATTGATTCATGTGCAACCCCCCCCCCCCCCCCCCCAATGCCCAGAGTGCCGCTGAAAAGGCTCCTCGATGAAAAGTGCAGAATTTTGGGGGAAGTGGCACTGCTGGATTTTTTTTTCATACAATAGTAACTGCACCTTTGCACACAACAACGTATAATACGAGCACATTCAAAAGATTTTATTTCGACACTTGTCATGAGACGATACGAGCACGATCACTCACAGCAACAGCTGACCGGTCCCAGGTAGAACGGGGGTTGAACTGTGAAGTCCTTGGTAGAATGGCGTGGCCGGTCACTGCATGCTGAAAGGGGGACCCGGCTTGTGCCCGGAAATGAGGAGGGCACTCCGGCAGCTACGGGACACAGTGTGCTCCATGGCATGCTACTAGCTAGCAACAGTGAGAACTGATTAATGAGTAGTTTAAAAAGTTAAGGCTTGATGATTAAGAAGGACCTTCTTGCCCTCGGCTTTGTTGCATAGCCCAAACAAAAGTTACAGAACTGGAGAAATAGCGGCAGAAAAGGAGATGAGGAAAAAAACTGGGGAAGAAAAGGAAAGAAGAAAGGGAGAAGAGGGAACGAGCAGAGGTTCAGTGGGTGAGTGAGCCTGGCTCTGCCACTCTCCTCCGTCCTTTTCACATGAAGATGAGAAGAGGAGCTAAGCCCCCACTCACATGGAGAACTCTGCCACTCTCCCTAGTACTGGCAGTACCTTACAGGCTTACTACACAGTACACACCCACCCACGCAAAACGCTCCACTTAGGGCTTCAGGATTATGATTTTAGCTATTGACTTTCGATTAAAATTACATTGCAATAGTTATTGATTTTTTCTAAATTATTTAATAAAAATAGAAAAAAACCATTATATCATGACGGATAACTCAAATGAATAAGGGGAAAATGAAAAGATAAAGAAAAAACCAAAAACTAAAATAAATTAAAATTAAAAATCAATATATTTTAAATAGTTTTTAGTTTAAATAAAATAAAAATCGAAAAATCAGAAGCCGAAAACGTATGGAGCAGGCCTTGCTCCGTTACTCTGCAATGCCTGATAACTAGTAGCACGCACAGCGGTTAACGCATGCCACGGCCATCACATCGAAAACGATGGAAAAGACGGGGGGAAACGCGCACCGCACGCAGCAACCGCCGTGCCATGTAAATACGGGCGCAACCCACACCGCCTTCGCTTCGCATCGCATCCCAATCCCCAAACGCCTTAGCTTAGCTTAGCTCTACAGCCAGCCAGCCATGTCGGCCTCCGCCGACCCCTCGCCCTCCTCCTCCGCCGCCTCCCCGCTCGCCCTCCTCCGCCCGCACCTCACTCCGCCCTCCCCGGCCGTCGGGCCCGCGCCGCCGTCTCCGGCGTCCGCGCCCAGGGACTACCGCAAGGGAAACTGGACGCTGCACGAGACCCTCATCCTCATCACCGCCAAGCGCCTGGATGATGACCGCCGAGCTGGTGGTGGAGGCGGCGGCGTGGCCGCGGCGGGCGCTGGGGGGTCTCCGCCGACGCCGCGGTCGGCGGAGCAGCGGTGGAAGTGGGTGGAGAACTACTGCTGGAAGAACGGCTGCCTCCGCAGCCAGAACCAGTGCAACGACAAGTGGGACAACCTCCTCCGCGACTACAAGAAGGTCCGCGACTACGAGTCCCGCGCCGCCGCGGGCGCCCCCGGGGCCCTCCCGTCCTACTGGACCATGGAGCGGCACGAGCGCAAGGACCGCAACCTTCCCACCAACCTCGCGCCCGAGGTGTACGACGCGCTCTCCGACGTGCTCTCCCGCCGCGCGGCGCGGCGCGGGGGCGCGGCGATCGCGCCCACCCCGCCACCCCCGCTTGCGCTGCCGCCGCCCCCGCCTCCTCCGCCATCACCACCACCCTCCCCGCCGAAGCCTCTTCTCGCGCAGCCTCCGGCCGTGGCGCCACCGGCGACAACCGTTTCCGGTAACGGTCGGTGCGCGTCCGTACTTAATACTAGCAGCTGTTTATATCTATGATCCATCCATACATTTACTGTTCGTTAACTGACAGGTGGGGCCGTGATTCGCAATGAGCTTAGTATTTAAGCCGCGCGTTATGATTGGGCGGGATCAGATTACTTGCGTTGTTATTATTTACCGCTGTGGGGTTGTCTTTTAACCTTTTTACTATGTGTTCCTCCCGGGGGTGGTAGTGGTAATTATAATGTAGGGGGTGCCTGCGATAATAAAGCTGCATATCATAAAGAAACAAAGGTTGCAATCACTTTTTAAAGGCTCGGCAAAATCCATTTGTAAAGCCTGAAAGCTTGGAGCAACTGAGCAAGCATGCAAGAAAGCACCTTTTGTTTTGTTTTCCTACTCGTGTATTAGTCTAGCATCTCTCTGTCTTCCGGTGGCTTTGTTTTCAATCATAGTACGGAATGTAGTGTAGTGTAGTGCAGCGTACATTGATCTCAAGCAGCTAACGCACGCCTTGTGATCGGCTAAGTCCTGTCAATGATCTTCTCATGTAGCTGAGGAGCTGACCGGTTCGTCGGAGTCCGGGGAGGATGGCTCGGGCGGCGAGCCGGAGCCGAAGCGGCGCCGGCTGAACCGTCTAGGGTCAAGCGTGGTGCGCAGCGCGACCGTGCTGGCTCGCACCCTGGTGGCGTGCGAGGAGAAGAGGGAGCGGCGGCACAGGGAGGTCCTGGAGCTGGAGGAGCGCCGGCTGCGGCTCGAGGAGGAGCGCACCGAGGTGCGGCGCCAGGGCTTCGCGGGGCTCATCTCGGCCGTGAGCAGCCTCTCGACCGCCATCCACGCGCTCGTCTCCGATCACCGGAGCGGCGACTCCTCCAGGTGATCCACCACTGACTCATGAAGCCAAAGCTCGACCAAACAACGCGAATTTGAAGACGACCGTCGTCCGCATTGATTCTTCTACCTTATAGCTAGCAGTAGCACCATTGCATGCATCTGCAGGGTCCAGGGACAGAGATGTAAATCATGGTGATTGTTGGGAAGGGGAGGCTGTGCCTATAATTTTTTGTGGGGGTGCATTGCATGGCACCGCATCAGTGCATGGATGCATGCATGTTCTTCAACTTTTTTTTTTCTCCTGTGCTTTTTCGTGCACTTGGCTGCGCAGTGGTGGACTGTGGCACTATGATGATCGAGCTGCTGGTGTTGCATTCCTCGGGTCCTGAGTTTGTCGTGGACGGTGATCATGAGTGGCACAGACGGGGAGGGAGGAAGGCCTCGCTGCCATGTGATCTCCGGCCGTGGGGCCTCCTCCCCTCCTGCACCGCAACAACTCCACTGCTTCTGCAATTGCTGCCACTGCACTGCTTTCTCTGTATTGGTATTGGGTGAATCAACGTTCGTGCTTTGCATGGAATGCCGCCTTTGCCCTCGTGTGTATGTGTACGTATATATATATATCATATCACATCATCTACTGGCTAGTAGAAATCTAGCTACAGTACTCCACATGTATGACTGTTCAACGGCTACTCATGCAATCACCTGACCTGCCTCCTGCTATGTACTGTTAGGCCGTCGTGTAGAATAGACTGACTTGACTTATGAATCCACCGTACCGTATCTTAGCCATGCACATTTGTCTATCTGTACTCGTACCGGTTTTTCTTATTTTTCTCCGGTCGACCTCTTCCTTTGTTGCATCTCGCTGTCTTATTAGAGGTACGTAGTACCAGATCTCGATCTGGAGCTGCGTCGTATTCCCCTGTATCATCACCGGGTACCTAAAAGCACTTCTTCCATTTACCGACAATGGATTACTTAGGGCTGCCACTGCGTGTCTGTTATCTTTATTTAAATTCATACTCCCATATTAGATATGATATGTGTAAGAAATCTAAATCCATAACCGTATGTATTTAGATTTAGGTATAAAAAGAATAATATCTATTTACCCATCTTTATCCATATACATTCAAACATAAGGTTGAGGGTTTACTTAGATTATCCATAAGTTTAGACTACCCATACTCAGTTATTACTTCCTATAAAAACATGTGCCACCTATGCCCGTCAATTTGCACAGAGTAGCTCCTCCATACACATAATCATTTTCAACAAATTTCAGTTGATTTTGTAAAACTTTTGTGGAGTGAACGTGGGATTAAAATTTCACATTCCAAAATTTTATGAAAACTCTTTATAAAAGCATATGGAGCCCACGTGTGCCCCTAGCCTTGCTGGTTTATATATAGTGGCTCCCCTATACGTAAAATTATCTCCAGCAAATTTCAGTCGATTTCAAAAACGTTTATGGTGTGAACGTGAGGTAGAATTTTAAATACCGATGTTTTATAAATATTTCCTTTAATAGATATAAATAAAATTAAGTGTAGGTTTAAATTATTCATTCCCTAACCAGTGGCACCCCTACGATTACTACTGCATGCCTGGTGCTCATCGGGACACCCGCACTGACGATCACAACATGAAAAACAGACATACGTACAAGCAGCACAACATCTAGTGATTTTGGTATTGAGCGTTCAGTGTGCGGCGGCGACCTCAGCGATCAACGACGGTCAGGTTTTTACATTGATTATCTTTTTACTTTTTCTGCTACCAGGCTCGCCTTACGGTGGCGGCGATGACGCCGCCAGCTTCAGGCTGACAAGGGTGGTGGACAACGATCAATATGCAGCGTTGCATGGACGCTCGGTGATCGAGTTAGGTTTTGGGGCAATCGGAGAGGAGGTATGGTCGACGGCAACCAAGACGGCGGCAATAGGGTTAGGGTTGGGCAAAGGAGAGAAGAGAGGAGTGTGGATCATGCATACAGGAGGAAGGAGAAATGATGACATCCGCAATACCAAGATCTATAGGCTAAAAATTACCAAGATCTATAGGCTAAAAATTACCAAGATCTATAGGCTAAAAATTGTTCTTTGAAAAAAAACAGTTGGTAGCCGCCCTAATCAACTTGGCTTCGGCTTCTGGCTTATTTTTCACTATTCATAAGTTTCGTCTTTTTCTGAACTTTTGGCTTTTTGTTGAGCTTTTTTGCCGGTTCTTTTTTCCCGTATTTGTTTGTATTATACGTAATGGGCTAACATATTTTTATATTTTTTAAATTTAATTATGCTAAATAAGCCTCTGTCAGCTACAGTGTTTTTTTCAGCCAGCTACAGTGCTTTCATCCATAAGGCATGAGCTTTTCAGCCGAACCGATCACCACCTCAGGTAAGCATGGAAGAAACACAGACGGACGTGCGAAGAGGTAGTACAACGTTGCAATTTGTGGTCTTCGTGCGTTCGGCCGGACGGGGACCTATATATGCCGGCCGCCGGGGCATTTTTAGCATGCATGCGGATCGCGGGAGTGGATTTGGGTCTGCATGTTCTTTCGGCGTGCACCCTCTCCACACCATGCATGCTTTCCGCCGAAATTAAAAGTGGTCCAGCCATTTTGATGCATGCATGGAGCTAGTGATCAAATTAATCGCACACCAGCCGTACGTCTGCTAGCCTCCATCCAAAAGTCCACCTTTTAACAGTACTGATTTTAGATTTAGTTCGATTTTCAATCTAAACTCCGAAAAAATTTTGATCGAAGACTTCGAGCATTCAAAACCGCCCATTTTATCCTCTTCACCCGTGGTTTGTATACGATGTGGCAGCGGTTTTTTAATCCATATCAGTAAGATGGACACACAAGCGGTGAGTTACCTAGTGCTACGTCGGACTCGGAGGAGGGCGGATTCAGGGAGGACCATCCAAGCATCATGCGTACCCATAGGTTTACTCGATTGGGCTAAAATAAACTGGTTTATAGCCAAAATTATATTATAGCTGGATAAAATTTTACTCTAACTGATGATGGCTTATTTGGCGTAAATAAATTTTAAAAAATTAAAAATAAAAAGAAAAAACATGTTAGCCCTATCATATACAATACAAACGAATACGGGAAAAAAGAACCAATAAAAAACAAAAAAAAGACGAAATTTAGAAATAGTAAAAATTAAGTTAGAAGTTAGAAGTCTAAATCGAAATAAGCAGGGCCTAAACAAAGATGACCTTGTTTGGGTTTGAGCAGGGCAAGAAAGAGGAACGATTCAATGCTATGTTCTTTGATTCGATGGCAATGGGTGCACGCGGGGATCATCCCCGGCTAGGTCAACAAGCCACAGGCGCACACCACCACCCTGCTGCTTCTTGGCGTCACTGGGGAGTTCCCTGGACGCTCCCCGGTGCAGATTCTCTGACTTAGAGAAGCTAAGTCACCGTCACCGTGTGACTTAGCTTCTCTAAGCCGTTCATCTTCAGATCAACCGTCCAAATTTTTTGTAGTTTTTGATTTTTGTACTTCTAGTTTTTAGTTTTATCTTTTTCTAGTTTTTTTTCTTTTTATATATTTCTTTATATTATCTGTGTTAAAATAACCTATTTTTTATTGAATAAAAAATAAGTTATTTTAACACAGATAATATAAAAAATATAAAAAGAAAAAAATCTAGAAAAAGATAAAAGTACAAACTAGAAGTACAAAAATCAAAAACTAAAAAAATTTGGGCGGTTGATCTTGAGATCTGACGGTGTATTAGCTTCTCTAAGTCAGAGAATCTCGCTCGGACGCTCCCGCCCTCTTGCTCCGGTCGAACCGTACTGCGGAGGCGGCGCATTGGAGTTCTGAACGTGGTATAGGGAATTTCCCTTGTCCATTAAAAAAAAGAGAGGAAAAGACCCACAAATATTATTTAGTATTTTGTTGCTGTTGATGGGTGCTACGTCAATATAGATTTGCCTACTGGTACGCCATATCTGATCAAACCATCACGATATAGGTGCACCGGATAAAGTGAACGATTTCGTTAGTTTAAAACACCGAATTAACACCTCGTTCATTTCGATTTGAGCTTCTGACTTCTAGCTTATTTTTTACTATTCATAAATTTCGTTTTTTCTGAATTTTTAGCTTTTTGGGCCTTTTTGCCTTTTTTTCCATATTTGTTTGAGTTGTCAGTGATGAACTAACATTTTTTCTATTTTTAAATTTTTTAAAATTAATTATGCCAAATAAGTCACCTTCAGCTACAATTTAATTTCAGATAGTAACATTGTAATTTTAGTCATAAGTCACTATTTTTCAGTCCAATCAAGCGGGACCTAAGACGGTTTAAATTTAAGATTGAAAAATAGTTTTTTTAGTATAAAACACTTCTCCCACTTTAATCGGTGCCTTAGGGCATCTGTAGTGTATGAAAATAGAGGGTCTTAAGCCACCTTAAGGTCAACCTTATACATTACAGGGGTGACCTTAAGCAGGCTATAAGCAAAAAAGGCTTAAGGCTGGTCCTCAAGCTAAAGACCTGGCCACAAGCATTAAAATACAATTTTTCTTTATCTGCCAAGTGGGACCGTCTTAAGGCCCCTTGGGTTATATACACTATAGAGTCAGTCTTAAGGTTTAGATGGGACCTACCTTAAGACCCCTTGGATTATATACACTACAGATGCACTTATATATCGGACGGGGAATCAAACATGTAAGCAACAACCAGCTACCTGCGTACGGCAACAATAATATAATGGAGTAGTAGCATATAGCTCGATCATGCATGTGGAGCTAGGATATCAATGCTCTAGTACATACTACTACTCTAGTCTACTGATAGATGCTAGCTCCAGCTCTTCACAGAGATTCCCTCTGATTTGTTCCTTCTAGACCTGCTTTACTATCCTTCGCGCGCGAGAAATAGAGACATAGTGTAACTAACTAGTTGCTAGTACTTTAAGGGCACCACTAAATGAGTGATATAAACTGTTTATAAAATATATTATATAGAAATTTTATTAAAATAGATGAAAGAGAAAGAAAGAGATCGGTCGTAATTCAGTTGAAACGCGAGAAAATAGTCTGCTATAGACAGTTTATATGCTATTATATCAATGTTGTATATCTTTTATAGACTAATCATTACATACAACTTACAGATAACCCATTACAAAATATATTTTTGATGTTATCTACAGATAATATAAAATAATAATATAAACAGTAGTTATCTGTACTACTGATGTATATCCCCTAACTTGAAGATCAATGCTTGGCCTTTTCTCCTGCACTTTGCTTGGCTTTATGAAAAGATATATCGATCAGCAGCTAGCCTTTCGCGTAAGCCCGCAGTCAGAAGCGGCGAGACAGTGCAGTAAACTGACGGCAAGAGCAGACGCAAGCTCTCAACAGTCACCACGGGAAATCTGCGCGCGGCGTGACGGGAATGCCGTCGGCGACGTGCGGAATCGCGGGGGGATGCCACGCGCGGCGGAGGGCGTGTGCACCTGGAGGAGGGTGGACCGCTGTGTTGTCAGCTTCCGGCCATCGTCTCCCAGGACTCGGTGGCCCTTGTCCCTTTGCGCCGTGCATCCGGCCCTCCAGTGGGTAGGGGCACCTCGGTCCTTCTGCGCCCGCGAGGCCACACGCCTCACAGCACAGCAGTTGGCCGGGCTGGCTGCGGCTGGGTAAAGAGAGCGAGCGCCGAGCGGACACAACCGGATGGATGAACCAGCCATCTTGCCCGCCATTGTTAGCTGCAGATAAATAAGTAGCTACTGAACCTTACACACCCTCTGTTGCAACGTGCTACATATAAAAGTCATCTTCTTTATTACAAACATATCTTTATAAATGTTTAAAGAGTTGCATGATCTATTAATTGGAGGTAGTTATAAGCGTGAGCACCTGCTTATGGTGGAGGGTGGCTTTTCTGTGGGGTCAATTGACCTCATAGATTTTTATAAAATATATTTACTTCTATTGATAATTTTATAGAAATTTACATAAATTTAGTGATTTTAATAGGATTGACTTTACAGGATTTCAATCCTAACTACGCCGCTTAACATTGGTGTCTCATCAACTATGCTACAAGATTAGCACCCCCATCTATCCTACGTGACAGGAGAAAAACGATTTTCTTTTGCTAAACACCCCTCCAACTCCAAACACCCACATTGCAGATGACTAGTTTGAAATAGAATTTTTCTGAGTTAATAGATGCATCGCATCAACTCTAAAACATGATGCATTACCAAGGAGTGTGTATTCTTCCTAATAGATATATAGGCTTTTCATAGGGAAATGTGAACTTCTGTTCGCACAGAAAAAACCAATAACTTTGATTTGTTACTCTTTGGGAAAAACAGCATAAATCATTTAGTTCGTTAAGAAGTGGGTGAAGTATGATTCGCTCATTCAGCAAACCGTTGTTACCGAGTACCGACTTGCTTAGTGTACTCCATTCACAGATATTGTTTTCATTTCAGCATGTTACCTAATTAGACTTTCAAAAATTATCATTGGTTTGCTCAATATGGCTTTTTTTGAGTGGTTTATGGCTGAAAAGCACGGTAATTGACTGAAAAAACACTGTAACTGGCAGAGACTTATTTAGCATAATTAAATTTAAAAATTAAAAATAGAAGAAAAAACATATTAGCCCATCACGCATAATGCAAACAAATACGGGAAAAAAGAACCGGTAAAAAAGCTCAAAAAAGTCAAAAGTTCAGAAAAGGACAAAATTTATAAATAGTGAAAAATAATCCAGAAGCCAAAAGCTGCAGCCGAAACGAGCGGGGACTTAAGCTAAACTACGATCATTATTTTCTACTTGTTTAGAGTAAGATTACTTAAAAGTTACTTATTTAGAATAAGGGTTTTTTACATAACCTCAGTATTGCTTAACTATATTCTGAACATTCAATGTTATTTTATCTACATCAGCACCAGTAAACAGCAAAAAAGAAAACACTAGTAACCATTTCAGCTAGCATTATTAGGTGGCGCCGTTGATGATTTTTTTTTGAACTCGCCGTTGATGATTTTTGGGTGGACACTGGCGGTGGTGAACGTATGGATCACTGTTTACACAGCTGTCACCGGAGCCAATGTTTTTTAAATTTCTCCCTTGAACATCTTTGTTTACATCTGCGGTCCCTCCATGAATTTACCGAGCTCGATAGGTATCAACTGAGCTAGGGAAACCTGACAAGTACCTACTGAGCCCCCCTACGCGGCAGCAAGAGGCCGACATTGTGCATGCTATATTTAGCATTTTAATTATTGCTAATCATATTTAATTAGTGTTGATTATGAACTTAATTAAGTGCTAACCATGAGCAAAATTGCTGTACTTAGTTACATAGCATTATCTACAAAATTCAGTCATACAAGCCACATTACTTTGGCTATAATAAAAAAAACTCCCAATTATTACATTTTTTTATCGTTCTAAGATTTCCAAGTGTCAAATGTACAGTTACATTGCAACAACAGCATCTAAAGAAAGTCGGTACTGATAATAATAATGCACTTCAAAAAATTTAGAATCATTTGGAATTTGATATATGCATACGCTTACATCTGAATATTCAGCTAGTAGCTTGTAACTAGTAAGTACTATCCAACACAATGGTTAAATAAATCTTTGTACTAGGATAAGGTAGTCTGCCTCATTGATCAGCTGCATGCACTTTGATCCATTGAATTTATGGCTAGCATTAGAAAATACCTGCTCTACTTACTAATTTGTTCTGACATATTACAACTTAGATCGGTTTAGCTCTAATTCTTGCTCTAATATGGGGGTTTGTATTTATCTTTTGCTGATGGTTTTTCGTAGTGTTTTATGGGTTTGGGCTGAAAATAAATAGTAATAACTAAAAGAAGTGGCTTTTAGAAGGAGGTGTGACTGGTGGAAAAGTGAGGAAGAGATATGTGCGCTTGACGAGAGCGATAGAGTGGGGTACGTGATGTATCAATGACCCCGCCTTATCCCCGGAGCGAGACGGTAGCGAAAAGAATGGAGAAGTCAGGTGTTCAGCTTTTCTAAGCAGAAGCTAGAAGCAAAACCTAATACGACAAGGTCTATATCTAATTAGTGCCTAGGGGAGAATATACCTTGTACGGTGACAGTTTGATCTGGCCTTCCATATTGTCTACTTGATGTCACTGATATGTATGTCGTGTAATCTCATGACAATTAGCGCTTAATTAAGTTCATGGTAGTGTTTAACTAAACTCATGATTAGTTTTTATTAATTATTATTAATACTAGTCAAAATATAATTAACACTAATTAAAAGCACTAAATAAAGCCTGCACAGTATTTGACGAGCTACTTTAGTTTGATAGGTATATAGAGAGAACTAGATATATAAAAAAAATAGACGTCCGAATAATAAATTTGTAACTTTGCAAATCTATAGAGGAGGTTAGATTTGTAAAAACAGATGTTGGGTTCAATCTTTTTTTTTAAAAAAAAAACTACGTATGATACCATTTGTATAACAGCTCATATGGATTCTAAGAGTTTTTGCCATATATAGTGTCCTTCAACGCGTATTTGCAGAAATAGAGTATACATGCGGTATTGACAAAAATAGCACTTTTGCCATCCAGTCACCGGACGGCGATGCCCAACAGTTGACACGTGGCGCTTGCCACCCGACTAGTAGATGGCATATGGCAGGCGCCTGCCACCTGACCAGCAGA
Source organism: Dendrocalamus latiflorus (assembly GCA_017311315.1). Classification (NCBI taxonomy): domain Eukaryota; kingdom Viridiplantae; phylum Streptophyta; class Magnoliopsida; order Poales; family Poaceae; genus Dendrocalamus; species Dendrocalamus latiflorus. Next base: position 1,515,447 of record CM029627.1, read on the forward strand.
CGGCAAGTGGCCTACCGTCTGCCCACAAAAAGGCAGGCGATTAAGCTGGCTAATTAGCCGACTTAATTACTTGCCTAAATTCATAATTTTACATTATAATTTTTTAAATTTGTAAATATAGCAAATAAGCTCAAAAAATTACGACATTTTTATGGAGCTTTCTGAGGCATTTTGGTATGTTGTATAATTCTTTTGCAATTTTTTAAGACTATTTGCTATCTCTAACAATTTCAGGATCTATGCATAATTAACCAGGCGATTAAGCGGTTATGCAACTCTAAGAATTTTTAGAGGTAGCAAATGGTTGTGCAAAATTACAATTTTTTTGGTGAAGCTTCCTGATGTAGTGTGCAACGTTGTATACTTTTTACGTAATTATTCGCACCACTTTGCTACTTCTAAAAATTATTTGAGCGGCGTGCAATTAAATGGGTGATTAAGCACTAATGGTCGAGGTCTAATGGCCTACTGTCTGGTCACTGTGTGGCACTAGGGCTATTGCCCAGCTAGTGTGCGGCAGCACTAGTGCCACACAGTGGCCAGACGGCAGGCCATTAGCCCCCGACCATTAGTGCTTAATCACCCATTTAATTACGCATCGCTCAAATAATTTTTAGATATAGCAAATTAATGCAAAAAAAATTGTGTAAAAATTGCACAATGTAGCACACTACATAAGGAAGCTCCATAAAAAAATTCATAATTTTTCACGACAATTTGCTCCTCTAACTATTTTTGAAGCGGTACATAATTGTTTAATCGCCTGGTTAATTATGCATCGTTCTAAGAATTTTTAGAGGTAGCAAATATATCAAAAAATTACAAAAAAATTACACAATGTACCACGAAGCCTCGGGAAGCTCCACCACGATATGCGAGGAGGGATGTCGTGGGGGGCCGCATATCGCTAATTACGATTAAATTATCACGAATTAATGTGAAAAATTTGAAGCACATAAAATTCTAAAAAACATAATTAGATCGACTGTGTTGAAAGGCTCCACATAAAATTTTATAATTTTTAGAGCTTATTTGCTATATGTAATGATTTCTATAAATATCGAAATCGTATAAATTTTTGAGTAATATTCATAAGGGATAAAATTGTAAAAAACTTACACGTTGTGTCAGGAGTCTGTACATAAAATTTCGTAATTTTTCGATCTCATTTGCTATATTTAAAAATTCAAACAATTATAATATAAAATTATGAATTTAGACAGTGATTAAGCCGTCTGATGAGTGGGCGGCAGGCGCGTGCCGTCTGCTCACAGGGCGGTAGTGCCCACGCGTCGTCCCCCTCACGCTGCCATCCGTCTACCAAACGATAAAAACGCTATTTTTATAAATACACTATGTATATAACTAATTTTGTAAATACCATAAAAAATATCGTTAAATCCGCTAAAAAAATTCCGGATTCCTCTTCTGGTCAGAAAGGCGCCTGACATTGTGCTCAGAGCCGTAGTCAAAGTCCCTTGACCGGAGGCCTGAAAGAGAGATGCCATTTGCCATCCACCTTAGCTGCCCCCACATCCCCAAAATGCCCCTCCTCCGTTACGACAACTCTTCCAACTGCCTAGCACTCCTCCTGTACGGCCTAGTGCATCTCTCTACTCGTACCAACTGTATCACCACGATGCATGCCAGTATGCCACCCTCAAGCTTTCCCCTGATACTTATTGCTCGTATGTCGCAAACTTGCAATAGTTTATGGCCATGTAGTAATCATTTTTCATTGTATCATACTGACAAAGGATCCAATTACAGCATGCATGTCTAGAAATTTACGAAGCCATAGGTGGTGATTATTTGGACTTTTTTTTTGACTTATGACTGAAAAAGACTGTAGCTAGTTGAAAAAACACTATAGCTGACAGAGATTTATTTAGCATAATTAAATTTAAAAATATAAAAAAAATATGTTAACCTATTACGTATAATACAAATAAATACGGGAAAAAGAGGCTAGAGGCCCTACACGTGCATACAGCACTAGTAGCTAGCTGGTACAGCAAATAGCCCGCGCGCAGCTTTGGATGCTAGCTCCACTCAGTCAAGGCGGCCGCCGGCTCTGTAAAAAGGCATGCAGAGCAGATGCAATGCGTGCAGTGGATCCGGTGCGTGCAGGTCGATTTGAACATCATGCTTCTTAGAAACAGCTTGTTCAAGTTGTTTTGAAAAGCTACTTCTTCTGACCGCTTTTATAAATCACCGATTCATTTTCGTCGTCTCCTCCATATTCACATCTTCTAAAAATTGTTTTTTAAATTTTGTTCTAAAAATTACTTCTTCTAGGCGTTACTATTTTATTTCAGCTAAAAAACCCGAGGTCTTTTCGGCTTATAATTTCTTTCAAACAAATAAACGAGACAATTTCTCTGCTGCTTCGAAATTGTTTATCAGGATAATCTTTTTAAAACGACTTTTCAGCATTTGGTTCATTCGTATAAGCACCTGTGCTAGAGATAAGCCGCAGCCGAAAAGAACCCACCTAAAAGCTCCAGCAAAAAACCATCAGGTCTGCCGATTAAAACACCCCCGTAAAAAGAGGGACGATTTTCCACACGAAATGCACAGAATATAGGTTCAGTCAGAAGCTGTTTGGAACGCGTTGATTTCTTAACGTGACTTTTCCTCTTTTTCCCTCTTTTTTCTTTGCATTATCCTAGAGATATAACATTTTCTCCATTCTCTATTTTTCTTTTAATTAAATACATCAGAAGAACTAACAGCCACTACAGCATCGTTTCAACCAGAAAGCACAGCAGTTGAATGGGCTATAATCCGTTTCCGTTCTGTTCAAACCTAGTGGTACTAGTAGATCATACATACTGTGTCATACAAGTGCCCGGCCAATGTGTGATCCAAATCGTTCTAGTACCAGCAAAGACCTACAAAGACGCAGCTGCAAAGCGTAGTAGCACTCCATAAAACCAAACTGGAGAGATGGGAGGTCCAGGGCCCCTACAAGGCTATACAACATAACAACAAGATGCAGGACATCAATGGAGTCTCGCCATTTATTTCAGGCTTTTGGAGGGAGAAAGGAAAGGAAAGGAAAAAGAAACGGGGGTGTGAGTGGCCATTGGGGACCTGAACAAACAGTGATCTATCCGGAGAAATAACTGGAGCAATGGTGCTACAGGCTACAGCGCTGCGTCGTCGGAGATGCCGGTTTCTCCTATAAATGCTAATAGCAGCAGGCAAATCATAAGCCCAGCCCCACACTGCCAGTCAAACGTGCCCGGTCAAAACCTGTGGTAGTTCGAAGATTTTTTAGAATTGATGTTTATACTTTAAAGTTCGGTTGTAACTGAATATATCGATATCGCAACACGCTGTTTTCCTCTAAAACACTGATATAACGCTACATATATATAGATATAATGAAAATATAACAAATATAGAAATTAATTATTTCTTCTGAGAAAATAGACTACATAAGATAAGTACAATGGCATAAATTAAATAATAAATTATAGAGATTAACAACAGTTGTGTACCTTACTGATCCTGGCTCTTTTCTGCTCTTTTCTCTGTTAGCAAGAACCCCCATCTAAGAGGAACATGTGTATTCCTTCCATAGAGTAAAAGATAGCAAAAAATAGCATGTAAATATATGTAACAAGGGCCCAACTAACCGTCTATTGCATAAAGCAAATATTCTATTTTTGTATAATATCTATTAGAAAGAATGAAGAAAGCAGATGCTAGACTTTGAAAGAATCGACGCCGGAACAAAGAAGAGTAGAGCAGAGCAAGAAAGAAAATAAATGGAGTGGGGAGGAGCACACCTAGATCTAGAGAGAGGACGATGACGGTGAGTCGGAGGTGCTGCTCCCTTCTTGTCGCCCGCTCCCTACCTACCTATTCGCCGCACCACCGCCACCTCACACATGATTGCCGTCGTGTCACGGCGCTACGTCCACCAGCCGTCGTTCGTCTCTGCAGCCCGCATCCACTGGTTGTCACTCGCCTCCGCAGTCTGTGCCTCCGCCCGCTCGCCGCTCGGAGACCAGAGCCTTCCCTCACAGAGATAGCCGCAGGATGAGAGAGAACAGATGTTAGGATTTTATTTGTATCTTTACCTACGTGGGCCTACATAAGGAGGGCTAAGGTAGAAAGAAAAATATATCTAATGTGTTACATGGGCCGTGCGTGAGATACGAGAAGTGCGGGCTAAATTTATTTGCAGATACAAATATATAATTTTAGCTTAACTAACAGTATATACACATAATACACCTATCATATACTTAGTATTTTATTAAAAAAAAACTAGGTGTTCAGTTGAACACCAATGACCTAACGTGAGTCCGTCCCAGGTCAAAACTCCACCATTTCCGTAGGCCTCTGACGCTACCGAAGGTACATCATGGTTTGAATTTCCAACGGCCGGCGACCGGCGGCAACTAGCACGACGCCAGAACGATGTCAAAGTTGAACCTTGCGATGGTGGCAAATCCTCGAGTCATTGCCCCTTGTATTTCCACTCGTGAGCGGCAGGGAACACGATCTGGCATATCTACGGAAAATTGCGTTTCCATTGAAATTTAGCAAGAATGCAAGATTGCAAGCTCAGGATTCGAGAACTTCCAGCTAAATCTCAACCAAATCTGACCATGAAAGATACTACTACTTACCGCGTAACCGAGCCTGAAGGGAACAGAATACAGAGCACCAACAAAAACCACGGAGAAAGGATATCACCCTGGTCTTTCCCCATAAATTATGATACACAGATCGGCACATGGAAAAGTACTAGCTGACTAGTTAGTGTCACCCTCTGTTTCAGCATGACGAGACGCAAAGGAAAGCACAGATGTATCAGCATCACAGTTCAGTACCGGACTATGGTAATATGTGCATTAAATAGAACTACGTCCTACTTGGAGGTTTATAAACACATAGGACCGATTGGCAAAAGAGCGCATTTTCACACTTAATCTCGGGCCACAGAAATTTGTCCTTGGCTTCAAAGCACCAGAGGAGATAAAAAGAGGGCAATAAATTAATCCTCATAGCAAAAGCAAAACGAGTAAATCTTGAAGACCGTGAAGGATTAGGATGACTTCCAAGCATAAGATGAAACGGAGATGGGCTTAATCCCACAAAAGGTTGATCATCGAGTTGGCCAGCCCGACTTCTTTGAAAGTTTCATCGGTTCTATACTCTAGGTTCTTGGGTGCTCCAGGAATGGGCTGTACAAAGTGGAAAGCCCTCTTATCCCCGTCCTCCACTTGAGCAGAGCAGAACGACCACAGGAGCTGCACAGAGAGAGCGCATCCGGTAAAAATGTAAAATGAAAAAGATTAAAGTAAAGAGTATTGTGAACATGTGCTTTGGGCAACCGCAAAATGGCAAGGTAAAAAGTGTATTGCAGGTATCCAGATGCTAACAAGGAAAAGAACCACATTATCAGTAGCTGAAATAAAAAAACTCACCAGAAGATGATTATAGCAAAATCTTTTGCTAAACGTAGTAGTATTACACCGACAATTACAATGATTGGTGAGTTGTTTGAGACTTGTACATGTACATAATTGGAAACTTTAAATTTTGTTTGTGTTATGCTATGCATGACTAGATAACTTTTGTTACGCATGCCACTCTTACAAACAAATCTGGGTCATTGCTGACCATAAGCAAAACTTGCTATACCCCTAATTGCAGTCGCGGGCCAAACAAACCCTACTTGTCATATACTGCAGCGATGTCACGTGCAGCTTTTTACTTGAAGGACAATTGTGACCTCCAACCAAACATGCCTTTATTTCTTAGCTGATGCCCGTGCGTTGCAATGGATTTTAAAATTTTATCATACTAAATATTCCGAAACTAAATGGTGGTAAAATTTTTTAGAACATGCATACAAATATGTTCTAAAATTTGTTAAAATCCGTAGCAACGCATGGGCATTTCGCTAGTATTAATTGAAATCAGCTAGATGGTCAGGGGACAATACAATCCCATGAATAGTAAGACAAAAGATCACATCTCTGTGAATTGCTGCATGCCAGAAAAGAAGCTGTACATCTACTGGTCAGATAATCACCCAAACCACGCATTTATCAAATGCGTTAGTCTAATGATCACACCTGCAAGTAAATGATCGTAGAGGAAAAATTACAAAACTGAGAAAATAACATTTTAAAATAATAAGAGTATGGTTACCATGGATACCATGCTTAGTGCTTTAAAGATACACAAAGCAGCGTGCTAAGTGCTAACCAAAGCAGATGGTATAGCACAATCAAGGATGAAATCCCCCGAAATTCATAACCAAAAAGAAGAACGTTTTCCCTCTAACAAAAATGTCATTGATCTCAAAGCCAGGTAAGTAATCACTATTCACCATTTTAAAAGTAGTGCAAATCACTTTAAAAAAAGCATTAAAGTACCTCCCAAAAAGGTAACACTTGCACTCTTGTGCATCCTAAAATGAACACAAAAATTGTAACGCTTGCACTCTTGTGCATCCTAAAATTAAGTCTATCAGTTTCATCAACATTCTTCGTAGAGCTAAGGAGATAGAGATTCTTCCAGTGAGAAATGGCATGAATTTACCCTGTTTACCCTCTGCGTTTGAACTGCATAGGAAGCTGAACAATTGAGGGGCTCTTCAAAAATGCAGGTAGAAAAACAGAATCAAAAGAACAAAGACAAAAAACAGACAGAGCACACCATAAGCCTCAGTTTATCAAAGAAACTATACATGGATCTCCTGGACGAACAGACACAAACCTTGTCAAGAACGCAGACGCCCAAGATAGCAGCAGAAACTGCAACAGCACCGAACCCAACCCAACGTGGGCAGAGTCGGTGTTGGACCGCTCTGTGACCCAGATGAGGAAGCAGGCGAGGGTCACGGGGTTTGGCGGATCCCGTCGCCGGCGACGAGGAAGACAACCGGATCTGGTGGATCATGTCGTCGGCAACCAGGAAGGCGACCGGATCCAGTGGATCCGGTTGCCAGCGTCCTCCTCCAGCCATGCTGGTAACTGCCCGCTGCGCCGCCTCCGTACCGCCGGTCGCCACTCGCCAGCCTCCGACAGACGACTGCTCTATGACCCAGATGAGGAGGCAGAAGAGGGTCGCGGGATCTGGCGGATCCCGTCGCCGGCAACGAGGAAGACAACCGGATCCGATGGATCCCGTCGGCGGCGTCCTCCTCCCACCATAAGCCTTCGCCATGCTGGTAGCCGCCCTCCTCGGCCCGCTGTGCTGCCTCCGTAGTGCCGGTTGCCTCCCGTCGGCCTTCACCGCCGACGCCGCCTCCTCCTCCCCACCCCGCGTTGCCGCCGCCGCCTCCCGCTCCTCCGCTCCGCCGACGCCTCCTCCTCCCCACCCCGCGCTGCCGCCGCCGCCTCCCGCTCCTCCGCTCCGCCGACGCTTCCCTCTCCCCACCCCGCGCCGCCGCCGCCTCCCAGTCCTCCGCTCCGCCGACGCCGCCTCCTCCCCACCCCGCGCTGCCGCCGCCTCCCGCTCCTCCGCTCCGCCGACGCCTCCCTCCCCGTATCCGGCATCCTTCAACCGCGCCGCACCGCACCCACCAATCTCTCTCTCGTTGCGGTAAGGAGAGGAGCGCCGATCCGTCGGTGAAGAGCATGGCCGACCCCCTCCCCGAGGAAGAGCAGCTAGGTCGGCAGGAGGGAGATGGGCGCGAAGCCGAGGACGAAGAGGACGACGACGTCGACGGCCTCGCCAGCTTCCTTGAATCCGATATCCTCTCCGGATTGTTAGTATAAAATCTGGGGAAATTTTGTTCAGTAGCACTGAAAGCTCAGCTCTTTCGGAAAATACCACTAAAAAACGGAGTTCCAAAAATTACCACCGAAAAATTCATTTTTCTTCGGAATCTAGTATTCTGGACAAAAATACCCCTCTCCCTCCCCTTCTCTCCTCCTGCGCGCCCCGTCCGCCTCCCTCTTTCCCCCACCGCCCGCCGCTCGCCTCCTTTCCCCGCTCCCCCGCGTCCGGCCGCCGCTCGCCTCCCCGCCTCCTCCTCCTCCGCCCGCCGCTCGCCGCCCCGCCTCCTCCTCTGCCCGCCGCCGGCCTCCCCGCCTCCTCCTCCGCCCGCCGTTCGCCTCCCCGCCTCCTCCTCCGCCCGCCGCCGGCCTCCCCGCCTCCTCCTCCGCCCGCCGTTCGCCTCCCCGCCTCCTCCTCCACTCGCCTCCCCGCCTCCTCCTCCGCCCACCGCCGGCCTCCCCGCCTCCTCCTCCATCGCCCGCCGCCCCGCCTCCTCCTCTGCCCGCCGCCGGCCTCCCCGCCTCCTCCTCCGCCCGCCGTTCGCCTCCCCGCCTCCTCCTCCGCTCGCCTCCCCGCCTCCTCCTCCGCCCGCCGCTCGCCTCCTCCTCCTCCTTTCCCCGCTCCCCCGCGTCCGGCCGCCGCTCGCCTCCCCGCCTCCTCCTCCGCCGGCCTCCCCGCCTCCTCCTCCGCCCGCCGCTCGCCTCCCCGCCTCCTCCTCCTCCGCCCGCCGCTCGCCTCCCCGCTTCCTCCTCCCCCCGCCGCTCGCCTGAGGAAGAGGTGGCGCTGGCGGCGGCGGTTTTCGGCCGGACGTGGGGAGGCGAGCGGAGGAGGCGGCGGGGAGGCGAGCGGCGGGCGGAGGGGGAGGCGGGGAGGCCGGCGGCGGGCGGAGGAGGAGGCGGGGAGGCGAGCGGAGGAGGAGGCGGGGAGGCGAGCGGCGGCCGGACGCGGGGGAGCGGGGAAAGGAGGCGAGCGGCTGGCGGTGGGGGAAAGAGGGAGGCGGACGGGGTGAGCAGGAGGAGAGAAGGGGAGGGAGAGGGGTATTTTTGTCCAGAATGCTAGATTCCGAAGAAAAATGAATTTTTGGGTGGTAATTTTCGAAACTCCGTTTTTTTAGTGGTATTTTCCGAAAGAGCTGAGCTTTCAGTGCTACTGAACAAATTTTCCCAATAATCTGTTGCTTTCGGTTGTTGTTTTTCGGTTGCACACGAACGTGACTCGTACTGAGTTTAGGAGTCTGTTTCGGAGTACATGTTTGGAGTCCGATTGTGTTTAGAGTTAGGAGTCCGATGTTGAGTTTGTTTTGGAGTTTGTAGTCCAGATTAGCTTCTTTGTTTTGCATATAAATAGAGCACCAGGTGCAGCGATCACAGCAACACAGCACCAACAAAAACCTTCTGTGTTCTTCACGTTCTCTGTGTGTTCGTGGAAACGAGGCCAATTTCGTGAGTTGTGAGCGAGAGCGATTGGAGGTATCCGTTGCCAACACGGATCCAGGGCGGAGGACCCTCTCGATGTAAGTGCTCTCGATCGATCTCTCCCTTGATTGCCGTATGCAAATCTAGACTTGATTGCCGTATGTGAATCTGGATCGGTTTATTTTGGGAGGTTCTGTAGAAAACCAAACCTGATTTTGGAAGGAGTTAATCTAGAGTCCTGTATGCTAGCTATAAACTTGAGCGCGTGTCCAGTAAAAAGATCATGTAAATCAGCAAACCTGCCTCGCCTTCCTCTCGCGCCATATTTGGCAATGCTTTCCTCTATTTATAATTGATCTCCTTCCTTGCGAGTTGCATTGTATTGACGTTTTGAGAGAAGCAGAGCAAGCAAGAAAGGAGAAACAGACCAAGCAAGCAAGAAGAAACAGAGCAGTCGCCGCTCGATCGATCGCGACGATGGTGCAGCCGGGCGGGAGGACGAGCAAGGGTCGGCAGCGCATAGAGATGCGCCGTATTGAGGGCAAGGACCGCCGGCAGGTCACCTTCTCCAAGCGCCACTCTGGGCTCTTCAAGAAGGCGTCCGAGCTCTCCACGCTCTGCGGCGCCCGCGTCGCCATCGTCGTCTTCTCCGAAGGCGGCAACCCGTTCGGCTTCGGTGGCCCCTCCGTCGACGCCGTCCTCCGCCGCTACGTCCCACAACCCGACGACGACGCCCCTGTTGACGTTGACGACGTCGATTGTGTTGAGGACTATGAGGTGTTGATGGTGCTGAGGCGGGCGGCGGAGGAGACCAAGGAGTAGGCGGTGGCAGAGAAGATGCGGATGGACGCCGTCGGGGAGAAGGTGCTGCAGGCGAAGGCGGGGAGGCGGTTCTGGTGGGAGGCATGCGTGGGGGCGCTCGAGGAGGCGGAGCTGCCGGAGTTCTCCAGGGCGTTCGAACGCCTCAAGGACAACTTGTGCCGCCGCGTCGACAAGCTGCTCTCTGATATGCCGTCGCTGCAGCAGTAGGGCCGGTAGGCACATAGCTTCTTTTAATTATAGGTTTTATTTCGTCAATGCTTGTTTAATAATGTTATCAATGTTACTAATTGGTAGTAGTAATATATAATAGTATTTTTAGGTGTGAGAATGATCGAGCCAAGTAAAGCAAGAGAGATGCCGACCTATGATAATGATACTGTATAAGAGTACTAGTTTCCTTGGACATACTGGGCGGAGTAGTAGAGACCAACCAGCATGCTCAACAGCTGACGCTATCGAAGGTACATCATGGTTCGAATTGCCAACAACCAGCGACCGGCGGCAACTAGCACGACGCCAGAACGATGTCAAAGTTGAACCTTGCGATGTTGGCAAATCCTCAAGTCATTGCCCCTTGTATTTCCACTCGTGAGCGGCAGGGAACACGATCTGGCATATCTACAGAAAATTGCGTTTCCATTAAAATTTATCAAGAATGCAAGATTGCAAGCTCGGGATTCGAGAACCTCCAGCTAAATCTCAACCAAATCCCTCGCATCCGAACACATGCTAACTCAGAAACGGAAATCTGAACTAAATCCCGAACCAATCGCTCACATCCAGAAATGCACTAGAGCCAACAGGCATGCAACTGCGTACGTACGCCTCGATCAGGAAAACAAAACGGTATGACTGTAGTTGAACTTACCGCGTAACCGAGCCTGAAGGGAACAGAATACAGAGAACCAACAAAAACCACGGAGAAAGGATATCACCCTGGTCTTTCCCCATAAATTATGATACACAGATCGGCACATGGAAAAGTACTAGCTGACTAGTTGGTGTCACCCTCTGTTTCAGCATTTGACAAGACGCAAAGGAAAGCGCAGATGTATCAGTATCACAGTTCAGTACCGGACTACAGTAATATGTGCATTAAATAGAACTACTTCGTACTTGGAGGTTTATAAACACATAGGACCGATTGGCAAAAGAGCGCATTTTCACACTTCATCTCGGGCCACAGAAATTTGTCCTTGGCTTCAAAGCACCAGAGGAGATAAAAAGAGGGCAATAAATTAATCCTCATAGCAAAAGCAAAACGAGTAAATCTTGAAGACCGTGAAGGATTAGGATGACTTCCAAGTTCCAAGCATAAGATGAAACGGAGATGGGCTTAGTCCCACAAAAGGTTGATCATCGAGTTGGCTAGCCCGGCTTCTTTGAAAGTTTCATCGGTTCTATACTCCAGGTTCTTGGGTGCTCCAGGAATGGGCTGTACAAAGTGGAAAGCCCTCTTATCCCCGTCCTCCACTTGAGGAGAGCAGAATGACCACAGGAGCTGCACAGAGAGAGCGCATCAGGTAAAGATGTAAAATGAAAAAGATTAAAGAGATTGATTTCAATGATGTGACCTTAATAGAATCTGTGTGAAGAAAATTCCTCTGGATCCTCCGACCGTCAGGTAGGCGAACTGCAATCCTGCAGAGAAGGTCCCTGCTTCCTTTCGGTTCTTCAGGGAGAGGAGGATAGTCAAGCTTAACATTCAAGCTAGGTTCACTTTCTTCATCAGGTTTAGTCTTGTCATCGGTAGCATCTGATCCCCCAACTCCTTTACTCTCCTCCAGAGAAGCCGCCACCGCCCGTGCTAGTTCTTCATCTTCATCCTCTACAGTCGTTTTACCTACAAAGAATAACATTGTGAACATGTGCTTTGGGCAACCGCAAAATAGCAAGGTAACAAGTGTATTGCAGGTATCCAGATGCTAACAAGGAAAAGAACCACATTATCAGTAGCTGAAAAACAAACTCACCAGAAGATGATTATAACAAAATCTTTTGCTAAACGTAGTAGTATTACACTGACAATTACAACGATTGGTGAGTTGTTTGAGACTTGTACATGTACATAATTGGAAACTTTAAATTTTGTTTGTGTTATGCTATGCATGACTAGATAACTTTTGTCATGCCACTCTTACAAACAAATCTGGGTCATTGCTGACCATAAGCAAAACTTGCTATACCCCTAATTGCAGTCGCGGGCCAAACAAACCCTACTTGTCATATACTGCAGCCATGTCACGTGCAGCTTTTACTTAAAGGACAATTGTGACCTCCAACCAAACATGCCTTTATTTCTTAATAATCTGGACAACCAACCAATCCTTTGTTGACATGTAGATAAAATTTTCTTACAATTAAAGGTGAGAATAAAAAAACTCAATAACATATTGTTGCACCATCAAACTACCAGTAGCTTTTAATTCGAAAATATTCATGTGCATTGGTTTATATTATGCTTTACCATTGTTCAAGATGAGCTCTGTTGGAAAATAGAAGTCACCATTTCCCAATTTCAAAGAAAAAAAGGACATAACAGGAATTGCCGGAAGCCAGATGTTTTCCAGTGGTTTTCTCGTTAACTAAATTTTTTATATTAGTTTTCTTTCCATTTTCTCCAATTCTTCTGCTTCCTAAACCTTTCACAATCCTTAATATCAATGTTTTAGTGTTTGTAGATGTTTAGTGTTTTAGAGGTCCCTGCTAAAATCTGAATGAAACCAGCCATGAAAAGTATTGCCAGTTCTCGCCAGGAAATCAAACCTGGGAAGTGACTAGACTCGCTACTTGCTAGTCGCTATGTGCATCATTTTGAAACGGGATACCGTATACTTCTGTTCTTTAAAAAAAATGACTTATTTTCTGCTGCAGTTCTAAAATTATAGACAATGGGAAGTGAAAATGGTGCTCTCGCCAAAAAAAATTGAAACAATTAATATGATGAAGGAATACATTGGGAAACTAAATATGGGAGAAGTTTACAAGTTCATATACCTATTATGAAAGGGAAAATGTTACAGGTTTCTAAATGCCATACTTATATCAATGGCTTAATTTGCTCCAATTAGGAAAAAATCTTAGATTTATAGAGTGAAACTAATATGTTAGAAGTTGGGAGCTAGGGTAAGGTTCCATAAGGACAAAAGCAGGACCACTAAGATGCAGAAACACCCTTGGGACTGCCTGGGAAAGAGCAATGCCAGTGAAAAAAAATCCAGTGACAGATGCTGCATGAAGACTCCTAGGGGAATCCTCAGACTCCACCAAGGCCATCCAGAGTGCCAGACACATCCACTAGACAATCGCTATTAAATCATAATTTATAACAATTACTGAGCAGCCCACATTAGACAACTGCCCCTGAAAATCATGCCGATGTAGTGTAGAACACCCTAAGGAGGCTTGGATGATACAGAGGTAAGGACTACCCCCACCCCCCTTAGCACACTTAAAATTACCAGCTCATTTTGTAAAGCATTGAGTGCTAGTATACAAAACAAAGCAAGTGCACCTAGAGGCCCCCTCACATGAATGCCCTCCCTGCTAGTTTTCCAAGAATTGGACTTCATCCAAAGGATTTGAAATTCGGATTGTTTGGAAGCCATGAATCTTAACAGGTGATATGTTATGAACTTACCATTAACTACATTCTACATATTGTTTAAGTTAGCCCAGAGAAAGCTATAAGATGCATGATTCATGCATCCATAGAATGTTAAGAAAGATTGCAATGGAAGCAGTCAGCTTCAAGAAAATGGTTGTTTACGAGTCACGTGTGCATAGCTCATATAGTTCTGCAAAAATGAATCTTTCTAGTTTAAATGTTTCAAACAAGATGAAAAATTTTCAGCACTGCTGGCGTGAAACCCTTAGTAAATCAACACAAATCCTACCTTGTTTGCCCATAGATGTTTCCTGATCAACTTTTCTTGGGCGCTTTTGAGGTTGAGCAGCATGGTGCTCCTTTGGACCTTTATCCAAGTAAGGCATCAAATCCTGTGGATAATGCAGATGCAGAAGGTAATAAGGAACAGATATGTCATATTACAGCTGATTACGAGTATTCACATGTCCCTAGAGGACACCACTACAGCCCAATATGAGAAATGAAAGACAAGGTTACCAAAAATACCTCCAGTAAACGGTCCGGGTGAACCATTCCATTCCAACCATGCATTTTTTGTCCAGTGATTGGGTCAATGAGAAGAATGGCAGGAACAGAGACCAAATTGTAGTAGGTGCATACCTTCCTCCCCTCACTGGTATCACGATAAACCTGTGTTTAACAGAATAAAACATATTAATAGACAACTGAGAAGTGCACAGACATGGTTCCATGTAGGGAAAAACTAAAAAAAGTGAACCATATAACTAGAGAACTCTTTGTTGCCAATATAATTCCTAACATCTTAGGAAAAAATCCCATTTAAAGATTCAGAGCCACGGCTCAGATATGGAAATAGAATGTACGAAGGACCAACCTGCCAGAAAATAAAGTTAGATCTAATTGTCAGAGCCACCGCTTCATTTGCCCAAGTGTCTCGATTAAGCTTCAAGAAACACGTGCTCACGAGTCAAAACTTTACCAAGGTACAAAATAAATGATCACCATAAGGCTGCATAAATGATGAGAATACGACTGAGCTCACCATGTGAGAACTGAATTCCTCTGTGGATTGCAAATTGATCAGCAGCCACTTGTCCAGACAAGAAGCTTCTAACTTTGCCTACATTTATGTTATTCAAATTTTCAGAAGCGTAACAAATGAGTAATAGATAAGATCAAAGAATTAGCAATTTCATCTGAAAAGTAGTTTACATGCAGCAGTCATTAAACAATGAATTTGAAATGGCACTAATATAAACATGAATATGCTTTCAGCAATAAATAGCGCCAATAAAGCACATAATAAAACATGTTTGACCTTGCCTCTTGTTGTAAAAGGAGAGGCAATGTTTTCTTGAGTACATCAACTTACCAGACTAAACTAATTATTCAACAGCTCAGGTTCTTGAGATATCTATCAAGCAACTGAGATACAACACAAGTGTTCATAGCTTACAGGTTGTACTGTTCCATGATAGCAGTTCACTAGGTCATTAATTCAATTTTGCAATTTTCTAAATGCTGATGACATGCCCAAACCCAAACAGTGTGTGAATGCAGTTTTGACAGCTTAGGCAGCACATGGCCATGGCAGAGATAAATGAATTTGCCAAACAGGATATGTAAAAATATAGGGCATACGGCTAACCTTGTCAAAGGGTCCATTGAACATCAAAGCAAAAGGTGGACGATATAAAGAAGCCAGATTATCACGAGAACTTGATGCAGCATTCTGCTCAGAATCCCAAACAGCAGATTGTCTTGCCTCCTCTTCAAAGTTACGAAATGCGACTGTCGAATTAGGCTGAAGGCTGAAAAGAAGTGACCAAAACATTGTTAAATTTTACATTAAAAAACGTCTGGTTTTAGCAAAGCAACAGCCATAGCATCAAAAAGTCCAAAGACCTCACAATCTCAAAAGAGGCTGGAAACACTACATAGATTGCATAGTCCTAAGCAACAAGTACTTGCTTCGGATATGACAGTCCAAAACAAAAAGATGATAACACTTGCATCACAGCATAAATAAAAGTTAATTATACACTATACAAGATAAACCATAGCAATACTGCCATATCTGGCTAACTAGCGCAGTTGCAGCTAACGAACAAATGACTAAATTTACATCAGTAGAGGCACCCCCATTTATAATAAATACTTGGCACAAAGCATTAAGACTCTTCATATGTATCTCTCTTTAATTTTCAATGCCATACAAACTAGAGAGCACTTGGCCAATCTCAAATGTGCCATTGGTGTCATGGAGAACAGGGCAGAGAATATAAAGCTGTGTCTGATATGCATGTGAAAGATAGAAGGCAGTTTACAAGGTGGGTCAGTTGTTGCAGGCCATTGGGCAAGCCCAACTGGATGCCACTCTTGGTACCCAGGGAGCATGACGGCACTCAAATGCGGAAATCACAATTTTGTATTATAATACAAAGGATATATTTTTCTCGACGACCTGGCTTTAATAAGGAGGCTTGTTTGCTTTGCAATTAAAAAATTTAGGATAGGTGGTCAGAGCAACCATAAGCACATCGTTTTCAAAGTTCCAACATGAGCGCTGTCAATCTATAAATAAATTGCCAGTACAATAAATTGGATAATTAAATTTGTTCCTGTTTGGCGGGGCTTGAGTCTGCACATAAGAATGATAAGGCATAAGCTAAGGGAAAGTGAAACTTCTCCACACAAAGAGTATAACCATTCCAAAGACAACCTGTCTGGCAGACGTCGGGTGTGTTCAGTTGGGTAACGGATAGATGTTTGTGTTTGGTTGGTTTGCAACAGATGCCATAGCAGTTTTGGTCACAAACAAAGAAAAAAGTTGGTTTAGCTGATAAGTATTGTTTGGCTTGCCAAAACATTTGGTTGATGTCCAATATTTGGCCTGACAGTGGAATTAGCACAATTTAAGACAAAATCTGCTTAGCTGACTAGCCGAAACGTTTTCACCATTTTGGGGCACCAAAAGTTGGCAGCCAACCTTCCGTCGTTATCTCTATGCCAAGTGGGGACAATCTGTCTTGGCTTGCCAATAATTGGCAGCCAACCAAATTCCTGCAACTTCATTGGTTGCGAACTAATGGAAAGAGAAACTGGACCCACTTGGCATAGGAAGAGAGAGCGGAAGACTTGGCTGCAAATTGCTTGTACTAGAAAATGGAGCTAACTAATAGCATAGCCAAAGGTGCAATATTTGGTTAAAACGTGTGAATACCATCAGCAAGCCAAACAATGGCTCAAACACACATGCTAATTCTATTGGCCGAGAGCAAAATTAGTATGGGTGTATCGCATCCATTGGACACCAACCAAACACATTCTTAGGCCTTTTATGGTGAGCTTTAGCTTCAACTTGAAGCCACTAGAAATGTAAGCTCCCCCAAACATGGTCTTAAGTTTATTGAGAGTTTTGAAGACAATCACAAGCTCCTATGGAACATGCCCCATTGCTCTGTGCACTTAATTCGTAATCCAACTTTAACTTCTAGTCAGAACAATGCTTCATCAGGTGACGCTCGAATCAATCCTCTGCTGCGAATACACCCCATTTCCATTGAGCAATAGAGCATGCAGACCACAAACGCCACACAGCACAGTGATTACATTTCATTAAAACTTCACTCCCACGCCACATAAATAACTACTCGAGAAACTTAATCCCAGGATCCCATGCTAACAAGTAAAGTTGCTAGCCAAGCACCATTACTTACACGACCATGGGGCCATCGCCGTAGAGAGTCTCCCGCTTCACAGGCAGCGGCGCACGGACATCGTCCTCCTCCCCCAGTCCCTGCAACGGTCCATCACCCAGTGCAGCCGCTGGAGGTGGAGTGAACCTGCCCATCACAGCACATGATAAGCACACACATACCACAGGAAAGCACCTCCACGATCCAACCAAAACCAAAGCCAAACCCTAGAAATCTCACTCCGCTCCACCGACCTCAACCCCTCCTCCACCTCAGCCGCTGCCGCCGCCGCCGCCACTGCCGCCGCCGCAGAGGCAGCCGGCGACGGGGCCGGATGCGCGGCGAGGGCGGCCTCGCCATCGATGTAGAAGAGCTGCAGCGCCTCCTCCAGATGCCAGCTCGTCATCTGCAGAACGGAAACCCCACGGATCGCGTCAGACGGTTCGAGCCGGACCGAATCGGTCGGAAGGCAGGGGGGCTTGGGACGAGAGAAGAACCTGGAGGAACTGGGTGGCCGTCTCGGGCGTCTGGCCGGCGGCGATCTCGAGGAAGGAAGAGACGAGGGTCTCCTTCTCCGTGGCCGTCGGGGGAGCGCCGGCCATGGCGGCGAAGTCTCCTGTCTCTCTCTGTTTTGGTTAGTAGGCCTGGGTCAGACGGCGAGAGTTGGTGGTGCGGGGGTGGGGAGGAGTCAGGAGTGGGAACGAAGGAAGTGGAAACGTGCGTGCGCGATGATGAGGAAGACGAGCGAGGTGGAATGCGGAGCTGTCGGTCTGGTGCGGCTTGGAGGGGAAGAAAGAGCCCATTAGAAGCCATGGAGTTTTCGCCGTGGGCCTCGTTGAGCCGAGTGGTCTGAGCCCATGTCACGGAGTTGTCAAATGGACTCGTATGCATATGAATGGGCCGAATAGCCGGTAGCGATGCCGAACTGGGCCGAACGCACATAGAGAACTGCATGTTGTTCCAATCAGCTTCTCCAAAATTTAAACACCTCAACCTCTAAAAGCGATTTAGGGCCTGTTTGGCAGAGCTCCACCAACTCCAGATCCATCAAAAACAGCTCCACTCCACGAATTTTTACCCAAACGCTCCAGCTCCACGAAATCTGGATCCACCAAAATACTGAATCTAGCTCCAGATTCATGAAATCCATGGAGCACCTCAAGGGGTGCTCCACGAAACCTTGTTTCGTACCTACTCGTGGAGTTGGGTGGTAATTACCCACCTTTTGCCACTGGTTACACACCCCATCCCATACCACCATAAAACTCATGGGCAAAACAGTCCATTCCCACCAAAAACTCAGTTTCGTGGATCTGGAGCTGCTGTGCAAGCCAAACAGTTTTGTCTAGCTCCATGGTGGGATCCCAGATTCACGGTGGAGCTGTTTTTGGTGGATCTGCTGCTCCAGATTCATTTTTTCAGTGGTGGAGCTCTGCCAAACAAGCCCTTAGAGTTCTAAAAATGGCTTCTCTAAGACGCTTTCAAATGCCACCACCCAGCCTTCGTCGCCTCCTCCGCACCCGCATCTTCCAAAAACAGTTTTTTAAATTATATCCCAAAAACTATTTTTTTTCAATCGTTACTATTTCATTTTAGCCAAAAATCATCGGCTCCTGCCGACTAAAACACCCCTTATCGTTCTAGCATGCATGTTCCAGAATGGGTGAGCTTGGCTATGCAGTAATAGAGCCTTTTTTAAGAAAGAGATTACAAATATTACAGTATTACAGGGTTAAGCTAATCACTACGCATAGTCAGGATTAACCGAAATGGCGCCTCGGCACAACCCGCGTGCGCAACAGGCGCTCCATGGTCACAGTGAATTCTGGCCTCTCGGTGAGGTCGATGTCGTTGTCCTCTTCGCCCACCCGCCATACCCCACTCGAACTCCTGCACCAGGTTCGCGACAAGGAGCTCGAGGTGTAGTAGCGCAAGCCCCAGGCCGAGGCAGATCCTCCTACCGACGCCGAACGACATCATCTTGATCTCCCAACTCTCTGTCAGGTCCACCCCCAGCGCCTTCCCTGCCATTTAGGAGCCTCTCCGGCCTAAATTCCTCCGGGTGGTTCCATACGAACTCCTCCAGCGAGGCGTCGGTTGTTGGAAATAACCTTGAGTAACACACGAAGATGAATTCTACTACGCCTCGGACTCTAGGTCAAGGTTATTCCCAACAATCTCCCTATAATCTTGACTCGACATATTCCTAGTTTAGTCTCAATGTATTATGAAATACCAGCTACGCCTCTACATGAAACGATCTACATGCGAACTAAACATATAGTTATATGTAGGAACTCAACTCAACTAGTGCTGGTCCATTTGTATACATAGACATTAACTCATTAAGGCAGTCGGTCTCAACTAGGACTTACTCAACTCTACATACTCAAGTTTGGATGGCGAACACATCTCTTCAACGCCCGTGGACTCGTCTCAGTTTACTTGAGTTTGGACGCGAACAAATCTTCTCAACGTCTTGAACTCATCTCAGCTTACTTGAGTTCTCAAGTACACCTTCATCGTGATTGCTTAGGATACATAATTGCTCGTCGTGAACATCGGATAACGCATTGAGATAATGAAACTCTCTTTTGCCATCACATTCAATGATACCTCGTTACCGATGACACCACTTTTCATAGATCTGGTGTCTTTCATGCGCAGGTTTTTGAACCCACTCTTGAGATTCTACACACGTGCTTCCTTGACATGATTGTCATCGGCGTGCATTGTCTTCAAGGTATCCTAGGCCTCCTTAGCGGTCTCCTTCTCCTCCACCAAGAGCAACAGCATGTCTTTTGACACAACTTGGAAGATTGCTGTTAGCGCTTCCTTCCTCTTGTCCACTGCCTCCTTTTGTACGATTACGTCCCACACGCCCTGAGCAAGCATGAACACCTTCATCTTCACAACCAAGTCATGTAGTTGCTCCTCGTGAGTATAGAGTACTGAAGGCTCACATTGCCTTCCCTAGCTGACGCCTTCGATGAGGCCTCGCCATCATCAGGGACTCCATTACCCAACGACTGTGACATAATCTTAGGCATGCAAAAACAAAGAACTCTAAGTTTTGATACACATGTTGGGATCAAAAGCCTACTCAAACACAAATTCTCAGTGGAAACTGAAACAAAACTGAATTTCAAAAGAATTTGAATTCTTTGTTTGATCTTGATTTTTCTGGAATCCTGGCCAAATCTCACATCCATCCCAACCATCCATGTTATGTTTCTCCTCCCGAGTCACCCCCTTTAACCATTTGCACGCTTACTGTTCATCATCCAAAAAAACTTTGCCACCGCCTTGATCTTTCACCGCTGCACATTCCCATGACTTCCTACCACTGCCATGCCATTGCACCTAGTCAAAGATCGTACTACCACGCTTATCCCGGTTCTGACACCCTCTTAGATGCTTCCGGCTGTATGTCAGAGCAGCCCACCATTTCTGCTCTTCCTGCCTTCTCTGCTCTCTCTCGCAATGTTCAAGTAGGCGCTAGGCGCTAGGCGGGCGGCAAGCAGGGGCCTAGGCGGCCGAGACGATGTCAAGACATATATGATGTTTGGAGGAAGAATTGTTACCTGGAATAATTTGTAATGTTGTACATTTGATAGATGATGATATCCATTGCATCACTTGATGTAAATTCTTGATGTAAATGCTTCATGTAAACCTGCATATTAAAAATTAAGCAATACATGAGACTTTTGGTATGTGGATAAACTTATTCAACTATTGCTCTTTAGACATTTATGTAAGTATGAAAGAATGATTAATGAAAGAAATAAGAAATGAATGTAAGATAATAAAACATAGTCACATATATCAAATAAAAGTTCACAACCACACATAGACATAGTTCACATCATAACATCTCACACCAAAAGTTCTTAACCATACATAACAAAATAATTCTTAAAGAAACTTGAACAAAGTAGCATGCATAGATAAAATGATCAATCTTCATCCTCTTGACCGTAATCCTTTGTTGGAATCACTTCATCTTGATCGGATTCGAACTCAACATTCTCAAGTTCCTCGTTCACCTCCTCTTCAGTTCATGTATTAATAAAAGTGTATGTGAATATATGATGCATCATCAACTTAGTTTACTCATTACTTCATTAGTCATCAGTTCATCACTAATTAAAACAAATTCTCATCTCCTCTCCTGTGCCGACAGCCGGCTCCAGCCGACTGCCGACACCTCACCCGTGCGGGCGCCGTGCGGCCGTCCCACTCTGCCTCATCGCTCTCGCGTCGGTCTCCGTCTCCCCAGTCCCCACTCCCTCCCCGGTCCACGACTCCACTCTCGTCGGGCTCTCCGCTCTCGGCGGCTGCGACAGAGCCCAGAAGCCAGAGGCGGAGGGGGGGGCGGAGGGGAGGCCGGAGGGGGGAGGCGGAGGGGAGGCCGGAGGGTGAGGCGGAGACCGGAAGGGGAGGCGGAGGCGGAGACCGGAGGGGGAGGCGGAGGGGTAGGCAGAGGGGAAGAACCGAAGAAGTGCGTACCTGGGGGCTGGGGATAATCCGGCGAAGGGGGAGGCCAGAGGTGGAGGAGAAGCTCGGGCTGCTCGGCGACGACGACGCGAGGCGGAGGAGAAGCTCAGGCTGCTCGGCGACGACGACGCGAGGCGGAGGAGAAGCTCGGGCTGCTCGGCGACAACGACGCGAGGCGGAGGGATCCCGGATCCGGCGGTTCGACAGCGCCGGCGCTGGGAATCCCGAATCCCTCGAGCAGTCGAGCTGCGGCGACTCAGTAAGTCTCCCCCAACCCTAGCTTCTGCTTTTCCCTTTTGCGCGCTCTCTGGAAATGGTCAGTTGGTCACGCGCCCGCTTCTTATGTCGCCGTCCCACGCCTAGGCGTCCTCGGCGGCCGCCTAGCCGCCGCCACGCCCGCCTGGTTTGACGCCGCCTCGCTCCCGCCTTTGACCGCCTACTCCCGCCTGCGACCGCCCAGCCGCCTAGCCGCCTGACCACCCGCCGAGGGGCCAAGTCGCGGCGGCCGGCTGCCTCCCACCGCCTAGGCGCCGCCTCGGCGGCCGCCTAGGGCGCCTTCTGGATCGCTGCTCTCTCGGCCGACAGATTTGTGCCGCAAATTCCAGCACCTCAGAGCCTGTCGCTGCTAGCACAGGCTACTATACCTCACACCCTTAATTACCATGACCCTCACCTGAACGAGTGTCGTACCCACCTCATCCTACCGCCTCGTCGTTCTCTCTGCCCTCTCTCCTCTCACACCCTCTAAGCCAACCTGACGCCCCTATATCCCTTTTGACCACCGCAATGTTGTGCCTGATGTAGCCTGTACCTTCCCTCTGTCAGCCACACCATGCCCTCCCATGTCTTTTCGACTTGGCCACGTGCCATTACCGCCTCGATCCAAGCCCTATGCCGAACCGCCATTCCTGTCCTATTTAAACCCCTAAACCACTCCATTCGAAAGCAACAACGTCCAAGGTGAGTCACCCCCCCAATTGCTTCAACAATCAAAGCTCTGCCGGCGATCACCGGAAAACCCAAAGTAAGCTCAAATTGAAGTACCTTCTTTTGCTTTGCGCTAGTACACGACGTCGTAGACCAGATAGTCTAGAGAGAAGCTCAAGTTAAAGCATAAGAATCGAAAGAATATAAAATTGTAAAATACATTGATCCACAAGACATGTCACATGTTTTTGATCATGTTGACTTACATTCCTTTAAATTACTTATTTACCAATATTTTCATTATGTTATTTGCGCACTGTTATTTCATGAACAATAAATGTCTAGAATGATATGATATTAGTTATATCCTATCACCTGGAAAGGCCCTCTTTTAATTTGATGGTCATATTCACCTTAATAAAACTTAGTAATATTAAATATACTATTTAAATAATCATGGTAGATCAAAACCTAACTGTGCCAAGAGTGTTGGCATTGTGCCAGTAGAGTTTTAAAAGGTGGTTCTAGGACAAGGAGATATCATGAGAAGCCACGGAATGGTCGGGTCCCATGACCTTGTCCTACGATGGAGGATTGGGCCGAAAAAGTGGCAGTGCGGATGGGCATTGAAACAAGAGTTTGTGGATGGAAGTTGCCAAGGTGAAAATATAAGAACTAGAACCTTGTGCTAAGTAAAGAACATAGTGATCACTCAACCACAAGTGTTGACTCATCAAACCTGGTTTAATAGCTTCTCACGTTCGATTGAATATCTACAAAGGGTGGAGAGAGGTGAGGAAGTCTGTTGTATGGAAATGGTAAGGTCCCATTCGAATTTGTTTAGATGCAGCACCTACCGCGTAGAACTAAACTTAACAACAGTGAGGTCCCCTTCGAATCGGGTGAGGCTGTGAGCCACCCGAGTTTGTTGAAAGGTAGCACCTACTGGGTAGAACCATACTAAATTAACAATAGTAAGGTCCCCTTCGAATCGGGCGAGGTCGCGGGCCACCCGAGTTTGTTGGAAGGCAGCACCTATGGAGAGACTATATAAAGGATTGAGCAATGAAAAAACCTTATTTTCTTAACTCAGTCATGAGAATTAAGAAATCTTGTGTAAAGCTGAGCAGCTTTGCAGAGTCATGATTAATGGTATTCGAATACACCATGCTTCCAGTAAATTAAGTTATGTTTAATAGGTGAATATAAAAACAAATCATAAGTAGGTTTAGAATTTATTAAGGTTGGTAATCAAGTTGTTAAAACCCTGATTTCCTTAAAAAGGTTGTGGTTTTATGTTTAAAATATTTACAACAAAAAATTGCATCCACATAAAATAATAAAACCACTATACTCCCATAATTTGAAAATCCTGCATGTAATTAAATAGTGTTTTCCAATTTGACTTGTTTAGTACGATGGTTTATACTTATACTTACTAAAAACATTAACAAAAAGTACGTGGCAAAAAATGAAGAAGCCTACGAGGATGACATGGAAGAATACTACAAAGTAGATGTTGTTTGGAATTAGGGTTGTTTTTCCCTTAGGCACACTTATGGTGTTCTTTTGTATTGTAATATATCTAAGCATTGTACGCCCCACTGTAAGACTTGGTTCATAAGCCATTATTTTATAATAAAGTTGGCTTTTGTATTTGAGCTTGTGATGGCAATGGTGTACACTCGACTACAGTACATCATAGCTGAATGGTATGCAGATATGAATAATGCAAAATACACAAAGAAACAACAAGATTACTCTAACAAGCAGGAGGAGGATGACAGTGCAGTGAAGAACAGGAGCAGGAGGGAGGTAAGCGACGGCCGCTTCCATTTGCGTGCGGCCTCTTCTGGGCCTGTTCTTTTTTCAGCTTTTGGTTTCAGGTTTTGGCTTTTCTACAATAACTAGCTTTTAAACGAAGTGTCTTTTCAAGATGGGGTCTACTAGTTAATTATAGTACATACCGTGCCGACTTCATTTATGTTGGCAAAAATTGCACGTGAGTTTCAGTTACTCTGCAATCTCTCACACGAATAGGCAAAAGCCAAAAACTGTAGCCAAAAGTCATAAGCTGCAGCCAAAAAAGAACAGGCCCTCTGTTCTCTTGTCCTCACGATTGAGGCGACGGCGACGCTGCGTTGTTGCGTGCAGCGTGCAACCACAAGCTAGGCTTATATGCAGCTGATCGTTGTGTGTTTGGTGGCCGCTTTTTACGGGCTCGTGCATTCGTACGAATCCGTGGCGGCATTGCTTACTGATACCGTGATCTCCCGGCGGGGCGGTGCAAACCGGACCACAGAGGGAGACGGTGGATGTCTCGCAGTCACGCCCGTATTGGTTGCTTGCGGTGGTTACATGCCAGGTGGTGGCGCTGGCTTAACACCATTGATTTCGTCCTGAACTTTTGACTTTTAGTTTATTTTTTATTATTTTAAATTTTGTTTTTTACTTTTTAATTTTTTAGCTTTTTTGTCGATTTTTTTCTGTATTCATTTGTATTGTTTATGATGGGATAATATGTTTTTTTATTTTAAATTTAGCTACGCTAAATAAGTCATCATCAGCTACAGTGTTATTTCAATCAGTTACCGTATAATTTTAATCATAAATTAATTTATTTTAGCTCAATCAAACGGCATCTTAAGCGGTCCGGCCGGGCCGACAGATTAGATGGATCTGCCACAATGCCACCCCGCCGAGTTGACCGGGCGCAACCATGGAATGGATGATGCACGGTTGCCCTCCGTGGTTTTCGTGCATGGATCCATAAGACGCTGGCTTCCGTCCGTGAAAGCTGAAACTTCGTTCTTGCTGCCCCGGCCCAGCTACAGCTTTTGCGTGCTCTCGTGCACCATTGTATTTCACCAACCCTTTCTAAATTGCGAAACTGGTTGATTGGTATTTTTGCCAAATCACGTCAAAAGTTCAAATGTATATCGTGATGTTGCATCTCGTGCTCACTAGTTTCTTCTTTTTCAAACTTTAAAAAGGCTTCTTAAACAATCTGATCCGTGCAAGCGTGTATTGGGGCGCATGTTGTAAAACAAGCAACACCAATTACTCGAAACAAATGTTCTTCTCTAAGCCCTCTCCTCACCACCACAAAAAAAAAAAGAGACAATCATTTAATTAAGGTTACGAGCATAAACATATGAAACAGTTGATAAAAAAATACTCCCTATCAAGCAATAGTTATGTTTACTTTCACTCTCTTGCAAGTTTCAACAAACTAAGGCCCTGTTTGGCACAGCTTCACCAACAGCTTCATGAGCTGTTGTGAGCTGATTTTTGCCAAACACCCTTTTTGCAAACAGTTTCATGGATGAAGCTCCTTAAATCATGCTCTCACAAGGGAACGGGGTGGGGTGAAGCTGAAAATAGTAGCTTTTCACAGCTCTCTCCCTCAGGCTCGCAGTTCTAGGAACCCACTGCCCTTGTAGTTGACAGAAATTACAACACGTTGCCACTGGGTCCCCACGCCTGTTTCCTCTCCTCCCGTTTGCACTTCTCTACCGTTCGCACTTCTCTAATGATTTTAATTTTTTATTTTAATTTTTTAATTCATGCTCATTCAAATATATTATTTTTTAATTCATATGACCATATACAAACATACAACTCCAAATGTTAGAACAAGTCAGGTAGACAGGGGCATCTTGGACAATTGCCCTCTTTCAGCCATGCATGAAGCTGTTGGTGAAGCTGTTTTGCCAAACAGTTTTAGCTGTTTTGCCAAACAGTTTTCCAAAACAGTTTTAGCTTCACCGGTGAAGCTGCTCGTGAAGCTGAAACCAAAAAAACAGCTTCACTAGTGAAGCTGAGCTGTGCCAAACGGGGCCTAAAACACGCACACTGCACAACAAGAAGGTTTCTTACCTTCTTTCCAACAAGCATTAACACCTTTCTACCCCCTTCGAATTTTGAATGAAACTTAATTGAAAAATAGTGTTCACGAGATGTACAAATGAAGAACCATGTGAGAAGGTCCAAGATAATACTGTGATGAACCATTGTAAGTTCTATAGAATGATTAAATGTTTTTGCAAAGTTCGCAGTTTGTCTGAGCTGTTTCCTGGAAGTGTTAGGAAAATCGGTAGTACCGCAGGAGTGGGTGCAGTCATACCGTAGAGCGATAGTACTGATGTTGTGAGTGCGGTCATACTGCAAGAATGGTAGTTACGGTCTGAATTGCGGCATGTTTTTTCGAGAGAGGTTTAGTGCAGGGTGCGGTAGTGCCTGCTTGAGAGGAGCGGTAGAACCGTTTTGGCAAAAAAAAGGATTTTGGAAAATTGAGTCATGGATTGAGTTGCGGTGACCTAGGTCTTTGCATTAAGATTGAATGATGCATGTTTTGTCTAATATAGGTCAAGTTGTGAAGAACTTGTGCCCAGAAACGCTAACTTTGTCTTTAGATGTGTAGGGTTGCTTAGAGTCAATCGTGGTCATTGGCGAGAATCGGGGCTAAACTCTTGGAGAACTTGGGCCTCGTAACAATTAAGAATGCTGGGTGATATGGTGAGTTTAAGTATGGCACAAGAAAGGCGAGAAATGTGGAAGGCAAGTTCGAACGGCGGGATGGCAATATATAGCTTAGACAGGCCAAGTAAGCCGTGGTTCGATGGAGCCGGGACAGAAGAGATTTAGCGGCACGTGGCAAGCCAGTGTCATTAAGTGGCAATGCATCAATCTTTGATCATCTTTATGTCTATCTCTCTATTTGATTGATTTACTGTTGTTTTGGTCGGTTTTCCTCTCTTCTCAACCTTTTCTTGATCAGAGGGTTTTTAGAGAGATTTTCTTATTGTTCTTGCTTGCTGTGATATGTAAGAACATATTCAAAACCATCTTGGCTATTCTGTACTCACAAGTAAGTTTTGATCATTGATTTTGGTTTTATATCCCTTTAATGTGTGCTTACTCAAATCGCAAAAAGATCTCAGTTCTGATATGGGTTTTGCAATCCATGAATGGAATAGGCTTCTAAAACCTTAATATGCGTATAAAGTTTCACAGCTTTTGAATCATTCAATCAGAAGTTACGTGGATTGTGATTTCGCGGTCGTGCTGAAAACCCTGTTTTTGCTGCAGCAATGGTAGTACCACAAGTTCTGCAGCGGTAGTATTGCAGCTAGTGGCTTTCGATCATGTTGGTTGTTGACCACATTGGTCATATTTCGAATTGTTTCAACCACTCGGGTTTTCGACTACACGTTGGTTTTTTGACCGCTCACTGGTCATCGACTTAGTTTTCGACTACTCATTGGTCATCGACCATGTTGGTTTTTGACTACTCATTGATCATCGACCATGTTGGTTTTCGACCACTCATTGGTCTTCGATCACGTTGGTTTTTCGACCACTCACTGGTCATCAACCACGTTGGTTTTCGATCGCTCACTGTTCGTTGACCACTTGAGTCGTATTCCGACCATATTGGCTTTTGACCGGCTGCGGTAGTACTGTAAGTACAATAACATTAGTACCGCACCTACTGATTCTTCATAGTGGTTTAGTTCCTTGATTCTTTGGGTTTTGAGTATAGTTTCTATCATAATCTTCATAACTTTGTAGCTATCGGAGTAAATAATGAGTAAATAATTTGAGAAAAAAATTCAAGGTATCATTCACCTTTCTCTGTTACCTGTTTGGTCCTACAACAAATATGCAGCATTCTTTCCATAAAAAAGAGTAAAGTCCATTACCGGTCCTTAAACTTTTTATGCTGTGTCATCCCGGTCCATAGACTTTTAAAGTGTGTCATCCCGGTCCTTAAACTTTCAAAGTGTGGCAATATCCTATGTAGTTGTAGCAGTGAACTTTTTATGCTGTGTCATCCCGGTCCATAGACTTTCAAAAGAAATTGCCACACTTTGAAAGTTTAAGGACCGGGATGACACACTTTGAAAGTCTATGGACCGGGATGACACAGCATAAAAAGTTTGGACCGGTAATGGACTTTACTCCATAAAAAAACACAACGTTCTCACAGTGGTCTCTTGCCGCTTCCTAAAAATTGATCAAGTAAATCAGAAGTAACCTCAATTTCCAAGAGATACAACTGCGCAGTTTTTGTTTTATATGAAATTCAGGTGAAAATTTTGAATTCAGGTGTTAAGGCAACAAATTCACGCGACCCTCGAGGCATCATCCCCCATGCCTCCCATCTCAGGCAAGATCTGGAAGGCGGCCATGAAGCAGCTCGCCCTCCTGACGGTCCCCGTCCTCCTCCTCTCCCTCTCCTTCCTCCTCCTCCTCCTCAGACCCTCCTCCCCGCCCCTCCTCTCGCCGCAGACCCCCAACCCCGACCGCCGCCTCAGGGTCTACGTCGCCGACCTCCCACGCGCGCTCAACTACGGCCTCCTCGACCTCTACTGGTCCCTCCCCGCCGCCGACTCCCGCATCCCAGCCTCCTCCGATCCTGACCACCCGGCGCCGCGCACCCACCCGCCCTACCCCGACAACCCCCTCATCAAGCAGTACAGCGCCGAGTACTGGCTCCTCGCCTCCCTCCGGCCGGACTCCGCACCCGCCAGCTCTGCCGTGAGGGTCGTCGCGGACTGGAGAGAGGCGGATGTCGTGTTCGTGCCGTTCTTCGCGACGCTGTCCGCCGAGATGGAGCTCGGGTGGGGTGCCAAGGGCGCGTTCCGCAGGAAGGAGGGGAACGACGACTACCGCCGCCAGCGGGAGGTCATCGACCGCGTCACCGCGCACCCCGCCTGGCGGCGGTCCGGCGGCCGCGACCACATCTTCGTCCTGACAGGTAATTCGGTTGGGGAATTGCCGATTTCCCGTGAGTGAGTTTGAGTCGATCGAAGTGCTATTAATGACAAGGGCCATTGTTTAGATTAGTCTTCGATTGCTGCCAATTAGTGTATATTTAACCAGTCTAGTTACTTAGGTTGTGTTGTTCTTGTCGTCGTTGTTTATTGTATTCAACACCAATTCTCAACAAGATGGGTTGTCAGATAGTTTTTCATATTTGATCCAAACCTAACAAAGCCCTTGAGTAATCAGGTAAAGGTGCACTTAAATTTTCACGATTTGGCCCGGCTGACCTAGTGCTGAAGCAGATAATTCTGCAGCTACACTTTCTCACAATGATATTTAGAAGTGTTAGCTAATCGACTCTGCAACTGTGAGCTGATGAAGGATTCAAATTATCATTGTCTGGATGTGGTTTGATTTCTCAGCATGAAAATTTTTATAGCTACTTAGTGTGTTTAGGAAACTATGTGTGTTGACACCTAGATGCCATCATGGCAGAATCCTTACAATGCAGTATCCCACAAATTAGAAATTAGTTCGCGTACTTTGAATTGAGGTCAAGATAGCTGGTTTGGTTTATTTGATGTCCTTAATGGCTGTCTCAGCTAAGGAAGTGGCTTACCTTGAAATGTCATAACTTAATAAACTTATTGTGGATCATGCAAATGTGTTACATATGTCGTCAGGGGTGCTAATCAAACTATTAGCATGCTTCAGTGTTCCAGAGCAAATCCTGCATCTCTATGCAAGGGACGCAGCAACCTATGATGTATTGATTATGTCTTGGTGAGGATTGATCTGCGTAGATGCTTATTGTTCTTTGGGATGCTCAGGTCATGTTAAATACTGAGGCATTCTTTGACAGACCCTGTGGCAATGTGGCACATCCGGGCGGAGATTGCTCCGGCAATTCTTTTGGTGGTTGATTTTGGCGGGTGGTACAAACTCGATTCAAAATCTGCAAGCAGCAGCTCTTCTTATATGATACAGCACACTCAAGTGTCATTGCTTAAAGATGTCATTGTACCTTACACACATTTGCTGCCTACACTGCACTTGTCAGAGAATATGGATCGCCCCACTCTTCTGTACTTCAAGGGAGCCAAGCACAGGCATCGGGTTTGTACTATTTATCATATTATCTAGCACTTAGTATGCACAGTCTATTTCTAAAGGTTTATCTGCAATCTGGATTCCATATTATACCGAACTATTCACTTGCATTTCATCATCAATTTCATAAAAATGTGAAAACCTGCACATGCAGGATTTGCAATTTACTTCTTGAGACAAATATAGTTTGCATTGTTTTTATTGTTTAACTTCTTTGTAATATCTGAAACTAGGCCCTTGGAAATGAAAATAATACACCTATGGTTTATTCTACTTCTAAATTTTCTTCTAGATCTTTGTTATATCCAAACTCTGAAGCTAGCCATTTTAAAGATGAATCTCTGATTCAAACTTTTTTACATATTCAACCCAAAAAGTATTATCAATTGAAACATTGTGCTTTCAACAGGACTTCATCTCAATTATCTTTATGCAGTGTACATTAGTAGAACTCTAGGGCATAGTTTTTTATGACTTTATTGCTTTTCTAAAGATATTCGTTTTAAGGGGTCAGAATTAACTAATGGTCAATAGTGACAAAACAGAATGCATGATTGAGCAGTAAGACTAAATTGTCATTATGATTTTGATATGTGAATGAACTGACTAACTTCAGCATACCAAATGGGGGACTTAATACTTATACTGCTTCAGTACCAAATAAAATCATTTATCTGACTATTCCTTTCGATATTTTCTTTCAGGGTGGTCTGGTGCGAGAAAAACTATGGGACTTGTTGGTTAATGAGCCTGATGTTGTCATGGAAGAAGGTTTTCCTAATGCTGCAGGGCGTGAGCAATCAATAAAAGGGATGCGAACATCGGAGTTTTGCTTGCACCCAGCTGGTGACACCCCAACTTCATGTCGCCTCTTTGATGCTGTTGCCAGTCTTTGCATACCAGTCATTATTAGCGATGACATTGAGCTTCCTTTCGAAGGGATGATAGACTACACAGAATTCTCCATTTTTGTGTCAGTCAAGGACGCTATGAGACCAAAATGGCTAACAAACTACTTAAGAAATATCCCCAAGCAGCAGAATGATGAGTTCCGAAGAAACCTGGCTCGTGTCCAGCATATCTTTGAGTATGAAAACAGTTACCCTAGTGGCAGGGGCTCTGCCCCTCAAGATGGTGCTGTAAACCACGTATGGAGGAAGATTCATCAGAAGTTGCCGATGATTCAAGAAGCGGTCATCCGGGAGAAGCGGAAGCCTGACGGCGTAACAATCCCACTTCGGTGCCATTGTACATGACTACTACTCTTAGTCGTCAATCCCCCATGGAAAGACTTAGCTCTCTGCAAATTAATTCATTTTTTTGTTGGTAATTGCAAATATGAGCATGTAACAATACGCCTGTGTTTTTTGTCAACCTTTTTTATATATAATCTTCAGGAGTTCTTTTCCAGATTGTTCCATACGTAGTTGGAGAGGTTTGTTTGTCCACTGCAATGAGAATCGATAGAGGAAATTGTTCATTTGATAGAAAATTTGTCATGTTATGCAAAAGAGAGAAGGTTGAATACGGATTGTTGCATGTCGTAGTAAATAGTAAATGCCGACAAATTCTCCGAACAGAGCGCAGAGCTATCCCACGGCATTGAGATTGAATGAAATGTCTGCAAATTTCTTGGCTGTGACCAAACAGATCACTGGCTTCCTAACGTTTATTTTACACTTAAAAAAGGAAATGAGGATGAGAATACTTGTGGATTCCATTGCAGGAGGAACCCAAAACAGATAACTTTATACGGTCAAGGTGCACTGGAGCCAAAAAACAGAAACGCTACCAACATGGTGGCCACGGGTACAGAGATATTGTCGTCTACAACATCAGTGACAGGAATACACTCCACTACAGTAGCTGCCAGTGCAACAAGAACCAGTTTACCAAGTGCCAGCTCCCAGCTGACCTGAATGTAACCAAGGCATGAGAAGTAGAATAGCATCCTGCAATGGAACGGATCCATACGTTAACACTGCATGAAAATCTGTAAGGCAATGTTAGAACCAACGAGGCATGTCGAGGCGAAAACCTACACAGCGGATACCAGGAAACCAGAAACGAACATCGCGATGCTCCCGATCCAGCTCTTCTTCTTATTGAACGGCAGCTTCAGTGAGCCGTACCTTCTCCCAACAATATCAGCAAAGCCTGAAAAGATAAGATCCAAGCAGGTGCAGATACTTAGCAGAAGCAATCAAGTCATCAAGTGTAATGGGGTTGTTACAAAACCTGTAACACTGTGCTTAGTGCTCCATCTTACCATCACCGCCACTCATCATCGACAAGGAAACGATCCCGATTGGAGACTCGCGCCAGAAGACTAAAACAATGAGCAGTAGCACCATGACATAATAGAGAGGACCTCTCAGCAATTCCCTGTAAGCAACCAAAGATCATGTCAAAGAGTACCATATTAAAAGAAACAACGAAGTACGGAAACTAAGGATCATTGCTGGAACAATAGGATTACTCTGGTTTTCCTTCACGGGTCACCGATTTTACTAGAGCTTCGTCAGTGTAAAGGCGCAGTCCGTAGGTCAGAAGCCTTATGCAGTTCAAGAATGGAGTTACTGCTGCGAAGAACCGTGCTTCAGTCGAATCACTGCAAATAGAGCATGTGTTGCTTAAGATCTCTAGTCTAATTTGGTTGTGGTAAACATTTTGAGTCTGGAAGCAGAGGCAAGGAAGACCTGAACAGTGGCCAGGAAGACATGAACAGAACCCCGGATAGTACATGCACAATCTTTCTGCTCAAACTCTGCCTTCAATGATGACAAGGATCAGGAGTTGACAAAGAAATATTCGCGTTTTTATCATTCAAATAAACTTTAATCCCTTTATCACGTGTCCTAAAACCACTGGTTTATTTTCAGCAGTAGCCAGTTTACCAGTTCACTGTAGGTACCGAGCTGGACCTATTAGGGTCTTCCTAGTAACCGAAAATCAAGTTCAAGATACACACCACATCCCCATTCAATTGCACTTACAGCCACATTTCCTGTCCGGAGAACAAGAAACAGAGCTAAAGATTTGGTTTTTCGACAAGCATGGCGATAGATTGAAGCGAAGCACGAGACCTGTTCGATGAGCTGCCGCTTGGTGAGCTCGTCGAAGGCGCGCACGAGGGAGTAGGCGCCGGCGGTGACGAATAGCGTGGCCGCTCCATCCTGCAGCACCGCGGGTGGAGCCGAGGCCGCAAGCGCCGCCACCGCCGGGGCGCCGACGCCGAGGACAAGCCGCCGCCGCATGGAGCTCGCCGGAGATGACGCGAGCCCGGAGCTGGGGGTAGCGGGGGGAGGAGAGCGTGAGCGCGAGAGCAGCAGGGAGGTGGGGGGCGAGGAGGGGAAGGCGAGGGCGTTGCCGGGCCACGCCGCCGTGGCCATGTGATCCTCCTGTACTGTACATTACTGGAGTGAGCAGATGCGGGCGGCAACTCGCTAGCAACTTTGTCGGGGCGCGCGGGGTTCTTGTTACGATGGGACACTTTTGGATCACGCTTGAGCCAATAGCTATTTTCTTTTTCACTGTGATTGATTGTTTATATCTACTGTTGATATTTTTTTAATGTGAGTGTTTATACGAAAAAATTGAATACCGATAAACCGCTTTGAAAAGTCTATCCTGATAAGCCGCTTTGAAACGATAACGGATAAATCGTCCCATTTATTTGTTCGGAAGAAACCATAAATTACAAGCTATAAATCATAAATTGAAAATAATTGTGCCTATATGTGCCATTTCCGCTTATGAACTATGGCTCTCCCGAACAAACAAATTGAACGGTTTTTTTGTCTTTTTTGAAAACGGATTATGAGAACAATTTTTCTAAGTGGTTTATTAATATTCTATTTGTTCGCGCAAGCGCTCACGTTAAAGTTAAAATGCATCAGTTACGGTCATAAAACATCAGCTGCAATTGAAATGAATCCATCCACAGAGTATTGGTCTATAGGAGTACTGGTGTACAACAGTAGCACGGCTAGCTAATACAGTGCTAATCCTAGCTCTTCCCCGGTGTACTCGGGCTTGTGGTCCCCACTATCATTTAAAACCTAGGGCCTGCTTGAGAGCTTCATAATTTTTCCATTTGAAATTGAAGGGTGTGTTCTGTTCGGTCGTGGCGTGTGGCTTTTAGCTTCTAAAAGAATATCCTGATAAACCGTTTTGAAAATCGATAGGCCGCTTCTAAAAGAATATCCCGATAAACCGTTTTGAAACAGCAACGAAGAAGCCGTCTCGTTTATTTGTTTGAAGGAAGACATAAGTCATAAGCTGAAAAGAATGGGACTGATATCCACATGTAATTTGTTGGACACAAGAAATCTTGTCAGATTCCACTGTGTTAACCTACCCTTGTAATTGCCATTATATATAGTGTTTGGATAGATAAGTAAACAGGAAACCAACGTGACAACCAAAACACACAACATTCAATATTATATCTGAGTTCCGAATCTTAACGTATATAGTGCACCTTCAAAAGTGACAACTAGAACACACTAATTTAATAACATATTTGAGTTTTATCAGTCTCAATTGGTAGTCATAGGTTTTGCCATTGTTCAGAAAAATCAGAAAACAACATTCGAACTCTTGAAGTAATCTTCAATGAGATGAATCGATGTTCTTAGGTGTGGCTCATTAACAAGGTCAGGGCAATCGATGTTCTTAGGTGTAGCTCATTAATCATGTTCAATTTCAACATCAATTGAAGCCCCCACCTGGTGAAATTGAAGCACAAGGTCAGGGCAAACTTCAATGCATTTTTTGTTAAGCTGAAGCATAAAGTCAAGATCTACAAAACAAAATCTTCTACTCAACTACATGTTTGCACCAACCGTGGCTTAATATCAACTACAAAACAAACTTTCAAGCATAAGGTCATCGCTCAAATGAAGCACCAACAGTGACTTGAGCTCTAAAAAAGGAACAGTTTGCAGATGTTCCAAAAAGACAATATAGTGGAGTTGAATTCTGTATCGTTTTACTAGGGAGACAATTTATCAAGAAATATACTATTTGGAATGCATTGTCCCAAAAATGAACAAGCATGAAGGGATGAGCGAGTAAGGACCAGCCAACTTCTACGATATGGTGATGTTCTCTCTCAATCGAGCTATTTTGTTGATGAGTGTGTGGACAAGAAACATGATGAGTGGTTCCAATTTGTTGGAAAAAGGAATTCAACTTTTGGTATTCGCTTCTCCAGTAGGTTTGCATGTGTAGGATTTTTTTATTTAGAATGCACTTAGCATGAGTTTGAAATGGATGAATATACGATAGGCATCAACTTTACTCTTGAGACAATACATCCAAGTGAATTTACTGAAATCATCGATGAAACCTACATAATATTTATAACCACCAAAGGAGGTGCACGCATGCCCCCAAATATCGGAGAAAACAAGTTTAAGAGGTGACGATGGCACCCTTTTTGACCGAGAAAAAGGAAGCTGGTGACTTTTGTCCTGTTGACAAGCATCACAAACAGAAGATTTGTTGACGCTGAAGAATCTGATCTACCACAGAGGATGAGGGATGTCCTAAACAACAATGCCATCGCTCGTGATTGTATTGGACTGGGGAGGCGAATACCAGAAGCTGAAATCCTTTTATGAGACCAAGCCACTGTGCGTCGCAAAGGACAGGAAGAACCTACGCCTTCCACAGCAGGTAGGTGTCGTAACACTGCTTCATATTGATAGGATTACCAAATGATGGATGACCAGTGGATATCAAGCCGACGGCTTGAGTACCAAGCGATTCTGAGATTGACGATCCTAGACTAGCAGGTGTATTTTATAGAGGTTATCATTGAATGGAAAGAGTAGGCTCTGATACCATGTCAGATGGTGGTGATCAAAAGAGCTTCAGCTTCTGGCTTCCGGCTTATTTTTCACTATTCATAAATTTTGTCTTTTTCTAAACTTTTGGCTTTTTGTTAAGCTTTTTTGCCGGTTCTTTTTTCTCGTATTTGTTTGTATTATACGTAATGGGCTAACATATTTTTATATATATATATTTTTAATTTTTTTAAATTTAATTATGCCAAATAAGCCTTTGTCAGCTACAGTATTTTTTCAGCCAGCTACAGTGCTTTTCAGCCATAAGCCACCAAAAAAAGCCCAAATGATCACCCCGAGAATGGTTTGCAATTAGCATACATTTGTCTTCTATTAATCATTTATTTATATACAAGTAAATGAGCATGAAAACTATATAAGTACATGAGTGAGAACACTCTCACATGTAATTACTAAACACTGTCTTTAGTGTAAATATCAATATTAATGAAAATGCTAAACAACAGTGAAAATACAACAATCCTAGTTGTTTAACAGACATGTGTTTCGTAGACTGTTGCAGTGGCGGATCCAGGAAAAATTTTAGGAGGGACTGAACAAAAGCGATACAGCGACATGACTCCATGATGTCCCTCCTACACCATACATCCATAGCTAAAAATTTATGGGGGGTTCCAAGGGTTCGGTAGCGATAGGGGGCTCGACCCCCCCCGCCCCACCGCTGGATCCGCCCCTGGACTGTTGTATACGTCGTACTAGTTCTGCTTGGTTTATATTACATGAATTCACTGTACTAAGCTCGCACCCATTTGTACTCCATTTATGTTGTCAAGAATATTCATCAGCGAAAAGATTTTACTGTTCTAAGTCCCGAGGCCATTTACTCCAGTGATATTCATGCTGATGCTTGATGTCAACTGTGGAGTCTGAATTGTTCACGTATATTAGTACATGCTGGCTCTCCGTCGCGGTTGCGGAAGATGCCGGCGACGGCAGCGTCCACGGTCTCGCCGGAGGCCTCCCCGACGTCGGGCAGTCGGCCCCCATGGCGCGGCGACGCGGACGCTTCTCGCCATCTCGAGGGGACGGGGGAGACGAGGGTGGGGGGCCTAGTCATATGGGCCTCATCTCGAGGATTCGTTGGTTACCACGTGGACAGTCGTAACGGGCCATGGACAAATGAAACAGCCCGAATTGACCCAACTGATTTGGATCGCAGACAAGATTTGCGACAAATTGGGCCCACAGGAATTTGGATGCTGATTCCCATGGGCCTTGGCCAGAAAACATGTGCTGTACAATAGCCCAAGAGAACCGCGAGAGCAAAGGGGCCTTTAAACCAAACGCTAATGGGCCTTCTTAAGATTTTGCCACGTCATAACATAACACGGATCTCAAAGCAGAACAACATGCTATTGTTTACTTGTTCCCCTCGTCGTGTGGCTCCATGGAGACGCATCATCTGTTTGATGTTGCGGTGTTCATCATCATATTCCGCTGTCGTCCCATCAGGGTGAAGGCAGAACCAATTTATCTCGGCTTGCATTTTTTTTCTATCGAATGAAAATGAAAGCATCAGCTCGACACATACTACTTACTACTATTCAGGAGTACCTTTATTGGGCATATTGATATCAGATAGTGGTCAGCAATACATCGCGGTCAAGACTACGGACGCTGAGTCGCTAATTGGTAGGCCACACAAGCATGCAATCAGGAGGAGAAAACGCTGGCAAATTGACCAAATGATCACTTTCTTTCGTGTGCACTTCACCTAATCACCTCGTCGATCAATTTCCACTCCCTTCGCGATGGCCATGCACCGCGCTGTGCCCCGCCGGCAACGCCGTCGCCGTGGCGGCGTTGGCAGGCGGCCAAAACCCCGGAAGGTTGCACGGGATGTGCGGAACGAAGGGGCAGTGCTTGGTCGGGTCGGCGTAGAACCACGCGCACTTGAGCGCGGGGCGCTGGTCGGGGAAGCCGAGGATGTAGTTGCGGCGAACGTCGAGCAGCCGGCTCCGCACGAGCTCCATGCAGTGGTGCCCGACGGAGTGGAAGTAGTTGTCTGACAACGACAGGTTCTGCAGCTTCTCGATCTTGGCGAGTAGGCACAACACGTCGGGGACGTGCCCGTAGAGCTGGTTC
This sequence comes from Dendrocalamus latiflorus, assembly GCA_017311315.1. Taxonomy (NCBI): domain Eukaryota; kingdom Viridiplantae; phylum Streptophyta; class Magnoliopsida; order Poales; family Poaceae; genus Dendrocalamus; species Dendrocalamus latiflorus. The sequence goes on from CM029627.1 coordinate 1,554,010, forward strand.
CCGGCTAGGCTGAGCTCTTCCACGCTGCCCAGGCACCCAAACGACAGCGGGATGGGCCCCGTGATCTCGTTGCCGCCGACGTCGAACACCGTCAGCCCCTCCACCAGCCAGACCTCGTACGGCAGACACCCGGAGAGCCTGTTGTTTAGGAAGAGCACCTCGGACAGCATCGCCGAGCTGTTGTAGATGGAGCGCTGGATGGGGCTGGTGAACTGGTTGTTGGCCACGACGAGGTACACGACCGCCATGCTCCCGAAGTTGTCTGGGATGCGGCCGTAGAAGCCATTGTTGTTGAGGAAGAGTGCCTCCACAGTGAGGTCGAACACCGGGGCCGGGACTATGCCGGCGAAGCGGTTGAAGCGGAGGTCGAGGAAGAGGAGGCCGCCGAGAGGGACGACATTGTTGGGGAACAGACCGGAGAAGTTGTTGTTGGAGAGGTCGAGCTCGTAGAAGTAGTTCAGGCCGGTGAGGTCGGGGAGGTGCCAGAGAAGTTGTTGGAGTTGGCGTGGAACAATGCGAGGTCTGTTAGAAATTCGGCCGATCAATACGCCTGAGTTCACACACGACTATACACGAAGTTGAAAAACACAGAATAAGAACACAAGAGTTTTGCGCTGCTGGAAAACTGGACATCTTTTTTCTGGTGTATTAGACTACTATTTAAAGAAAATTCTAGTGGTTAAGCCACCCTTATTATACGCCACCTCCTGCACGATCCCACGGATCCAGATCATGTCGCACACGACGCTGACAAACCGGGAAAAACGCTCTTGCGTGGACTAAGCACCCATCGGTGTTTACAACTGCTACAGTGATCTTTCGACCACCACACTACGATTGCTACAGTGATCTTTCGACTACGACGACTACAGCCGCTACAATGATCTTTCAACCACGACCACTACGACTACTATAGTGTATCTATAACTTACGACCATAACGCTACAGTACTTTTACGAGTACGACTTACGACCATAATCACTTCGACTGACTCTTCGACCACGGTGAGTGAGCTGAATTATTCAACAAGATCCGAGAACTTGTCGACGAAGCCAACGAGGCTCGGCGCGCACAGGCTGTAGCCGTTGAAGTCGATGGACGCGATGGTGCGCGTGGTGGGCTCATCCGGCGGGTAGTTGCAGTAGAAGCCCTTGTACATGCCGCCGCTGGTGGCGCAGTCGCAGAGCTTGGTGCCCACCCACGACACCGTCACCCGAGCGGGTTGTAGGTGATGGTCCGCTTGAACGCCTGGATCACCAGGTACAGCGCTGCCAGCTTCTGGTTCTCGAACTTCGCCGGCGCCGGCAAGCACCCGCACCCTTCCAGCAACCCCAACAGCGCTGGCGCAAGGCAACTGGCTAACTCCTTGCCCTTCTCGCCGGGCTTCAACGATGGTGTATTGCCACCGCGCGTGACCAACGAGAAGCCCATGTGGTTGGAGTTGGAGGCACAGAGGACGGTGTGTATCTTGGCGAGCACAACTTCAAGGGCAAGCACGAGCGCATGGTTTGGAGCTGGAATTCGCACCAGAACCATATTTTCGCACGTTGCCGAGCAACTTGGTCATAGGTTGATATACACCTCTGTTCCCTTTCTTGGAGCAATGCCTGGAATTATTTGTCGGGAGAGGAAGATCGGATAGGAGAATGGCGGCTTTGGTTGGAAGACGCTAGGATATAAGGAGGGGTCCATGCCTAGCTCCATGGGCAACATGGAAGCAGCAAGGACGCAAGTGGAACTTCTCTGACACGTGCCACCAATTTCTTTTCCGAATGGAAGAGGTATAGCGCCGCTCCAAATGATTTAAACTTCTAGTTTATTTTGACTTTTAGTATATTTAAATCAGAAATCATTTAAAATACATGGATTTCTAATTTCGACTTATTTAAAAAAACCAAAATTCCAACCATAAACAAAAGCCACGACCAGAGAGCGTGGCCGCCGCGCAGCACGGATGGTAGTGGAGTTGGCAGTTAGTCTTGATCGGCGGTAGGACAAGACAAAGCAGCAGCAGAAGCAGCGTGCAGGGCAGAGTGCACTGCCATTGGGCAAGCTAGCGGGATACCTGTGCGAATTCGGTCAAAGCTTTTCGGTTTGGCTAGCGGCGAAGGCAATGGCGGCAGAAAGATGGATCGCATGGCGCTGCACGTGTCGGCTTACCTCGGCAGAAGGGCAGATCCGTGATTTGCTGTGCTCTCAATTGTCAGTGCTCTGTTCTTGGTATATGATTGGATTCACTGGCAAAAGTATTCTTCACAAATCACAATCTGGGACGTCGTCATATTCTGTTAACATACACCTTGGCAGCAAGCTCGTTTGTTCTTGTTCTGTGCGTCCTCCTGAGATAAATTCAGATGTACCGGCAGTCCGGCAGGCTGCGCCTCAGTCATTCCTTCAGCCCCTGATAGTTTAACTGTTTAATACAGAGTGTGCAGTACTAAAAGACGGGTTTCTGGAGTGGTTTCTCTTTGCCTGATTGAGATGCTTATTCCATCTACAACTTCAAAAAGAAAGATACCTCGCCAAAAAAAAAAAAGACTGAAAGACACAATTGCAGATTACAAACTTGACAAATAAGCTCCTCCTGATTAATGTGTGTACAATGATATGTGTACTATAGTCTAAAAAGTACAGTGTGCGCAAACAGTGAAGCATGCTCTTACTTTTTTTCCTCAGAATAGGCGTTCAAGCGTAATAATGTAACATACATCTTATTAATTCATTCAGAGATTGGGCTATGCCTAAGAGCAGTTTGGTATCAAATAAGCTCCCAAAGTTCCTTGGATACGATCTACCTGATTGGGCTATGCCTAAGAGCAATTTGGTATCAGATAAGCTCCCAAAGTTCCTTGGATACGATCTACCAAATAGAATTAAAGACACCAGCATCATATGATTAAGTGCACATGCAGCCAACACATTTGCATATGCCAGCTACAATATCCCACATAGACATGGAGAGAATGAGGTTGTGGGAAAAGGTATATATTGTTATCCACAAGATGCGCGCCCATGGTAAACCTTAGCATGTTTCATGTTCATGGAAAAAATATACAAATAATTCCATTTCTCAGATTGAACAGCGTGCATCTAAACCACATATCTGCAGACTGCAGTCAAACATGACATCTTGGATATCCAAGAATAGTTTCAGTGGTGGTTCACAGGTATGGAGAGTCAAGGATGAAAAACCCATGGCCAACTGCACTGGACATCCAAAGAGGTTCCTCATTAAACAAAATCATAATTATGAAAGCAGCAATTGTGAGGAACACAGTAATGATATCTCAGAACATTTGTAGATTCCATATGAATGAAGACTTGCCTCTTTTAACATTTTAACTTCACAAAAATGGACTGCTGCCAGTGGGAGTACTTTGTATTCAGAGTGGCTCACATGCTGTCCCTGGGTTGATGTTTGGACTTACACTGCTATTGTTCTTCGGTTTCTTTTTCTTAAATTGTTCTTCAGTTTCTATTTCATTAATGAAAATCAGGGCAGGCGCTACTGCGCTGTGCGTAAAGCAATCGATGGTGGCAATTCGTTGGAGTTACACTCATAAGAGAAGCATAATAGGTGTAAGAAAACTAAGTAGAGCATTTTATTGCTAGCAAATAAATCTGCCTATTAAAATTTGGGGCCACTGATGCCCACGATGCATCGAAGTTGATAAATTGACAGTGATCCCAATACGGTTCTCAACAAATTTACAGCCAACATAGACGATTCTATTAAAATTTAAAACACTGTGATTGGAGCTCTTCCTTAACTTAATCATGTCATAGAAGCCCACTCAAACAAAGTAAACAACATTATGCCCCCAAAATATGTTTAAATAAGAGGGTTGCCCTAGTAACTTCCACCTCCTACATATTAGCCACTACATTTTTTTATATCCTCTAATCATCTCACTTCTCAAGCCCGCTGTCCCTAACTCCCTACATTGTGATGGAAGTATTTAAAGCCATAGATAGCATCTTCTTGGTTTCTTGAACCATTATATAAACTTGAGATATTGAGAAATACAACATGTCACCCAAAATATCATGTTAACTACATGTGTAATACGCTAATGATGAATTACACAGAAGCAACTGGATTGGATCATTGGATTTATAGTATATACCATGAACAGGTAAAAAATTTCAAGTCACATTAGAAACTCACCAAATGCAGCAAACCATTTCTTTTACTCAGTCTTCTTTTGCTTGGTTGATTGTCCAGTCTTGCTAATGATGGTATCTAAGTGCCTTGACAGTACACTGTGTGCTACACCAACCTTTTCATCAACACGATCCTGGTACTTTTCATACAACGGCGGAACCAACAGAGAAAACATTACACCTAGAAGAAAACCAAAATGACATAAGCTTAGTATACACAAGAGCTATCATAAAAGAACAGTAGATCCAAACACTATAGAAGTCCATGACGCCACGAAGAAGCAAATTCGCTAGAACTCACCAATGTAAATGAGTGTAAGGAAGTTGAAGAGCATTCCAATATATGAAACCACCCACAAAAACAATATAACCTTTTGCACCGAGCAGAACAGGAGACAAAAAGAGAGCGCACATAGTCAGGTACAGTAGAGGGTGTGTGTGTGTGTGTGTGTGTGTGTGTGAGAGAGAGAGAGAGAGAGAGAGAGAGAGAGACCTGTATGAGAACTTTCCTATCTCTCTTGATGGCAATATCATGGCCAATGGACAACACCCTGTTGATCCATACAAGAGACTGATCTGCAGCTTTCTCAACGACCACATCTGAGACCTCTAGATTAGGAAGTGGAGGAAGAGGCCTGTAAACATCATTTTGTTAATGTATCAATCTTGAATACACAACACATGCAGACTACAATGCAAGTACATTGCCAATCACAGCGCAACATATTAAACAACCAAAATCCAAAAATCAACTTTTTTGCAGTTTAGCCATACTATACTATCATTGCGACATTGCATAAACTAAGTACAAAACTACAAATCAATTCTAGGCAATAATCAAGTTGGATGGAATGAGTAAAAATCTATAATGATTTTCCACCAAGTTAACAGAAACACATGCCATGACCAAGTGCAACAAGCTCCTGATGCTGGTTATGGAGCACAATCCATATTAAAAGACAAAGATGGAGCACTTACTACAAAATAACTATAGAAACACCTATGGGTTGCTTTTCGAAGAGACCATACAGCATAATTACAGGCTATGTAGAAAAATGGCACATCCTATCAGATGAAATTATGACTGCTATCACAACTTAGCTGTAAAGTAAAGCCACATCTTTACTTTGTAGAGAAGGAATCATATACATGCATGATAACTAATATAGTAAAGACTAAATAAGCAGGTTCTAAGAAAAGGTAAATTAGATGATCCCCTGCGTACTTAGCAGACAGATCAAGCCCTGAACACTCTCTAACATCTCTAAATGATTAACTCCAGAATACATCCAAATTCCAAAGTGCTACAGACTCAACTCTTACCGCAATTCTTAATGGAAATCCTCAATGTAGCAAAACCTACTGGACAACTCTGTTTCGAACAGCCCATGAAACAATTTGGCAGTAAGATGCCCTAGTCGAAGTAAATCAGATATCAAACAACATCTCTAGGAATAAAAATAGTCTAATTTTGGTCATAATCTATCAGAATCTAATTACCTGAGTGAACATCGCGCCTACAACTACAGCAAAGCAGGGTACGATTTCTAGATCAGATCTCAAACACGTGCCGCTCTAGAGCAGCAGCTACGCCAGAGCAGCTGAGTAACCCACCTGTTGAGCAGCAAGGCGGACTTGGCCCAGAAGAAGAGGATGGCGACGAGGAGGAGCAAGGCGTTGGACATGACCGACGGGAAGCTGTAGCCGGCGCGCTCGAAGAGGAACCACACCACCGTGGCGCCCACCACAGCAGCCGCAGAAGCGTTCCTCCGCCGCCACAGCAGCACGTCGGCGACTGGGGGAGGAGCAGCAGGTGACAGTCAGAGATCGAAGGAATTGGGCGGGGATGAGAAGACATTGGGAGAGGCGGGGAGCGCGTGTGCGTACCTGCGCCGCCGCCGAGAAGGGAGTGGAGAGATCGGCCGTGCGTAGTCATTGGGATTGGCGGGGTTAGGGTTTGGTGCGCGGCGAAGAGGAGGGCGAGGAATCTTTTCGGTTTGGCTGTTTCGAAATGGGACGGTGGAGGAGCACACGAAGCGAGGAGACGAGGGGCTGTTTTTCTTTCTTTAATTCGGGCTCATGGATTATTTATAGGAAAAGAATTCATACATAGTTTTGATCGATATAAAAAAAATCACTATAATATATACTACAATTAATTTATAGATCTTATATTAAAAATACACTCTATTTGAAAGTTAGTTACTATAGAAAAATCGAAAAACAACTTTTAAAAACTGAAAAAAAAACAGACCCGAGATCTCTATATTTCCATGATCAGGATTTAGGAACGGCGCGAATGATCAGTCAGTGACATGCAGGCTAGGAGCATGGTTATCATATCAATATTATAGTTTTTAAGGTCATCACCTAAATTGTATTATTGTTTCCTCAGTTGCTTTATTTTCTGCGTTTGCGCTATCTATCCATCTGTCCCTCCTAAGTCCTAACCCTGCCTGCACTCGGGGTCTCCTCTCGGGCCACAAGAGTCACCGCCTCTCTCATCCTCTCCCCTCCCAATTCCCCTTTGCGGTCTCCACTCCTGACTCTCCTCGGCTTTGTCACTCCTCTCGATGCTCCACATCATCTTTGCCACGCTCTACCCCTCATTTGCTGCTTGCCTCTGCGGTCCTCTCTGTTCACTGATTCGGCCACCACTAGTGGGCTAGGTTCCGGTAAGGGTTGATTCGCAGGTTAGGGCTCATGAAATTAATCCAAGTGCAGCCTAACATGAACCTTCTGTGATAGCTTCCTTATCTCATTGTACCTTTGCTGCTAGGCAAAGGCCATCGATCAAGTTCTCTATTTTGTTGTTCACTTTGATTGACGCAAGTTTTTTCCTCTTATTGATGTGTCTGGGCTTGATATTATTTCTTTTTCCTCTTGCTGACTACTAAGAATGAGGGACAAGCATGGCCCTAGTGATAACGAGGATCAATCTTGAAGCTCATGGGTGATGTTAGAGGACGCCCGTAAGTCGCTACCTCCACCTCCAGGATCTGCTTTGTAGCCTTGTAGGTACCAGCCTTCTTCAACAAGAGCTCTAGTATGATGGCTCGGGTGGAGTATTTGATGATTTGTTGTTATTCTTATATAGTTGATTCTTTTAGCTCTTGCACTATAGATGTTTGATGATTTGCCCTTTTGGTAGAACAAGTTGGATTTACCAAACATAGGGATCGACTTTGTTCAATATGCAAGGATGTGGGGGTGAAATCAGCATTTTCTGGAGCTAAATGTTAATATACAGTCCATAATTTCTAGGAAATGATTTATTGGGTTTGCATGATATATCTTTAACAATTACTTTTCAGGTACTATTTATTTCAAGGTACCTCTTGACACAATTTTAGCAACATAAAAACTTTAGCTTTCCATGATCCTCTATTTTGGTTTTATATCTTTGCTACATGTCTTATTATGATTAGAGTAAAAACTACTAAGTTATAGTACATACCACCTTTGGGAAACTGCTTTGTCATATTTGTGCCATGGAATTTTCTCTCCTTTTTTGTAAGATTGCACCTAACATCTTTAGCTTTGTCATCATGTGATAGATATGTGCATCATGATACGACTGGCTTCCTTGAAAAGAAGTGTGGAACATTTTTTTAATCTCTACACTAGCTAAATATGTTAATTTTCTTTGACTTTCTGCATTCTTAGTTACTTATCTTGGTTTGAATATGGACAAGCTAATATATTATGTCTCTCTATATTTCTATTGCCTACCACAAGACAAAGAACAACATAAGCATCAATGGAGATATTGCACTTTGCATTGCAAGGCAGATTACTTAACTTTCTCTTCCTTTTTACCTAGGCCATTGGTGTGTTTTTTCACTTTCATTTATTGGTGATTTAGTCCATCTATAATTATATCTATAGTTTTGTCGATGCCTCAACGAATTGTTGAACTGTAACTATTCAACCAAATTATTGAATGAACTATTTGCTCTTTAGTTTCTTTATCAAATATTAGATTAGTTGTGTAGCTATGGTGTTTATCAACAAGAAAAAAGCTTTTCAACATTGAAAATGGTGAATTTATTGCAAGTGAAATCTATTGAGTTATTTTCACCTCAGGACATGTTTTCCCTATTGAATTAAACATGGATGCATGCAATGGTGGAAAGACAAGGTCAAGGTGGCTTTGATTTCATGATTATTTCCCTTTATTTTTCAGGCATTACCCCCTTACCTTGTCTTTTCATAGTTCCATGCAATAATTGACATACAAGGAAGCAATTATATGTAATGTCAGATGAAATTATGCACATCTTTTTTCACTGAATCTGATCAGTTTGTGCTTACTTATAGATTTGTGATGCTTTTTAGTAAAAAAAATAAAAACATTGAAATGACAACCAATCTCGTGGAGAACATAGAAATGGTTTGTCATTTCTTCACGTTATGTCAACCTATTTTTGAGGTGTGAACAATATCATGCTGATATGTTGACCTTATTTTCTTTCAATAACAGTTGTTGGCTGTCATGTGTTGATTCACTTTCTAATATAGCTTTTTATATGTATTGATTGTTTCTCTCTGATTTCTAGAAGACGGTCTTCATAAAAGGGATTCTAAACTAGCAACCAAGGCAGCAATGTGATTCCTGAGAAAATGCATGATTCTCAAGTCCTTTAGCTTCAAATTTTGTTAGGATATCTTCTTTATAAAATTTTCTATCCACTTTAAATACTTATTTATATACCCTGCGCATTTTCATTTTTTTGGATCTAGGATATTCGGTTCCCTTCATATCTCTCTGAAGTGGATGTATTATCTCTGAAACAAATGAACGAGATGAACTGAAATGGGCTATGTTTTAGCCTTCTTTCAACAAAGAAAAGAATTCTACAATATCATTTTTAATCAATTTATGATGACTATACTTAAGGGACTAATGTGTTTGTTAGGATAATTGAAAGGTTTAGTCATGGATTTGGGAATATATCATGGAAAAGAATATGAAGAAGCATGCAAAGAGAACTACAGGTTGACATGGTTCAAGGTAGAGACATAAAATGGCCTAAGGATCTCTTTCTAGATTTTACCGGTTTTCGCGTATGTTGAATTAAAACCAAATTGATAGGTCGGACATCGTACTATTAAGAGAGGTTTCATGGCTAGTAGTTTGACAGTAATCTTGTGTCACATTGATCAATCTTAGTGCATACATGCATTGGAATTCCTTTGTTGCCCTCTATGCTCTGTTTTTCTTAGAGTCAAATTTAACAACCATTAACACCGCGGTAGTACCGCTACATTGGTACTACCGAGTCTTATATGGTGGTATGTACTGATTTGAAGATTATCAGAAATGGTACTACTGCAGTTCCTTTTCGGTAGTGCAGTTGCTGTTTGACTGTGACTCGTGTTCGGTACTATCGCACCTACGATATTTTCGTATTATATTTTGGTGATAGCTATTTTACAGAGATGTGCATTTTTAAAAGATTTTCTCCCATATGAAAAAAGGTGCTACCACACCATTAGTGTGGTATTACTGCTTGAGCGGTATGATCGGGGCATGTAAGTGTGGTATGATCGGTTTTTGTATTAACGGCTAGTTTTGTTGTATTTAATGTGCAATAAATAGCCATTGAACAGTACGACACTCCATGGCAGTACTATCGGCCTACCTGATTTTTTGGGGATTTCGTCCTCAATGGTCACCCTGGTTGACGGAGGCTATAAATACCTCCTCATCTACAGCAAGGGCACTCTCTTGAACCCCAATTGTATACGCTCAAGCCCTTAGATCCCTTTCTTCAACGCATTTGTTTTACCATTTGAGATTGTCAAGAGTATTCAAGTGCATTACATCATTAGTTTGATCTTTGTGGCACTTGAAGACCTTCAAGCAAGCATCACCAATTTGTTACTTTTGGTGGTTGCTATCACCTAGATGGCATGGAGGAGTTGAGTTCAGTGATATCTTCAAGAAGCTTGTGAAGAGTCCCGTCGTGGTTGTGAAGGTTGGAGCTCACCTCCTAGAGCGGGAAAGAGATACATCTAGTGGATTAAGAAAGACTCATTTGCGCATGGAACTGACTTGATTCGTTCAAACTCTCTCAACGTGGATTAGGGAAGATCGGCAAGTCCTCGACGCCACGGAAAATAGTCACTTGTGTCTTCGTGTGGTTTACTTTCTTGCTCTTTACTTTGTGCATTTATATTTCTAGTGATTAATTATTTATTTGTCTATCTAAAATTATATCTTGCTTAGACCTAACTTGTTGGTGCACATAGTGAGACTTGAATTATTTAGGTCTTGAATTGCGCTAAAATGAATTTAGTTCATACTTGCTTAAAAAATCGGGTTTAGCAAAAAAAGATTTTAAGAACATTCTATTCACCTCATCTAGTCGGTTATCCTTGATCCTACGGAAGGTTGTGAAAGTTGTGTATGAGGCAATTGCTAGGTTCGGGGGAGGCATCCCAAGGTGGGCACATCGAGATGGGGGCTAGATAAACACATCTTTGATTAGTTGTGACCGTTGGCACCTTATGTGTGATGTATGCTAATGGTGTACAACATAACAGAAGAGCGGCATGGCGTGTCAAAAGGAAAATATGAATGTATAGAGGTAAATTCTAAAAAGGATTCTCGGTTGTCTTTGAATTTCAAATCCATCAACACACAGGCTGCCTGAAAAGCCCTGAAAAATTCAAAATAAAAATTTCTGGGCTTTTTGCTGCATTTTTGAGTGAATTCTGAAACTTTCCTTTTCGGGAAAGTTCCACCGGAATGCGCTTTCCTTTTTGGGCCATTCCGCTTTCTCCCTCCTTTGGCGCCCCGCCTCCCTCTCCGCCTTCTCTTCTCTCGCGCGCCCCGCGCCCGCGCCTTCCGTTGGCGCCGCCCCGACCCCGCCTCTCCCCTCGCCTCGGCGCCTCCCCGTCCTCCCTCTTCCGCTGGCACCGCGCCCTCGCCCCACCTTCTCCCCGCGCACGCGCGTACGCTGCGCGCTGCGCCACGCTGCCCCGCTCCGGCGCCCACGGCCGCGCTGGCTCCGCGCCACCCGGGATTTCCTCGCGCCAGCACCGCCCCGACAGCCTCGGTCCGGAGGAGCGGACGTCCTCGTGCCACGTCGCCGCTCTCCTGTGCCCGACCCCGCCTGTCAGCCGCCGCTTGTCCCCTCCGCCGCGCGGGAGCACGCCTCCGCCACGCCCGCAGCTCAACCGCCCCCGTCGCGTCGCCCGCCCTGTGCAGAGCCCCGCGTCACCCTCGCCCCTTCCACTGTGCGGGATTAAACGCCGCGACAGCCCCCGTCCATCCCTGTCGGGCTGGAGCCCCGCCGCTGCCTTCTCCCCGAAGCCTCGCTCCCCTCCATTTTGGGTATAAATACCCCCTCTCGGCTCCCCCTCATCCCTTTGCTTCCCGAGCCTCCCCAACACCTTCTTTCCCCTCCTGCCACTCCCAGCCACCTCCCCGAGCGCCCGATTGAGCTCCCGCCGCCCGTAGCTCCGCCGCCAGCCTCCCCTGTGCCGGTGGCCCCCGGGAGCCAAACTCCCTCTCCTCTTCTCCTTTCTGCAATTGCATTCGGCCAGAGCATCTCCGCGGCGTGCTAATCATTTTTGTGTTTGCCCCGGCCAGGTGAAGCTCTGTACTGCGCCGGCGCCGACGACCCTCCCCGGCCGCCGCACCCTCTCCGTGGCCAGCTCGCTCCGCAACTCCCCAGCTCCCACCTCCGCCGTCAATGTGAGCACTTGGACCCCTTGGGGGTGTAGTCACGGCCGATTAGCCCCTCTCGCCGCCGGTGACTCTCTCCACCGCAAAACACCCGAACTACCCCCTTCTCCCTCCCTCTCTCCCCGTTGGTCCCCGCAGATGCTAACCACCCAAAAAGAGTTCCCCGTACTCTGCTCTACCCGATGGTACCCCTCCTTGCCCTCGGGAGCCATCGCCGTCGCCGGAGCACCGCAGCCCCGCCGTCCCGTCTCTCTCTGCTGCTCACACCCGGCCGGAGGAAGACGACGACGACGTGGCCTCCTCCCCGTCGTCAGATCCCCCTGACGCGCTCTGATCTCCGCCATCCCTCTCCCCGTACCGTTTCAACCGCCTCCTTGAATCTCGGTCGTCCGATCCTCATAACCGTACCGCTCCACCTCCGTTGGATCATGCCCCGTACCGCTTCGCCCACTCGCCATCCGAACCGTCCGCCGTGCCGCGTGTCGCCCATCGGGACCGCGGAGGCGCGTGAGAGTGGGCCGAGCGGCCTGCTCCTCGCCCGAGCGCGCGCGCGCCTGCGGGCCGCCGCATGTCACCGCCATGGGCCGCGCTGGCCTTCGGCCGCGCGGGCCGCACAGTGCCAGGCCGCACTGTTGCTTTGGGTCGGCCTGGTACTGTTCATTCCAATTTCCAGTGATTTCCCAATTTCTAATATTCCAGAAATTCCAAATAAATCCCAGAAAATCACAGAAAATCCCAAAAATTCCCAAATTTCACCACTTTGCTCCAAATATTATTCCAGACCCAGTGGTGACCTCCTTTTCCACAGATTCATCCCAGATAAATTCCTAAAATCCATTTGGAGTGTTTATGCATTTTATTTCTTTTTAATTAGATTATTTTCCTCGCTTGATTAGACTCAAGCAGAACTTATGTTATTTTTAGTGTTTGCGCTAGTGTTGGAGATTCCGGAAGCTCAAGTGCAGTCGCAGGATCCAGGAGCTTCTACGTTCAAGCTAGCCGAGTTCGTCTCGATTCACGGCAAGTCACAAGTCTTTGATCATGTTGCAACCCATGTTATCTAATTATGCTAATATGTTATTTGCATTGAGCTAATTCTGAAATGTTAGTTCGAAAATAAAATAAAATGTTTAGAATGACTTGTGATATAGTTAGTCCTACCACCGCTAAATGCCATGTTTAATTTGTAGTCATGCCATTGAAACCCTAGAATTAATTATCTGTTAACCTAGATAATCGTAGGATATTATTATCATGCAAAGTCTTACACTAATAAGGTTGTGGCTGTGGGCCAATAGAATTTAGAAAACCCGACTCTAAGGTAGGGTGGTATGGGACACCGTATCTTAGAGCGGAGAGTGCCGGCGTGCACAAGGTAGGGTAAGGGGGAGTGGAAACCGCAAGGCGGTCCTCGCCAATCTTTTACCCTAGGATTGAAGTTAGGGTAAGGGTGTTGTGGGGAGCCGCGAGACGGCCTTCGCCCACCGCTTACCCTAGGTTTGAGGTCGCGGGCCTGGCGAGGTTGCGGACCATGTGAAAATATAAGGACTGAAACCCTTACGCTGAGCAAATGTCACAGTGATCGCTCAACCACAGGAGTTGACTTGTCAACACTGGTCTAGTAGCTGCTCAACTCGATTGAAACTCTACAGGAGGATGAGCAGTGAGGTTAGGCAGGCCCGGCTACGGGTGCCTAACAACGGTAGAGTTCACTCGAAGCGGACACCGTCTTCTTTTGTGTGTGTGTGTGTGTGTGCGTGTGTGTGAAGTCCAGACCCGAGTGAATTCTACCGGGTAGAGCCTATATAAAGAATTGAGCAGTGAAACGACCTGGCTTTCTTAACTCTGTCGCGGGAGTTAAGGGATCGTGTGGGTAAAGCTGAGCAAACTCTGCAGAGTCAAATAAATGGTATTCGAATACGCCGTGCTCCCGGTTGTTGGAGCTGTGTCACTTGGGTGATTCCAGCCGCGAAGCTTAAGTAGTTTTGTACATACTTTAACTTGGTTAAGTTGGTTAATTGAACTCTTCATGAAAAACCCCTGAGATCTTGAGAAGTAGTTTTGGGTCCATTTTATAAAATGCTTGCAAAATGAAACTGCATCCACTAAAAGTAATAAACCAAGTATACTCCCTTTCTTTGTTGATCCGTGCAAGTAGTAAGTTAGGGTTTCCCTTGTGATTTGCTGAGTACGGGGTCGGAGTACTCAGGCTTGCTAAATGCCACAGATACCAGAAGGAAAAGAAAGCAATTCAAGATTTCGTGTTGGAAAGGTCTCCCCGTTGAAGACCCGAGACTTTAGGTCTTGGCCGCGCTCGAGTGGATTCTGGAGTTTTTGTAATGTAAGTATACTTTGGGCTTGCACGCCCCGCTGTTGAAAAATGGATGTTAATCCGTATGTGAAATATATGCTGGACTTTTGTCGTAAGCATGCAATGGTATACTCTTGCGCGACATTCCATAACTGTTCATGCGTGAATAGTTGCGGAGTGCCGTGTCCGTTCGCGCCCCTAGAAACGGGGGCGTTACACTGCCCAATATATAAACTTACCTAATTTATCATTTTTTATTTGTATGTTGGTTGTGTGATGAAAAATGACATATGATAAGCCTTAACTAAGGCCATATCGGAACACATGAATTTTACAGAAATTCTTTAGGAAATAACCGAAGCATCCACTCTTATTGTGTGAGATTTATAAATATATTCACGTGAGAATCCTGCATTTCAAATATTGTCTAGTTACGCCAACCGAATCCTTGACATTCCTTTGCTAGCAAGCTTGTTTCATGCTGTTTTCTTCGAAGAAATTAGAACTTTCATGCTGTATTTTTAGACGAGCCACTTCCATGCTGTTGACAGAGCATATTGCAAAAGATGACAAGCATGACAAGAAGACCTGTTCGAGTCTGACGCGAGCTTTACTTTGAAGAAAACAAGTATCTAAGGCCCTGCTTATTTCGGTTTGAGTTTCTGACTTATTTTTTATATTAAGTAATTTTATCTTTTCTGGTTTTTTGTTTTTTTTAACTTTTTTGTTCTTTTTTTCGTATTCGTTCGTACTGTAGTGACGGGCTAATATATTTTTTCTATTTTTTTTATATTTAATTATGCTAAATAAATCACCGTCAGCTATAGTGTCTTTTCAGCTAGCTACAATACTTTTTAGCCATAGGCACTCAAAATAAATTCTTTTGAGCAGAGCCTAAGCCGAGAGATTAGAGAGCACCGAACGTGCTGTTCCAAATCAAGCCGAAGGTCGGGCCCGACAGAATCGAATCTCTTCTCCTCAAAAACTAATCGAATCTCTTATCTCTCTCGGAACAGAACTCTTCTTATCGAAAAGAACAGCGTGAAACATGCACTCCAACTAATCGGCGCTCTCTGAGCCACAAAAACTACTTTAACGAAAATTTCTGAGCCACAAAAATTACGATATATCGTACTTTGACAAAAAAGAAAAGAAATAGCTACGACCAAACACGCCTCTGAGAGCATCTCCAACAGTGTGAGCTAATTACTAACTCTAAGACAACTTCTTTAATAGTATTAACTTTTAGCATATAGCTCATAACATAAATAGCCTCACATGACACTCTCACATAATTTTGGAATGTGTGTATAAGACTAACTCTTGATCAAAAGATAGTTTTTCTCTCTCTTCTATTAAAATATAAAATAATATGTTTAGAGCTAGCTCATAAGGGCATCTGTAGTGTATGAAAATAGAGGGTCTTAAGCCACCTTAAGGTCAACTTTATACATTACAGGGGTGATCTTAAGCAGGTTATAAGCAAAAAAGGCTTAAGGCTGGTCCTCAAGCTAAAGACCTGGCCACAAGCATTAAAATACAATTTTTCTTTATCTACCAAGTGGGACCGTCTTAAGGCCCCTTAGGTTATATACACTATGGAGTCAGCCTTAAGGTTTAAATGGAACCCACTTTAAAACCTCTTGGGTTATATACACTACAGATGCCCTAAGTCACTGTTGGAGATGCTCCGAACATTGTGAGACTACATAAGCAAGTCCAGGTTCAGCGAACCCCGAGCACAGCGAGAGGCACCCGATCCCCACTCTCCAGATCCGCACCTGCCTCCCCGGCCGGCGTTCGCATCCGTGCCAGACATGGCCGCAGAGGAGGCGCAGGTCTTCCGCCCACTGGACGAGGCGTCACTAGTGGCCTACATCAAGGCCACGCCCGCCCTCGCCGCCCGCCTCGGCTCCCGCGTCGACGCCCTCACCATCAAGGAGGTCGGCGACGGCAACCTCAACTTCGTCTACATCGTCCTCTCCGACGCCGGCTCCCTCGTCATCAAGCAGGTCCCTATCCTCAACTCACCACCACGCTCTACGCACCACACCCCCACACGCTTGTCCGTTAATCCCGCAATCTCCCCCCCTGACGACGACGTTGACGCGGCAATCCAATCCAGGCGCTCCCGTACGTCCGCTGCGTCGGGGACTCGTGGCCGATGACGAGGGAGCGCGCCTACTTCGAGGCCTCCGCGCTGCAGGAGCACGGCCGCCTGTGCCCGGACCACGTGCCGGAGGTCTACCACTTCGACCGGGCCATGTCGCTGATCGGGATGCGCTACATCGAGCCTCCACACATCATCCTCCGCAAAGGACTCATCGCCGGCGTCGAGTACCCGCTGCTCGCCGAGCACATATCGGATTACATGGCCAAGACGCTCTTCTTCACGTCACTTCTCTATAACTCCACTACGGATCATAAGAAGGGAGGTGAGTTACTTACACGTTATTGTGCCTGTGAAAGGGGAAAAAAGAATCAACTTGATGACATGTGATGTGCTTTGAATTTTGCAGTTGCTCAATACTGTGGGAATGTGGAGCTGTGTAGGCTCACCGAGCAAGTTGTCTTCTCGGACCCATACATGGTCTCCAAATACAATCGCTGGACCTCGCCTTTTCTCGATAAAGATGCTGAAGCAGTTCGAGGGGATGATGCTCTGAAGTTGGAAATTGCCGAATTAAAATCAATGTAATTAGCTATCTGGATACAAATCAATGTTACGTATGTTGTGTTTCTTATGTGATTCGCAACTGCAGGTTTATCGAGAGAGCACAGGCTCTGATTCATGGAGATTTCCACACTGGTTCCATCATGGTGACCACAGATTCTACGCAAGTGATTGATCCGGAGTTTGCTTTCTATGGTCCAATGGGTTTCGACATTGGGGCCTTCTTGGGCAACCTGATTTTGGCATACTTTGCACAGGATGGGCATGCTGATCAAGCAAATGATCGTAAAGTATGTATGGATTTTTAGCTTGCTTTTCTGCCACCCTTTATAACTCTAACAGTAGTATACGACAAGGTTGTTAGAATCGCGATTCTGTCATACGATCCTAAGACTTTACGATCGAAGATTGACGAGACTGATTCGATTCTATGTTATAATCTTACGATTCTACCCAAACTTTTGTAGGATCATGATAAAAAATTTCATACAATCCTACTCGATTCTGTCGATTTTATTGTTTTATTATAAATAATTACTTGTATACTTTCTTTTAATTAAAATTTTTAACTTTTATCTCTTTATTTTCACTATAATTATCATAAAATAACATATCATCTTACCTTTACAATTTGTAAAGAAAAGTTCAAAAGACATAATTTTAAAAATACTATAGTATTATAATACACTATAGATGTTTTAAAATGTTTCTATGGTAGAATCAAGTAAGATCTTAGATTTTATGTCGATCCTATGATTTGCGATCCTACCAAAGAACGTCTGATCCAATTCAAGATCACGATTCTGACAACCTTGGTATATGACGTGCTCACGCTGCAATAGGCCATTTGTGTTGCTTAACTATGTTTTCGTGGTTACCTGATCTACCAATGTTTTCTTTGTGCTTTATTGATGTGACAAAAACATCATTTTTTTGTGGTTTAGCTTGTTTCACCTCTGCTAAGGTAATAGCAACCATACTCTTCCTGCTCCTGCGGATGTGCCTACTTTTTATTCAGAAATTTGGTAGGATAAATGTTTTGAATATGTCCCTTGTAGAAGAATGAATAATTGATTTTTTTATACCAGAGGATAACAAAGATGCCATAGTTAGCATAGAGAGGAGAGTGCTTGGCACTTGGCAGACAAAGAGTTTATCACCTCAAAAAATCGCCAAGCGTGGAGTAACTTCCTTACCTCTTGAAAGTCCATAAGCATGTTGTGGATATGGGCTAGGCAGCAGGCAGCAGCACATGCGTGCAGATGCAAGAGGAGATCATTACTAGGGGCCGCCAGCCGGCAAGACGTCCGGGGAGAACTAGGAGAGATGGAGTCCACCACGTTCAGCAGATAGTACAAGGAGAGTCTTATTAGTAGGAGTTTATGTTCAGTTTGATGTCCAGCAGCAGTTCAGCCAGGGAGTTAGAAATTAGAGTTGAGGGAGAATTAGCAATCAAGTCAGAATTATGGATTTGATTCGTATTAGGAAAGGATATGCACTAGAGTTAGTCTGGATAAGGTCTGGCATCAACCGTACAAGGATGCCACGTAACGTCATTGCAATCAAGCAAGGAAGAAACAATCTATTCTCCTCCAAGTATTCTCTCATCTCAATCTATGTCTATCACCCCCTTCTAATACCTTAATCTCTTTCAAGCCATGCCGTTTGGCCATCTTCAGCACGGTAGTTATCCCATTGTGAACCAAGGTTCACAACATTTGGTATCAAAGCCGACCACCATAGCTTTTGCTGCAGATGAGAAGAAGAGTATCACTGGCAAGGATTTGATTGCTGCCATCGCCGACCTTAGCAAGCAGATGAAGGAGAGCTTCACCGCTCTGGAAGCACATACTAAAGCCCTGGAAGATCGTCCAGCAACTCTAGAGGCAAGCATTGAGGCACACATCAAGAAGCTGGAGGAGCTGACGAATTTTTCAGGCAATGGGCTTATGCCAAACCCATCTACCAAGTCTCTGCAAACGATCAACAAATCCACCTCTCCAACTGTGCTGAAAGAAGTCAAGGCAGACACAAAGTCTGGATTGCTGCAGCTACCAGGGACCTTGCCACAGCCGCCAGCGTCAATGCCGCTGGTGCCACCAGAACTGCACGCATCGTTGCTGCAGATACCGCAAATGCAGCAGCTGCCACAAGGAAAGTGCATAGATGCCCTTTGTGCCGCAACGTCCACCACAGGCGCTACCATCAATTCCGCAAGTTCAGCCCACCATAATTCATGTGACAAATACTGCTGGAGTTCCTAGCTACCAGAAATTGGATTTTTCGACTTTCGATGGCAAGGAAGGTTGGAGCCTGCAACTCCTGCCGTGGGTGCCGCCAGGCTTGCTGCAATTGCCCCTGAGTGTGCCTCACCTGCACGTGGAGGTAACAGCAACAGTCTTCAAGTGTTCTAACGTGATGAGGCACATGTGTCACAGCTTTTCATCATTGTGGGGCTACCAGGGTCTTCAATCATGGCCACCGCCCAGTAGCTTGCGGATGAGCTGCTTGTCCGTGCGGGCGCGGGGGGGGGGGGGGGGGGGGGGTAATGTTGTGGACATGGGCTAGACAGCAGCACATGCGTGCGGATGGGAGAGGAGACCATTACTAGGGCCGTCGGCCAGCAAGACGTCCTCAGAGAACTAAGAGGGACGGAGCACCACGTTCAGCAGATGGTACAAGGAGAGTCCTATAAGTTTAATAGGAGTTTATGTTGAGTTAGGTGTCCAGCATCAGTTTGGCCAGGGAGTTAGAATTAGCAAATCAAGTCAGAATTATGGATTTGATTTGTATTAGGAAAGCATCCACTATATAAGGATGCCATGTAGCAATCAAGAAGAAAAAAAAAAGCTATTCTCCCCTCAAATATTCTCTCATCTCAATCTATGTCTATCACCCCCTTCTAATACCCTAATCTTCAAGCCATGCTGTCTGGCCATCTTCAGCACGGTAGTTATCCCATTGTGAACCAAGGTTCACAACAATAAGCATCTTTGGCATCTGCAGTATTACTTAATGTCAGTTGTAGAAGTGTCAGTTCATGATATAGTACAATGCATTTGCCATATGTGACATCTAGAAGGTATTTTCATGATGCCCAGGGCATATTATAAGTGCTGTGGGTGCCATCTTTCGTAGGCTTACAAGGAATGGATCTTGAAGACAATTGAAGAGACGTGGAATTTGTTCCATAAGAAGTTTGTCGAACTATGGAATAAACACAAAGATGGGAATGGGGAGGCATACCTGCCCCCTATATACAACAACTCAGAACTTTTGAGCCTTGCGCAGAAGAAGTACATGACAAGTCTATTTCATGACAGTCTTGGATTTGGTGCGGCCAAAATGATCAGGTAATTACGCAATAGATTTCTAAATAATATTCAGTGCTGAATCTTATTGACTTCTAGACTACGATGATATATCAAAGTTGCCGTTTAACTGAAATGACTCAAAGCCACGCTAAGTTAGGCCAATACAGAGGTTTCAGATTTCAATGTTGATGTAGTGTCTCTTTTTCAAAATGGTGTGCCATAAAACAAATGTTCTAGAAGAGCAGCTTTGATGATTGCAGTTGAAAAGTCAAAATAAATTGTTAGGTTTGAGGCACTTCAGGAATGTTATGCAGTGGAAATAAAAAAGCATAGAGAACCTAAAATGGTACCCTTATAAGAACTATAAATCATATTTCATCATCAAATTCAAACTTTGTGCAATTCTTGTGTCTTATGCATGATTCCCACTTGACTTTCGTGTCCTAAACTTGATCTTCCATGTGTAGGAGAATAGTTGGGATTGCTCATGTTGAGGATTTCGAGTCAATTAAGGATGCCAGCAAGAGAGCATCGTGTGAGCGCCGCGCGCTTGATTGTGCAAAGACAATCCTGAAGGGAAGACGCCAGTTTGAGAGCATCAACCAAGTGATCGTGCACATTCAATCAATCACTCATGACTGAGACGACCAGCCATCTATTTGGCATTTCTGGTTGAGGAGGCATATTTTTTGTCAGTTATCACGATGCACAATACACACTTTTGAGTATTGGTGTTTGTTGTAAAGCACCGTTGGCTGGTTATTGTGCTTTCAATAATATTGGGATCGTGAGGAAGCCTCCTTGTGCGGAACGAGCTGTGTGTACTACTAAGCTAAGGCCTTCTAGCGTTGCTGTGAACTGAATAATGGAATGTATCGAGATATGTCGACGTTTACATCTATAGATGAAGATGTGTGTATTATCAATGAAACTTGCTTTGATAGTTTTCGGCAAGTAGAATGCTATTGTTTTCTGGCAAAGAGATGTATTTCCCTTTTCATCATTTAAACCAGATTAGTAACACCTGTTGTTGATTTTCCTGTGGATATCCTTGGGATCTTGGGAATATCAACTAGAGTTTCCTTTTTCTTCCCATGTTAACATATACGTGCCATAGACCTTTGGATTGAGGATACATCTGATTGCTACTCAGATGCTAGAGGGCCTGGCAACGGCTGCGGCTTATAGCTTTTAGTTAAAATTTTTAAATTTTGACTGTTTACGGTACAGATTACGGAGAGAGAGATACTCACTTACGATTTTGGATGGTACAGATGTTGGACTTTTAATGTGTACATCATTTAACTTGTAGATCTCATCTTGAGAAAATACTCTGTTTAAAAATTAGGTACTGTAGCAAAAGCTAAAAGCTGCCAGTTTTAGAGGAAAAGAACAGGCCCAGAGTTTGTTCAATGCTATCTTAGGACAGCTAGCATGAGGAATATTACAGGCGCGATTTTACGGAGATTGATTTAACTCAGAATTATTTTTCTTGTAGGATCGTATGTTGCAATTAAAGGTGGTGAATGATTGTCGCCCTTTTTTTGGAGTCTCCTGACGGTCGGTGAAGATTTCGACCACTCGGTGCTCAACCTTTCGATCGATCGCTTAGTACACAACCGCTTGACCAATCCTTCTGTTCAACCGCTCGCTCAGTTTTGCCTGTTGTGTCAAGATCTAATTCACCTATGATCACCAGTGCTCTTCAAGCAAATCACGAACTAGATTGATTATAATCTTTATTGTTGGTTTCTGTGGATTTACAAAGTGCCATCACAAGTACCCCTAAAAGCCCTAACCAGAAACCAAAGCCTCTTCAATATCTCCACCAAAAACTTTCTAAAGCTTTACATAACCCTTAGTCTCTATCTACTTTTATAGGCTAACACCATAAATGTGTCCTCATCAAACACGGACACGAAATCCTATCTCTTTCGAAAAAGATCCAAAACCCTTCCAAACACAAATTTTTCCAATAATTCTAAACCAAACTCTATCCATTCCGAAAATCAAGGGACCCGAAACCCTTGCTAACATGGATTTTACAATCTCTAAGCCTTCCTAGTTATGGATTCTATCCACAACTCCTAACTCACCACGCAACGAAGCCTCCAGGACTGCACCTCCTGTATATTCATCATGCATAATCAACTTTTGATCCCCATGTGTTCCAACGTGAGTCCGACCACCTCGTGTGATATTCTCGATCGCATGGACCTCAAATTTCCCCCATCCTAGTCCCGGTTCTCTTCGTCACCGACCATAATCGTCTCTAGGCTAACCTGCAAATGCAAAGACCAAAGAAAGTTTCTCCCGGCACAAGGTCTTCCAACTTGATTGTCATCAGACCACACACAAACCACACTCTTAACCATCCATCGACACGAACCAAGTCATCCATGAGCACGCTTTCTAAAACTCAACCTCAGACTACTTAGTATGATTGATATGAGCATCAAGTATAGGCCGGTCAGATCGCTATCTTAACCAGTACTCAAAAACCGCATGTACTCGGGAATTACCACTACTCAAAACACTCACAAAATCACAAGTATCGTAGCGCTCCCAGTCTACGACTACCGACGATCAACCAGTCATTGAACCATCGAGTACTGACTACCGATCGTAACGCCTAAGACAACTAATCGCTAAGTCTATGACTATTGACCACAAAGTCTACAGCTACCCATCACCGACCAGACACTGTAGCAACAACTACCGAGTACTTACCAAGTATTGTAACACCGACTGCAAACTATCGAGTACCGACGTGATACTGAAGCAACGACCACTGAGTACTTACCTGACACTGTACCTCCGACAACCGCTACGACCACCTCGTACGACCAGTTTGATCGCCATGCACAGGCCGATCAGACCGTTGGCTCATCAGACATGAGTACTCGAGGTACTCGAAGATAGCAAGAATTGAAGTACTCGAAATTTACGAGTACCGATCGTGAAGCCTACGACAACCGATCGCAAAAGCCTACGATATGACAAAGCATTGTAGTTATGACCACGGAAAAGTATTGTAGCTATGACCGGTTCCTCCGAAGTCTCCTGATCTGGGGTCTTCGGCCTCTTTGACTATTCTCCGACTCTTCAAAAAACTTCGGACCAAGGTTCCACCATGGTTGTTCACTTGTGGTCGTTCTACCGTGATCGAAATACCGTGGTCGACCGTCGTTGCCAACCTACAGTGGTCACCTGCCGTGGTCAACCTGCCTTGGTCATCTGCTATGGTTGATCTGTTGTGATCGACACTTGCCGACCAGACCTAATATCCTAAAAACTCTAGCAACAATAGCGTATCGATCAGAACTTTCACAAACACAAATTCTAATAAAACCCTTATGTCAATTATTTGTCATCACTCATTGCATGACCATCACATGGTCTAACATTTTTCTAGCTATCCAAATTGGAGGAGGATATGGACTTGGATTCCAATCAAAGTCTTCAAAGTAAACTCATCCTCTTTAGTCAACACGTGCCACGCAAAATAAGAAACTGTTGCAAGGTGACTTGACCGCCAATGGAGATGATCAGGTGAGGACGTCAGTGCAGGAAGAGTAGCCCAACTAGATGCCAGTTAGCCCCCTCACACCATGTCCTCCTCCCCTCGCTCTTATCAGTTGCCTTGCCCGTTCTCCCACCTCGGATGGGGGAGAGGCCCGCGGCGAGGGCGCGCAACTGCCGCTTCGTGGTGTGGCTGCACGGCCTCGGCGACTGCGGCCGCGCCAACGAGTTCATTGCCGACTTCTTCTCTGCGGCCGCCTTCGCCGACGCCCGCTGGGCCTTCCCCACCGTGCCTGTCACATGCAACCGCACGTCGCAGATGCATGTCGCATGTTGGCCTATTGGTCTCTGGCTCGCTTCAATTAGCTGGCCCTCCTGTTTAATTGCACATTGCTCGCTTACAATCTGCGTGTTTAATCAGGTGGCATGCTCATGCGTTCGTGGTTTGACATACACGATACGCCCATTACTTCTGTAAGATATCTGCCAAACGAATCTCCCAATGTATGTATCTATGCTGATCGCAGAGCTTTGGATGGCCATGGCCATGGCCATGTACATGTGTGCAGAAATCTATGAGGGATGAGGAGGACGTGCTGAAAGCTGTTCAAATGGAAACTATGACCGTCACAGAGAGCCGCTGGAACAAACCCGGAAGACGTGTTCCGATTGGACTTAAGCCAAGGAGGTAGAACGACTCGACCTTGCCTACGTGTTAATAGTTTCTCTTGATCTTATGAACTAGACTATACGTATCTAGAATTAGAACACAACACATTGCAGGTGCGTTGAGCATCGCGAGCATGTTGCTTAACCCGAAAAATTACTGATCTATGACCCTATGTGCCATGTAAACATTTTTCTCCAAATCCCCATTAAGAAATGCCGTCTTTACATCCATCTGATGTAACTCTAAATCATAATGTGCTACTAATGCCATTATGATTCTGAAGGAATCTTTACATGAGACTGGGGAAAAAGTCTCGTTGTAATCAATCCCTTCTCTTTGCGTGAAGCCTTTTGCCACAAGTCGCGCTTTGTATCTTTCTATATTCCCTTGAGAGTCAAGCTTTGTCTTGTAGACCCATTTACAGCCTACTGTTTTGGCTCCTTTAGGAATAATTTCCAAGTCCCAGACTTTATTAGTCTTCATGGACCTCATCTCCTCTTCCATGGCCTCAAGCCATTTTGAGGAATTTTCGCTTCTCATGGCTTCTTCAAATGAGGTGGGATCATCCTCCATTTGAAATTCCTCTGTATGATAAATCTGATAATCATCAGAAATAGCTGATCTTCTTACTCTTTGAGACCTCCTCGGGGCCTCCTCATTTGGTACATCTTCTGTTTGAGGCTGCTGTTGCTCCCCCTCATCTGTGACAATAGGTTCTATATGATCCTGAAGAACAGGTTCTTCATTCTCATTCATTGTTGCCACGGGAGGAACAATAACAGGTGCTGGCACCACAGTGTCTTGCACCGTCGGTGCAACGACAGCAGGTAGTGTGAAGAATGGCTCTTGAATCATCGGAGTGGGTGCATACACCCGCTTCTCTTTAAGGTCAATCTCTCGAGCTATCATGCTCCCCCTCATCATTTCATCCTCTAAGAAGACAGCGTGTCTCGTTTCTACAAACTTTGTATATCTGTCTGGACAGTAGAAACGATAACCTTTTGACTTTTCAGGGTAGCCAATGAAATGGCAACTTACTGTTTTGGGATCAAGTTTCCCAAGGTTTGGGTTAAATACTTTAGCCTCAGCAGGACTCCCCCACACACGTAAGTGGTTTAGTGAGGGAACTTTTCCTGTCCACAACTCGTACGGTGTTTTGGGCACCGACTTACTAGGCACTCTGTTGAGAATATGAATGGCGGTTTTCAACGCCTCCATCCATAAACTCAATGGGAGTGTGGAGTAGCTCATCATACTTCGCACCATATCCATCAGGGTACGGTTGCGTCTTTCAGCTACTCCATTTTGCTGAGGTTCGCCCGGCATAGAATACTGGGCCACTATGCCATTTTCCTGTAAAAACCTTGCAAAAGGTCCAGGAACTTGTCCATATGGGGTATGTCGACCGTAGTACTCCCCCACGATCAGATCGGACTATCTTAATCTTTAAATCGTGTTGGTTTTCAATTTCAGCCTTAAATATCTTGAATTTATCCAAGGCTTCATTTTCTTTCTTTGATTGGATAAATATATCCATAACGGGAGTAATCATCCGTGAATGTTATGAACGAGTCATAACCATCCACACTTTTCACAGGAAAAGGACCACAAATGTCTGTGTGAACAATTTGTAGAACTCCTGTGCTTCTTTTAGCGTCTTTTTTAATTTTCTTTACATATTTTCCTTTAATGCATTCTCTGCATTGTTCTAAGTCTGAGAACTCTAATGGAGGAAGAATATCATTCTTAACTAGTCTTTCTATTCTCCCCCTCGAAATATGGCCTAAACGACAGTGCCATAATTTCGACGACTCATCTAGAGTTCTCTTTCGTTTTTTGTTTACATTCGTAGACAAGGATTCAATCACTTTCTCGCACGCAACATTCTCATTATCGCATACGACATTCACATCATCACATAATGATAACAAATAAAGCTCATTCTGTAAGATGGCAAGACCAACACGTTCTTTATTAAACATTATTTCACACTTGCCATTTCCAAAATTACAATCATAACCATCTTTGTCCAATTTTGAAACACTAATCAAATTCCTCTGTAAAGAGGGAACAAAAAGGACATCTCTAAGTAAAAGATTGGAGCCATTAGCTAACTCTAATGAAAGATCGCCAACGGCTTCAGCTTCAGCTTGGACTCCATTTGCAACTTTAATGCATCTTTCGTTTCTTTGCGTAGTCCTCGTCGAACGGAATCCCTGTAAACAAATTAGCAACATGAATAGTTGCTCCTGAGTCAATCCACCAAGTGGATTTCGAATATTGCACATACAGGGATTCATTTATAAAGGTAATAATGTTCTCACCTTTCTTTGCCATTATCATCTTTAAATAATCAGGACAGTTCTTCTTGTAGTGTCCCGTCTTCTTGCAGTGAAGACACTGGTCTTTGTCTACAGCAAATTTGTTCTGTTGAGGCTGATGGATAGAGGCTTTTCCCTTGTTCTTTGAGAAGGAGGTACTGTTGAAGTTCTTTTTCTTGTTATCCTTCACATAGTTGATAGAACCACCATGTGAGGATTTGATGCTTTCCTCCTCTTGCACACACATGGCTATGCACTTTTCCAAGTCCCATTTCTCGGGCTGCATATTGTAGTTGACAACAAAAGTGTCAAACTCTTTGGGCAAGGAAGCAAAAACCAAGTGAATAAGGAACTCATCCTTGAGAGCCAAATCCATTAGTTTAAGTTTAGATGCCAAGTTGCTCATCCTAAGAATGTGCTCTCTTATGCCATTGCCACTGCCAGAATACCTTTCTGTTACCAGCTGCTTAATCAGCTGTGTAGCATAAGTCTTTGAAGAGCTAGTGAACTGACTCTTTATTTTATCAAGATATTCTGTGACAGTGTCACACTCTGCAATTGAGCCCACAATCGCAGGCTCAATTGTGTTCTTTATCACAACCATACATTTCTTGTTGGCTGTGGTCCATTTCTTATGATCAAGGTCATAAGACATCTGTAAGGGAGCATGATCCCTCTGTCTTTTCTGCCATGCAGTATCATCCTCATTTTGTTCCCTCACTGGTGCCAAAGGCTCAGTGAGACGTGCTGTAGTGAGGACCCAGTCCACCTCAGCCAAGATAAACGCTAAGTCTATCTTTTTCTTCCACTCTCCATAATTATCACCTTTGAGAGTGGGGATCTCCCTGATACAACTCATCAAGTTGTATCCGCCTGAAAAATATTTCAAATAAAGTGAGAACGTAACAGCAAAATCATATGCCTTATTTCCAACGTTGGTCAAAAATACGACATACAATTTAAATCATTTTATCTATACATTAAATCTACATCACCGTTGGGCAGAAATAGAAATAATGCATAAAATCATCAATTAAAAATTATAATATTGTTATTATCAACGTTGGTCAGAAAATAACAATATCATAATTATCTGGGATTTATCTCTATTTTTCCAAAATTAAATTCTCCCGTTGGTTCGAATTTAATAATGAAAAATCAATCAACATTAACTTTTGCAGCGGAAACTTTAATTATTCTAAAATAATTCATTATACAGAAGCATTATACTGTACACTTTTAATCTCTGAAAAATTAACACGTTGGTGCAAAAATTTCCAGAAATTTAATTCAAATTTCAATCAAATTCAATTATTAATGCTTCTGAAAAACAATAAATTTCATTTAAGGAAATACTGTTCAAAACGGCATATTTCGGCCTGTTCCACGCGGCCGGCCCAGCCGGCGCGCGCTCATCTTTCCCTTGGCCCATTTCGCGCAGCCCAGCCTGCCCATCTGGCCCCCTTGATCTCGGCCGTCCATGCGATCGGACGGCCAGGAAGAAAAACCGGCCGATCAAAACCCCGCCCCCTTCCCAAAAACCCTAACCCTAGAGCAATTGATCCCGTTTTTTTCGGATCTGAGGGGGAGGGAGCGGCGGCGCATGGGCGCGCGACGGGGCGGCCTCGAGCGGGCGCGGCGGCCAGCGGCGGCACAGGGAGCGGCGGCGCACGGAGGCGCGGCAAGCGCGCGGGGCTGCGCCGGGGCAGCAAGCGGCGGCACACGCGCAGCGGCAGCGCGCGGGAGGAGGGCCTTCAGCGGCGGCCCCCAGCGGAGCGCGACACGGCGGAGCGGCTGGGCGGCGCGGCGGCGCCCGTGCTCCCTGGGAGGCGGCAGCGGCGGCCCAGTGCGCAACGACGGCGGCCCGAGCCGGCGCAGAGCGGCGGCGGCGCCCACGGTCAGCCCAAACCCCTCCCCTTTTCCTCTTTTTTTTTGTTTGCCGATCCAACATTTGGGGATACATTAGGGTTCGGGATCATAGGACTCTTCCCGCTCTGATACCATTGTAAGTTCTATTCTTTTCTCTTTGGGGAAACTAGATCTGAGGGAGAGAGAGGAAGAGGTAGGGGCAGTACTAACCGTCGGTAGCATTGGAGGAAGAGCCGGCCATCGCTGGTTCGTCGGTGTAGTCTGCGCACGGGCAGCGACGGTCGGGGAAGAAGATGGTGGCGGCGGCGGTGTAGATCCGGCGACGTCGACGGCGATGTTGCTTCCCGCCGCTGGCTGCGCCCCTCTAGATCGGTTAGGGTTTTGTCGGGTGGGGTTGTACGGCTCAGGCGAACCTCGTAACGCGAGCCGTCGGCCCCCACCCTCTATTTATAGCGCAGCGCGACGGGGGCCCATCAGCCAGTTGTTGGGCTGAGCGCCCCCGATCAGGACGCGTGATCAAGGTCCAGATTAGCCGTTGGGCTAATCTGGGAGAGATCAATCTAACAGCGAGTTCAATGTACATACATTAGTTCATCGTATGTTCTACCGCTAGCTAGATAAGCTAAATATGTCAGGGCTCCAGAATACAAGAGGCTACGATGAAGTTTCTCTCCTTTGATAGTTGATGCTGCTCTGCAATATCGAGTTGATGCTGCTCTGCAATATCGTTTGACCATATTCTTCTGATCGTACAGGCATACGACGGACTTGGGCATGCGTTGAAGCCCTACGAATTGGAATACTATGAGCGATGGGCCGAGAATGGCCCCGTTCTTTTCAATTTCTGGCTTATGTTTTTCTTTGAACAAATATACGGGATGGTTTCTTCGTCATTATTTCAAAATGGTTTATTGAAATAGCTTTCTAAAACGGTTTATCGGTATTCGGTTCATTCGCACAAGTACTTGCACTAGGATAAAAATTATCAGTTACAGCTATAAACTATCAGCCATAGCAGAAAAGAAAGTACCCAATATTTTAATCAAGCACGGAAGAGACTTGAACGTGGGGTTTCAAGGAACAAGTGTTTATGCGACGTCTTTAACGTCTGCAGCAACTATAGTTACCGAATATTTCCGAACTGTGTTCTCTTACAAATGTATTGCCTTTAGTCTTAACACTGAATTCTTGAAAACCTGCAGACACCAGTGTTATGGTTTCATGGAATGGCAGATGGTTTGGTACTATTTGAAGCCGGGCATGCTGGGTGTGCATTTTTACAAGAGCTTGGCATGACCTGCGAATTCAAGGTATTTGAAGTCATTATCAAAGTACATTTCTTTTTAAATTCAATCACCTACCAAAAATGAACAAAAACGTTTTTCAAGATTCGAGCTTCAATATTTGGCTTTTCTGACTATATTTTTCTTCCTAGCTTTTCCCCGAACATGTTGTCAGACATATCGTACTCTTGGACAATCATTGGTGGATGAAGAGCTCCAGTATTATCAACAATGGACATTGGATCGTCTAGGGATCTCTCAAGGAACTGAGGTTGCAAGGCCATCATCGTATCTCACCACAAAAATCTTCGTTAGCTGCTTGTTCTTTGATGAACTAGCAGCATAAGCGCGGCGTCACGCCGCGCTAGATACCGTATGAACCGAAATAAAAGAGGCGACAATTCGTGGGAGATTTTTTTTAAAAAAAATCGAGGATACGTGCATAATTTCGGAAAAAACAGAAGACCCTTTTCGCAAAAAATCGAGGACCTGTACGTAACTAAACGAGGACCTGTACATAATTTTTAAAAATCACATGGTGCTATCTTGCAAATGATACACAATTTCGGTGAAGTGGAGGGGTTTTTCGGGAAAAAACCTGGCAGAGACCTTTTTGCAGGAACCGATGACCTTTGCATGATTTCTGAAAATACAGGGGTTTTTTCACAAAAAAGATAATGTGACATAGGTGGAAGGCCGAGAACTCCTCTAGCTTTAATAGAGTGATGATGTCTCTTAATTTCTAGTCCAATTTATGGGCACCATTTTTAGGTGGCACATCAGTGCTGAATTTCAGTTTATCTTGCCACACGAATGCCTTGTAACGTGATCTGATGGAAGGTTTATGATACTACCAGTTGCCTGCCATCTCAATTCGTGTGCCCAGTTGAGTTGCACTGTGATACATTGGACTTCTAATTAACTATAAAATTTACAAAATCAAGACGTCAAACTAAGAAAAAAGTGAGCATTTTTTTCTTGTCTTGTACTCTAATTTGCAGTAAAATAAACTCGACCAGTGCGCCAGTACCAGCGTACAGGCTCGGCCCATGACCCATGAGTAGCCTCGTCCGCTTCCTCTTCTCCCTCGCCGCGGCCATCGCCGCTGCCTCCCTCCTCGCCGCCTCACTCCGCCGCCGCGCGCCGCCGACCCGCCTCCCCGCCCAGCTCACCCCGAGCCCCATGGCGGCTCGCAACCGGAGCTTCGTGCTGTGGCTGCACGGCCTCGGCGACTCCGGCCCGGCCAACGAGCCCATCCGCACCTTCTTCTCCGCCCCGGAGTTCCGCCTCACCAAGTGGGCGTTCCCCTCCGCGCCCAACTCCCCCGTATCCTGCAACCGTACGCATCTCCACTCCTCTCTCATCTTCACAAAAGCACCGAATTAGCCTCACCTAATTCCAGAAACATTCTTTTCCTCTTGCAGATGGCGCTGTGATGACGTCATGGTTCGACATCCACGAGCTACCCATGAGCGCTGTGAGTTCACTCACTCCCATGCCATTTACATAAGCAGATGACTAATTGTAATACTGGATTAGTAGATATTGATCTGGCTCAAATCTTTAACGAGTAGGGTTCTCCGCAAGATGAGAGTGGGGTTCTTAAGGCTGTGGAAAACGTGCACTCCATGATTGACAAGGAGGTAGCTGATGGCATCCATCCTGAGAACATATTTGTTTGTGGGTTCAGTCAAGGAGGTAGGACTGATGCTTTGCATTGGGCGTTTTCTGGAGAGGGCAAAATTGTGTGCTGTGAACTAAGTATTGGATTGTGTGTCGGCCGGCAGGTGCTCTGACATTAGCAAGTGTATTGCTTTATCCCAAGACGCTAGGAGGGGGCGCAGTGTTCAGTGGGTGGGTGCCTTTCGGTTCGTCAGTCGTTGAGAGGATTTCACCTGAAGCGAGGAAGGTATGCAACCTTGTAATCCCTTGATTTCTTCTGTTTAGTTTAATACACAATCACAAGATGTAAGGAAGGTTAAATGTATACAACTATAGGTTGGTAAAAATTTCTGAACGACGAGAGATGTAGCCAATGATGTTTGCTTCCTCAGGACCTTGCCATTGCCTTTGAATAGAGATAACTGTTCTTGTGTGCGCCAACACTGCCGGAACCTCTACCTACACTCCTATTGTGATACCCAGGAACCATCGTATAAAAATTTTGTCAATCTGAGTTGGATTGCAGATGCACCTGGGACAAAACCATGTACTTACTGCCCTAGTTAATGATCAACATAAGCGAACTTGACAGCTGAATTGTAGCGGTATTGTTTTGGCAGCTAACGTGCTGGATTGAACTATTGAAGGGGTTTCCCTATGAAAGTAGCCAAATGAAAAAGATATCTGACTTACCTGAATGTTGCCAAATGAACTTCATTCTATCTGAACTCCAGCAATTTCTGGGTAGGTACTTGAAATTTAATATTCAGTGAGTGAGCGAGCGTTGCCTCTTAAACATCAAATATTGCAATATTACCGTGGTCCAACTTCACATATCAATTTGGACGGTAGTATAATTAAATTTAGGAGGAAGACGTGTCCCACCTTTGGACTTAGGAGGTAGGATAGGAAAAAGGTTATTTTATAATGGCAACTAATTAGACAGAACACTGTACAGTTGTAATTAAATTTAATACCTACTTTTAAAATTTAATTACTCAATTAGGGTGTTAACTTACACAATAATGCTTATAACATGAAATCTTGAAGGACACCATCAGCAATTTCACTCCTGATATGCCCCTTCGCGATAAATCTGTTAATTATATGGTGTCTGACTTCAATTATTACATTGAGCGATGCTAATAGTCTTTGGGCTGATATAGCATTGATTTTTTTTATACTGGAATTTGTGGACAAAAAGCAGGCAGACTGCAGGCATTTGTTAAGCATGCTTAAGAAAACTAGACTGATAGATTGAAGGAAGCGCTTACCTCAAAAGAGTTATTTAACTTTTGTAGAATGTTAGATAAACCCTTTGCTATGGATAGAAGTTAAAATACTTTTGAAAAAAATTGAAATCTTTATATGGTCATTAATTTTTTTGGCTAAAATTTATTCGATCAACTTTTCAGACACCAATTCTGTGGGCACATGGGATGGCTGACAGAACAGTATTATTTGAAGCTGGTCAAGCTGGCCCACCATTTTTGCAAAGTGCAGGTGTTAGCTGTGAATTTAAGGTACTTTTCTGCATGTTCCTTTTCTCTCCCGCTTCAGATGACCTTCAATTTCAATCCAATGTTTTATTGCAGCCCTTTGATTTCTATGTGAGCTCTGAGCTCTCAACTTATCAAGTTATCATGTACATTTATCAGGCATATCCAGATATTGGTCACTCGATTTCCAAGGAAGAGCTATATTCTCTTGAGGCATGGATCAAGGGTCGTCTAAAAGCCTCTCAAGATAAGGAAAGTTAACATTCTTTAGTTTAGACCACCATCACTTCCCCAGTATAGCGTTGAAACTGAATAAATATTCTCTGTTACTCTAATTGACTCCGTTTATTGATACTATCCATTGTGGCTTTCCATATTTAGTTCAATTCCAATGTTTGTAGCCAAATATCAGTGCCATACATTGTAAGCACGTCAAGCTAGTAAGATACTGGGATTCTTTAGCCGGCCATGGATGGCCGGTATCAAGCATACGAGGCCTGCAGATTTAGGTTGTTGTCTGGCTTTTGCGAGCACAATCAGCACATGTACCATGATGCACAGGGATATTTCATATCTGTTACTGTACCTTCCTGTCTCGCACTCTTTGGAAGCACACTATTTGTTTTCTTTGACATAATCTTTGGAGGCAAGCACTTGATTCAAGTTCTGCTGTGCTATCCGTCTCTCAGGGATTTCACTTTCTGAAGATTCAGTGAGCCTGCCTAAAGCGCCCAGTCAAACTAAACTGCCTTTGGCCTTCATTGCCATGTTCCTTTCAAAGATTTATTATACGGGGAGACTAGTTTTGCCACTGAAGTCCAGTTGATCGTTTCCTCGTGCTGACCGCTGACCATTTCAAGGCGAACGGACAGCAACTTGTGATGGATGGGCACTTGGACTTTGTTGCGGCTGCGATCGAATTTTCACGACCTGATTCCCTGCTGTTACTTTCTGCGTTTTTTTTTCAGAACAAGCGATTTCCATGCAGGTCTAAGTTGAACGGCAGATGTCTCGTTCCCTCTGCGTGACACTGAGAATGCGAGGTCCAGAATACAAATCTCTTGATTTCTCATTTGCTTTTAGATCTGTGAGTTTTCCTGGATGGAGCACACAAGCACTTCATAGGCTACTAGTGCTATCGACCTGATTGTTGTTTAGTATCAGCCACGGTCTATGTCGACCTCTGTTTCGGAAACCAAATGTAAAAGACTTTTCAAGACTATTAACATCATGTGGACCATGTGGATAGGTTGGGAATATAGTGATGATGATGATGAATAATTGATATTTGGGTTGCATTGAAATTTACGTTTGTAAAAATTTCGTTCGATACACTATGATAAATCTGGAATTGTTAAAATACTCAGATTAAGCGGTCTGACCGTTTTGTATTGGGCAGTCTGACCGACAGGCTTCGACCACGGACGACAGTCGCTGGTCTGATCGGTTTTGTGTTCGGCAGGTCGACCACGACAGATCGACTATGGCAGGTCGAGCACAGCAAGACGACTGGGATAGTCGTAGCTACAATACCTGGTCGGTAGTCGGTGTTACAGTACCTGGTCGGTATGCGGTAGTCAGTAGTCGGTGCTACAGTACTCGGTCGGTATTCGGTATTTATAGTACCCGATTAGTTGTCGTAGCTACATGGCTTGGTCGTTGGTCATCGCTACTTGTGATCTTCAAGTACCCCGAGTGCTCATAGTCTTTGAGTATTCGTGTTGGGCCAGCGGTATGCCCGGCCTGTGTATAGCAGTTAGACCGGTCTTTCTAAGTGGTTTGAAGTTGATTTTTGAAAAGCGTGGATATTGAGATCGTGGATGCTTTGGTTTGCGTTTATGGATGGACAAGGGTATGTTATGCGTATGTGGACTGATGTCGGTCAAGTTAGAGAGAACTTATGCCGGAAAAACGTTCTTTAGTCTTTGCATGTGCAGGTTAGGCGTGGAGACGGTCATGGTCAGTGATGAGAAGGACCAGAACTAGGAGGGGAATCTGAGGTCCAGGTGGTTGAGAATGTCACGAGGTGGTCAAGCTTACGCTGAAGTACGTGGAGATCAAAGGTAAATGATGCGTGAAAAGTTATAGGAGGTGCGGTTCTGGAGGCTTCGACACGTGATGAGTTGGAAGAGCTATGGAAGGTGTCCATAACTGGAAGGTTTAGAGATTTTGAAACTCGTGTTTAAAAGGATTTCGGATCCCTTGATTTTTGGAATCGGATAGGATTTCGTATCTGTGTTTGATGAGGACATGGTTTGTGGCTCTACCATATAAAAACAGATAGAGGTTAAGGGTTAACCAATGAATTTTGGTGGTTTTTGAGGGCTGTTTTTGTGCTAGGGTTTAAAGGGTGCTGTGAGAGCACTTTGTAGCCACAGAACATAGTTATCCAGCAATGCAAATCAATTTTTGATTCAATCCATGGAGGAATCTTGTATCTGTTCTTAGTCTTTTACTTCATTTTGTGAAATAGATTGTTTTCATGATCCATGCGATTTTGATTCGATTCTTTTTGAGGAATAGGTTGCAAAAAGACCTAGGAACATATCTGCAAAGTTTTGTTAAAATTCTCCAAAGTCGTTTGAAAACTATTGCAATTTTCCGGTTTAACCTAGTTTGAAAACTATTGCAATTTTCCGGTTTAACCTAGTTCTAGAATCTAGTTGATGATTCGTGCAATTATTTGTTGGAATAGATTCTAGATGTCTTTAGCATCACGAGTGTCGAATATGAGGTTAATTGGAGTTGATTTGTAGAAGTTAGATTGATTCTCGTTTGCGTTGGCCGGGCTGTTTTCGATCGGTGAATAGCGCTAGAGGTCATACCGCTCTCACCATTGCGGTTTGATCGGCCAGAATATTTGTTTTTCATTTTTTGTTGCTATTTTTGTTTAGGGTTTGCTTCTTCAGTTTCAGTAGATATAATTTATTGTTTGGGTTATTTTTCTTCCAATTTGAGTTTTGATTTTAGATTTTTAAAAGCAAAGACAATCATTCATCTTTTTTTTATATTCAGTATTCGATTCTAGTGTTCCATCCTACACATCAGGACTTGCCAAATGTCCCTCAAGATTCAATTTGCAAACCACAACCTGTTGAGCTCACCCGGGCCAAGTTAGGCCACCGGTTCCACAAGCTTACCACGATATTTGTACCCTAAAAAAGTGTGGTACAAGAAAGGAGGAGGACGGAGCTTTGGAGACGCCAACGCGAGCACGGGAACAAACGAGGGGAAGAAGTGGCAGTAGCAAACGCGACGCGTTCTCCCAGTCTTTCGAGAATACCGGAGCGAACGCTCCAGCTGTCTTATCTTCACCACACCTCTAGTTACCACGGTTTTTACTGCCATAGCTTTGCTCCTCCTACATGGCATTTTCATTCTTGCCATACACATCTCGGCCCTGCTGAAAAGAGCATTTTTTAGGTGATTTATAGCTGAAAAATACTATAGCTGACAGAGACTTATTTAGCACAATTAAATTTAAAAAATTTAATTATAGAAAAAAATATATGTTAGCCCATCACGTATAATGCAAACAAATACGAGAAAAAAAACCCGGTAAAAAAGCTCAAAAAAATTAAAAGTATAGAAAAAAATAAAATTTATAAATAATGTATAATAAACCAGAAGTTAAAAGCTTAAGCCGAATCGAGACATTGTCTCGCTTCTCGTCGTATCATGCAAGAGACAAGTCAAGTACTAGTATATCAGTGTATAACAACGTAAGAGAGTGTTTCCTCGACAAGACAGCATAACAAATTAACACCTTCCTATCCTATGCAAAATGCCCTCCTTTTCCAATCCAACAGGGCGGAGAATCCTCTCTAAAACATGGACAATTTTGGAGGTTTGCTTGAGTACAGCATATGGCTCTATTTTTTTAGCCTTTTGGATGTATTTTGACTTCGGTTTTAACGGAGCGACTTTTAAGTGATTTTTTCAAAACCGCTTCTTCAAACGATTTTTTAAATTTGTTAAAGTGTGTGTCATTCATGTCATTATATAAAAAATAAAGTAAAAGCTATCCGGCACAGAAAAAAAAAGACCTATGTACTGTGTTGCCAGTATTGCATAAAATTATACTACTACTACTACCGATGTACTTCCGTTGACTGTATTTAGAAGCGACAGATTAACAGTGAGTTTCTCCTCTCGAGCCGCCGAGCGTTGCTTCTCTAGCAGGGCGTGTTGTTTGCCGGCTTTTTCACAGCGTCCACTGTGTTGCTGTTGCTGCTGACTCACTCCCTGAACGACGCGAGGCCCACGGCAACAGTGAGAGCGACCGATCAAAATTAACCCGACCGGGCCCACGCCCTTGCAAACGTACTAGTACCAGTCTCCCTATTGATTGACATCTAGAACGCGAGGTGGTGATCATTTTGGGTTTTTTTTTGAGTGGCTTATGGCTGAAAAAGCACT
Organism: Dendrocalamus latiflorus; assembly: GCA_017311315.1. Classification (NCBI taxonomy): domain Eukaryota; kingdom Viridiplantae; phylum Streptophyta; class Magnoliopsida; order Poales; family Poaceae; genus Dendrocalamus; species Dendrocalamus latiflorus. Next base: position 1,591,414 of record CM029627.1, read on the forward strand.
GTAAGCTGACTGAAAAAATAATGTAGCTGATAGAGCCTTATTCAGCATAATTAAAATTAAAAAATATAAAAATATGTTAGCATATTACGTATAATACAAACAAATAAGGGGAAAAAAGAACAGGCAAAAAAGCTCAACAAAAAGTCAAAAGTTCAGAAAAAGACGAAATTTATGAATAGTGAAAAATAAGCCGGAAGCCAGAAGCTCAAGCCGAAACGATCAAATAGGCTGCTTTCGAGAGGACTAGGTTTTAGCTTTTTAACTGTTACATACGATATTTTTTCTTTTCGTATTATTTTCAAAAATTCAAAAATCATAAACCAAAACTATACCAGATAAAATCATATATAATCTTTTTTACATTTCATACTGTCTCTTATAAATACTCTAAATTCAAAAATCATAAGCAAAAAGTTAAAAGCACAGCCACGAGAAAAAAAAAATCGAAGCGGAATAAAGTGGGGGAGCAAATGGAGCTGCAACTGAGCAGTCATGGAGAGGGTACTGATGCCAGGGGGCAGGGACGATATGCAAAAATGCAAATGCGTCATAAAGGGCCCTGCGGTACCTCATTCTCTAGCCCTCGCAGCGCTGCCTGCCGAGTCGGAAAAAATTGGAGTATCGAATGCAGCATGCATTTCCCTTCGTCTCTTTTGAATCAGTGGCTGCTGCAACTTGCTTTCTTTACTCCCTGCTTTGGATTGTAGTAAGCACACACAGGGGGGCAGCAGGCAGGACAGTGCAGTGCAGAATTGCAAATGCAGGCAAGGCATTTAATATGTGCCCATAAATTGTGTCAGCAACCATCCTAGACTGTGTTCCAAACCGGAGTGGTTTTCGGTTTCTGAAACGGTATCTAAGCGCCGTGGTTTTTTTTAAGATATTTAATTAAAAAATAAAAATAAAAAATTATAAATAGTGTTATATCTCTATAGATATTATAAAGAAATAAAGAAAAAATGTTTAAAAGATATGTGGTCCAGACAACTTTTGACATTATTGTATGGAACGGAGTCTTAGATCATTCCAATAGTGTTTTTTTAACTAAGGTAGGAGCTCTACCATTTATTTAACAAAAGGAGAGAACCAGCACTAATCCACTGTCCCAAAAGAGTTTGCCTATAACATTTGTCCCAAAAGACACCGTGGTAAAAATACTAAACAATTCCAACTACACTACCTCCTATACATCAAGATACTAAATAACACGGCACATTATACTAGCTGCTACCGTAATAAGCTACACTAAATTAAGAGATATGAAGGAGTGGAAAGCCTAAAAAACCACCAAGAAACACCGGCCATAAGCCACCAAATAGTGTTTTTCACAATAGTGTCACGTCACAAATATGTGCTTTTCACTTTAGAGCTAGGGGAAAGAAAATAGAGAACTTGTGTAGGGGGTGTTTGGGACTGCTCCACAAACTCTGCTCCACGAATTTTACCGTGGAGCAGCTCCACAAAAAACCTAGAGTTTGTGGAGCACCCCTTTAGAGCAAGTACAATAATGGTCTTATAGCCAAGCTAGTCAGCATTTTTGCTGATGTGGAGGAGAGAAGAGAGGAGAGAGATGAGAGCTTGGCTCTCATGCAAGCAACAAGCTGGGCACGGGAGCATATGCAGTGGTGGGCCAAGATAATAAATGTATGTGAGGAGGAATAGGAAAGAGAATGTGAGACATGGTACCACATAATAATAAAAAACCTTTTGTAGACAAATAGAAGACAAATTATTGTATAACTTGGCTCTTATAACTTGACTTATAGCCAAGCACTTGGCTCTATTATTGGACTTGCTCTTAGGTGTTCTCACAACTCCACCTTTTTTTCCTCAAACAAAGTGCGTGGAGCTGAACCTGTTTGGTTAGAGCTGAAAAACGTGGAGTGGAGCAGTCCTAAACACCCCCTTAATTGCATCAGTGGCAAGCTAACACACGAATCAAGAAAGAAGATATGCACTATTGGAGAGGAGTTTCTTGTTATAAACTACGTTTTGTGGGTAAAGGCCCTGCTTCAAGAAGCCACTTACAGCCTATCGGTTTTTTAATTTTGTTTTTTTGGCCTTTTATTTTTTCCCTTTTTTCCTGACAATATAACTTTTTTTCATTTTTAATTTTTAATTAAATGACTAAGAAAAACTAACCGCTGTTTCAGTATATACTTTTAGTAAAAAAAATCAATAACCACAGACAGAAGCAACGGATTAGTAAATTTATCATAGTACCTCAATCACAGAACCTCGTCCCTTTATTATTTTTTTTCTGAGGCCTCTGGACGAGATTAGGGATACCTTCTGCTTTCTTTGGTATTTCAACCCTCTCCGGTGCAGTGCGTGCAGGCACATGCAACTTATTCACGCTCTTCAAATCACTAAAGTGATCAGGCAGCTGATTTGCTAATGCATGCAAATCTATTTTGTCTTCTAGACTTCTCTTGTCTGCTGGACTTCTCTTGTCTCTGGACTTCTCTAGTGCGCGGGTCATCTGCATGGATTCCCCAAGCTTGCCACGTAATTTCCCGACATTCTTCATCAAGGGGTTGATTTCCTCCCCCTAATGTTGGGAAATTTTCGGTGGTGACACTTGCGCTAGTTGCATAGGTGAATGGATGTTGTAGGCCGAAAGTCTAAGGTTGATAAGATTCGCTGTATGCAGGACTGCGTGTCCCCAACATGTAGCTGCTAGATTTCAATTATGCAAGAGGGTCGGGCAATAATTCTTTTAATTAAAGCCTCTGCCAAACCATTCTGGGTATGGACATGCGGTACCGAATGCTCAACTGCAATTCTCATCGCCATGCAATAATCATCAGATGCCTTTGAAGTAAATTCGTCGGCGTTGTCCATTCTAATGGACTTGATGTGATGTTCAGGAAACACATTTCTGATGCGAATGATCTGCGAGATCAATTTTGCAAAGGCGTGGTTCCTTGTGGACAACAAAACCCACATATGACCACTTCGAATAAGCGTCAATGAGCACCATGAAATATTTAAACGGCCCTGAGACGGGCTGAATGGGACCGCAAATGTCTCCCTGGATGCGTTCCAGGAATGCAGGGACTTCATCCTTCACTTTCAGAGTGGAGGGTCTAGTAATTAGTTTCCCGGTGGCACATGCAGGGCACACAAAATCTTCATGATTCGGGAAATTCTTCTCATTAATATTATGCCCATGCGAGTTATTTATTATGTTTCTCATCATTCTAAGACCTGGGCGGCCTAAATTGTCATGCCAGAGACAGAAGAGTTCAGAGCTTCTAAATACTATCTTCAGGACAGTGCACGCTGCAGGCGCCTTAATGTTGGTATAATATAGCCCAGTTTCAATTGAAGGAAGTTTTTCTTTTGCCATTCTCTTCGCGCTTCATTATGAGCAGGTATTTCTTACCGTACTCTTCTTTTAGTCTCAACGTGGAAACCATTGGCGCGAATATTCTTAAAACTTAGGAGAGTTCAAGTCGATTCTGGGTACAATAAGACTTCTTCAATGACCAAAATTGTGCCCATGTGGCTCTTTCGGAACCAATTATACATGTATCGCTTCCGGCGATTGTCGTAAGGCTGCCAGTGCTCTTACGTATCGACTGAAAATACTTTGTCTCTCTTAAGATGGTATTTATTGTGCCGCTGCTAGCTAAGCACACTTCCTCCATAGGGCGCTACACGTGTTCTAATATAGGGTATTTTATTAACATGCATGAGAAGGCAATTAACACATAAATAAATACACCAATATCAGAACATATCATGCCATCATAAACTGAATAAATGAATGAATTCTTCAAATATCATCCAACCATCACGAGAAAACAACAGTTCTTAAGTACCATCCATGCAAATTCTAACATATTCTTCCACACAAAATAAATGACAATTAAAGTCAAAATGCATTCAGTGCACTAGACTTCTTCTGCTATTTCTCGGGGGCGACGTTCTTTTCAAGAGAAATCATAGCGGTGGCTGCTTCTAGGTCGAGAGAGGTGCTGCTGTTGTAATGGTCTCAAACACCATTAGCACGGGTAGCTGCTCAAAACGCTCCCCCTCAACTGATGCAGAGTGGGCTTCATGTGCCCTTTGCCATCCCATTTTGGCTTGATAGCCTTATTCTCACGTGGAGCATCTGATTTGCCTTTCTGGGCTACGGCCTTACCTTTCCTTCCCCTTTTCTTTATCAAGGGCTTTCGCGCCTTGTTGCTCCCGGCGTTGGCTTCACGGCCAACGGAGCTCCTAGGTGGCTGAGTGACGTAGTTCTTACGGAGAACTTTGTCCTGAGCCTCCGCAACTTGCATCATATCAATCAATTCGGCGTATTCCTCGTAGCCATCTTGACGATAATTGCGTGCGGATTATACTGTGTTGGGGTGGAAGGTGGATAGGGTTTCTCAATCTTCTGTATTTAGGTACAAATCCTGTGCAAGGCAGAATTGTATTCCCCAACCGTCTTAAAGTCGGCAAACCTCAGTCTGATCCACTCCTACTCTGCTTAAGGAAGAATGGTGTACTTTAGCCTCTCAAACCTGCTTCTTGGGTGCGGTCCAGAGTGCTAGCGCGCTATTTTCTACCATGTACTCATTCTTGAGAGTGAGGCAGAAGTGGTGCCTGAGAAAATGAAGTGCCTGATCATTCTCTTTAGGCGTAGGTTGGGCGTCATTCAGTCCGCCAATCCCAATAGTCGCGCAGAGCTTCCTGGCTCCAAGCACAATCTCGACATCGGATGCCTACGTCAGATAGTTTTGGCCATGCTGGGCCAGCTCCTCGAACTTCCAGTTCGTGATGCTAGTCATCTAAATGTGTATAAGTCTACTGCTGGTAGACATGCATGGAATAATTCACTGCGGGTAAATAAATGGTACAAAAGGTTCTCGCAATGTTTCATAATTTTCTGTGCATTTTCGATAATTTTACTGCTAATTTCAGTGATTAAAAGCAATTAAAACAATTACAATTAACCAAAAACAGTAAATAAATACAGAAAATACAGAAAGTAATAATGGCAGAAATAAATATGCTTCAAATGCTAAAAAAATAATGCAAAAATCGGATTCCCGATGCCCTTTTATGCTAAAATATGAAATTTCAGCAAATTCTGCAATTCCAGAGGGTTTTTACGCAAAATTTCAGTTCAGAGAAAAATTCGCGCAATTTTCTGATTTACAGAGGGGTTTTCTGCAAAATTCTGGACCCGCTCGTAAATTTGAGGGCTTATTCGCAATTTTCGGAACTGCGAGGTCTTTTCTGCAAAAAAATAGGACTGAATGCAAGTTCTAGGGTCCTTTCGGTAATTTCACGGAAGTCGGAGGGTTTTCTTGTAAAATCCGCCTCCCTATCCGATTCAGGCCTCCCCTCCCCGTTTTTTTTTCTTTGCCCGCATCCGGCCCATTTGGCTTTGGCCCATGCAGGCCCATTTGGCCTTTTGGCCCACCCGGGCGGTGTTAACCCCATGAGTAGGGTTTCCCCTACTCATGTTTTCCCGTGGCGGCGGCGGCCGGTCAAGGGCGCGGGCGGCGGTCCAAGCGGGCGCGGGCGGCGGCCCAAGCGAGCGCGGGCGGCAGCCGTCCGTCGGCGAGGCGGCGCATGGGGAAGCCGGGGCCGGCGGTAGTGGTAGCGGCGCCGTGCGGGGCGCGGCGGCACGAGCGCTGGTGGCGCGCGGGGGGGGGGGGGGGGCGAGGCAAGGCGACTGCGGCGATGCCATTCGGGGCGGCGCGGTGAGGCAACCGCGGCGGCGCCATTCGGGGCGATGTGAGGAGGCGACTGCGGGCGCTAGGTTGGAGCGGCAAAGGCCGTGCGGTGCCGGTGCGGCGGCGTGCGTCCTCGGGCGAGGCCGGCACGGCAGGGTGGTCGGCGCCGCATGGCGCGTACAGGCAGCCGAACAGCGGGGCCGGCAGGGCAGGCGGCGGCGCACGGCGCGTACGGGCGGCCAAGCGGCGGCCCGAGATGCGGCTCGGGTGGAGGTACGGTGACCAAGTCGGGCCGATGGAGCCAGCGAGCGGCCGGTGGAGCCGTGCGGGGCGAGCATCCGGCGGCGCACTAAGGCGACCGGAGGGGCAGCTGCGGGCCGATACGGCGGGTCGGGAGGCGGCGTACAGCACGTGCGGCCGGCCGAAGGCCGGCGGCGGACCGGGAAGGCAGCTGCACGCCGACGGCGAGCCCGAGGCTCCCGGGGGCGGCGGCGTCTTGCAGGACGACCGATGTATCTCGGCGCGCTTCGGGTCGGATCTCCATGCCGACTGCTTGCCGAGGTGTCCGAGTGGGGCGGCGACTTCAGCAGCCCGTGCGGGTGGCGCTGCGGTTGGGCGTGAAGCCGACAGCACCCATCGGCCATGCGGGGCCATACTGCCAGCGGTGACACGTGCTCCATGGCCGGCGGCCGGCAGAGCGCGTACAGGCGCGGCTATGCCTTGGGTGGCGATGCGCATTCTGGCGCAGTGATAGTGCTACCTCCTTTTTCGTGTGATGCCGTGCAGAGCAAAATAGAAGACGTGATGCCAATTTGCTTTGTACAGTGATCATGCAGAATCAAACAAAACCATGCAAAAATTTCGTTTTCCAATCTAGATGCAATCAACATCTACCCCGTTTCGCAATCTACCGATCGACATTGTGCCGGCGATTTCAGATCTGCTCGCGGTAGATTTGGGGCGGATTTGCATCGTTCTACAGTGCAATCGACATCTACCCCGTTTCGCAATCTACCGATCGGCATTGTGCCGGCGACTTCAAGTCTGCTCGCGGTAGATTAGGGCGGATTTGCACCGTAGAATTTCAATCTAGAACGCGAAAATAAAATACAGATTCAAAAGCGATCTAGAAAATTCAATCTGTGCTTCGATGATTACCTCGTTCACCGGAGCGAAGTCGTGCTGATAACGTGTTGAGAAATCGTCGCTGGCGACCAGTCCGAACGATTTCTCTGCTAAGAACAAGAACAAATCAATCACAGAATCACAGAGAGAATAGATTGAACACAGAGAGGTAGAGAGAACTCCTGGTCTTTCTTTATTGCTTTAGATTGCATCGGGGTACATAATGAGAGGGGTCTAGATCCCTATTTATAGTCTACGGTGGGGTGCCCAAATATGCCAGGACTCTTGGCCATGGGCCCAGTTTCCTAACAAAAGTCCCTGTCTCTCCTCTATTGATAAGCTAAGAGTAACAACCTATTGGGATGCCACAGCAACCAAGTTTCGCTTTCGAGGCCTGACAGTTTTGGCCAACGCAAATGCTTGTTTGGTGCCAAAAACGTCTGCAATTTTGTAATAGTTCCACCGGCTACAGGTCTGTTTTTTCTTTGATTTATGGGTATGATTTATATCTTTTTAAACTATTCAAGAGAAAAAGTACAGAGTAATAAAAATTCATGTACAATTTTAATTGATATAAATAAAATCTAAAATATATAATACAATTAATTTATAGATTTTATCTTGAAAATATGTTTCATGTGAAACCGAAAAACTGAAAAGAAGAGCCGCATACTACACAGTGATGAATGGAAGGGAGAAAAGGCTAGAGAGTAAATACTCTGTTAAAGTCGATGAATAAGCTTCGCACTGATTGTACTAAAGGAAAAGGCAAATTTGTGGAGTACACGTCCTTGCCCAGCAGAGTGAAACTAGTTCGTTCACGGATCACTTTCGCTTTGCAGATAGCATCTCTTCACGTTCTTTTCAATGAGAGTAGAGTACCAACGCAGTGCAAGACGAAAACTCTTAATGGTTATTTTTTGCCCCGTCCAATTGTACAATTGAAAACAAATGCTCTCAAAGAAAAGGTACAATTCAAAAAAGACGTAAAAAAATGACCAAAAACTTGCCTTCTGGGGTTGGAAAAATTGGGTAACAGTAGGTGCTTCTCCATGAAGGGTTCTGGATCAAATTGGTTCTTTTACCACATTCCAGTCGTTTTGATAGGAATGTGTATACAACATTCGACTAATTTTTAAAATTTTGATAGGAATGTGTATACAACATTCGACTAGTTTTTAAAATAAAATTAGTCATATTTTAGAATGTTAGATGGAGATCCAACATCACAGATCATTTTTTAGAAGGCTTGTATGTGTAAATCCGTTGGATAAAGATGCAACGGCTCAGATCATTTTTTTAGAGATTGTATAGGGAATCCGTTAGATTAAATTCCCTTCAACATTTTAAAATCTGACTAATTTTACGATAAAAACAGTTGGTACTTCTCTTATTATTTTTGTTTGAGCAGAGACTTTATCGGTGGGGAGAACTACTCCAACTCACCAAATCAAAGATGCTATCCATGACTCCATTATTCAGGGGCATGAACCCCACTAGTGCAGGGAACACGCTTAACAACTTGGAAAAACCAATGGCTTTGCACATATGCTTTTCCTTAATAGAAGAGGAACGGACAACGAAGCAGTTAACTTGATACCACCTCCAATTGCAGACATCCCAAAAAGATTTCTTGCCCCCCCTCAAGCTTTATCCATAGCTAACCAAATCTTCATCCTCCTATTAGTAGTAGGAATCAATCCATAGTTCCATACACACATGATACATAGTAGCAATCAAAACTACTACTACTACTACATGTCAATGCCAGAACAGGGGACACCAAGAAGAAATGGAAACGATCTTGCTCTCTTGCAATAAGTTCCTTGTTGAACCAAAGGAGCAAAAATATGGTACAGAAGAGGATGAAAGGGAGAACTGAAATTGGATTACACCATGTTGATTCCCCTCCAAACCTCAAGAGTGCTCAGCAGAGTGCAAGAAATCTTAAGAAAGAACAGCAAAAAACGTGGAGCAGAGGTGCTCTTGACCAAAACAACTACTGGCACTGACCTGACCTGACCTCCTCCTTGGTGGTCTCCTTCCTTCCTTCCCCTAATCTACAAGAACAAGTAAGCAGCAGCAGCAGCAGCAGCTCAAGCTCCTCTGCTCAGCTCAGTTCCACGCCCCCCACACCTTCTCCCCGATGAAGCGCACCAGCCTCCCCACCGTGCTCTTCTCGGTGTTGCCGCCGCCGTTGTTGCTGTTGCAATCGCTCTCGTCCATCATCTCGTCTTCCTCATCGCCGTCCATGCTGTCCCCCTCTTCCTCCTCATCGTCGCCATCGCCCTCGTAGTTGCCGTCCTCCCCACCATCACAGCCGCAGCCTGGGTGCTCCACGTTGACGTCCGCCTCCCCGGTGTCCGCTGCATCCTCATAGGCGTCGCTGCCGCGGCGGCGGGGAGGGCGACGCGGAGGGCCTGTTCCTCCTCCGCCACCGGAGCCCTCCTCGACAGCGTCGATGATGCGGTGGATGAGGTGGCGGTTCGGGGACGCGTCCCAGCGCGCCCAGAAGCTCTTGTAGCAGCCGAAGCACCCGCAGCCCATCTCCGGCGGGTGGTGCCCGCCGCGGCGGCGCCGCCCTTCCGCCGCGCCGCCGCCGGACAGCAGGTACGCAAGCACCTCCTGCTCCTCCGCCGTGAGCGCCGACGCCAGGGCCAGCACAGCGGCTGGCAGCACCGCCGCCGCAGCATCCGCCGGCGCCGGGTGCACCCTCCGGCCCTTCCCCTGGTACAGCTTCTTCATCCTTGCCACCGCCGGCTCGCTTACTTGTACTTACTTAGCCGCAGCTCGGTCAGGTGCCCACCAACTGCTCGACGAAAAGGCAACGGGCGAGGAGGGGTCGGTGGTGGGAGCTCTCGCCGGCTAAGACGTTGCCGTTTGGAGTCGCTGCGGGATGGCGGCCGCGCAGCTCCTCTAGTCTGCCTTGCCTTAGCTCCCGCTCCCCTCCGCTCTCGCCGTTTTTCGCTTCGTTTCTTGCCTTCTTGGGGGCCTCAGGCTTAACAACAACGAGGAAGGCGGCGAGGACGAGACGGGAATCTGTATCAGCCTGTATCTCTGTTTCGCTTCGCCTCTCTTGTGCCGGTCCAACTTGGTTACGCATGTCATGTGGCGTGCGAGTCGTGCCGTATGGTCGCGACGGCAACGCGAGTCTTTGCTATGACCACGTAAACGGTCGTCACGACTCACGACAGAGTGGCACGGCTGCGTTGTACGTACCGTATGCACGCACGCGCTGTTCTGTTCACTTCAGGACCCAAGGCCAGTCGTCCGGTCACCACCTAGTACCAGCTCTTCCTAGTGTGCCTCTCGGCCCGGCCCAAGTTTAGATCTTGGATGCCCAAGCCCAATCCATGTTCCTACCGGCTTCGCAGATCATCCATTGGAGAAGACTGGAGAAAGGCCCCAGGAAAGAAAGGCACCTTCTGTAGATGAACGATCGATCTTCTGTAGTTTGTTTCAGGAACACTCAAAACTTGGATAAAAATTGGCGTTCCAAAAGACGACAAACCACTGTATGGCATGTCAGCTTGCACGGCAATTGTGTTTCCAGGAATGCATCTTTCATCTGGTCCGGACTGCAGTAGTGGAAAGATGTATCATTAGAATGTGAAGATGCAGTGGCAAGATGTGTACTGAACCAAAATCAGAAAAATATGAAAACTAGAACTAACAAAAGTTAGGCAAGGTAATTGACATCTCCATAGAGAACTTACAGTAATAACAGCAAATCTGTCAGTTGTAGGCTCTGGTCCAATATGAGCACCTACAGAAACAACATTACATATATTATTAAACGATATTCAAGAAATAGTGTGATGCAAAATAAAAGGTACAATAGATTCTCAAATAACAAACGAGAAAAAGGAAAGGAACAACAACCCATCTTGCTTACCTGGATAACTTGTCTTTAGTAAATGCTTTACGAATGTGGTTTTTCCCGTGGAGTATTGACCCAACAGCATAACCATTGGCTTCGCATCAAAATCACTGCTGGTCTACAAATAAGATAGCTTGAGAGTTATGATGTGGAAACTTCTATGGCAAAGCATGTTAACTGGGAGTAACAGAATAGACATCACATGTTATTTTGGCAGTGCAACTTTCACATTAAAGCTGTAGGAATGAACAATACAAGCATCATTTGCAATTTCTTATTTTAATAGCATGAGAGAAAGTACATAATTGTGCTGAAAGAAGCCCTCCTTTGACACCCGCATGTAGCAAATGGGAGTTTGGGTATTCATTATCTGGTATCATTTCTGTCAGTCTTTTTTCTAGTTAACATAATATGGTTATACATGTCCTTGTTTCGGAAGCTTCTTTAGGGAGAAATGCTAGCTTTGGTTATATGCAGACATACTATTTTTTTATCCAGACCTTCCATCGTCGGAGGCTGCAGCTTCTCCAAATCTGAAATAAAAGGAAATGGTAAGTCTCCCAATAGTTTCTTCAGAGATATCTGTTAGTACTTACACTACTACTTTGTATAAGCTCTACCTGCTTGTGCAATTGTCTCTTGACTGATCTCATGCCCTGCTTGTGCGCGAGAAACCAGCCGCACCAATTGCAAGAAAAAAACCACATACGCGGAAGCAGAAATCAAATAGAAACAGACCCAGTATCATGGACAAACCTGCATAGCAGTCATAAACTCCGAGAATCCAAGATAACCCTGAAGTTTGGAATCAGCAATTGCCCAAACCTAAAGATTCAAAGGAAAAGTGTTGACAACATGAGTAGAAAAGCAAGGAATGTTTTGCCTTTGTAAAGATGACAATTAGGCAAAAAAAAAACAATGGAAGATCTGAGCGTGCATGCATGAAAACTCTGCAATAAAAACGGTAACGCATTACATGTTTTTGAGCATAACCAAACGTTTCATGTTTTTGTTGAGCGGATCAAGTTGCATGCTACGAATAGTCATATTTTTCTTTAACACATGCAGAATTGCAGATCATCCTATTATCGATTGTGCCTCAAGGAGCCGGAATGCGCCAATTCACCTGCTTCAGCTCGGGCCGGGAGAGCTTCGACATGGCGAAGAACTTGAGCGCATCTTTCCCCGTCACGCGCCCGTCCCCGTCTTCGATCGCGCTACCATATCAAAACCAACAAATTCAGCAACATTCACCCGCAAGATCGAAGGAGAAATCAACAAGGGATGCTGTGATTAAACACGGAACGAACCATCGTCGGCGAGGGAGAACTATCAGGAACTTCATCCGATCAACACGCCTGAACTCACACACGACCACATACGAAGTTAAAAAAATACAAAACAAGAAAACAAAAGTTTTACGCTGCTGAAAAACTGTGTGGCCTTTTCCTGTTGTGTTAGACTGCTATTTAAAGGAAATCCTAATCTAACTCTGGTGGTTAAGCCACCCTTATTATGCGCTACCTCCTACACGATCCCACAGATCTAGGCCATATCGCACACGACGTTAACAAACCAGGAAAACTACTCTCGTGTGGACTGAGCACGTATCGAGTGTTTATGACTGCTACAGTGATCTTCCGACCATGACGACTACGACTGCTACAGTGATCTTTCGACCATGACCACTATGACTGCTACAATGATCTTTCGATTACGACTTCTAAAGTGTATCTACGACTTACTATCATGACGCTATAGTACTCTTATGAGTATGACTACAACTATGGTCACTTCGACTGACTCTTCAACTATGGTGAGCGAACTGGATTATTAAACATTCACCCTCCTAATCCTTGCTTCATTCACCTGTGATCTCGACGACGCCAATCCTTGTGTGCTGGTCCTAGAACTTGATGTGCCCGAGCGGCTTTGTGAGAATGTCCGCGAGCTACTCCTCTATGCGAGTACGCTCGAGGATGACTTTCCCTCCATCAACACACTCCCGAATGAAGTGAAAGCACGTGTCGATATGCTTGCTACGGTCGTGGAAGACAGGATTCTTGGTTAAAGCAATGGCGGACTTGTTATCCACTTTCAGCATCGGCACGCTAGGCTCCAAGCAAAGAAGTTTGCCTATCAACCGAGCGAGCCAGATGCCTTGACATACCTGGGAATTCAAATGACCATACCTTGCGTGCCACTGCCACGCCACCTACGAGCTCCTTGCCAACAGGCACACCAGTTGCACGATCTTGAGACAGAGTGGGTATAGTCAGCTAGGTGAGCACCTGACTTTCAACAGCAGACGCTGCTATTCATCGTGTATCCTTAGGATCCCGCCATCAATCAGCACTTGGCAACCCGTCTCATCAAGTTGCCCGACGCTGATGAGGTTGGTGGTGAGCTAGGGAATATAGTACACCTCCGTAAGGGTGCGATGTTCCCTGGATTTGCACACGAAGAGGATCGTCTTGCACCCTCGATGTTGACGATAGAGCCGTCATCGAACTTCACGGTACCGACCACCTCAGAGCTCAACTCGGAGAAAACCTTGCATGACCCGATCATGTAGTTGGTCGCACCAGTGTTGAGGTACTAAAGCCTGTCGTCACGCGCCTCCTCCTGATCTAGCTACGCAAAGACCTTCGCCTCGACCAGTCAAAGGGGTCTGCATTGTGACGATGAGGATAAGTGATCGAAGCCATGGTCGAAGGAGCAGCCGATGTAGTGGTCGAAACCACGGTTGAAGGAGTAGTCGAAGCCATGGTCAAAGAAGCAGTCAAAGGCATGGTTGAAGGCGCAGTCGAAGCAGTGGTCGAAGCTACCATCAATGGTCATAGAGACGGTGGCTTACTACGTTGAGGACTCAGGGTTGGTGATGACCTTGGTCATCAGGAGTGTGGCCTCATCATCATCCCCTTGTGTTAGATGAGCCTCGATGTACTTTTGTCGGCTACGCCAGTCCTTGGCCCAATGCCCTATTTTATCGCAGTTGTGGCACTTGTCCTTCGAGAGGTCACGGCCGCCACCCGTTCCTGGCCTTTCCCTACTCTCGTCCGTGCCACTGCTATTGGACCATCATCGCGGTGGCTTGCATTGCCCGTTGCCGGATTTGAAGCTGCCAGAGGACCCTCCCCCTGCCGCTGCTCCCTCATCCGCTCAGATCACTCCTTAATGAGGAGCAGCTTCCCGCTAGCACCAGCGACGAGTGCCGGGTACAGTCAATCTTTTGCCGCCTTGAGTCTCCAATCACATCCTCCACCGAGTGCATCAGAGATCAAGCAGGGTTTCAATTGACAGAGCAATTTGGGAGAACCTAGAGGGGATGACACGCAGGTACTTCTCAATGACCTTGTGTGGCTGCTCCGGGTCGCTGAGGGTGCTAAGCTAGTTCACCAGCCCGATAAGCCACAATGCGAAGTCGTCGACAGACTCCCCGTCATGGAAAGCAATATTCTCGAACTCCTTGCAGGGCTTTTGAGCATTGGCCTTGCACACTCGGTCAATGTTGATGTGCATGGTATTCAGGGTATCCCACACCTCCTTGGCGGTTGCCTTGATGGCAAATGTGGAGATCATTTCCTGCGAAATGGCGCACAGGATGGCCTCCAGTGCCATCTTGTCCTTCTGGAATTCAGCCCCGTCGGTATCGACGGCATCCCAGAGCTCGCACGCTTGGAGCATGACCTTCATCATCAAGGCCCAATCACCATAGTTCGTCTTTGTGAGAGTCGGATACATCAACGATCCCCCGACCTCCTTCACCACCTTTTGTACCACCAGAGCACTGCCGCTATTGTCAACGTGGTCTCTGGGACGTTGCACGATGACTAGGAGCGTTGGGGCATTGCGGATTCATCTGGCTGCATCGTGGATCAGCGTTCCTTGGCTTTGATACCAAATGTCAGGAGCTTTGGCCGATCAACAGGCCTGAGCTCACACATGACCACATACAAAATTGAAAAACACGGAGCAAGAAAACAAAAGTTTTACGCCACTAAACTGGCAGCCTTTTCCTATTGTATTAGACTGCTATGTAAAAGAAATTCTAGTCTAACTTTGGTGGTTAAGCCACCCTTATTATGCGCCACCTCCTGCACGATCCCATGGATCCAGGCCATATCGCACACGACACTAACAAACTGAAGAAATCGCTCTCGCGTGGACTGAGCACATGTCGAGTGTTTACAACTGCTACAGTGATCTTTCGACCACAACGACTATGACTGCTACAGCGATCTTTTGACCATGACCACTTCGATTGCTATAGTGATCTTTCGACCACAACCACTACGGCTGCTATATTGTATCTATGACCTACGACCATAATGCTACAGTACTCTTATGAGTACGACTTACGACCATAGTCAATTCGACTGGCTCTTCGATCACAATGAGCGAGTTGGATTATTCAACAAGAACCGCTGGAGGTAGGTGTTGCACTGCTCCTTGAGGCTTTATTTTTTGGGTGACGAGTCCAATCCCGTCTCTCCTCGGCTCGGTCACCTTCTTCCCTTTTTCTCCCTGATGGAGTGAGAGGAGAGAGGAGGGGGAGAGGTAGGATGATAGATGGGATGCCAAGAGAATGCCACAATAGGCGCGCGTGGGGGAGCGCCTTCCGGCAAGTTAAAATGGCTCGCGCGCGGCCAATGTGGCGTTGCCCATCAACCGCGGCGCGCGTTGGCAGGTGGCACTGTGTGTTAGGCTCCTAAAATTAGCCGACCAATGTAGGAAGATTTCTGGCCTGTTTTCTGGAGCTCCCGGTCCAGAAAACGCTTACCAGCTAGCCCAAAAGATCAGCAGATTACGCGCAGCACACGTGAGCGACCCAGTGCGACACACGATGCGGGTGGAGACCTGACCTGGTCGCAGGGCGAGCGTGGCTGGTGCGGTCAAACGGGAACCCGGCGTTCTTAGGGTATTTCCAATAATATCGTGTTAATTGCCTTTTAGATATACTGTCTTTAGCCTTATAGTTATGTTAAATAAGTAAAATTCTATGTGGAGGAAAGAAAAATTGATGAGAGATAATGTACTGTCTCTTATATAAGAGACGACTTAAACTCATAAATCAACACAAACAGTAAGAGGATTAAAAAAGAAAATTATGATAAAAATAATATATAATACTTAGAGGATTAATTTATCATTAGAAAGCTATCTCTAATATTATCTTTAAGGCTCTGTTTGGATCCCTTGGGCTAACAACTAGTTGCTAAACTTTAACCCTTGAGGATCCAAACAAGAGGGCTAATGGGTGGGCTAAAGTTTAGCCAAAGCCCCAACTAGTTGTTAGCCAACTAGTCCATCAAACCCAGCTAATGAGGGCTAAAGGACCAACCGGATGGAAAAAAGACGTTGATACCCACGCCAACCCTCCCAGACCACCATGCATAGGGGTATAACAGACTTTGCACTGAGATAGTAGCACTTATTAGTCCTTGGATCCAAACAGGACTGGACTAATCTTTAGCCAGCTAACTACTAGTCAGCTAACAACTAGTTCTAATTAATAACTAGTTCTAGTGCATCGAAAGAGGCCCTAAATAGGATGAAAGATTTGGAAAGACTATTTTACATGCTCTCACTCACTTTCATCCATCACGTCGCATCAAAAGGCGGTGCGGTGCAGTGAGCTCTCGGGCGGCGCGAATGCGTGCCCACGCGTCGCCGTTCCTCTGGCCGCGCGCCCTGCGTTGCCACGGGGGTGTCCCCCGACCTGTCTTCCTCCTAGCATCCCTGACTGACCTGTGGACTCGGCGTGGTGTGGGTGCCACCATCTGGATGGGTGTATATGCGTGTGGGTTGATTTGTGGGTATCGAGTGGGCCAGTGGGGTGTGCGGGCGGGAGTCGTCCACCAAAGGGGTTCGAACGGTGGTGTGGGCGGCACCACTCGTATCCACTGAGCCGACGCATGCATGGCAGGCAGCTGCTGGTTCCTGCGAGCTGTGTGGCCAGTCATCTGTCCATCGCCGTTTTCTTACCGAATATTGCAGCACAAGGTGATTGCGGAGTTTACCAAAACTTTCCGTGGAGTGAAAATTTTGTTACAGTCGTTAGCTCTAGCTGAATCTAAGAGCAAGGCTAATAATACAGCCTTTAACTGGCTGTATAAAAATTTACAGCCCCCTTATCAGCCAGGTACAATAAGGCTTAGTCAGCAGGCTATAGCAAATATAATATCAACCAAATCTTACGTGGCAGAGAGAGAAGGAAGCTGACTACTAAATTACAGCTAGCTATAGCACGTAAAAATATGCATTTCACTCTCTTACACGTGGGGCCAAATAGTTATTGTAATAGCTACCTTATTGTATGAACTATTTTTTTGAAGGCTATAGATGAAATGGACAAGTGTTATAGCCACTAGTTGGCTATACTATTGTACTTGCTCTTATATAGTAGTTTACAGCCAGTTGAAGGCTGTATGACCCACTCCTTTCTCTCATAAAGTTTTTTGGTTCTTGTGCTTCAGCTGGCTGTAAACTTACAGCCCACCTCTCTTCTCTCTCCTCCACCTCAGCATATAGCCTACTAACAGTCTCTTATTATACTTGCTCTAAGGGACGTTTTTCTTGCTATGGTCATTGTTTTTTAGCTATAACTTATTAATTTTATTTATATTTTTTAACACAGTAGCGGACAGTGGAGACGTCGACATGAATAATGTATATGGTTTTGGACTTGAAAAGCTGTTTGAAGAATCCACTTCAACAGATCGTGCCGCTTCGACGTTTAGTTTTTTGACTTTCGGATAAGCCAAAAGCAAAAAAAAAAGGCTAGCCATGTTCTTTTTGTGCTGTAGCTGATGGCTTTTGGTTGCGGCTGGTAGTTTTTTGCCTGTGATTTTCAGGACGGCAGTGGACAGTGGAGACGACAACGTAGACGTCGTATATGATTTTAGACTCAGAAAATCATTTAGAGAACCGGTTTTAAAAAACTGTTCTGTTTGTTTCAATTTTCGAACAAAATTAAAAATATAAAAGAACAGGATCTAAATCAACACGGCTAAAATTTGCAACGTAAGATTACTGATCATTGGTTTCAAAATAAATAGGCTCACCTGCTAGGTTTCGTTCTAAATGGAGTAGTGATTTAGACTAGAGGAGTATACAGTATACAGACAAAGTTTGGTTAGTTGGGATGATGATGGCGCCTTCCGAAAAAAAAGTATGACGATGGCGGCGTGTAACAAACACTATTGTTTCAGAAGAACACGGTGACGGCTAATTCACCATGTAAGATAGATGTGTGTATATCCTAGATCTGCTATGCTGTCAACATGAAATAGGCTCTTGGTCACAACCATTTGTATCGCGATTATAGATGAACCGAAGTACGACTGGCCAATACCAATAGACGATCAGTCCATGCTTGTTTCAGCTTAAACTTCTAGCTTTTGGTTTGTTTTATGCTATTCATAAATTTTGTCTTTTCCTATACTTTTGGTTTTTTTAGATTTTTTGCCGGTTCCTTTTTTCTCATATTTGTTTACATTATACGTGATAGGCTAACATATTTTTCTATTTTTAATTTTTTTAAAAAAAATTAATTATACTAAATAAGCCTCTGTGAGCGATAATATTTTTTCAGTTAGCTATAATATTTTTAGTCATAAATCACTAAAAAACTCTTTAGAGCTGGGCCCAAATCGAAACAAGTCCGGACGGCCAGCTGGAGCTCGTGATCCAGAGTTATAAATTTAGATGCCCTTCTGACCAGTGATTTTTCATTTGGAAAAATTGCTCCCATGCCACACAGTTTAATGGTGTTTGTTAAAATGCCCCATCATGTCTCACTGACATGCGGGTCCAGGGCCCACATGTCAGTGAGACATCATGGGGCATTTTAACAAACGCCATTAAACTGTGTGGCATGGGAGCAAATTCCCCATTTCATTTCACCGGTCTCAATTGCAGCGCGGAGGACCGGATTCGTATCCCGTGGCAGCCCATGCCCATACGATCGGACGGTACCGTGCGGGTTAGATGCTTAGTGCGGCAGGAGCCCGTTCCACGTAGTGGACACCACAGCGACCCCAATAGTACAGAGAGCCGGCAGCTAAGACCATTAAAAAAAAAAAAACAAAGCTAAACGTGTTATCGCTGCCCCATAACGAAACGCGGAGAACGAAGGGAGGGCCGTTTGGATCGGAGGAATTTGACAGGAATAATAGAACAGAGAAAAGTCACATAAATCTAGCGTTTGGAATAAAAGATCGAGTAAACCAATTTCTATAAAATGTTGTTGACTATCCGCCCAGCATGCACAACCCAACTAGTGTGTGTGTGCTTGATGTTACTATCGGCATCAACCAACCTACGTGGCCCTCCTTGGTCGGACCGTGGCCGTCGCCACCCCATGGCCCTTCCGGTCGAATTACCACCGTCGCCGGCTCTAAGCTCTCGGCCCTCCAGGCATGGCCACCGACGTCCCGCCCAGTCCGCGTGGCCCTCTTGACCAGCTTGTTGCCACCCCGCTGTAAGATCAAGTAACCCAACTAGAGTGGAGACGTGTTGAAGTCCATCAGGTGCCCTGACCACCTCACACTGTTGCCACTCTCCGCCTGATGGTAGAACCATCGTCGCATCCAGCTCGACACCCACTTCATCCACGCCGTGTTCGTCAGAAATAAACTTCGTACACATAGTTCGAAGCACAAAGTTGATGCTTCCAAAATTGGAGTGTTCGCCCTCCGCAAGCTTCTTTGGTTGGCACCGAGTGTCGTGTAGGAAGACGAACAACACTGGGCTCGACCACACTGTTTCTGACCGGGAAGCCCAACAATACACCGCCAACCGGATGATCGTGTTAAGGGTTAGTTGCACCAACTTCAATCTATACACCCTAAGGACCTCGCTGATGAACATCATCGTTGGAAATTGGAGACCGGCATCAAAGTAGGCGGCAAGCACAACCGTCTCCGATGGACGTGGGGCTCTGCCTCAGCGGCGGAGGTAGACAGACTGCGTCACGATCCGAAATCTTCCCCTCGCACACCAGAGACCGAATAAGTTCTTCGGTCGCCAGACTCTGCCCCAGCATGTTCGTGCACACGTCGTTCAACTTCTTCGCCGCCTTTCATCGCCTGTCAGCCGTCGATGGATCGCGTTTAACTAGCTCGTACTCCACCTCGGTCACTGATGAGTTCCTTTGACTAGACACGCCATCGCGGCTCAAGGAAGCGCTACGGCGGTGCAACGAGGACACAGATCGCAGCCACAAGCCATTCACTAAAGATGAAGGGCAATGCCGGTCGGCACACTTGTAGGTGGGGCCCTGACAGCACGGTGGAAAAGAGCGGTGGCAGCAGGGGCGAGCGCTACAATCGAGGCACTAATTGGCGCATGGAGGAAGAGGAATAGTAGTGGGAGCGGTGTTTCGATAGGGGTGCTAGGTATTAAAAACAAAAACGCCTTTTTCGGGTGTCCCCTCGGAACTTGTGCCACGAGACAAGATGACGCATGACGTGCTAACCAAAAGTGGACACGCGTCCACTGCCTCTACAACCGCACACGATTAGGGGTGCAAACGGGTCGGATTCGGACGGATATTGTTGTTACCATATCCTAACCCATATTTTTTCTCCGGATTCGGTACCAATCGGATTCGGTGCCGGATCGGTCGGGATTAACCCGTTTGTAAGGAATACATGCAGTACAGCAAATGGAGTAGGAGGACGTACTGTTAAGAACTTGATGTTACTACTTAATAACTGATGTGGAAGATTTTATTTTACCATTGCAAAAGAAAATGAAACGTCAAATAGTAGCACTAACCTGAAATCAAACTTGAAGACGTATCGGATTCGGACGGATATTGCTGTTACCATATCCTAACCCATATTTTTTCTCCGGATTCGGTACCAATCGGATTCGGTGCCGGATCGGTCGGGATTAACCCGACCCGTTTGCACCCCTACACACGATTGTGGTCAACAAGACCAAACGCATGGGCCAATTACGTACCAGGCCGAAGGGACAGAGGTGGCCAAAAGACTTAGACGATATGGTTTCAACCATGAGAGGCTCCTGTTGTAGGGATAGTCCCCACCAACTTCAATTCGGCCTGTTGGACCAATAAGTCTAATAAGGCATGTGAAAGACATATATACCTTTGAATAGTACTCTAGGGTAGAGGTGTTAATATAATAAGGTATTATGGCTATGTATATATACTCTCTTGGATTAATAAGAGAGGATAGCTTATTTTCTCATACACACTCTACTGTTTAGTCCAAGCCATAATAATAATACTTAGTCTATATTATCTGTGATAAATCATATCTTATTTCCATGCGAGGACTGTGTTTTATATTAGTAAGAGATATTCCAAACATGCCTTAAATTCGGCGAAGGAAGAGAGAAAAAAAATCAGAAAAGAAAAGTAATGGCAGGAGGAGGAGACAGCGGGGATGGTCCGAACCGAAGGCGGGAGGTGGCTGCCCAAAGCTATCCACGCGTCGCCCCCTACCCCACCACGCCTCCTCTTGTACCCCCCAACCCGGCCTCCATGGCCGCGCCGCGCATCCTCTCCCCCACCCCACAGCCAAATCCCGCGCGTTTTAGCCCGACATAGCCCCGCCGCCTTGTGCCCATAGCCAAGTCCGGCGTGTTTCAGCTCAAAACAGACGCGACGCGAGGAGTTTTAGGAAGCCGTAAGCAGGAGCCGCGCGGCCTTTTTATGGGAGATATTATTTGCGACGTGGCGGCGTTGGCTGTGGCGCCGCGGTACAGGGGCGTGCGGAAGCGGCCGTGGGGGCGCTTCGCGGCGGAGATCCGCGACCCGGCCAAGCGCGCGCGCGTCTGGCTCGGCACCTTCGACTCCGCCGAGGCCGCCGCCCGAGCATACGACGTCGCCGCGCGGAACCTCCGCGGGCCGCTTGCCAAGACCAACTTCCCCCTCTCCCGCCCGCTCACTCCCCCGTCCCACCCCGGCGCCCGCGCCGTCCCGCCGCCGGTCTCCCCAGCGTGCAGCGCCAGCTCCACCGTCGAGTCCTTCAATGGGGCCAGGGCGGCAGGGACGGCGGTGCCACGCAGGAGGGTGCCGCGCCACCCGCCGCCGGAGCCCGACCCCGGCTGCCACAGCGACTGCGCCTCGTCGGCCTCCGTCGTGGACGATGACGACGACGCCTCCACCGTCCGGTCTCGCGCGCCGTTCGACCTCAACCTCCCGCCGCCGCTGGACCGGGACCACGAACTGTGCACGGAGCTACGGCTCTGATAGTATCCGCTGAATCACAGCATACGGACAAGGCGATTTTATGCCTTCTTTTCCTAATTAAATGCTTGAATTCAAGAGGGTTTGTACTACTACTATTCTTTATGCGATAAGAATGGCAATGGAGGGGAGGATTTGTGCCAAATTGTGCAGGTTCAAGAGTTCAGTTTTTTCAGTCTCCTCTCTTGGATTTAGACCTCGTATATATATCTCCCTGCCCATTCTGTTTGTACACCGGAATCCGGATAGCATCTACAGCAAGTTCATGAATTACGAGCAAGAAACACGAATCTAGCTAGAGTTTTTAGCTATTTTACCGATTGTTTGTTTATGGCTTGAGGCCGACATATGCTAATGTTTTCGTCTTTTCGCCGATATGGTTCATGTCTTTTTCTCGCCGTGGTTGCTTCTTTTTCTTTTTTACTCAAACCACAAAGCCAACTTGATACTCCATTATCACTTAATGACATTAACACGTACACGTCCACAAATTTGAAGAAACCATGTGGAACAACTGGACTATACTGGGTGTACAATATACTCAATCCCAAGAGCAAAGCATTGATACGATG
This sequence comes from Dendrocalamus latiflorus, assembly GCA_017311315.1. Lineage (NCBI taxonomy): Eukaryota > Viridiplantae > Streptophyta > Magnoliopsida > Poales > Poaceae > Dendrocalamus > Dendrocalamus latiflorus. The sequence goes on from CM029627.1 coordinate 1,613,893, forward strand.
GTATTATGCTTCGATAGATAACTGCTTTGAGTTTATGTGCTTTCCCTTTTGAACTGATTAAAAGCCGAGTTATTCCGAGTTTCCAACTTGTTCTATATTATATATTGTTGGACATCCATCTCATACTTATCATGTGGGTTTTAAACTCAAAAACATCTTCATAAAAACATGAAATAAGTCCATAAACCTCTTATAAATCGTATACCTATATACACACCTAATTAACCATTACATCTTGATTTGGTTGATTATCCTCCTTAAACGTGATTATTCCCTCTTGACATTTTTACCTACATTTTGCCTCTTCCTCATTTTTTTGACCTACTTTACATTTTTTTTACTATTCCAAGGTGGCAAGGTGAGAGGCCTAAATGGTAATGTGAGAGGAGCTAAGTTTTTACGCCACGTTACACGGAGCTAAGAGCAACTCCAGCAAGGCCCCTACTTAAGCCCTCAAACCTCATATTTGAGAGCCAGAGTAAAAAACTGAACTCCAGCAGGTGAAAGCATCTAGGCCCCTAAAAATGTTAGTTTTGGTAATTAATGAATTTATGTGAATATGGGACTAATGTGTGCATTAAGTGTTTGAAAGGATATGTTCAAATAGCATGAGAAAGAGGCTCACAAAATATCCCATGAAGATTCAAGATCTCTAGGGCGACAAGGTAAATAGTTTAGGTATCTATTTTTGTTTTACCGGTCTTGGAGTTAGGTTGGAAGACCGGATTATAGGATAGACGCCGTACTATTAAGAGGGATCATGGTGATTGCTTGATCATGTTCAAATGTGCCCTTTGGATCAATTTAGGATCATGCATGCACTTAGAAATTAAAATTAAATCAAATCTGTGCATTGTCAGAAAATCCGGTAGTTCCGGCGTGTATTAGGCGGAACTACCGCAGGTCCGGTAGTACCGGGCGCCCGGGCGGAACGTTTTTTCCAGAGAGCGCCCGGACTAAGACTTGGTCTCTCGGAAAACGGTAGTACCGCGGTTTGACCTGCGGAACTACCGGACTGCCGGTAGTACCGGGCACTCGAGCGGAACTTTATTTCCAGAGAGCGCCCGGACTTTAACTTAGCCTCTCGGAAAACGGAAGTACCGCGGTTTTACCTGCGGAACTACCGCATGTGCGGAAGTTCCGGACACCCGAGCGGAACTTTTTTTCCAGAGAGCGCCGAGAATAAGACTTAGTCTTGTTGAGATCGGAAGTACCGGGCTTGGGGCGGAACTTCCGGACGTCCGGAAGTACCGCGGTTTCAACGGCGGTAGTACCGCACTCATTGACCAACGGTTACTTCTGACTCTCTGACATAGCCGTTCTGACCGGTCAGCTAGGGTCCGGTAGTACCGCGGTTTTGCCTGCGGTAGTACCGGATTTCCTGAATTTTCAGGATTGTTTATTGTAACGGCTATTTGAGGTGGGTGAGGGTATAAATACACCCCCACCAGAACTTGGACAGGTTGTTGAACATCCATTGAATACATTTGAGCCTAGAGCAACCTCTCACACCTCATTCACTCTCTTGTGCATTCATTTGAGGTAGTTGACCCAAAATTCAAGTGCATTGCATTCTAGTTGATCCATTGAGCACTTGAGTGAGATCAAGCCGCAGTGGTCTATTCTCTTGGTGCTTGCCGGCACCTAGACGGCTTGGCGGACCTTCGGTGATCTTCTCAAGAAGATTGTGAGAAGGCCCGGAAGATTGTGAAGGCTTGGAGCTCGCCTACCCGGAGAGGGAAAGGGCATCCAATAGTGATCGAGGTGTTTAGGCTCATTCGTGGAGCCGGTCCGATTCGTTCGGGCTTACCTCAACGTGGACTAGGGGAGACCGGCAAGTCTCCGATCACCACGGTAAAAAGTAATCGTGTCAAATTGTGGTTTGCTCTCTTGTGATCATATTCTTCCAAGCAACGCTCTTTATTCATATCATTTGATTGCTTGCTTAGTTAGAGTAGCATTTGCTATTCTCTACCTTTCGTTATTGCTCTTAATCGATTACTTGTGCTAGTGTTAGTGTTATCTTGCTCTATCAATCCATCAAGTTTAAAATTGCTAATTAGAATTAGACGAAATTTTTAAAACCTCCTATTCACCCCCCCTCTAGTCGGCCTCCTCGATCTTACAGCAGGGCCCCTATTTGGCTCTCAAAAATAGGAGGCCTCTCAAATGAGGCCTCCAAGCCCTCATTCCCAGGGGCCCTCCCCTGGCTCTCATTTTTCGGTTTTTTCCCGCTGGTGAAATTTCCCCCGCCTCCGCCGCCCAAAATCCCCCGCGCCCCTCCCCCGCCTCCGCCCGCCCCCCTCCCTCCCACTCCGCCAGTCCGCCTCCCTCCTTGCTCCTTCCCCCGCCGCCGCTCCCTTCCCCTTCCTCGGCGCCTCCACCCCCTCCACCGCCGCCTCCGCCCCCGACTCCCCGCCTTCCCCACCGCCCTCTTCCCCTTCCCCGGCGCCTCCGCCCCCTCCACCGCCGCCCCCGCCTCCGCCTCCGCCCCCTCCCCCGCCGCCCCGCCTCCGCCCCCTCCGCCTCCGCCCCCGTCTCCCCGCCTTCCCCACCGCCCCCTTCCCCTTCCCCGGCGCCTCCGCCCCCTCCACCGCCGCCTCCGCCCCCGACTCCCCGCCTTCCCCACCGCCCCCTTCCCCGCCGCCCCCTCCCGGCCTCCCCCATCGCGCCCGGCTCCCCCGCGCCCGCCTCTTTCCTCCCCGGCGATTCCTCCCGCGCCGCCACCGCCCTCCTCGGTGGCTCCTCTTCGGCGGCTCCTCTTCCCCGGCTCCCGACGCATGGCGCGCACGGTGAGGATGCGAGGCGGCGACGGCAGGGGGAGAAGAGGAGGTGGGGATGCCTGGAGACGGCGGGGGTGAGGGAGAGAATGAGGAGTGGGTCCCATGTGTCAGTTGTAGTGGAATGGATTTGATGGCTTAAATTTGAGAGGTGCTGTTGGAGCAGATGTAAAAAAACAGGACCCTCAAAAGTAGGGAGAACCTTCAAATGAAAAGTAGGAGCCCTGTTTTGAGGGCAACTGCTGGAGTTGCTCTGAGATACCAAAATTTGCACGGTGCTTAGCTCCTCTAGGTCCTCCTCCAACCTCATCTGTGGATCCAACAAACGCAAATAAAAAAAGAAAAGCATCTCGTCATCCTTCCCATCTGCTCGTTCTCTCTCCTCATCCTGCACCTCGCCTTCCCCTTCTCATTTCTCTATCCCCTCACAGCAACCATCGCCATTGCCGACGATTTCTTCGGAACTAGTCATCCCCAATCCCGTCGATCACCACTAGATGCTTCTCTCCACGCTCGGAGGTGAGAGATCTAGAGGCGTGGCACCAAGGATGAGTGGAGGCAGGGCCGTCCCGGGCAAATTCGAGGCCTTGTACGAAACTAAAAAATGAGGCCTACTAGCCTAGAAAAAATAGTGCTAAATGTATGATATGATATAGTATGTAGTACATTACAATAAGAGATCAAAAGATCAAAAGAACAAAATTTAGAGATCGACCCACTACTCATTATAGTTCGCGGCGTTGCGCTGTGATTGTGAATGAATTGAAAAAAAATGAATGATTAATATTACCTTCAGGGCCTCAGCGCCTGGCTGTTGCCGTCAGTTCGTCACGCTCGGTCGCTCGTGATACGCGGCCGGCGGCCGATAGGGCATCAGGGCGATGGCGGCGGCAGGAGACGTGGAGACCTAACTGCTGCGAATTGGGATCGGCAAAACAAAACGACGCCCACTGTCCAGCGGCCGGCCAACAAGTCATTTTTTATTGAGCTAAACTGCTGCTGTGCACGCTGCCGTAATTGGCTTGCTAATGGGCCAAAGGCCAAAGCTTCTGCTGTGCTTATCTATCTATTATGTATAAAGTACTCTATATTTGGAGGCCTACGGGATTTAGAGGCCCTGCGCCGTCGCTCATGCTGCACATGCCCAGGGACGGCCCTGGTGGAGGTGGAGCGGCACGGCCATACGGCCTCATTGGCACACGGCAGCGGTGTTGGTTTCATCTGGTAGAGGTCGATGGCTGCACGACCATACAAGCGAAGGCATCGAGGTCGACGGCTGTGAGCCTGTGAGGGTAGAGGCTTCGAGGCATTAGCCGAGGTCGGCCATAGCTCGGAGCCTCGGAGCTTCTGTGCTAGTTGATTGCGCGGATCGAGGTGATGCCTCACAATGGACTCAATGACAGGTGTTGGACTTGACCCCTCTACATTCGCCAACTCTAAGTTTTCTTAGCTTAGCTCCTCCCTCTCCAGTGGACAGGTCCAAGTATGCCAAAACCTTCTTTAGCTCGTCTTCTTGGCATCACATTGCGCATGCACTCACATGCTCCAACGAGTATGGAAAGAAGGCTATTGGAAGTTGGCGTCTTGGGGACTGGGGAGAAGTCGATGGTTAAGACTTGTTTCACGGCAGAATAGTGGTTGTTAGGTTTCCATTTATGTGACTTTGCTGGGCTACAAGTCTACAGACCATTAAACATGACATAATACAAATGACAACCTCTGACGTAACTTCCCGTTACTGACGCGTGAGGCTATGCGGCGAGGGGGCCCACGCGCAGTGACCCTCTACGGCTTTCTCCGCGGTGCTCGTGCCAGGCAAACATCCACACAAGCAATAATACTAGCGCAAGAAAGCAAGGGAGGAAATAAAAAAAACGATTTGAAGAGAATTGTATTGTTCTTTTTTAAAGGTTACGGTAAACCAAGTTAAGACGTGTATAAGCAAGATGCATGTGACTTATAGGCAGTGGCGGAGCTAAAAAAATTTTTAATGGGGGTAAACACTTCATGCACAAGTCTTTATACTGTTGGTGTTATGTTGTAGAGGCAATCATACAGATGACTATATCACTTCTATGTTTATGATCTTTTAAATAATGTGTTATTTCATCCCTTAAATAAATATATTTTGTGTTGATCAATAAGTATACAACTTGGTTTTATTCATATTTTAATATTATTCTAAATTATTTATGATCTTATATCATTATATGGAACAATTATGATTTATAAATCAATACATATATTCATTGATTATTATATTTTATGGATCATAGTTATGAAGATATCAAATTAATAATGTGGACATATGTTAGAGAGCATGGTGTTCGATTGACCTATCATAAAACACTATGGAAATTGTTATATTCTTAAGTGTCATCAGTTGTTTTCATACATAGTGTATATAAAAATTTTAGATATGAGATTGTCATAGTTTTCTACATGTGTAATAGTTTACTTAGGAGTTGTCAAACACAATTCTGTAACTAGGTAGTCATAAAAGTAGCTTTCGGATTTACTATAAAACATACGAATGAATGTGGGTGATCAAGATAAAATTTGCCTCTCCTATATAATGGAAGAGATATCTTTGTGCTCCTCGATATGGTTGAATTAAGAAAGTGCATAACCATGCCGAATGTGGTTAAGGAGTCAATCACAACTGAGTAATACACTACAGATTCGAGCAAAGGGTCGAACTATCAGAGGATGTCATGTTTCTCGCCTTGAGTAATCCACCAGAACACAGTGTTCTTCACTGGACGTTGTTGTGACTGCGGCGCTAATCGGGACGATTGCGAGAAGGAGACGGTTGGCTCGTGGAGATTGACTATTTCCACTATATTGACGCGCGCTACGTTGAACCAAGTTGCTTCAACTGTTCTTTCACTATACTGCACATCTAGTGGTAACGATACATGATCTTTTACTCGCATAACTTTTTGGTTACGTGGTAGAATTTTAATTTATGCTAATGTAGCCTATCCCATATTTCAACATGTACAATGGATTGATAATAGAGAAAGACTAGATAATGGTATACCTGGCAAGGTCTTGCATAATGGATTAATAGTAGAGAAAGACTAGAAAATGATATACCATGCAACGTGATGGATCAGGATAGGATCTAGCTGTTGAATCCAAGCATTGCATCGACTTTAAGAACTATTTGTGAGGTAGAGCCAAGGCGAGAGTTGGCGACGACGTCATGGGTGAACTCAACGGCAAGCTGTAGGCAAGTAGGCATGGCAGCGAGGTGGACAACGTGCTCGGAGCTAATGTGGGAGTGCACTAGTGCGTGGTGAGCTACAACCCATGAGGGTGAGCTAAGGATGCTGCACAAGCATGCTTTGAGCTGTGACTAAGTCCAGAGCCCGAAATTTTTTTAAAAGTTGTGAAATATATGTGGATTTTTGTCTTGTAAATCTTTTAATATACTTAAACTTGCTTGCATTTAGTTAATATTTTCTAAAATTTGCTGAATATTTTTAACTTCTTTTATTCCGTAGGGAACTTGGCTGAAAATCTCAAAACTTCAACGAAAAGAAAGCATAAACTCCTTGGTCCCGGTGGCTTTCAAGTTTTTTGGGTGCGCCAGTGCATACCGGGCACCCCACCTTCCTCCGCCCATGCATATAGGGGTTTATTGGCCACGTAATTGACCTTCATAAATGGAGTATGAATGAAGTTGTGGAAACAAAAAGAAAAAAACGATATTCCCTGTAAAAAAGCCAATAAGAAGACGTATCATTTATAATATGCCATTTTGACTATTTTCCCCTCATTTTTCTCCATTTTTTTGATACAAAATAACGTTATTACCCATATAGTAGTCATATTCACTTTTGATGTTGGATCCTTTGATGATCCTCAGTTTAGCTGGCATGAAACAGTTCTTCTAAATTGAGATGTAAAACTTCTTTCCGCTCTTCCCTTATTAAATGTTAAGCAATTCCAACATGCAATGCTTCATTTGAACTCAGCCTACTCACCTTTTGAACTGATAGTTTTCCTTTCATGTACTGCAATTAACAAAGGATGTGGTCTACTTTTTTATGTATTGTTTTGGTTCTTGTTTGCTCCCCTAATGTATGCCCTGCGGAGTATATATTGTACTGTTACTGAAGTTATAGGGGAAATTCTTTGTTCGGAAGAGTTAAAATTTTCTAATATGCTGTGAATTTCTTGTTATAGGTTATTCTTTTCGTCATTTGCAACAATCAAGGATTGACAAGAGGCTTCACTCAATTGAGCAATCTGTAAGCAATTTAGAAGATAGTCCATTAATAGCATATTTTATTTATTTTGTTAATACATCACTGTGTTTTTACCTTTGTCGAATGTATTTATCGGTGTGTGACTGACATTTGAAATGCCAATAGCCACTCTGCAAAATAGATGCTTACGTGCTACGTTGTATTCCAGGGCAAGATGCTTGCTGCTTTGTTGCTGACAAGATTAAGATGCTTTTCTGTTGTTTGTTGCATGCCTTTATCTATTTTGAAGTGGTTCTTTTATTAGTTTCTGAAATGAGTCATGGTGAGTTTGTGACAGTGGATTTATACACTCTAATGGTGCTTTCAACCTCCGTAGACCATAGGCATCCTTTTGTCTGTGGCAATGGTTGTCCCGTGTGCTTTTGTTTTCCCCTTCATTCTTGATTGCTGATTGACTACCAGCAATACCTTCAGTGTTCTTCTTGTTACTTTTACTGATATGTACCTTGAATAATGTTGTATATCCTTTTTTTATGAGCAGTTGAAGGATAATCACAAAGTTGAACATGAAGAGATTAAAAAGATTGTCACTTCAAGTAACATTAGCACTCCAGCCTGTGTAGCCACTGCATTGACAGCTTCGGTTGTTGGCTATGTTCTTGCTGTGAATATATGATTTTATACTCTAGGAATTCAATATTACCAGGTTGGATTGTACTACCTTTCGAGCTTATGTAATTTCCTGTATCACCAGGCATGTTACTTACTTTCTACATAAGGTTATATCGATATGTTCTGCATTTGACACATTAATGCAGTCCATGCTGATCAGATTGTCTCAATCAATGATATTGATTTATCATATAAGCATTGGTCTAGAATACTGACTGAGTTAGGATGGGAAGTGGTTGGAATGGGAGGCTATTTACATGGTTGATTTTTTTCTGCAACATAGATTGTATTAAGTATTACAACTGCTTTTGTATACCCTGTTCCAACTATAGCACCACTGGGATATGAACAAGGGCCATAGTTTAGCTGTTGCCATATCCTACTCTTGTGTGTACCCTGTTCCAACTATAGCACCACTGGGATATGCACAAGGGCCATAGCTTAGCGTCCAAGAGCGCCGACGCCCCTCGATTGTTGGGTCAAAGCACCGAGGACCCTTCAAGCGGGGCGTCTGCGAATGCTAGCGGTAACTCTCAGGCTGCAGGTTGTACATGACTACGATAGAGATGGACTGGTGGTTTTTTTTTTTTTGCCAAAGTTTGGTTTTTGAATTATGATTTTTGAATTCTGATTATTCACAAGAATTAGTACGTAGAGGGAAGCAGCCATATGTGAATTTGGACGATATAGCTAAATTCGATACAATATCTCCTATAATTTACCTGTAAACCATATATTCAAAAGACGTATCATTTAAAAGCTAATTATTATAACAAAAAATTGATAAATCAAAGAAAAAACCAAAGAAGTACGGTTCAAGTGGCTGGTAGTCCAATGGTGGATAATTTTGTTGCATTGAGGTTATAATGCACTTGCAAATGCGGATGCAGATGTCAGAGCGTGGAAATCAATAGATTGATAATACACGGGGAGCCTGTATACGCTGACGTACCATTTACTAGTCCTGGTGATATTTGTCGTTTTACCATGTTTTGTGAACTCAGAATGTGATTGCCTCGTCGAGGCATGTTACTTTGATTTCTCGATTAACACGAACTGTATGAGCATTTAGTCTGACGAAGCCAACGAGCTGGAAATTATATATATTTTCTGGCGTTTACACAGCTCATCTGAACGGTCACTATCCTATTAGACTATGATTAATGGTTTTTTTATTGTAGTTAATCGAGACGGTAACAAATGATGGAGGTATCATATATGATTTTGTATTTGAGAAGTCCTTTGAAGAATTAATTTTAAAAAATTATTTTATTTATTTTGATTTTCAGATGAGACATAAATCTAAAAGAAAATGACCTATCACAGCCTGCAGATAAGAGAGCGCCTGCATGGCAAAACTGTTGGTGGAAACGTGACGCGGTGGTGGCAGATCACCCCGGCCGGCCTTTGCGCCATCACGCATTGACTCCTGGCAAAGCGGCATTCACTGATTCGGCACCGCCCTCCCTCACCCGCAACCGCGAGCCCACAGGCAGCACAGCACCAACAACCCACTTGCAGAAGATGAATCCAAGCACGCACACACAAAACTTAGAAGTTGAGTTTCTAGCGTGTTTCGTCTCTGCCTGTTGCCGAGCTACAAGTGTACTGCAGCAGCGGACGACCTCCGTATTAAAACACCGTCGGCACCGGCAAAAAAACGAGAGAAGCACGTCGTGGCGCGGCACGAACCTGGACTAACCATCAATCAACGAAGCCTCCCGGCACCGGCCCACTGAATCCGTTGTTTTGGGTTTAGGTCTAGGCTCGGTTCAAAACGAATTTTGTTGATCGGTTAGGGCCTGTTTGGAACAGAGGAATTTCACAGGAATTTTGCAGGAAACAGTTCAATTCCCGCAGGAATCGGGAAAAATTCCCGCATTCCAAACAGGGCCTTAGTTTTTTTTCAAAATATATACTATAATAGCTATTAGCTTTTTAACCGAGATGTTTAATTAAAAATAATTATTATATCTCTATAAATAATAAAAAATATTAAAAAAATTAATGGATTCAAAAACAAATTTCAAGTTAGCTTATGAAAGGTGAAAGATATATAGGGTCTGTTCTATTCAGTTTTTAAAAGCTGTCTTTTGGTTTTTCTATAGCAACTAGTTTTTAAACGAAATATCTTTTAAAGATAGGGTATACTAGTTAATTGTAGTACATACTGTACCGACTTCATTTATATCAGTAAAAAACGCACGTGAGTTTTTGTTACTTTATAATTTTCATACAAATGGTCTAAAAACTATAAGCCGTAACTAAAAGCCATAAAATTTAGTCCCTTGGCTACACTTACCTCCTCCGGCCCGTTGACACTGCTGTGCCGAGTGCGGCGGAGGCGGAGCCCTCGCCGCCCGGCCGGTCAACAGCCGGTTCCGTGGGCGACGCCTTCCTTAAAGCCGCGGCACACGGGAGGGAGGAGGCACGGGCACGGTGCGGCCGCGCGAACCACCAACTTCCTTCCCCGCTCTACTCCCCTCCCGCACCGCTCCTCTCCCATTTCCACACGCCAAACCCCCGAAAAATATCACCATGGCGGTGGCCTCCGCCTCCCCTCTCGCCGCCGCGCTCTCCTCCAAGCCCACCGCGCGCTCGACACCGCCCCCTCCCGCCTCCCTCCCTCTCCGCACCCACCTCCTCCGCGCCGCGCGCCTCGGGCCCGTCGTCGCCGGGTACGCGCTCGATCCCTCCTTCTCGCACCTCTCCGCATGTGCTTGTCTACAGCTTTGGCCTTTTTCGGCTTGCGCGCAGGAGGAGGTTTCTCGCGGAGGCGATAAAGACGCAGCGGGAGAAGGAGCAGACCGAGGTGGCCGTCGAGGAGTCCTTCCCCGTCAGGGAGACGGCCCCTCCGGAAGGAGCCGACGACCCGCTGGTTCCAACCGAGGAGAGCTGGGTGGTGAAGCTTGAGCAATCGGTGAACATTTTCCTCACGGTAATACACATAACACCAGATTCCCAATAGATTTGAGCTAAAATTTTACTCATACGGCCTTGTAGCCGTCGGCCACATGTTGTTCAATCTATACATCCACAGGAGTCAGTCATCAACTCATCATAATACTTGGATGGTTTTACATTTTGCTCTGTCTGCAGGAGTCGATCATCATGATACTTGATGGTTTTTATCGTGACCGTAACTATGCCAGATTCTTCGTATTGGAGACAATTGCTAGGGTGCCGTATTTTGGTGAGGGTCTCGTCTTACATGCTTGCTATAGCACGTAGGTCTCTAAATTTTTTGGTATGGTTCTCACACACCATTTTAGTGCTTGTTTTATTCACTGCTTGATCATTGAACAGCGTTTATATCGGTGCTTCACATGTATGAGACCTTTGGCTGGTGGAGAAGAGCTGATTATATAAAGGTGCACTTTGCTGAAAGCTGGAATGAGTTCCATCACCTCTTAATCATGGAAGTATGCATCCATCCAACTTTATCAGTCTGTCCATTATTACATTCATGTATGCACGACCTTCCTTTCAATGTTATGCCTAAGTGTTAGTGTTTCTTCCTTTCAAATTCTGTTGTTAGCCCGTCCTGTTTTCTTTATCTGAGTATGATCTCTAAATGAATTCAATCTACTGCTTAGCTTTATCTGAGTATGATCTCTAAATGAATTCAACCTACTGCTAATTGAACCTTAAGCTGATTTGTAAATAGCTTTCTGTCAGATTATGGTATTGCATATTTCTTACTTTCTTCCGCTGTCAGATTATGGTATTGCGTATTTCTTACTTTCTTCTGCCTCTCGGCTCATACCAGGAATTAGGTGGCAACTCTTTATGGGTTGATCGTTTCCTTGCACGCTTTGTTGCATTCTTTTACTATTTCATGACTGTTGCGATGTACATGCTGAGCCCAAGAATGGCATGTAAGTACACGTATTACTTGCCAATTATGAAGTGAATTTTTGTTTTTTATTACCGTGCTTTTTTGACATGATAATGCTTGAACTCGCTTATCTTATATGCAGACCACTTTTCTGAATGTGTTGAGAGGCATGCATACTCAACTTATGACAAGTTCATTAAACTCCATGAAGGTAAGACAACCTTAATGGGGTAAATGTACTTCCTGTTGTGCAAAACTTTATGATGATTGCTAGTACAATAGCGAACTATCTACTTTGTGCTGTGCGACATGCGTTAAATTGTATTTCTCTTGGATTTAATGGAACAATAGTACCTTGGCTATTGAATATTAGCTTACACCATCAAGTTGGTAACCTCTTGTTTCCCATATTTGAACTACCTTCTGTTCAGAATTATTGAGGTGAGGGACTGAGGGCCAAATCGTTGTAATTTTATACCATTATTCTTCAAACTATTTTTAAATCTGTCATTCCTACCAACAATCTAAAAGCTATAAAACATTTTGGACCATTGATCGCTCTTACTCATTCTTGCATAGCTTTGACATCTACCTGGGCACTGGGCAAGCTGCTAAATCATTTGATCTGTTTTCCCAATTGGACATGTGTTTTCTTTCTAAATGACACTTCCAATTCCATGATGTAAGCTATTTGTTTCTTTTTAACAGAGGAGTTGAAAAAACTACCAGCTCCAGAGGCAGCTTTAAACTATTACCTGAATGAGGATCTTTACTTATTTGGTAAACCTTGCATTGGCTTATTTTTCTATTAATTCTTTATATTAATCATTAATATCTATGCTTATTGCTTACATGGGTTGTTTTCTCAGATGAGTTTCAAACAGCAAGAGTGCCATGTTCTAGGAGGCCTAAAATTGGTATAATTGTCCTTCCCTCTTTGTTCCCCTTAACAGCTTTCTTGACTTAATTTTTGTTTTTTTTCAGAAGGTTGAGGTTTAATAAGTTAGCTGTACTTTTTCATATTAGTTTCACCGATCCGTCATAAATTCATTGGGAAAGTGCTGGTTACCACCAGTTGCTGAAACAGACCTACTTTGTACATCAAATCACAGTTTCGATTCGTTTTCAGCTGATCATTACCTGAGTTACTGGCTCCTAGCCTTCTGGTTTTAACTGTTTGTACCGATTTTATACTGCCTACAAACGAGTAGTTGAATTCTTCTCTTTATTGCTTGGCTAATTTATGAAGTGCTCACTGTTTCCCATATCCCGTTTCAGATAATTTATATGATGTATTTGTCAATATACGAGATGATGAGGCAGAGCATTGCAAGACGATGAAGGCCTGTCAAACACATGGAAATCTTCGTTCTCCTCACTCCATGCAGAACTGCTTGGAAACTGATACGGAATGTGTAATACCTGAAGATGATTGCGAAGGCATCGTGGATTGTGTTCAAAAATCTCTTGCAAGTAAAGATTGACCAATTGTATCTTCACACTAAAGCATCGTAGAATAGATTGCAAATTTTTATAATATTCTCTTCCATTTTCTTTTCTTTTTAAGAAAACATTACTCATCCTTTTGTACTTGTGAATCTTACAGAGTAAAAATGGGTATAAATGCATCACAAATTCACAATGGAATGTGCACTGTGGATTAGATTCTAACGCAGGCTGTGAAACGTTGTAATCTAGCTGTGTACCGATTTGCATAACGTTAAGATCTTGATGCTTTGTGAGTTCAGTTTTGCTGTCAAAATGACGTCGGCAAATTATCTCCCCCAAAGCACTGGACAACTCCGTGATCAGGAGGCTCGGTGTGGAGATGGTCAGTGCAGCTAAAAAGATGAAAATGATAACAGCATATATGGAGAAGGTCATTAAGCCAATCGGCTAGCTCACTGCAATACTGAAGGCAGCAGCGCGGAATGAACAGTTAACCAAAGCCACTTGGCTTTCCCATTGAATCAGTGTACAGATGATTGCATTATTTACTCTCCCAAACAAATTACTGAATCGTCATTCTCGGAATTATTTGTACGGTAAGACTAGCTATGTATGCGTGCCTATGAAAGCGTATGTAGAAGTGAAATGTGCAGCAGAGCAGACCAACGCTTTGTTGCTCACATCTTGCATACTTTATCATCTTTACATTCACCCTGCGAAGGACAACGCAGTCAGCAAGCTCAAGGTATTGCTATGTTCATTCACACGAAAACACTATGGATATTTTACGAAGTTCCAGGCAGAGATGAACTCTCAGCAACAAGGGCACCTAACCGCTTGTTTGCCGGATGACATAATTTCCTCCAGTGGAGGTCGACCTGCCATGGGAAGGAAAAAAGGGCAAATTATTCAGTCTAGCGCAAATCATTCAATGTACTTTGTTTACAGGCGCGTTTCGTTAAAATGGTTTTCATCTGACTACTAAAATAAATGAAACAATATAACACTATCAGAGCCAACCATATGAGAAATTCTTAGTAGCTAAACCTGTAATTTGCATACGGTATTTGGCCAGTACACCATACATTGCATTCGCTATGGTAACCACCTGCAGAATATCAGAATAAGATGAATAAAAGAAGTAAAAATAACATAAGAAGATAAAATTTAAGTTAATGGAACTCCACAATTCTTCAGGTTTATTTAGAGAATGTTTTACTATATGAAAAGCTCGCGGCTGAATGGTAACTCTCTGAAATGAATGGAACAAGCTAATCCTTTGATTTGCTCTCTGTAAATGTGCACTTACAGGTTCGTACTTGGTGACAGCATAAACCCATCCAAGTCCAACTTCCTCATAAAGCCTTCTAAATGCCTGCAATCATAACCATAGTTACTACCTTTTAAAAATACCCAATGCATGTACTGAATGTAACTATGCATAGGTCCCTGAGAACATCTTATTTATCTTGGTATTACACACTCATACTTTGTTAGCTTGGCACTACAGTATGGAATGGTTATTTTGTAGCTTAGGTCAAACTAATTCCAAAGGCCAGTTCTTTAGTATATGACTCACTTTCACAAGGTTAAAACAAAAATACTGCAACAATGTGATGATAATAAGTTCTGCACATAATAATACTTCTTGCATGTAAAACATAATACTTGAGTAGCATTACACTTGTGCTTAGCATTGGAAGAGACAAAATCTTGGTTTCTGAACTTTGAACTTTGAAGTACCTCATGCACATGAACACAAAAGCATGAACTGTTGCACAAATGCAAAGTATTCAAGTGACCACAGGAGAAATAGATGCATGACAGGTTTGTGGTAGTGAAACATTGGATCACTCATTAGTTCCATGTTAACTCATGCCTTTCATTAGCTGCCAAATATGTTCAAACTATTCTGTTTTAATACCCCAACAGTTGACCTGACAGTAACTTCTGCATTTTGAAAAGGAAAATCCCTGAAAATTTAAGTAGGAGAGGACGTGAATGTCATACCTCAACATCTGTGACAAAAGTTTCATCTGAAAGAATGGCATGTATCCTCCCCATGGCCTGAAAACAGAAAATAAGTTTATTTCTAAGAAGAAAAGATAAACAAATGTATACTATGCTTAAGCACTATTTGCTGAATTGGCCACAAAACATAATGTTAACACGCAGTCTAGCTGCAGGAAACAGTTACCTAATTAAGCACCATCAAGAAATTACAAACACAAGTAGCTGGAGTAAAAGAAAATGGCGAAGAGTACAAAATGACAATCATGAAATATTCAAAATCAAGTGCTTAAGGGGAAAACAAGGCATAATTCAACCTTTTGGGTCAGTGAATATGGAGAAATTCATTACAGTCATTGGTGCATGCCAAAAATTGCTAAAAGATGGTCTACAGACTACAGGTGTGTCACTACTGTTGCAAAGTATCTTTTGTGCCAGTAGCATTTAAGAAATTAAACAGATCATGGGTGTTGATGTTTTCATATCGATTTTACGTACATGGTGAGTTCTGTGAGCGACTAGACGCGGTCATACCTGTCCAACTTCCAAAGTTATTCCGGCGAGGCTGCTCGAATCTGTCCAACATGCTGTGGAGCCTTCGCGCAATCCCTTCGGCGAAGTGGTCGTAACCTGGCACTCGAGCAAGCTCTGGAGTCGGGTTCTCGAGCAGGTTTGGAGCTCCCGAGCCTCTCCGAACTGATATTGGACACGCTCAGGCAAAGACCTCTGGGCAGTCAATCGCCTCCTTCGAGCAGTCTCAGGATCCTCAATTTCTAAAGCTGGTTATGGCCACCATAATGGAGAGCGATTACTTCTAGAATTTCTCCCATGCTCATCAAAGAACAAACCTAGTTCATCACTGGAAGTCTCCTCTCCATCCTGACAAAGAGTGGCAGGGTGTGACCGACAGGGAGGATCCTTAGGTCCTCTTCCGAGAGAATGATCAAAATCTACAGGGAGGGTAAAGACCTCCTATCTAGAATCTCCACTTTTGATGGAGGATCCCTCACTTGAAGAATGTTCCAACGAGAGCGCATCGTGGCCAAGAGTAAACCCCGTTAGGTAGGGGAATTTCGGGTTATAACCATCTCCTATTGAAGTTGAATTGTACGTGAGTGCAGACAGACTTGCAGAGAGCCCACCCGTGCTCTCTGCGTGGACAACTAGAGAGTTATGGCTACCAGTTAGTGATGAATTTCCGAAATCATGGACTCCAGGGCTTGCTGAAACTGCTGAATTGCTGGGGGACTCAAACACTTGGGGCGGGCCCCTCGTCATGTTGCGAGTCCTGTTCATGGTCGGATTGACCCTTGCTATTCGGGAAAACTGGTTCCTTCGTCTGGCGTACTTCTGCGAGGAATATGGATCCCTCCTTAGCCTTTCCCGTGGCGGAGTCTCTGAGATCTCGGGATGGATATCCAGTGACAGCCTCACCGTTGGAAGCAAACATTGTCTGCTCGTAGTCATAGCAGGCGTCCATGTCGAGATCTGCATAATCGGCCAAGTTGAACCAATTTTTCTTGTTCCACTCCCCTGCCATGAGCATGGTTATTAAGGCGATAAGGCGAGGCGAGGCGACCCACCCCCCTCACACCTTTTAAGCGGTAAGGCGTGAGGCGAGGCGACACCTTATGCATCCTAAGGCGCTAAAGGACAGCAAATAAAATGAACATTTTAGTAGCATATGTGTACCTTATTGTTGTCAATTCTTGAGCCCATGTTGCACCTATCCCCCATTCCAATTGTTCTTCTCCCATGTAGCATCCATTCTCCTTGTCCCCTTGCAAGTTTCAATATATAGATTGTTACAAATGTAATAGATACAAATTGTATTCTAATTAATTGAGTAAATACGGATTGAGTGACATACCTTGTTGACAATCTCTCCTTTCTTCTCTTCTATTCTCCCATACAACAAGCCACATGAATGATGAGTAACATAAGTTCACAATAAGTCAATAACAATTAAGTGAATCGGAGATTAAATATGAGCGACATAACATAACAAATTAGCAAGCACGACATAACCGACATGAGTCCACACAAATAATATAGATGATAAGTTCACAAGCTTAGAGTGGTCTAATGGAATAATAGTAGTCCACAACACAAAAGTAGCATAGTTCATAATCCAACTCTCTTATCTCTCAATATCCATCGTCGAACACATTGGGATTGCTAGTAGAATCCATGTTTTGTCCACCATCTTCGGTAGCATTGGGAGCTTCATCACAATCGCTCACATCCGCATCATCATATGGATCTTCTTCCTCATTTTCTTCATTGCCTGAATCCGAGTGTTGCTCTTGCTCATCTAAGCTATCTTCTTCAAGCACTATTGATGTAGATTTTGCACGCCTTTGGTAAGTCATAGTCTCACCACCTCTCTGCCTATTAGCTTGCCTCGGAAGATTGCGACCTTGAAGCGAGCGTGATGCGCCAATGGCTTCATCAACATCATCCCATGTAAGGTCACACCCACAAGCACCTTGAGGTGGTTCCGCCAATGAGTCAGTCCATTCATTGTCCCAATCAAATTCCTCAATGACCAAAGAGCCATAGTTTTTGCCCTTCTCTCGCCTCATTTGAAACCTAGCTTTCATCTTCCGGTTGTAGGCAACAAAGACCAAATCATTTAATCTCTTGTGTAGTAACCGGTTCCTTTTCTTTGTATGGAGCTACAAAAGCACAAATGACAAACAAAGCAAATGAAATGAATAAATAACTTGCTGAAATTAATATTTAATAAGCACATGTAAGCTACAAATTAACTCACAAATTCAAAGGTACTCCAATTTCGCTCACAACCGGATGATGAAGCACAAAGACTAACAACACGTTTAGCAAACCTTTGTAGTTCAATGGCTCGGCCACCATATGAACGCCACCAATCAACTAGAATGGCAAATACATGCATATATTAGGAATTAGGAATGAAATAAATATGCTGAAGATAAACTTAGCTTGCATTATTTAACAATACTTACTAGGGCTCCTTGTCTCTAAGTTTTGGATTGCCATTTTGCTTGAAAAGATATCTCCTCGTTGATCTTCATAATTCATGGCTTGTTCATCAATCTTGTTCCGAATATTCTCATCTTGGATCATTTTTCCAAGCACATCATTGAAGCAACCCCTTAGCTCCCCAACATATTTATCATCTCCACTCTTTTGGATGGCAAAGAATTTCCCTGGGTTCAAAAAGAGTGCAGCCCCATACAATGGATGATCCATTTGTTTCACCCAACGTCCCTCAATAATGTTCATGATGTTCTTAAGCAAACGTTGCTTGTTTTGGGTAGCGAAGCTAAGCTTGATCTTCTCCTTTGCATGAGCCATTAATGCTGCAACCTCTGGCATTACGGGCCTCTCATCACCATCAACCACCCTAAGCACGATAAGAAGTGGGGCTGAAGCTTTAAGGCAGTCTTCAATTGAATTCCAGAACTCCTTAGAGAGCACAATGTTTGTCACATGCATGCCGGCCTCCGTCTTTGACAATTTGATGCTAGTCCATGCCTCACTCACAAATAGACACTTCAAAGCATCCTTGTGCTTGTGCATGCTCTTCAAAGTAAGGAAGGTTGTAGCAAACCGAGTGGCTGCGGGTCTCACAAGATTCATCCCACCTGTCTTTTCCCTCATTGCACTAAGAAGCCTCCCATGTCTATAAATAAATGTGGTAACACGTTTGGCACGTGCAATAGGCTTCTTAAATTCCTTTAACTTCCCAATGTCTTCCAATATAAGATCTAACAATGTGCAGCACAAGGACTCCAAAACAGTGTAGGAATCCTGTCCATTAGAAGTTTGCCCGCTGCCTTGTAGTTAGCACCATTATCGGTGACAACTTGAACAACCTTGTCTTTTCCAATAGCCTCAATTCTCTCCTCTAGCAAATTAGCTAGCATAGTTGCATCATGTTGTTCACTTGATGCATCAACAGACTCCAAGAAGAAAGTCCCCTCAGGGCTGTTGACAAGAAAGTTGATCAAGTGGCGCCCCCTCCTATCGGACCATCCATCCGACATAAGCGTGCAACCATATTGCTTCCACGCCCGTTCATGCTCCTCCCTCAAGGCACCTATGTCCTTGACGCAATCCTGAAGCAATGGCTCCCTCAACTCATGGAAACTAGGAGGCTTATACCCAGAACCGTACTGCACACTGGCCTCACAAGCAATCTCAAACTGCCTTGAGTTTGCGGCATTAAAAGGTATGCCACACTCATAGAACCATAAGGCTCATTGCTTATTCACATAATGCCTGTCATCTTTGGTCCTTGTGTTGGTCTCTATGGTCCCTTGAAAAGACCCAGAACGTCTTTGATCTACAATTTCTTCAGGTGTTCTTCGAAGCATAGAAGCAATTGATTTGGTGGTCTCCTTTGCCTTGGCCTTACTTGATGTTGCAACCTTGAATGAAAAGGCAGCATGTCTTCTTTTGGCAGCTGTCCCTGAACTTGGCTTCACAACGGAGTCTTGGGACTACATGCCATGTGTTGCCACCGCCTCTTCTTCTTCATCATTATCATCTAGGAAGATTGGTCTACTCCTCTTGTTTTTTTTCAAATAATCTCCCATCTCTTTCCTGATTTCTGTGGTAGTATTGGGACACATTAACACATCTGAATAGCCACCCGCAAGATGCTCCTTCAACCTTTTAATCCCTCCTGTACTTGGGGTGTTACAAAGGATACACTTCACCTTATCTCGATTGCCAATTTCCGGCCAATATCCATATTTCCATCCCGGATCATTAGACTTTGCCTTCCGTTTTGGATCAGTCTTTGGATCATACACAGCCTCAGAGGATGCATTACTTGCACTTGCATTTGCACTTGCCATTTTTTCTGCTTCTGCATTACAAAAAAGTAATCATCAATTCATCATCAGAGAAAAACAACATAGCAGCAAACAATCACAGCAGTGGCAGCAGCAAACAATCACAGCAGTGACAGCACACAGCACAATACAGCACACTACACTGTCTACAGTTCATCGCACTCGGGCCACTCGGCCAATCGCACCGACGCACAACTCGTCGCCGCTCGCTCCAAATACAGCCGTGAGCAAACAATCCGCTCAGACGCACAATCGCTCGCTCATCTGTCTCGCTCTCTCTCGTACGCAGCCGCCTCGGCGTCTCCGCAGCTCCGCTCGCTCGCTCCTCTCCTTGGCGAGCTTCACCTCCCTCGGTCCCTCCCTTCTCCCCGCGCGCCTCCGCCTCGCCCCCCTCCCTCCCCTGCTCCCCCTCCCTCTCATCCTCCCCCTCTCTGCCGGTGTTGAGCTCGTTGAGCACTAATATCTAAATTACTACGACTTACTTACTTCGTAATACAAAGTACATTGATCACGACAAACTAAATAATACTAATTGACTAGAATTACGTGAATAATGTCAAAAGCATACGATAAAAATTATCGGCCTTTTGGGATAAGCAATCAGCGCTGCCGCGTCCTTAATGAGCTATGCATTAGCTTATCGAAGTAATGAGCTACACTCCTAATTTTGAGCGACAACCATGATAATGAGGCTCTGCGATGAGCTACTGAGATGAGCAATGACGAACTGCGAAAGGTTTGTATTTATGGCCGAACAAAAAGTGAATCCGGTGCGCTCACCCCGTACATTGAGAACCCATTGTCATGAGTAGCACTTTGGGTGAGGCGGGACGGCATGCTAACGCTGACAAATGTGCAAACGAGGGAGTGGGCGGGCAGGCGGAGGGGGGAAGGGATGACACGGACACAACGATATTAGTGCGAACGAGGGAGCGCGAGAGGGGGACATGACACACACAGCGTGAAAATTGTGCAAAATACATAGCAGGAAAGAAAATATAGCATGATCAGACTGACACATGCGTGAAGCACAGAGGTCAGTCACTTGAAAAGATGCCTGAGCATCGTTAAATTCATGATTAAATTAACCCGAATAAATGTGGTAAATTTGGACGACATAAAATTTCCAAAAAATACACAATAACTATGACTATGTTAGGAGGCTTCAC
Organism: Dendrocalamus latiflorus; assembly: GCA_017311315.1. Classification (NCBI taxonomy): domain Eukaryota; kingdom Viridiplantae; phylum Streptophyta; class Magnoliopsida; order Poales; family Poaceae; genus Dendrocalamus; species Dendrocalamus latiflorus. The sequence goes on from CM029627.1 coordinate 1,634,872, forward strand.
ATAAAATTTTGTAATTTCTGAAACTCATTTGTTATATGTAAAACACATACAAATACCAAAATTGTATGAATTTTGAACAACATTCACAATGGATAAAATTACTCAAAAATTACACTGTGAGGTACGTTATGTCAGAAGGCTGTACATAAATTTTTGTAATTTTTTGAGCTCATTTGATATATTTAAAATTCAAACAAACACTAAATATAAAAAAATTAGAACAGGTAATTAAGTCGGCTTAATCGCCTGGCCTGCCGTCCCTCCACCGGGCAGTAGGCTGCCTATCATTTGTTGGCGGGGCGGCAAGTGCCTGCTGCCGGCGCTGCCGCCCGCCCACCTAATGGCAGAAGTGTCATTTTTGCAAATACGATACGCATATGACTAATTTTATAAATACCGTGCGAAACAGTGACGAATTCGGCTTTTACTTTGTCATGTGTCAACCAACAAGAATACTAATACGTATATCATTAGCACACAAATTTGGATTGATACTTATACAACTCAATGTGATGTTAGAGTGGTTAGCTATGTCATATCCACCACCCTGAAGTCTTTTAATACACCTACTTATCGGTTGCTTAAACATGCCTCTCAAAACACTGTTTAACTGATCCAAACGCTAAAGCATAATCTCAGCATAAGAGGGAAATAAATATTGCAATGGCACACAGAAAAGCTGCAAAAGGTTTCTCTTTCTCAGAAAACCAGCCGATGTTACAATGTCTTGGGAATATCAAAGCCGCATAGCAATGTAGGCGGGCCGCAACGGGCCCACACACGTCATCCGGCTGCGGCCAATCGCTCTTATCCAGATCGCCGTCGTCCGGAGGGCCATGTCCTTGCGATTTCAACGGCTGGATATTTCCCTATCCATCATCGGACGGTGGAGAGAGCTCCTTCTAGAGCTTTCCTGGCGGTGGAAAGATGTGATCGCGGTTCTTATCCTGCGCTCTTAAACCGCCCCGTACAAGCCTTCCATTCATCTGGGCCGTCCAGATCGAGATCGACGGGCCGTGAACGTTGCGGGCACATCTTGCCCAGCCAATGTCCCGGTAGAGTGTACAAGCACGAGTCATCATGTCCGTCGAGCTTTATCTTTCGCAAATAGACCCTTCTACGTTTTCCATTTCAGATTATCCGATCCTCCTATAAAGTAGTCCAGTTTATATCGACATATAAAAACTGTTTTTCTACGGTAAATATTTTTAAAATAGAGTATTTTTAAAACAAAATCTACAAATTAATTATAGTACACATTATAGTAATTTTATTTATATTAGTTAAAATTATATATAATCATCTCTATCTATAAACTATTATTATTCATAAGTAAAAATTAAAAACCAATATGATCAGACCGTGAGTCTGAATTAGCATTGCGGAGCCGTGTTCAAAAACTATACTAGCGCAGGGGGTTGGATGATAAAAAGACCTTTTTTTCGCACTTTTCGGATGAGGTAGAAAACTAACCGAAACCCAGCGAAATTAGTTGGGCAGCGGGTGCGGGAGGAGTAGAGGACAGGACTCAGGCCTTTGGGAGCGAGAGGTAGACGATGGATTGAGAAATCCGGCTCTGCTCCGCCGCCCCGCCCCGGTCGTCGGCGGCCGATCCCCGCACCTGCCTCTCCACTCGCCCCTCGCCCCCTCATGGTCAGAGCCGAGAATTCCCATCTGTCTCTTGTTGCATCTGGCTGTCGAATTCTTAGTTTCCATGTCGAGCCAATCCAATTGATGTTGAGTTAGTAGCAAGGTTGTGATTCTGAGGTGTTTAGTGGAGAGATTCGAGTGAAAAGAAATCTGTTTGTTTGTTCGCAGGCGTGATCCGATGATAGCAACAAGAGCGCGCCTTCCCCTCTCCCTGACGGCGTCGGCCTCCCTGTACGGCGCGCGCACGAAGAAGAGGAGGAAGCTGCCATGTCCCCCAACCTGGAGAGCTCCATCAAGAGCCAGGTGCCAGCGCTGCTCCTGAGGCGCCTCTTCGGCGCGGGGCGGCGGGATGAGGCCAAGCACCTGCCGCGGCCGCCCGCGCCTCCGATGCCGGCGCCGGTGGGGAGGCGGCGGGTGTTCGTGCAGACGGAGAGCGGCTGCGTGCTGGGCATGGACCTGGACCGCGGGGACAACGCGCACACCGTGAAGCGCCGCCTGCAGCTCGCGCTCAACGTGCCCACCGGCGAGACCTCGCTCACCTTCGGCGACCGCGTCCTGGAGAACGACCTCTCCTTCATCCGCCCCCACTCGCCGCTGCTGCTCACCCGGAACAGCATCCACCGGAGCTGCTCCACCCCGTGCCTCTGCCCTGTCTCCAAGGACTTCGAGCACAAGGACTGCAGCGGCCTGGTTGAGATACTAGGGTGCTCCAGCAGCTGCGCCCGCGTGAAGCGCCTCGTCGACGACGTGGTGACCGCCATCAGGAGCGGCATGGATCCGGTCCCCATTGACAGTGGCCTTGGCGGCTCCTACTACTTCAGGAATGTCGTCGGCGACAGGGTTGCCATTGTGAAGCCGACGGATGAGGAGCCTTTTGCCCCAAACAACCCCAAGGGGTTCGTCGGTAGAGCGCTTGGCCAGCCAGGACTGAAGAAATCTGTGCGTGTAGGGGAGACAGGGTTCAGGGAGGTCGCAGCCTATCTGTTGGACCATGAAAACTTTGCAAATGTTCCTGCAACGGCGCTCGTGAAGATAACACACTCCGTTTTCAACATCAATTGTCCGGTGAATGGCGGCAATCCGGCTCCAGCTCATGACCAGAAGCAGCAAGATACCAGTAAGATTGCTTCGTTCCAGCAGTTCATTGCCCATGACTTCGATGCGAGTGACCATGGCACGTCAAGCTTCCCGGTCGCTGCCGTTCACAGGATTGGCATATTAGATATCAGAATTTTCAACACCGACAGGCATGCCGGCAATGTGCTGGTGAGGAAGCTTGATGGTGGCACTGGCCGCTTTGGTTGCCAGACAGAGCTGTTCCCTATTGATCATGGCCTGTGCTTGCCGGAGAACTTGGAGGACCCTTATTTCGAGTGGATACATTGGGCACAGGCGTCAATCCCGTTCTCCGAGGAAGAGCTCGAGTACATCAGGAATCTTGATCCAATGAGGGACACTGCAATGCTGCGTAGAGAGCTTCCCATGATTCATGAGGCCTGCCTCCGTGTCCTGGTCCTGTGCACTATCTTCCTTAAGGAGGCTGCTGCTTTTGGGCTTTGCTTGGCAGAGATAGGCGAGATGATGACTAGGGAGTTCCGAGGGATGGAGGAGGAACCAAGCCAACTGGAGGTTGTCTGCATGGAAGCTAGGAGAAGGGTAGCAGAATGGGAACCATTCTCCCCAGCGGTTGAACAAGGGGAGGGCATGGATTTCCAGTTCTCAATGGATATATTAGGAGAATATAATGATGTGATGCGATCACCAAGATTCAATGGCTCAGGCATGAAGGGACCTGGTTTCAGAAACCCTCTGTCGAAGCTGGTGGAGAGCGTCGATGAGGGCAATGACGACGATGAAGATCGAAAGGAATCTGCCATACAACCATCTAATCGGCCCCCATCTGCTGGATTGAATTCTCCCAGTGTTCGTAACAAAGCTACAAGCCAAAATGGCAATGTGCATGCCCTGAATAGGAGTGCGGACGAACAGCTTCCATCAAGTATGTGCTTTGTCAGGCTGTCAGACATGAATACAGAAGAGTGGAGTATCTTCCTTGAGATGTTCCAGGAGCTGCTGAAAGAAGCCTTGCACGAGCACATGTCGGCTGCAAGGCAGCGGATGAAGCTACGGCTGGGCACTTCCTGCAAATTTTGAGTAGGAGTGTAGGACCATAGAGCAGCAGAGAAGAAATAATGTATTGCTACTAGTGTTGCTTCTGGAGTGTGTGCAGAAAGGAGATATATGATCATATGAGACACACCTACAACTTTGCGCATCGTTGCAGTGTAATTGTTTGTGTTCATCAGGTAGGTGAGACCAAAGGTTGGTGATGGGTGTGGGCTGTGGAGAATTGCTACGCATGTTAATTAACTATGTTCAAAAAAGTACTGCCTAATAAATGCTTGTCAGCTTGTGTATATTGTGTTGGATGCTAAATACTTCAGCGTGCGATTTGTTAGCTGTTGCTGAACATTCTGCGTTATGAGCAGTGTAAATATGCACTTCTGATGTAAATGCTTACCTGGTGTTGAACATCTTGGATGCGCGCTTGCTTTGCGTTGGGTTCTGATATTCAAATTTCTTGATATTCCAGATCTGACAAGATTAAAAGTGTAGTTTCGAAGTGGCCGAATTTCTCTCCTCCAGTTACCTCATATAATTGCACATACGAGGAACAAACTAACCTAATCAGAGTTGCGTTGTGCCTTCCATTATCAACAGTAAGGCTCACACTTCACACAAGCACCCAAGCCAATTCCAGCTGCCAAGGCTGGAATCCAGTATTCCATGTTTGCAATAATACACTGCGGAGTATCTGCAGGGTTCAGTCAAGCCATCCTTATCTGCCAGGGGGGAAACTACCTTCAATTACTTTTGTTGTGACAAGAAAACTAGTCAGGTGCAGCTGTAAGTTGAACCGTATGATGGACTGAAATAAAGGGACGGTTCTTTACCTCACAAGCTGGCGGTTTTTGGTTTTTGCTACAGTACCTAACTTTTAAACGGAGTATTTTCTCAAGACGAAGTCTACAAGTTAAACGATCTACACGTTAAAAGTCCAACATCTGTACCAGTCAAAATCACAAGTGAGTATTTGCATCTCCGTAATTTGTACCGTAAACAGCCAAAATTCAAAAATTTCAACCAAAAGCCATACGCCGCAGCCGACCCAAAACATGAAGAGAGAGAGAGCCTACAGTATTTAGTAGTAGATGGCAATTCTATCATCATAGATTCATAGTTATTCATGCAATGTGCGCTACAACTAGTTTGAGAATTTGACGTAACCAGTTATGAAGCTAGTTACAGATTGACAACATATGCTTAGGCCAACTTGGATGTTGTATCCTGTAAACTCATGCACAAGATGACTTGGTAATTTGGTATATGAAACTGTTGACCACGAATACTATTCATCTTGTCTAGCACTTTAGCAGCATTCGAAGTAAATAAGAGGGAGTCACAAAGTAGCATTTGCAACAAATTGAATTGCTCCAATTTGTGCAATCATGATGGTTGATCTGTTAAAGATATAGCATTACAAACCCTCAAACATAGTTTCCCTATGCATAGCAGTAGAACTTACCAATTCTATTTGCCAATAAACAGCTTGACTACTGTCAAAAACTTTTGAGGAGAGAGAGAGAGAGAGAGAGAGAGCCATACCATGAAATCATGCATGTTCAAGACCACTGCAGATAGTGTTGTTAACAAAGAGTTTGACACCTTTCCCAAAATAATGAAAATGAGAACTAATTTCAAGTATGGAATATGTTCCAAAGCATTTGCAGGATTGAACTGAGAATAGCCGATAGCATGATCTGAACACTGGCACCAGTATCGCAATCTTATTTGAAAGTTACCACTCTGGAAAGTCATTTCAAAGCAAACTGATTGTGTGTTTACCTTTTTAGCAAATGAAGTGGAAAAGCAGATCTGCACTTACACAACTTTGTCCATCTTTCCATATGCAATCGGTCGATCACTACAGACAACACTACAGTATAACCTTTTCTATCCATTTCAGTACCAAAACACAGGAACCGTATGCATTTCAGTGGCCAGTATCATTGAAAGCCTTCAATTCAACATCTCGCTAAGTAAACACATATGGTCCAACATCTGGTCCGGATAGCATTACTACAAACGAAATTCACTAAAATCAAAGGGCTAAAACAGTAATCGATGGTGTTTTGTTCACTGGTTGGGTAAAACGCATAGCTAATTAATGACATTATCTAGGATTCCATCATGGAACCAAAGGATAAGTCTCGATATTAGTCAGCCAACCAAAAAGGCAAAAAAACATCTCGGCACGTCTAGCATCTACTCAAACAACTAAACCACAGACAACGCTTAAATGCATCCATTCAGAATGACTTAATTCAACCATGCACCCATCCATACGTAATAAGTTGCTTCATTCTGTTAACAGGCCGCCAATAGACAAAACGGAAATACTGTGCGTCTCAAATAAGAAATAACTGAATTCCCAAACCTACAAATGTAGCCTCACCAATAAAATGAAATAAACATAAACTATTTCAAAGGAAAAGATGAAAAACATTACTAGTAAGAAGCTAAAAGCTATGGAAATCTGTTTTGCCTGATTGTCTCAAAGAAGAATCATGGTGCAAGCATACATAACAAAACAGGGGGGACTATTAAAAAGCAAATGATGAAAAACGTTACTGGTAAGAATATGGAAATATGTTTTACCTCAAAGAATAATTATGGTACAAACATACATATTAAAACGCGGGGGGGGGGGGGGGGGGGGCACATATCACATGGCGTTATTCAAATGATAACATACAGGTATCGGTGATCAGTTACATGGAGAAATACCATCACAGATCCAATTGAATTCCGGTTAAGTTAGAGCCTTACAGCAGTTAGCAATTGAAACTGTATGGATAGAACTGCATGTATCAAAAGAACATACCCCATCCCTCCTTATAGAATAAAATCTTTTTCATTTCAGAAATGGAAATGAAACCATTTACAAGTCGCTTTTGCTAACAAAATGGGAATGGGAACAAGCAGACCTCCATTTGTGACGATACTTCTAGCTGCTGGCATAGTGAAGGATCTCCAATGGCATGACTTGAGAAGATTGATGGCTCAAGTCAACTATTAGAAATGTTTCAAATTATAGTCTTGCAGAAGAAGCACTATTCACCCAGCACTTATACAGCTGACAGCCCTGATTCAACAGGACATCACAAAAGCATCACAAACCCAGAACCCAGAAGTATTTGAGCCTCAGACCTTTGCAATGCAGGTCATATTGCCACCATCAATAGATTGATGTGTCAAATCTTGGCTCGTAGAAACAGACCTGGCTATTGCACAGCTGGCTTGCACAACCAGCAATCCATGACCAAGCCTTCTTATCCACATCGTATAGAAGACCTTTGCCCTGGTTCCACGATGTGAAATAAATCAAGTTGTCCTGCCCAAAGCACTCGAATCTCTCAGCAGACAACCTCAGCAGAGCCCTGAAGTGCTTGGGCGGCATCCTGCTTATTTCCACCCAGACCGTCCTACCATGATCCAGCTCCCAGATCCTCATACTCTGCAACGTGCTGTATAGCCCAATCCTCCCCACCAAGAACAACCTTGTGCGAGCTCCAGCCACTAGATATCCATCCAGCAGCGACCGTGGGAACTTGGCTGGTATATACTCCCAATGCCCCGCATCCACTCTGTACATCATCAGCCCGAGTGGCGAGAGCGTCTCCAGGTACAGCCTGGAGTCACAGAACGCCATCTTCGACGAGCACAGGTTCGCTGCAGGCATCATCTGGTGCACCGACCATCTATCCTCCTTGGAATCATAGACCTCAGTGGGGAGCGTCTTGTCCCCATACACATCGCTCGTGGCGATTACCTTGAAGGACCGGCGCATCTTATCGACTGCAAGCACCAGCTGCCGTTGCTGGTTGTAATGCATGTCCGGCAGCACCCGCCAGGACTGCGTCAGCGGGTTGCAGACGACCGTGCGGAATCCGGCGCCATCGAAGCCGGAGAAGCAGACGAGGCCGCCCGATGAGCCGACGAGCCAGAGGTCCCAGGAGGGGAGGAAGCCGAATGGGAGCTTGTAGCGGGCGCGGAGGGGCAGGCTGAGCACGCTGCACTGCGGCGGGGAGTGCGCGGCGCCCCTCCAGAAGGTGAGGAGGCAGGGCCCGTGGGAGGGGACCCCGGCGTGCGCGGCGAGGAAGGCGGGGTCGTGGAGGATGGAGTCCCAGCGGCGGGAGACGGGGCGGAGGCGGAAGAGGAGGAAGGGCGGGACGCGGGCGAGCACCTCGAGGAGGAGGTCGTCGGGGAGCGCGGCCCAGACGCGGGCGTCCATCCGGACGTCGGCGTGGAGGAGCGACGCGGCGGAGGGGGCCTTGATGGAGGGGAACGTGGCGGCCGCGGGCGCCGCGGTCTCCTCGTCGAGCCCCCGCGGCTTGGTGCTGCGGATCGCCTTGGGCGCCCGCGACGGGCTCGTGGGCCGCGCCGCACGCGCCGGCGCAGCCGCGTCCATCGCGCGATTCGGCCGCGGGATCGGGGACTCGAGGGGAAATCTGAAATCTGGGTGGATTTTAAGAGGCGGCGGCACCACCTGCCTGAGTTGCTACTCTCTCTCTCTCTTCCCCGCTCCTCTTTTTGACGGAGCCGGGCCGGCGTCCACTCTCTCTTCGTGTGTCGCTGCAGCGCAGCTGCGAAATGGGGAAGACGCCGTGCGTCGGGGCAAACGGAGGAGCGGATTCGGCTTTCTTTTGGGGCGTTTTCGGGCGAGAACGCGTGCGGTGCGGTTGCTTGCTCGTCGCCCGACGAACCGATTGGGCTCACTCCTGTCCTGGATAAGGCAGCACAGGCTGGCATTTCACTTCGCTTGCCGGAAGAAACCAGAAACTAGGGCGGTTACTTTTCGATTCTAACTATTCCTAAAAGACAATATTACATAGAGAAATAGTTATATATAATTATAATCGATATATCTGAACTCGATACAGTGTATACTTCAAATTAAAACAACTCAGTATCACTTCTCAACATAATTCTTAGAATTTCAAAAAAAATTAACACTATAAAAATTTGAAGGATGATCCATAAATGCTGAGGAAGATTGAAAAGTTTTCCTCGATCTAAAATTTTTCACAAAAATGGACCTTTTGTGTTTAGAAGTGATCAATGAATTTTTCTGTATTCTCCAGTATTTCTCAGTATTTTTCTATTGTAAATTTCTGAACGGGCAAACCTTGCTGACTTGATGAGAAAGCAATGTCAAAAACGTCGATGACAGGGTCTCAACTAGTGACGAAAAGTGGCAACAGCCATATGATGACTAGCGAACGTATGTATGTCAGTTGGGAAAACATATTGTGCACGGTGCTGTATTCTGTGGATTTGCGTGGACCAACTCCAATGCATGTGAGGGGATATTCATATTAGCTTTTGTTGGTGATTTTTAATTAAAAATAAATAAGTAATAGCTGAAAAAATTACTTAGAGTGAGACGGTAACAAGAGAAGTATAGAAGCCATTTCAAGAAGCTGGTATTCGTATTAACTTTTGCCTTTTCTAATTTTAAATAAGAAGTAGAAGTCAATATAAATAGACGCTAAATTTGAGTAAGTGCCTTCGAAGTAGTTTTTAGAACATTGCTGATGGCCAAAAAAACTACCTATATTTTGAGAGGAAGACATGTCCGTAATCCATTGACAGGAAAGTTCAGAGTTTATTCCGCTCAAGGAACAAGTAGAAAAGCTTTTTATCTACCCAAATATTTCTTTTAAAAAGTAGGATATTCTAGAAAAAGGTGCATGGAAGCACACGAAAACAGGCCAAGCGTCAAACAGGGAAAAACCCTTCCAGAATACGCCAGCTAAAAATACTGGGATTGGGATATGATACGTTGAGGTGGGTTTTAATGCCATACCAAGGGCTTTTATTGCGATCAGGATGGTGATACAACTTTAGTTGACCAAAATGCCTTTAAAACATGAACATGTCTTGTACATAGAACGGAAAATAAAACTCATTTTCAGGATTTGCATCGTGATATATATACACGTATAGTTAAAAAAACTCTTATATAAAATGAAGACATGAGACGTTAGAGATAGAATTGAACTCAAACGATTCACGCACGGACACAAACTTACATATAATATCTATTATAATTTGTATTAATTTAATTATATTAATATAGATATAACTATTATCTCTATTATTGAAGACGCCGATCAAAAATTTTAAAGAACAATTCACACATATTTGAAAAATTAATATATTTAATAAGGACGGCTTATAAAAGATGGCAAGGATGGTTTGACCACAAATAACATCTAGCTCTACATGATTGACAACCATTTCCTCTCGAAGGCAATCTATATTCTTTGATATTAATATCATAAAAAAACAAATTCTACAAACATGAAAATAAATCAAATTGATAATGTTCTAACATTCTAAAAGCTTCGTAACCTCTGTTCATGGTGCTACATTGACATTGTCTTCTGAGTTAACGGCAAGATCTTGTGAACTCTGAGATGTGCATAGCATGGACAAGTCATCTTGTAGGACCGGACAGGCAACAGAGGGAGAGTGAACAGTGCCTTTAAATTTTTCTCAAATATTCATAAATCCTTTACTCCAATAGATACAAATCTATGAAGATTTAGAAGTGAATTCCACTTAAAAAAACCAAAGAAACATAGAGCTCAGTACGACCAGATCAGAGCACAACGTGGTCGAGTTACGACCACTCGTCGGAAACACAACATGGTCGATTATGACTACTGATCGAAAAGTACCGAACAGCCAAACTGAACGCAACCAGTCCGCAAAGAAAAGCAACGTAGTCGAAAGGCAGAAAACGTGGTTGAAGCTACTGTAGTCGAAGCCAACGTGGCCAAAGCTATTGTGATCGAAACCAACATGGTCATAACTAGCGTGGTCGAAACCAACGTGGTCATAACCAATATGGTCGAAACCAACATGGTCGAACCCAGCGTTGTCGATGTCCAATATGTGGTTGAAAGGCCAGCGCAGTCCAGGACCAATGAGTGGTCGAAAACCAGTGCTGTCAAAGACCGATGTGATCGCAAACTACGTGGTCAAAGACCAATGGTGTGCGGTTGAACAACCAACGTGGTCAAGGATCCGAGAGTGATCACAAACCCCAAGAGTTTGAAGCAAGATGAAATCCAACTAGTGAGATCACCGACCAGTGAGTGGTCGATCTATAAGTAGTTGAAACCGAAGTGGTCATACCAAGTCGAACATCGACCGGTGAGGTCGACGACCATTTAATGGTCGAAAACCAAAGAGGTCGAAGAATAGGGACTCCGGTACTACTGCTACAATGCTTGCGGTACTACCGTTTCTCCCGAAAGAATAGGGTTGTCGCAAGAACCAAAATTGATAAAGCTTTCAGTCGACTAGAAGAAACAAAAGAGGCGCACGACCACACGATCTAAGACCATTGAGCGATTGAAGACAGCTGTGGTCGTAAATGACTAGAAGTAACAGAAGGCGCACGACCACCAGATATAAAATCATTGAGCGATCGAAAACAGGTGTGGTCGTAAACGACTAGAAGTAGCAAAAAAGGCACACAACCACTAGATATGAACTCATTTAGTGGTTGAAATTAGAGACGATGTGATCTAAAACTTGATTGTGGTCGAAACAAGAAGCGGTCGAAAATGATTCAAAAGAACAGAGCAACGCACGACCGCTAGATCTAAAATCCACATATCTTTTGATTAAAAGATCAAATGCCCGTCAAACTTTGTACACAAATTGCTTAAAGTCTCAAGAGGCTACTTCAATCTTGAATTGAAAACTTATTAACCAAGTTGAGACCTTTTTTGTGATTTTAACCAAGCGTGCACAAGAACTGAGTTTTAAAACCAAGGTCGTTGATCAAAACCGCTCGTGGGTCAAAGATAGCCAAGATGGCTTTGGTTATATTCACACCTGTCACTGTGAGTCGAAGCATCAACGAGATCAAACAAGAACTACCTCTCAGATCAAGAAGGGAAGGAACAAAATCGAAGAACAGAATAGAATCAAGTGAACACAGAATTTCATGATAGACTTGCTATTGACATGCCTAACTGATTGGAGATCAATCTTACAGGATACTCTCCATGTCATCCAAGTCCTTGGCACAGCAAAATCAAGAGAGGAGCAAAAGAGGGATCAACCCAACCGACACAAGAACACCCTCTCAGAACAAGAAAGGAAATGGATAGAGCCGAGAAGTAGAAGAAGAAAACAGAGGAAGAATCAAATCAAAGTCAAGCAAACTCAATCAAAGAAAAGATACACAAAGGGTGGATCAAACACTGATGTATTGCTCACTTAAGATAATTGGTTTTACAACCACTCCCCTCGGGAGGACAAAGCTCTAAGCCTAGAGTCCACACCCACTCTCTAACCTAACTCCCATGGGAGGAAGGAGGAGCTAGCCACCACAAAGCCTAGCCAACCTTTTTAAATCCTAGCTCTTGCCTCTCCTCCCCTTTTATAGGCTCACCAATAAACCCAATACCTAATGGATTCTCCCATTAGGCTAAACCGGGGATAACTCATTAACCCCACCTAACAACGGATTTTACTCACGCACGCTTTTCAAAGCGGATTACACTATTAACCCATTAGTGAACCAACCTTGATCCACTTCACATTTTCAGTGCATACAAGACCTAAACCACTTAGGCCAACGCCGTGATTTCACACACTGCCACTTTCCCGGTATTAGGTAATTTATCAACATGCCCCTCTACCGCCTTCCTCGAAGCCTCTCGTTTCCTTTGCCATGAAGCTTCGCCCATACTTCACCATCTTCCATGTGGCCTCAATAACTTATCATCAAGCCTCTCATGCATCCAGATCCCACCGAACCGTCCTCGCTTGCAAATGACCTGAGTCACTTGGTGCACCACGTGCTTCTTCTCGTGTATGATAGTACCCGGCTTCCTCGACCATCTGAACCTCGACTCCTCCCTGAGCTTAGTCTCAGTTGTAAGATCGAGAAGGCTGACTAGAGGGGGGTGAATAGGCGATCTAAAAATTTTCTTCAAATTAATACTAATAATTAAAGAGTTTTTCTATTTGCCTAAACCAAGTAAACAATGTGGAAGCTTAAATCAATTTGGTTTAGCTCAAATAGCACCTAAGACAAGCAAATTCGCCTAAGTGCACCAATAATACTACATAGGTCAAAGTTTACAATCCTAGGTTGACAAGCAATCAAAATAATGCTAAGTAAGTAAATTGCTTGAATGTAAAAAAGAGCACAAAGTCCTCCTCTACATGCAACACATGCACTCTAGATCACCTCTCCTCTCTCACAAAGTGCAACACATGCACAATTGAGTGGAGAGCCTCACACTACCTCAAAATACTAAAATGGAGTCCCAAAAACCTTACCCCAACCGGCCACAAGGGAGTATTTATAGCCCACACCTCAAAACTAGCCGTTGAAGTCAAAAACAGGATTTTGCGGAACTACCGCCGTTATAGGAGCGGTACTACCGCTCTCCATCATAACGGCTAGAAAAATAGCCGTTGTTCAGTCATTTGCGGAACTACCGCGGTTATAAAATGTGGTACTACCGCTCTCCGGTAGTTCCGGGAAGTCAGCGCGGTAGTTCCGTTTTCGGTTTTTCAGCACAGACAGCACTCAGAAAAATGGTCATAACTTTTGGCTTCGATGTCGGAATTGAGTGATATTGGACTCTATGGAAAACTTATTCAGAGGGCTACATAACCCATCTATTTGCATGATCTCAAACATATTAGATCAATACAGAAATCAAAAGACATCCAAAGAGTCACTATCATGGTCTAATGTCAAAGGAAAATAGTAACAAACAATCTTAGACCATGCCAAGGGATAATACATGATCTCCAACTTTTGTAAAACACATTTGAAAACTTAGGTCATGTCACAAGGAGTAGGTACATGGACTTCAACCTTTTGCAAAACACATTTGCAAAGCATAGTCACATGTTACAAGGATTCACCACATGAGCTTCAACCATTTGCAAAACACATTCGCAAATGCAAGCCTCATGCCAAGATGAGTTAGAGCAAGTGAGATTGAGCCATCAACATATGATGAGACTCAAACTACTAGACATGACCCCTCTGAATAGTACGATAACCTATACTAGCAATCCAGTCTTTCAACCAAACACCAAGACCGGTAAAAGACTAGTAATACATTCTTAGCCCTAGGTAGTAATACCTTTGCCTTGGGTCATCGTCTCGATATGCATCAACTTATGATGCATCCTTTTCATAAACTCCATCAACACATGATGGTCTTCCTTGACTTGATGATCAACACATGATCATCTCGTTATGCATCAACTCATGATGTGTCTTCTTCTTTGATGGCCTTCAACACATGAAACCATCTTCTTCTCGATCTTGACTTGATGATCTTTAACCCATGAAGTCATCCCTAGTCATCCTCATTTGTGAAACCTAACCTATTCATCCAACTCATGAAAAATGTTAGTTCCACAATATGATTGTCATTAATTACCAAAACTCACCATTAACTCATAATGGATGGACTAGATTTTAATCTTTCCCTTTTGGTAATTGATGACAATCTCAATAAATAATGAGATAATAGATTGAATATAAAATCATTTGAATTCAAATTGTGGTACTACCGCCATCTAAGGTCCGGTAGTTCCGCCCTCCGGTTGTTCCACAGAGTCGACGCGGTACTACCGCTCGAGCCTGACCCCAACTTGGCGCTCTCTGGAAAAAGGCTCCGCTCTACCTCCGGAGCTTCTGGGCGCCGGTAGTACCGTTCCTGGCCGCGGAACTTCCGCTCTGTGATAGTTCTGACATTAAAAACTGCGGTACTACCGCTCTTCCAGACAGAGCACTGATTTGGTTTTTAAAGCAGATTTTTAATGAATGCATGATCCTAGTTTGATCCTAATGTATGTATAAAAGGAAACATAGATCAATACTAATGAAACTCCAAAACATAGAGAGAGAGAGCTCCCCCTAAATATGTGCATACAAGTCTATATGAAGAAAATATATGCACATATTCATTTGAACTATTTGAGGAGTTCACTCTATATTTTGGATCTAAGGAATGCATTAGCAAATGAGAGTGATTTTGAATGCATACCTCTTTGATTTCACATTTCCATCCAAATGAGACTAAACTATAATATACTTAAACAAACATATTAGTCTCATATATGCATTTGTCATTTTCACCAAAACATTATAAAAGTATTTGTCATTAACATCAAAATCTCATAATGACATTTGTCATTAACACCAAAACCAACTTAAACGGAGCTTGATCTTTCACCAGTCCACCTCGCATGCCTATCTTGCGCAATGCTATCCAAATCATAAATTCATGTCTATCTCCAAGAAAGGAGAATTACGGAAAGTTATGGGGTTTTTGGTTATTCATACGAATTTTCATTAGTTTTTCAAAATAATGAATTCGAAATCTTTCCCAACTAAAACCAATATTTTTTATGAATCTAAGAATGAGAATAAGAGATAACCAGAGAGGTAGAACAGAAACATACAGTGCATATTTGCTACTTAAGCTTGCCGAGTACTCTATACTCACTCTTGCTATTATTTCATTAGAGGATAGTCAGCTAGGAATTGGCAGGGATGAGGCATACGCCGAGGAGACTTTCTCCTAGCGGGAGAGAGATGGTACTGAGACTGAACCATATGACCTTACATGAGGATGGGATG
The DNA here is from genome assembly GCA_017311315.1 of Dendrocalamus latiflorus. NCBI lineage: Eukaryota > Viridiplantae > Streptophyta > Magnoliopsida > Poales > Poaceae > Dendrocalamus > Dendrocalamus latiflorus. Next base: position 1,650,284 of record CM029627.1, read on the forward strand.
ATTAGAGATCTAGAAGCAGGTCGGACTCAACCACTTGGGTACTTGTATTATTAGTGTATTATAATTATATTCTCTATCTAGTATATTTAGAGTTATGAACTAGACTTTCTTTCCTAGTATTGTAATAACTTAGCAGAATAAATTGTATGAAACTTTAGCTCATTGTGGCTAGTTGAATGCATGTAAGATATTATCTCTAATGATTTCTCTATCGTAACACGCTGATAGGCTTATTATTCATTAAAGCAATGTTCTATCGGCTAAAACGAATAATAATCCGTTGATTAGCGTTATTACCCCATGGTAATAATGCAGGTCATCTCATTTATCTTGATTTTAGAAGAGGAAAGACTAGGAACTTTGTTTATTTCATTGCTTAATTATGAATGGTGCAGCTCCCCTCTTTATATAGAAAAGGTTATCCTCTAACAATATAGAAACTAGCACAATCTAATGCAACCAATCAACCAAACAATTGTAACTTGAAATGGGACATACCAAGCATCCAAAATAGCCGGAGTTCTAGGTGGTGGCAGTGGTCAGTCTTCGAAGTGGCGGCACCTCGGTGGAGGTCGGAGTTCAAGATGTCGGCGGCGGCGGCGACCAGAGCTTGAGGGTGCCGGTAGACGACTGGAGCTCGAAGGTGGAGGCGGTGACCGGAGCTCGAGGCCTTATATTTAGAGTAATGGGGGTTCATCGGTGCAGGCGGTGGCGCCCGAAGTGGAGGAAGGCAACAGTCGTCGGAGTGGAGGAAGGAGGTGCCTAACGCTAGTGTGTCGTGAGAGGACTACGATGGCACGATTCTCAAGAGGACGTCAGTGTCGTTGTGCCACGAGAGGATGGCGAGAGTAACCTTTGTTGGAAAGGAAGGAGAAGGGAAGAGCAACGCTAGAGATGAGCTCACAACGGGTGAAGTTGAATGAGATAAGTTCGATGGCAATTTCGGCCAATACAAAGCTATAATCCTCTTTTTTTAAGAGAAAAATTGTGTGATCTCTCGCTCTATCGATCTCTCTCGCTTACATCGACAGGGGGTCAGCACCGTCGGATCCGTTGTCTCTGGCAATGGCATACCCGTGTATCACCATCACTCATCGCAGCGCTACCGGATCCAAGCGTCCCCGGGGCAAGGTTGACCGGCTATCCGACCTCTAGCTCCGACGGTACACCCTTCGCTCTAGCGTTCTAGCTCTCTCCCTCCCCCTATCTTCTCGAGCTCCGGCTAGAGGAGCAGCGGTGTTGCGGTCACTGATGGGTTCACCATGCCCATTGGATGTAGAGGGACGGCGGGGAGGCGGTGGTCCGACGATAGGCGGTAATGGAGGGAGGCACGGTGAGACGGTGACGCATTGAATATTAGGTTGGGCGAGGCAGGGGAGAGACGGTGGCACGGCGAGGACGTCGTTGGTCGGCGGCGAGGAAGGAGGGGGCGGGGAGGCGAGTAGGGTGTGGAGTTGCAGCTGGTGCCAGGGAAGAAGGTGGGAGGGGGAGCGGTGGAGGAGAGAGAGGGAAGGGAGACGAAACTTAGTAAAACACTACCGTTTGAAATGTTCCCAATGGTATACCGTCCTCTGACAGCTCCCCTTTTTATTATTTTTTGAATCCTAACCCTCAAAATTGTGAAGGGGTTATTTAGTTACCCATCAATTTAGGTGGAATCGAGGCGCCATTCCAATTTTAATCCCTAAAGCATCCAAACAACATATATTTAGGAAGCCCAATTCCAATTTCTCAAATCCTAGCCTAAATCTGAGATCCAAACGGGTGCAAGGATTTCACAGAAGTTGTTAGGAATTTTGTAGGGAATTTATAATTTTTAAAGAATTTTTGTGACTGTAACTTACTCTGACCTAAAATTGCTTACCGTTGGTTTATAAGTTACTGTAACTTACTGTGGAGTTTAGATTACTAGGCTTAAGATGTTGCTTATTCCATCGTATACAATAATTATGTACCAATATATTACGCTTTACACTGCTTACTTTGTGTAAATGTAATAATGGTTCGGAAAAAAGAGAGAAAATATTTTAGACACTTTTTCTATTGAAAATGTCAATATATTTCAGACACTTTTAGAGCCAAACAATTTATATTTTTCTCAAGAACGCAAGCAACTTCGTGTAAGAGGATATACTGACAGTCATAATAGGTTTTTCAACACGATGTAATAAGAGGTAGTACATAGTTTTACTAATGATGCTAATCGAGCACAAGTGATAACACAAACTCTGTAAGAAACTAATAGAGTTATAATAATTTTCTACTTGCAATTAGAGTGTTATTCGAATTATAATAATTATATATTTGCAATTAGAGTGTTAACCCAACCCATTCTTGTAGCAAAATTCTAATCGAGCAAGAAAAACTATATAAGGCATGTTTTTTTCCTCCGAAACTGGTAGTTTTTGGCTTTTGCTATAATACCTAACTTTCAAACGGAATATTTTCTCAAGACGGGGTCTATAAGTTAAACGATGTACACGTTAAAAGTCCAACATCTATACCATCTAAAATCGCAAGTGAATATCTCTCTCCGTAATCTATATCATAAACAACTAAAATTTAAAATTTTCAACTAAAAATCATAAATCACAGCTATTGCCAAACAGACCCTATGGTTTTCCTCTTACTTTTCTCTCTCCTTCAAAGAAACCCGAAAGGCTAATCTGCGCACGTCCAGCGTAAGCATCACGCGAGTCGTCGGCGCCCGCGGATCCCCGATCGGACGGCCCACATCGCCCCGTCGTCTCATAAATTGGGCCCCCAGCTCCCCCACCCAAATCCCCCGACTCCTCGCTTCCTCTTGTCCTGTGGCCGAACCCTTCGACCCGCCGTCGCCGCGGAGCGCCCCAGGAGGAGAGGGAGCCGGCCGCCGCAGCACCGACCCAATCATCCCGCCCGAGCTCCCCCTCGCCGATCGGTACGCGGCTCCCAAGTCCCTCTCTCGATTCGATCGATTTCGCCTCTCTAAATGCTATCTGGTTTGATCTGTAGATTTTTCTTGGGGGATTAGGGTTTGATCGATGGCGTCCAAGAGGATCCTCAAGGAGTTGAAGGACCTGCAGAAGGACCCTCCCACCTCCTGCAGCGCAGGTGATTTGATCTCTACCGCGATGGATTCCACCTAGATCTTGCTGAATTCTATTACGATGAACTCGTTTGGGTGGTACTTGTTGTAGGTGGATGTTTGGTTCTTACTTCCTAGTCATTAGTGTTAAGACAGTTAGGTGCTTAGTTGTGGCTGTACAAGTTGTAGGTGACATGGTTTGCTGAATTTATTGGTATTTGGTAGAGATTAGAGGATACCTGTGAACTATATATAGCCTACGATGATGATGTGTAGGATGTTCTGTAGGATGATTATAAAATACTTGCATGATTGTGATGGTCACATGAGTACAATATGCGCACCATGGTTACGTTCTCACTGTGTTTCTTCTTTTGGAAATGAAAGATGTCAAATCTGTTTACAGTTTGCACTAAAAATGCTCTTGAGGATATCACCACACAATATCCTACTATGTACTAGTTTATCACATTATATGCTCTCCAGCTACCCTTAACCAATGACATTCAAATCACAGCATTGAGAGCTGCGTTTGGTATAGACACTTAGACAGTAAGTCATGATCTAGGACCAGGAATATGACACCTTTTGTAGTCTGTGTCTTGAAAGGAATAGAAGTACTCAAGCAACCTTAGCATTCTTTTTGCATTATCTGTGTGTAAATGCATTGAAAACTCTTCGGCATGCCTTACTTACCTGATTTTCTGTGTTTTGTCTGAGACCTGGCTCCAGCAACTTTCTTGGATGTTTTAATATTCCCTGCACATCAATTTCATTACGAGTTCCTTTGTTACAATATCAATTGGTGAAACTTCTTCATTTGTACCAATCCTTTTTTTTTCACATGCCATTGGTGTGTCAGCTTGAATTGAATCCTTCCATTTGCATTGGATAAGGATCTCACTGAACTTGTTTGAATAATTAAAATCGTTATAGTGGTTGAGCTTTGGACGAACACACTGGATAAAGTATTCTCCTTCAATCCTGAACTAAGTTTGTTCAACTAGTATGGAGTTCCTTAGCACTGACTGTTTATGTGGTCAGGTCCTGTGGGTGAGGACATGTTCCATTGGCAAGCCACTATCATGGGACCTTCAGACAGCCCATTTGCTGGTGGGGTGTTCTTGGTGAACATTCATTTCCCACCAGATTATCCTTTCAAGCCACCGAAGGTAATTTCTTGAGCTGGAAATACAATTACACAAATGTTTCGGTCCTCAAAGAGCATATCATTTGCTGCTTGTTCTTTTATTTAGTTGATTCTAACATTCAGATGATGAAATTTCCAGGTCTCCTTCCGCACCAAGGTTTTTCACCCGAATATCAATAGCAACGGCAGCATTTGCCTTGACATTCTCAAGGAACAGTGGAGCCCTGCTCTGACCATATCGAAGGTAACCATCCACACTCCCTGCTTGGTTGAAGTTTAACACTTCCATCCCCGTTCTCTGTGTGCCTTGATTGCCCAGATATTGCAGCTGGGTTCCTTAAGCACCCTATATTCCAAAAGTAATTGGGCAATTATCCTCCTGATTATTATGTGTTCTAACGTGCCTGTGTTAACAGGTCCTCCTGTCCATCTGTTCACTGCTCACGGATCCGAACCCTGACGACCCGCTGGTCCCTGAGATTGCTCACATGTACAAGACTGATAGGGCCAAGTACGAGTCCACTGCGCGCTCCTGGACGCAGAAGTACGCCATGGGCTAGAAAACAGCCAACTGTGACAAACCCAAAACGCTATCACCTAAATAACCAGCCAAGTCTCTCCCCAACGAAGTGAAGTATGAATAGACTTTTGAGGGCTATTGTGCCATGTTGAACGCATGGATGTCCTCTTACCTTGTGAAGTCTGGTAGTCTGTTCTACCCTGACTGTTAAGTTATCTTAAGTTGCTTCCTAAATCATATATCATATGATATGTGCCATAGGTTTGCGGTCCCTTGATTACGAGTTTGCTGATTGGAAAATAGTACTATAGATGACGGCTCGATTGGAGTAGCATTGCTTGCAAGGCACATTATCCAATCCAAGCATGATGTAGCCTTAACAAGCCGTATGTTGCTCCAAACCGATGCTAAAGAGAAAGGGGCTTAGAGCCTATTATGCTTCACCAATCGTCACGTTAAGGAGCCGCCAAGCACCCAAGCAAGGAAGGCACCGCATCCGGTTCTGCCGTTGCCAATCAATTCCAGATTTTAGATTCGAGGTTTTTCGTTGTGGCCAAACTCGAGGGAAGGATCGGTAATGCGGCAGATCACTATGCCATGTGCGTCCATACGCCATGGTGCGGATGACCTCGAGCGTCCAAATGGTTTATTTCCAGGGATCTTGCTGCTCCCACGCTACGGCTCCGTATGGACCGCGAAGGCTTGCCCGATTCGAATTGAATTCTATAGGAATTGAATTGTTTCATATGAAATTCATGCGTTTCAAACGGACCCTACACACAAGGCACTGACCGGATGGGGCTCCGCTTCCTGCTGTGGAATGGTGCAGGGGAGGACCAGCCATTGCCAATGGCAAGTTCCGACCATCAAGATAATTAATGAATATATCCAACATGCATTATTGTAGCATCAATGAAAAAATGCACATATTATCTCATCTACAAAATGATTTATTGCGTACAACTACAGTTCGTACTGTACCAATAGACAACAACAAATAATTACATACGAAGACTTCAGTCCAAGTAAGAAAAGAATCGTTCCGCTGTACATCGCGCGATGCATTCCCTTGAGTGACATCCTATAGCAACAATAATCTATAATGTATTTACCCATAGTCCATTTGTACACCATATGGACTTCATATTTGTTCTGTACACCCGGAAATGGATGTTGTATTGCTGTGTACCATATTTTGGATATGAAGAATAACCAATGAAAATTTTCTTTTCTTGCTCGCGGACCATAACTGTAGTGATGAGGTTCTATTGCTATGCGTTCACAAAAGATGGACCATTGCGGCGTATCTTCTGGCGGAACTGCTGCTTTTTTACGCACCATGCCTCGGTGAAAGTGCTCACCTAAAATTAGGGCAGCCATCAGTAGAACTAAAACAGCAATAAATTGTCACAAGAATCAAAGCTTATGATGGTATATGCTATCCTTACATTGCTGATCATTTTTGCACCAAACCACGCAGAATCAGTGTCAAATGGAGGAGGAATAACTTTTATTCCTTCTGAAATGTATGCAGGAAGAAGTTTGTGGAGCTCTTTCTCCAGCCTCTCTGTTGTATAGCAAAAAGGTATGGGTCATGATGACACCGACTATACACATAATCCATTATACATCATTATTCCAGCTTTATTGCGATACCCATTAATATCTCTAATCAGCAGTTCAGCATTAAAAATGCATTAGGTAAGCATACCTGGCAAACCAGGAAGGCACGAGGATCCACCAGCTAAAAGGACCGTCTTGAACCAGCTGTCGTCACTGAGCACTTCTGAACTGTAGCAGTGATCCATACATAGAGATACTGCTTGATGCAAGCCCATAGCACGACTGCAAGGTCAACATTGAGCAAGCATAAGTAAACCATATTTAGGCACAAAACAGGGTATGTCGCAGAGAGAAGATAACATACATTCCTCCGATCTGGGGCTGGAAAAGGATTTCTGCTGTCTTGAATCTTTCTTCCGATAGAGTGAACCACCCTTCACCATCCACCTCACAGGAAGCTCGTGTCTCTTTACGTAGTTCAGCTTCATAATCAGCCGCTACGTAACAAAGTTTCTTTATATATGAAATAGAAAAGAGAGGTAGTCATGTGTCATATATCATCTCCAGTGTGTGATGTTCATAGTTAAATAGGCAGCCCCCAACTAATACGCTCCCAGCACAATTAGGTGAGAGTTACGAGAAGAATGTCAGCTACACCAAATAACATTAGCTATCGTGGGATAAACAGAACTTCACCTCCTTGATGGTTCGGACAGTGTACAGTGACTCAAAAGGTATATTTCTTCGCTGCATTAGCTCCTTCAGAAATCCAGTAAGTTTGAGGGCACCTTGCCCCACAGTTTCAACACCTATCTCATGCACCACCCTACCTTGAAAGACTGTTGCAAGCAAAATACATAAGAATGACAACACCAAATGAGTATTCTGATATTTAACAGTATGGAAGCACCACATAGATATATTTTCATGAGTTATAATCACTCAGGACAAAGCCCGGCCATAAAAAACTCATGAACTAAACCCCTGGTAAATACTTACTGGGAACAACAGACGTGGCATTAAATCCAATGTTGACAACAATACCAGAGGTCCGTTTAGCAGCATACAAAGCTAGAAGTGCCTGGAAAGCAAATGGGAAAATGTTCACAAAAATTTTCCTCAAAAAGTGAAGTAAAATTAATAAATTATACATAGTATGAACATAAACAGAAAATGTGGTTTACTTCTACAACTACATCAAAGCTTTGTTTAAATTTGAGGCAAAAAATATTGGATACATATTTTACATAAAACTCCAGGTTGAGCAGCTCCAGCTTGAACCACAAATCATGATTCTGATGCAATTTAATTACGTGAACCTTCTAATTTTCCAAAAGCTAAATCTGAAGGACAAAATTGTTTAAAATCTAACTCTCCCAACAAAATTAATTAAAGGGACAGTGGTACAATGGCAGATAGTGAACTACCAAAAACATCAACAGGTGCAAAATGTACACATTTAGTTGAACAGAATCATCAAAGGGAACACAAGAATGCATACTTGATCAACAGCACAAACAGCAGGAACATTCATATCAAACAAAACCGAGTACAATGTCTCCTTGTATTGCTTTCTTGAGGCCCTGGCAGACTCAGTATCTGTGACAAATTGAATTAAAACTTACAGACAGCCAAGTTGGAAATAGTTTATCAACCATAGTAACCAATTCAACTTTGACATGAAAAAAATGAAAGCAAGAGTTGATGGGTGGGCAGCTTTGAATTATATTTCAGGAACACCACATAATAATGTTGATGAATGTATGTAATATGTCCAAAATGCAGAACCATAAACTAGAAAGTGGGATGAACTAAAAATACTAACCATCAGTGTGGCAGAGTGGAAGGACAACAATAATTGGTTGAGTGGAAGGCTTTACTTGCATCCTATGAAAAGTCAAGAATATCAAGAATAAATATATTTTACAAACATTCAAAACTAAACATTACCGGTTTCAAATTCAAAATTTGACGTTTAATATTTGACCCTTTTTTTCCCGGTGACCGGCCGGTAACCGTTACCGGCCGTCCGACGGTATTCCCTCTGGTTCCGGGTTTTGGAACCTTGATCCTAATACAGTAAAGGAACAATAATCTATAGCTCGTGATTACTTTGGCTGATTATGGTGTTAGCAAATAACCAATATAAACATAAATGGTATGCAAGTGTTGTGACGTACTCGCAAGTTCCTTCCGTATATTGCATATCTAGAAATGACAAGTGTATGTTTCATCTTTTGCTTTTCTAGTCAGATGCAATGTTAAGCGTGCTGTCTTAAAATCAATTCAAAATATCCTACACCACCACAGCAATACATGGATGCTCAGCATAACCCGTCACAGAATTTTGGAGAGTTGTCTTCCTACATGTGCTAGAAGCAGATTTGAAACACGTGCCATCAACTGCAAGTGTGCAAGCAGCAGTGCGAATGAGCACACACATCCTAGAATATTTGGGTATGCATGCTGATTGCTCATGTTCGAGCAAGAAATGGTGTAATCACTTTGACATTAGGCAATCTAATCAATCAAAGTTTTCATAATATAAACAAATTTGTGTTTCAAGTGAATTCACCCAATGCCAATCAGATCATCAATAAAATTCCCTTCTAAAAAACAGGTCATATCTGGATAAATTTTGTCTAGGCATGTTTTCTGTTGTGCAAGACAGCTAATGCTGAACTGTTTAATCAGTACTAGAATATATGAATATCCTACAGAGGAAGTTAAAGATTTTAAGAACCTGGTGTAGATTGTATAGAAGAAGTGACGAAGCCTTGCATACATAGGGGACTCAATGTTACCAAATTCCTGCATGATGATCCCAGCAGAAATAGCAAATAAATGATATCCCTTTATCAATTCAATTAACACAAATATTGAAAATATTAAATCAACATTGGTCATGATGATGTACATTGGCATCATATGCCTAAGATTTTGCCACTGATCACCACAGCTTACCAAAAACGTTGCACAACGCCCAGAAGGAGCAGCATACTTGCTCCAGCCATACTTGCAATAGCCCGATCCACCTTTAATAAAACAAACAACAGGGAATGCACCATTTTAAAGGGGACCACAAAGTCAAAAGAACTGAGATCAATAAACGATGCCCATTCCGTCGAACAAGCAAAGAGCCAGAAATGATCAGCGTACCATAGCAATCTAATGCAGATATATAATCGTTGCCTAGGTACTCAAGACTGAATATCAGAGATGCAAAAATACCAATTTTTTGGTTGTCGAAGTCCCTAACGAAGTAGTCAATGCACATACCTATCCCACTCTCTACTGTTCGACTTGATTGCAATCGCTGGCTATATAGAACATGCCCAAACTTGTACAGCACGCGTATCAGGGAGATGCTAGCCCTTACCGTCGACTATAATAGAACCCGGAACCACCGCTCGGCGTCCGTAAATCTGCTTGAATGAGAGCTGCGGCGAGCTGCCGTAGTACACGCTGCATACGTACGGCAATGTTAGGTAGGTGAAATACCGAATGCAGGCTTCGGCGCTGTGAGATGGGAGAGGAGGCGTTACAGACCTGGGGTGCGAGGCGGGGCCGGCGACGAGGTGGGTCTCGGCGAAGATGACGAGGTCCCAGGGGTCGGGGCCGAGGCGGAGGAAGAAGGCCCAGAGGCCGTTGTCGGAGGCGAGGAGGCGCCAGGTGCGGCAGACGGCGCTGGACCGCGCGGCGTCGGCAGGGCCGAGCAGGCGCAGGATCTGGACGAGCACGTCGATCGGGACGGCGTCGAGCGCGCCCAGCGAGGCGTACTCGCCGGTCGCCGCCGGGGCGCAGCGCCGCGGGGAGGCCGCCGGGTCGGGCGGCGCGGCGCGGGCGAGCACGGAGCCCCACACCTTGCGTAGCAGCAGCGCCATGGTTCGGAGTTCGGACACTGGCTGGCTGGTGGCGCTACATGCGGACAAGACAAACGCGGGCGGTTTTTTTTTGAGACCGGGGAAGCCGAAGCCACCAGAAAACTTTGGAACGGATTTATTGGGAGACGGCCGGACGGGACGACGGGATATCCGCTCCGTCGAGTGACTGCGAGTGGCCCGCGTGGCTGCATACGTGGCAGCGGAGCCCTGTGCAGGTATTCGAAAAGTAGTCCATAGGCCGATAGGCGGCTGCTGATTGAAACAACTCGGGCGGAGGCGCGGAGCAGCAGTTGCAGAGTCTCACTGTGATCGACTCATTAAGATCCTGCATCTCCCGTTTTCTATTCATTACTTCTTTTTCACCTAACGTCAGCAGTCTCATAAATAGTCCAACACTACTACATTTGAAGGAACAAGGCTTCTCTGTTCTTTTATCATATTCCCTCTGACACCTAACATATAGCAATTGCTCTCTATCTTTTTCTGTGGGCCTAGGAATGCAATCTAATGGAGTGGAAGAGATCCACGTGTGTAAGGGACAGAGATGGGGACACAGAATGGGAACAGGGAAACCATTTTCCATTTGAAGGCAGGAGTTAGGTGCCGTTTGCTTGGGCTGAATAAACTAGCTTATGACTAAAATTATACTGTAATTGATGGTAACTTATTTAATGTAACTAAATTTTAAAAATTTTAAAATAGAAAAAACAAATAAGCCCATCACAAATAACGCAAACGAATATGAGAAAAAAGAACCGGTAAAACAAGCTAAAAAGCTAGAAAAAATGAAGTTTAATAGTAAAAAATAAGTTAGAAACCAAAAACTCAAACTAAAATGGACGAAGCGTTAATCCATCTATAATCCACTTCTTACTATAGTTCCCATATCTGCACATTACAAACTCAGCAGTCTCCATGCACTGCATCCCAAAAACACGCCAACAGCTAGCTTCTGGATCACCGGTACAATTCTTAAACGGCCATATAACGCACGCCGTCACTGTAGCGACGAGCGAACCAAGCAACCAAAGGATCGGAAGGAGCACAACAGCCGACAACCATCACGACGACGTCCGGAGCAGTGATCATTGATGTGCAACAGGCAGGCCAACTACAGATGTACAAGGCGAACCACCAAATCGGCATCAGCAGATGACGCACGAGTTGGGGTCCTCCTCGGCGCTGTGGACGACGTATTGGGGGTAGTACAGCGGGTACACCATGTGCTTGGCCGTCTCCTCCTTGTCGCCTCCGTCCTTCTTGTCGCCGCCGTCCTTCTTCTCCTCCTTGGCTGGCCCGACGGAGACGAGGCCAGGGCAGAACTTGCGCAGCTTGTTCACAACGTGGATGGGGTCGGCTGAACCGATGACCGTCATCTTCTGCTCCTTCATGTCCATGGCGATCGACTCCGTACCTGGGGTTGTGTTGCAGTGAATTGTTGGTCGTCAGAACGAATTCAGATATGGATGACAAGCTGGAAAGGACTGGCGGCTTAATTACAATGAAAATTTGGTCAATAATCGCTTAAAAGTCGAAACACGTCACACTACGTCAGAGTTGAACCGATGCTAAATGGTTTATCAAACAAAGTTTCTTCCACATAACTACAACTTGCAGGCCCATGCCCATCAATTATAATCAAAGTGTAAAGTCTCGCTTTGGCCATGCCTATGCTTCGAGGAAGCAGAGCGTAACAGAGGACGGGAGGGTAGAAAGTACCATGCAGAGTGGAGACTGCTTCGAGCGCCTTCTGCTTGTCCCTGTCGTCGTGCAGGTTCAGCTTCAGCACAACCTTCTGCGGTCGTCGGAGCAACAAACCAGTTAATCAACCAGTGATCTAGCAATCGAGCACTGCAACGACACACAGAACAACCGCGAACCGAAACAAGAGTTCGCAACTTGGTGACGATTGATTTACCTGCATGGTGATACGCCGACCGGGACTGATCCCTCTGCTGTGCCGAACAAAGCACAGGAGGCTCTTATGACCGGCGAGCCCACGAAATCACCAGGGTGACCAATGGATAGGTGGAGACGACGACGGACTTGGTTTTGTCCCGGCGATGAATTCTATGGGCAACGAACAAAGCTTAGCAGTGTAGTTGGGGCGGCAAGGGAGGAGGCGGCGACTCAATTTATAGCCGCCGCGACGAGGGCCGGTTGATGGGATCGAGCCGTGTGACGCGCAACGAAACCGGTGCTAACTACGACGGCGACAGCGCAACGAGGATCACGGGCGGTCAGCGCGTCAACCGGCCCGACGGCGAGACGAACGGCCGCGGTGGCCGCGACGACCTGCCGAGTCTTCGTCCTCGTCTGTGCTTGCTCTGTGAGCACCTTGACTGACTTGGGAGGTGGCCAATCTGGGATTGGATTGCCAGTACTGTCGCCAGCCAGCTTTTAGGGGGGAGTCATCCCAGGTCCGGCGTAATTATTCGGAATCACCATATAAATAACGTACGTACGGTGAGACTAAAAAAATCGAACACCCTGCCGCTCACGTGACTAAGAGCAAGTCTTATAATACAGCCTTCAGTTAGCTGTATGGATGCTTACAGCTCACTTATCAGTTCACTCATATAGTAGTTACAGCCAGCTGAAGGCTGTATGACCTACCCCTTTCTCTCACAAAGTTTCTTGGTTCTTGTGCTTCAGCTGGCTGTAAGCTTGCAGCCCACCTCTCTTCTCTCTCTTTCTCTCTCTCCTCCACCTCAGCATATAGACAGCTTACAGCCTCTTATAATACTTGCTCCGACGGAAAATATCAGTCAGCGCTGTGCGCCTGTGCCAGCGACGTATTTTTCTTATCCATCCATCCTATTCAACTTTAAACCACAGGTCTATAGCCCGCCTTCCTCACAACTCTCTCACATCAAGAAACTACTTTACTGTTCCTAAAGTGGTGACGGCCGAATCTTCCAACTGAGCACAACGCGGTCGCCTACGCCATCTCGCTGCCAACCAGCTCCTCCACGGGTGGCCGCGAGGTCGCTGCCATGTTGGATGAGATCGACACCGACTGCGACGGCTTCGTCGACTTGGGAGTGTTCGCCGCCTTTCACACTTGCGGCTGTCGGGATGGCGAGCTTGAGGCCGAGTTGCGCGCAGCCTTCGATGTCTACCACATCCACGGTGATTAAATTTTAATCATTGTTGTTTTTGTTTGAACATTTTGATTTCATATGTACAATATTTTTTTATTTTATATGTGTAATATTTTGATTTTATGTATGCAACAGTCAGATTTTATGTGTGTAACAATCTAATTTTATATATGCAATATTGAGTTTTTTTATCAATTTTTTGTTACATATATGGCTAAAAAATGGTGCATATATAGCTAAAAAAATATTGCAACCCATTATACCGAGCTAGTGTCTAGATCAGACCACAGAGCGCTGATAAATTCCTAATTATTACTACTGCCGTGGTAAGCAAATTGTTAGTCCAGCTCGCCAGCCGCCAACAATGGCCATAAATTAGAAGAAGAGCTCAGTGCATGACTACGATTGTTCCTGAATGCGACATCTTGAGTTTTTTCTTCATTGGAAATGTTACGGTCGAGTAGTTGTCAAAAAGGAGACTGTTAATACTACACCACTAATTAACTCGAGTAACAGTACTTGTAGCCAGGGGACGGACATGATAAGCTGAACACCTAAAGTTTTTAGCAATATATATATATTGTGTGTGTCTATACTTTATGATTGAGACTTTCTATTTATGATTAAAATTTTTTATCCTAATATATTATACATCATTACGTTTGCATGTATCTAAAAGTAATTCTAATGTAGGAAGGCTTGACAGAGAAACACACTTAGTTGGGCCACGTTCATCGTTTCTATTCCCAAATTAGCCCACTTACCGTCCATGTTTTGCGTCCATATTTACCTGGCAATTAGCTGCAGAGGGAGGGGCTCCGCGAGTGTGGCCGACAGCGGGTCGGCGGCGCGCGTGTGGCGACTCCGCGACTGGCGAGACCGCGGGACAGCAAGAGAGCAGTAGCCAGCGCGGGAGCGGAGCGGGGCAGGGCGGGTGGGGTGCGGCCGCGATCAGCGCCACGAGCCCGCGAGTAGCCGGCGAGTGCGAGCACGGTCGGCGCGGCACACAAACGGCCGGTCAGTCCCTGTCTCGGACTTCATTAGTTCATGTGATTTGCCGATTTGGTCGGTGTTTCTCAGGTAGTTAGGCAAATCTTGATTCAATTTATCAATGTTGTGCAACAATGGTGCACAAAGAAGGCTGATCTTGATTTTGATTTGTATTTCTTGGTTGATTGATTCAACCAATTACAGCTACCAGCACAAAGAAAGCTGTTCTGATAACTGACATTTGATGAGATCCAGTCGACAGTCACAGATAAAGAACAATAACATCGCTGTAGTCTGTAGATGGGAAAGCAAACTCAGACTCAAATGTAATTCCCTCTCTGCATCTCTCTTTCTCTTTCTCAACTTACATCTTGCAATCATATTCAATTATTCATATGTTGTGTAGTGCAACAATGGTGCTGCAAACTCCTCATTTTTAATGAAATCATTGATATTAATCTTGCAATCTGATGAACTAGTATGAAATATGCAGCTAATTATGATTTGCATCGAACAATGTGTTCACTGATCAGCTAATGATGTTGGAAACAAGGTTGAAAAGCCCCAAAATTTCAAACCAAAATTTTTTTCCTGATTTTTTTTATGGATTTTTGGGTGAATTGTGAAAACTTTCCTTTTTGGGAAAGTTTTCCCCGCCGCCGCTTTCCCTTTTCGGCAGGACGCCTTCCCTTTCCCGTTGGCGCCCCGCCTCTTTCCGCCTTTCCCCTTCCTCTGGCGCTTGCGCCCTTTTCCGCTGGCGCTCTCCTCCCCCGCCTCCCTCTCTTTCCGCCTCCCCTCTTCTCTGGCGCCGCTCCGCTCTCCCTTCCCGCTGGCGCCCTTGCTCCTCCCCGCCTTCACCCTGCGCACGCGCGCTAGCGCTGCGCGCTGCACCGCACCGCGCCGCGCCCGCCTCCGCGCCGCCCCTGGTTTCTCCCCGCGCCGGCGCCGTCCCGACCGATTCGGTTTGAATGGGTGGACACCCTTGCGCCACGTCGCCCGCCCCAGCTCCGGCCCCACCTAACAGTCGCCGCGCCTCCCCCTCCCGCGCGCGGACGCGCCTCCGCCCATGCCACGACCCAACTGCCCCCTGTGCCGTCCCGTCGCCATTACGACTGTGCAGAGCCGGCGTCACCCCGGTCATCGCTCCATCCCGCGGAGGAGACGGCCGACCTACTTCTGTTGACCCCGGAGGCCCCTCCCGTTGCCTTCTCCCCGAAGCCTCGCCCCTCTCCGCGCGGGTATAAAAGCTCCTCCCCCTGCCACCTTGCCTCCTTTGCTTCTCGAGCCGCTCCACCTCTTCCACTCGCCTCCCACCGCTCCCAGCCACCTCCCAGAGAGCCTGATTGAAGCCCCGCCGACCGTAGCCCCGCCATTGCCGTCGTGTGAGCTGGCGGCACCCCGGAGCCATTCTCCCTCTCTCCTCTTCCATTCTTCAATTAATCTTCACCAGAGCTTCTCCTCGGTGTAATGATCCTTTTGGTACTTTTCCCTGGACAGGTGATCGCCCGTGGAGCCCTGTCACCGAAGCACCCCGCCGGCCAAATCCCCTCTCCCGTGGCCAGCCCGCCTGGAAGCGTCTCGTCCCGAACCGCCGCCGCCAATGTGAGCTCCCAGCCCCGCTGATCGTGTAGCCGCGGCCGATTGAGCTCTCTCGCCGTCGGCGACCTCCCTCACCGCCAAATGGCCGAACCGCTCCCTCCTCTCTCCCGCTCCCTCCGTTGTTTCCCTCCCTCTCCAAAGCCCCAAAACGGGTCGCCTGCATCAAGAGCTACCCGTAGGTGCCCTCCTCTGCCGTCGGCGAGCCCTCTGGCGCCCAAGCCGCCGCCGCCGCCGTACCTCTGCCTCTCGGTGGCGCGCGCCCGTCCGGAGGAAGACGACGACAACGTGGCCGTTTCCCCTCCGTCCATCGCTCTCGTCGCCTTGAGATCCCAGTCGTCCATCTCCGCCATACCGCTTCGTCGCCCTCGTCTCTCCGCAGCCGTCCGATCTCCGCCCACTCCATCCGGGCCTTCGGCTCACCCCGCATCCCAGCCGCCACGCCGTCCACGCGTCGGCCATCCGGACCACGCGGACGCGCGCTGGCGTGGGCCGCCGCCCCTCGGCCCGATTCTTCCCGCGCGCGAGCGCGCGCGCTGGGCCGCGCCGGCCGCTCCTCGGGCCAGGCCGCGCTGTAGCAATGGGCTGGCCCAGCACTGTTCAATCCGATTTTCCCGGATTTATTAGTTTCCAAAATCCCAGAAAATCCAAATAAATCCTAGAAAATCACAGAAAATCCCAAAAAATCCCAAATTTCACCACTTTGCTCCATTTGATGTCCTGAACCCATTTTTGGCCTCCTTTTCCCCAGTTTCATTCCAGATAAATTCCTAAGATTCCCCATTTGGAGATTTATGCATTTTACTCCTTTTTAATAGATTATTTTTCCTCGCTTGATTAGGCTCAAGCCGGATTTATGTTATTTTCAGTGTTTGCGCTAGTGTCGGAGTTTCCAGAAGCTCAAGTGCAGTCGCAGGATCCAGGAGCTTCTACGTTCGAGCTAGCTGAGATCATCCGGATTGTCGGCAAGTTCCAAATCCTTTGATCATGTTGCAACCCATGTTATTTAATTATATTATTATGCTATTTGCATTGAGCTAATTCTGAAATGTTAATTCAAAGTAAAAATAAAATGTTTGGAATGACCTGTTATGTAGTTAATCCTACCACTGTCAAATGCCCTGTTAAATTTATAGCCATGCCTTTGCAACCCTAGAAATAATTATCTGTTAATCTAGATAACTGTAAGTTATTATTACCATGCAAAGTCTTACACTAATAAGGTTGTAGCTGTGGACCAATAGAATTTGGAAAACCCGACTCTAAGGTAGGGTGGTATGGGACACCGTATCTTAGAGCGGAGAGTGCCGGCGTGCACAAGGTAAGGTAAGGGCGAGTGGGGAAACCACAAGATGGTCGTCGCCCAAACTCTTACCTTAGGTTTGGAGTAGGGTAAGGGAGTTGTGGGGAGTCGCGAGACGGCCTTCGCCCACCGCTTACCCTAGGTTGGAGGTCGCAGGCCGGCGAGGTTGCGGACCCCGGATAAATAAGGACTAAAATCCTTACGCTGAGCAAATGTCACAGTGATCGCTCAACCACAGGAGTTGACTTGTCAACACTTGTCTAGTAGCTGCTCAACTCGATTGAAACTCTACAGGAGGTTTAGCAGTGAGGTTAGGCAGGCCGTGTTGTGGGTGCCTAACAACGGTAGAGTTCACTCGAAGCGGCACCGTTTTCCCTTGTGTGTGTGTGTGCGTGTGTGTGAGCCAGACCCGAGTGAATTCTACCGGATAGAGCCTATATAAAGAATTGAGCAGTGAAACGACCTGGCTTTCTTAACTCTGTCGCGGGAGTTAAGGGATCGTGTGGGTAAAGCTGAGCAAACTCTGCAGAGTCAAATAAATGGTATTCGAATACGCCGTGCTCCCGGTTATTGGAGCTGTGTCACCTGGGTGATTCCAGCAGCAAAGCTTAAGTAGTTTTGTAAATGTTTTAACTTGATTAAGTTGGTTAATGAACTCTTCATGAAAAACCCCTGAGATCTTGAGAAGTAGTTTTGGGCCCGTTTTATCAAAATGTTTGCAAATAAAACTGCATCCACTCAAATTAATAAACCAAGTATACTCCCTTCCTTTGATGTTCCGTGCATGTAATAAGTTAGGGTCCCTTTGGGACTTGTTGAGCCGGTTGTTTGGCTCATGGCTTGCTTTTGCCCTTCTTTAGAGGATCAAGACGAAGGTGAAGGTCTCCCCGTTGAGGAAGCCCCGGAAGGTCTCTTCTTCGACGAGGACCCGTGGCTTTAGGTCTTGGCCGCGCTCAAGCGGATCTTGGAGTTTTTGTAATGTAAGTATATTTTGGGCTTGCACGCCCCGCTATTGGAAAATGGATGTTAATCCGTATGTGAAATATATGCTGGACTTTTGTCGTAAGCATGCAATGGTATACTCTTGCGCGACATTCCATAACTGTTCATGCGTGAATAGTTGCGGAGTGCCGTGTCCGTACGCGCCCCTGGAAACGGGGGCATTACAAAGGTGGAGATGGTATGTGTTTTGTTGAGTTAATGTAAGATGTAAATGGGATTACTTATCTGGCTATATATTTTGGTCCAGCCTTTCATGGCCTTAGCAATGAACCACCGCAGTCCCATCTATTTATTGCACAAGTCAGGTTGGACATTTGAACCAAAAATGCTGCCCAGATGGTGAAGCATTTGGTCCCTCTGCTATGGCCTGTGGGCCTCTCTCTTTTGAATCTTGGTTAGATCTTTATCCCTGATAATTTGAACATCTTAATCTGATGCTTGATTTGGGCTGGCTTGGGCACTAAAGCCTTCTAGTTAGAACCATTTAACTCAAATCTTCCTTCAATAGAGCTGACCTCGTCTTGTATTGCGAAGTCAATAACATGGCATTGCCTTGTTCAGCCAAAGGCCCATTGATCGGCAAGAAGCTCCACCGGGGCCTTTATCAAGTTGCACTTGCACAGTTCTACTCAATAGTTCTGCCAATTTCTTCTGGCAGTATACATTTGAATGTGTTATCGCCATATAAGCTGTGGGGTATCTAAGAACTACCTTCCAATGTATTATTTATCTGCTGGTTGCAAATTTTTTTCGGAGCACAAAAGCTGATCTCTGCAATTTTGCTCCTCTGTTACTGCCAATGCCGAACAGATCTACCGTTTTCTGCCCTTCAGAAGCGTAAGAAACGTATATTTGGTTGAGAATTGGTCCAAGGGCCAGGCAACTCAGCTCAGCAGGCGACCCAACCCCTGATGCCCGGCTGATCGTTATACTCTGGGCCTCTGGGTTGTCGTGTTTGTGTGGTCGTTATCTTCTGTGCGCGAGCGACAAGACGGACCAGAAATCTGCAGCCGATCGGGGTTTTAGGCTCAGCACAAGCTTTGTCCGTGCCATCAATCCGGCGATTCAGGCCGGCCCATCGTTACCAGCTTGCCGCCCGTGCGCCGCCAACGGCGGGAAGAAAAAGCTTGAAAACACGTTTCAACAATATTAGCAATCACTATTTACTAAATTAATAAGATATAGTCAAAAATTATAAATAGTACTCTTCCTAACATATGAATATATAGGAATGTCTATACAACATTCGACTATTTTTGATGACAAAAACAGTCAGATTGATCTGGGACGTTAGATCTCCATCCAACGGATCCACTCATACAAGCCCCCCTTCAAAAAAAATGACCCCCTCCAAAAAAATGATCTAGGGCGTTGGATCTCCATCTAACGGTTCAAAATCTGACTGTTTTGTCCTAAAAAAATAGTCGAATGTTGTATAGACACTCCTTGAATATATTGCACACAGTATTGTATGTTTGTTTATCTTATTCAATGAACTTCACATTTCGTAAGTGCTAGTCAATGCTGCAAGTCAAAGAGCCAAGAGACATGTTAAATTTGGGTTCTTCTCCACCAGTCAATTTGACAAGATTAAAAAACTGGGAAAAGGGAAGAATAACACAGAGAATCGGAGACTAATTCCTGAGATCAATGGTCATAAGTTAAGAGTTGAGCTTTTTGCATTTAGTTAGAACTGTGTTCAAGATAAGTGAATTGAAGTGAACATTTAGATTCGATTGATGTAAACCCAACTGAATCCTAACGATTCGTGCATCTGCCATGTAGGCACTGATGAGTATACTGCATGACTATTGGCATTAGTTTGCTTGTGTTCCCTTTGATTTAACTAATATTGCTTTGGTGTTACATGGTATTCTTAACATTTCCCCAATGGACTGTAGGTCATGCCAGAGAAATCATTTTTTCGGTCATCGGCCACCAGTACCTCTCTGCAACAAGGAGATACACATTATCGTTGGAGAGCGAGTGGAGTTTGATCTGCCAAGATTGAAGCAGGCAACATCAACGATACCCCACAATTCATCCTTTGAAAGGAAGGGGTGACCAACCATCATGCCGGACGGGCTAGATGAGGCAAAGATTTAGCAGAAGATGTCGGATAAGATCCAATCTGTGATGGAGAGCTTGCGGAAAACTTTTCTGAACTTGATGCAACATTGATTTTTTTTGTTCTTCATCTATGGGGCAAGGAGACAAGGAGGCACCTTGCCTTCTTGAATTGGTTAGGATATAGCTTCATTAACAGATTGAGTTCGGGAGGGAGTATTACACCTGCCTGAATGAACATGGAAGCGGCGGCGAGAATTAGAGCTCCGAGTGTGAGATGTTTTGAGTTTTTTTTCCCAATAGCCTGAAAGAATTTTGAAGCGGATACTTTCTTCATTGTTTGGACTGGATTGCCATTTTTTACGGAGGCATGAATAAAGCCGTCGCCTATTCAACTGCACGGATATTTTCCCCCCGTCTTTTGGCTATTGCTATCAACCTTACATTTCCCCCCACCCAATGCACTGCGTGAACGGAACTGATGATCGACCTGCAGCTCGGGTAAAAGGTGTGGGTACAGAGGTGCATAAACTGTGGTCCGCAATGAGACGCCCTTTTTAATTCGCAATAGCGTTTGATCTTGGATTATATAACTCTGAAGGCCCGGAATGGGCAGGTTTGGGCCCGGAAGGATCCAACGGCAATTCTTGGCCATCATTCGCCTAATCGCCTGTAAGAATGACAAGTGTTACAAGTCGAAGGGTATGTTTGATATGGCTGCGGTTTATGTTTTTTGGCTGAAATTTTTGAATTTTAGCTGTTTGCGACAGAAATTACAGAGAGAGATGCTCGCTTGCGATTTTAGTTGATATAGATGTTGGGCTTTTAACGTATACTACAATTAACTTGTAGATCCCGTCTTAAAAAAAATTCCGTTTAAAAGTTATGTACTATAGTAAAAGGCAAAAACCATTTTTAGAAGCACAGGACCGAAGTTGTGATGGCCCACGGACCACTGGAGAATCACATGACACGATGATAACTGTGTGGCCGAGCGAGCACTGCTGTGAGGTTTTCTTTCCGAGGGTGACCCAACACACGGCCGTAGCCGAAACTGTTTTGTCGCCTGCCAGCTCTCCCGGCTGCCCCACGGGCAAGCATGTTGCAGAAGCTGGCGTCGCTGGGTTGAGAGCTGAACCCATTCATTCATGGCTGGCTTGGCTTCATGCCGAACCACACCCGCACGCACCGAAAGACGTGACGCCCACTAATGCCGTCCGACCCCGACACGCCGTGTGATGTGATCCTGCTGCCAAACAGGGTTACGGGGAGGAACCATGATTATGGGGAGAGGGTGCCACACGCGTGCAGAAGGTAATTGTAGTACGAAGCCTTGGTAGTTGGTAAAAATTACCTTCCTTTCTGTATCGGTAATGGAAGGTGTAGATTGGTGAAGTGTGGGTCTACACTCTACAGTGTGCAGTCATAGAAGGAGTCCGTGCCTTTTCCTTTGAGAAATTTGATCACTGGTCCAGTGGTCCTCCAGTTGTAGCTGCGTCAACGATTTGTCATTCTACACGGTAAAAGATCTTTAAAGCTTACGAGCCAATCAATTATTTATCTTTTTTACATTTTAAATCGGTCTATAATTTGTTTTCCTATTAACCCGTCTGAAATGACTGAAATGCCCTCTATCTTCATCCCCTTGCCTACCGTTTGCTTCTCTCCCTTCTCTCTCCTTTTTCTTCTCCAAATCTGTCTAGGTGGCCGTCTCACAATCATGCCACTGTCGCTCCACTAGTCACTATCATCCCTCAACCCCTACCCACAAGATCCACTCCACATGCCACTCTACCTAAGCCGTGGCCGTCCCTGATGAAGACTCTAGTGACAGCACGCTCCCGTTGAGCTCCCCTTTGGTTGAACCGCTACACACCGGTATAAGAGCGCGAGGTGGGCAGTGCCAGAGGCGGCGAGTGCCTAGTCTAAGAGGCACTCGAATAAGAGGCAAAGGCGACTGAGCAAGTGCAACAGGTGCACGTGCGTGGCGATGGCAGCGGCCACGAATGCAGCCTTACGGTGCAGCGCGCCTAGGGCTGGACAAAAAGCTTGAGGCTCGCGAGCCGCTCGGGCTCGAAATCGGCTCGGCTCGGCTCGGCTCGAGCTCGGCTAATATACAAGCGAGCCAAGCCCCTATCCTGGCTCGTTAAATTTTCGAGCCGAGCCCGAGCGGGCTCGCGAGCCGCTCGTTGGCTCGCTCATGTCATTTCTCCGCAGACTCCACGAGTCATCCAGTCATTCCCCAGTCTCTTCCCCAATTCACCGCACCGCATGGCATGGTCTCCTTTCACTTCGAGTCTCTTCCCCAATTCCCCAGTCTCTTCCCCAATTCTCCAGTCTCCAGATCTCCTCCTCCCCTTCCACTTCGAGTGACTGTGCTGCTCCCCCGTCCCACTGCTCCTCCCCGGCCACCCCGCCACCACCGTCTGCAGCGCCCATGCCTTCCCCGAGCGCTGCCCCGAAGGTCTTCCCCGCCGCGACGCCGTCGCTGTCTCCAACCAGCCCCAAGACGGTCGGCCCCGCCCCCGCGACATCCCCTGCACCCTCGCAGCCTCGCTCTCGCCCACGGCCACGACGGCACTCGAGAACAGGGCGACGAGTCCGCCCGCATCCGGCGTCGCCGCGCTCGTGGCATTGGCGGGCGCGGGCCTCGCCGTCTTGCTTGGAGCGGGAGCGGCGGGGATGGAGAGGGAGGAGGAGAAGAAAGGGGCATGGGGGAGGAAGCAGCAAGGGAGCCGGCCCCCGCGCACCAACATCCAGTGCAAGAACCGCTGCTGATGCTGAATGCTGATGCTTTGTGCCTCTGCTATCTACGAGCCATTTTGGCTTGTTTGGTTAATTCAAGCCATTTTGGCTTGTTTGGTTAAGTCAAGCCATTTTGGCTCGTTTCGTGAATGTGCCTGCTCTCTCTGCTCTCTGTTGTCTCTCTGCTCTCTGTTGTGGCTCTGTTAACTTCAAGCCATTTTGGCTCGTTCGGGCTCGCGAGCC
Source organism: Dendrocalamus latiflorus (assembly GCA_017311315.1). Lineage (NCBI taxonomy): Eukaryota > Viridiplantae > Streptophyta > Magnoliopsida > Poales > Poaceae > Dendrocalamus > Dendrocalamus latiflorus. Next base: position 1,673,518 of record CM029627.1, read on the forward strand.
GGCTCGAGCCTCATTTCGAGCCGAGCCGAGCCCCTCGCGTAGCTCGTTTCGGAAACGAGCCGAGCCGAGCCGAGCCTACTGTTCATCCGAGCCAGACCGAGCTTGGCTCGAGCCGGCTCGGCTCGGCTCGTTTCCACCCCTAAGCGCGCCGTGGTGGGGAACGACGCAACAAAGTTGAGGTCCAACATTGACATGGTGACCACCTCCACCCTTGCCGCTGCCACCGTTGTAGCCCTCGCCAGTGGGCTAGGTGCTCGCGTAGGTGAGCCCAACGGCGTGCTTGGTCGGCATGGCTCCACTCCGCCCACGGGAGAGGAGAAGAAAGAGAAGCAAAGGGGAGGCAAGGACCATGAAGCTAGGAGCATTTCAGGCCTTGCTCCAAATGGTTTTAGCTTATATGCTTCTTAATTTTGGTTTTTTTTTTTGTTTTTGGTTTTTTCTTATTATTCTTTTGCATTGTCCCAAAAGACATAACAGTATTTTTCAATTTTTGTCATGTTTTAATTTTTTATTAAGAAAAAACTAACAGATGTTATAGTATATTTGCAGTCAAAATACACATCAAAAAACCAAAAGCCGCGGCTTAAAGCCATTTGGAGCAAGCCTACTCATTTCAGGTGGGGTTATGGAGAAAACAAAATTTAAATTAATTTAAAATAAATAGGCAAATAATCAACTGGTACATAAACTTTAGGGTATAATATCCGTAAACTCTAGTCATTTTTGGCCCCTCGTGGCAGAGAAATTTCCTCTTTGGCTCTGCTCCCACGAAACTCCCCCTTTGGTCCACTCACGTGGCCGCTGACCACACAAAGCACGTGGCCCAGCCCCCAAGTGTGCCACCCAGCCGGCAGCCGCACAAGGTGCCTCCTCCTTGACTGCTTCGACTACGGCGCTTCGACCACGACACTTCGACCATGACACTTCGACTGCAACTAGAGGCACCTCACGTGGTAGGGGACCACACCAGCAGGGCATGGCGCGCTCAGAGTCCGCGCACCGCGTGCTTTGTGCGGTTGGTGGCCGCGCGAGGGGGTCAAAGGAGGAATTTTACGGGAGGGAGGATCAAAAGGGGAATTTCCCTATCATGGAGGACCAAAAATGACCATGCTTTAATATCCGTTATCATGGTAGAATGGCAAATTAAAACCACAACTTTTGGGCCAATGGTCAAATTTCTCCTTTTCTTTTCCTCTAAACAAGCAAAAGCGTTGTGTCGTCATTCCATTAAGGAGATAGACCGTGTAACCTTTACTATTAGGGGCATAAACTTGTTTGGTGCAAGCGAATCGGATTCATGTTGCGCGAAATCATGTATCACTTGGGCTTGGGCGGTAGTTTTTCCCCATTGCTTAAAGGCAAGATCAAGTAGGATATATATAGGTGAGTACATACGTCTTCTTCCAAGGAGTGTGTATATATATATACACACACACACGTATGTACGTATGTATTTATGTGTGTGTGTTTGTTGTCACGTCCAACTCTTGGACATATTTACCTCACAGATAGAGCATACCAAACCATCAGGATCAGTTCACAGCACCTCCTACGTACTGGAAGGGGAATTCAATGGCGGTGCATTGGAACTGCGTTCCAGTTAGGTGCACAAGCTGGCCAATGGGCCGTGCCGGGCCGGCACGGCACGGGCTCGGGCTCGGCACGGCCCGTTAAGGTCCGTGTATTAAACGGGCCGTGCCGTGCCGGCCCGCGGTGGGAGCCCAGGCACGGCCTGAGGCCGTGCCGTGCCGGCCCGGGCACGATTTCGGCTAAACGGGCCGTGCCGGCCCACTAGCCCGTTTAGTCGAAAAAAAGAAAAAATGAGAAAAATTAAGAAAAATTGTAAAAAAAAATTGTAGAAAATTCAGGAAAAAATCAGAAAAATATAGAAAATTGTAGACATTGTTAATCACAAAAATAAATATTTTCAATGACATAATGAGCTTTATTAACTTATTAAATTACATGGGATGGCTGCCTCATTAAAAACTTTACCAAGTAAAAACTCAATTTGAGAAAACCTTGGTAAAGAAAAAAGAGTACAGCCTATAAAGCTCATTAGTGACCACATGTGAAGAAAAATATTGAAAATCCTATTCATTGCTATCTAAATACAAATTCTCAAAAGATTCTTCTAAATCTTTATTATCTGCAGTATGTTGGAGTCTTGATTCAGCTTGTTCCCAGTCTTTGACGGTCATAAGTACTTCGACCATCTCGTTGGAGAGACTTGTTCGTCGCTCCTCGATTATTCTTCCGGAAAGACTGAATGCTGACTCCGAGGAGACTGTAGAGACAGGAACAGTCAACACATCCCGCGCTAATATGGATAGCACTGGATATGATACCTTCTGGGTTTGTCACCATGAGAGGATGTTCAACTCCTGCTCGAAGCTGACGCTATCACTGTTGAGATAGCTTGATAGGTCTCCAGTGCTTTGTCGCCTTCCTCCTCCTAACTACTGTGTACCTGCACCTGCACGAGAACTAGACGAAGAACCAAAAATCTTGCCCCATTGCATAGCCCCCTAGAGGTGCTAGGGACTACCGGGGGTCTTTCCAAACGCACAGATCCAAACTTATTTTCATATTTATTATATACGTCATATAATTTATCCTTAACTAATGTAAAGTATGAACAATAGTCTAAATCGGTAGCCTTACTTAAAACTTGTAAAACATTTATAAATCCTTAGAGTTTGACCCTAGGATCCAAAATAAAAGCAAATGCATATAAATAGGAATTTCTCTCCAAAATTTTAAAAACTTAGATTTCATGGCAACCACAGCATCCCGTAGTATAGGATCATTTTCAAAAGCCTTTAGGTGAGTGGCAAATTCAACAATATTATGAACAATCATAGGAGATGTAGGGTAGTATATTCCAGAAAGACAAACTGTAGCTTTATGGAAAATTTCTAGAAAGGAAAATATTTTTTCACCAACAACCCAATCGTCCTCAGTAAGTTCAGGGTCTCTTGATCTTCTTGTCGAAATTATTCCAAACTGTTGATGTACTAGCTCTTGTTCTTTTTGCACCCGTGCTTTGGGTCGTGGATGCACTTGTTGAGCCAGCAGAAGATGGATCGATTGGATGTCCATTAAATCGACTGCAAATTGAAATAATAAAGAACGATTAACTTACTATTAAAGTATTAAACCAACAAATAATAGCAAAAAAATAAACCAAAAAATAATACCAAAAAATTAAAATAAGAGTATAAGACAGCATTATTACCTCCTTTGCAGCTCTCACAAAAATCTTTGAAGATTTTTGAATTTTCGGAATTTTGCCCGAATTTTCACCAAATTTGCGCAAACACTTTCGAATTTTTCAGAGCTAAACCGAGAAAGAAGAGTGAGGTGTGAGGTGTGGAGAATGGAGGCCGGATGCCCCCTATATATAGAAAAAAATTTCAGATTTTTTTCGAATTTTTTGCTATTTGTTTCGGATTTTTACCCCCCCCAACGGTCACAAAAACGGCTAGTTTTTGAAATTATCCGGGCCGTGTCGGTGCCGTGCCGGGCGTGCCGCCGGGCCGTGCCGTGCCAGGCCGGCACGGCCCGATTGCTAAACGGGCCGTGCCGTGCCGGCCCGCCGTGCCTCACCCCCGGCCCAGGCACGGCTCGGCCCATTTAATTTTCGTGCCGTGCCTAAATGGGTCGGGTCTACAGTAACGGGCCGTGGTGCGGCCCGAGTAGGCCCAGCCCATTTGGCCACCTCTAGCGCACACTGCAAACTCCTGACCCCACTGAACACTAATTCACCATTTGTCCGCTAAGCTGCCCATGTTCAATTCCAAACCACTACTTGATTCTTATCAAAAAAAAAACCACTACTTGATTTGGATAAGCAGATCTAACTTGCCAATTAGCACGTGATGCGAAAACATCACACGAACAACCAGTACAGAAGTTGTTCTTCATTCGTGTACTGCCCTGCTCGTTTTGACTTCAGCTTCTGGCTTATGACTTATTTTTCATTATTCATAAATTTTGTCTTTTCTGAACTTTTGGCTTTTTAAAGCTTTTTTGACGGTTTTTTTTTCCTGTATTTGTTTGCATTATACATGATGGGCTAATATGTTTTTTCTATTTTTAAATTTTTTTAAATTTAATTATGCTAAATAAGCCTTTGTCAGCTATAGTGTTTTTTCAGCCAGCTACAGTGCTTTTCAGTCATAAGCCTCTCAAAAAAACCATATTGAGCACAACGTAGGCACCAACCATAGAAGAGTGTGAGAAACTTAAAACCGTACTCATCTACACAGCCGAAAAGTTTACAGGAACGATTAAATTGACCGTATGCCTCCAAATGCATCTGAAAAATGATTAAATTGCACGGTCTAAAACGCGAGAAGATTGATGGAACGGCAGGACTGGAGAATGTCACATTTATGAAAGGGGAAGAAAAATGAGTAAGGCCTGTTTGGAACAGAGGAATTTCACAGGAATTTTAGAGAAATTTTGCAAGAAACAGTTCAATTCCCGCAGGAATCGAGAAAAATTCTCGCATTCCAAACAGGGCGTAAGATTCTCTCGTTGTAAATCGTCGCGATCCGAGCTCAGATGCTCCGTCCCTATTGGCGGGTCGCCATCCCCATTGAACGTAAGGCGCGCGCCTGCGTTTTTGGTGGGTTGTGCATGCATCGTCCTCCGTCCTCATCTGCACGATATTCCGGCGGCATTGCTTGCTTTAGCTTCCACTTGGGGGCTAGACGGCGAGCCATTTATTAATTATCTGCAACACATCTTTGATTCAAAAATGCAGACGACGACCCGTCAGAGTTTTTTTTTCACACACCAATTTTAAAAATAGATTGTAAATACATTACGTTGTTTGGCCCCTAGTGCGCTACAATATCTAATTTTAAAGTTGTAGTTGTTTGACTGTCGCCTAGAATTGAATGGATAATTCCAAGTCGATTTCAAGAGGCATGATAGAGATAGAATCAATTATTAACTTACACATTGTCATTTATATGGAATTCACTCTACAAATTTAAGTAAAATTTTGGTATTTGAAATTTCAACATCGTGTTCATAACATAATTTTCTCACGAATTGATTGAAATTTATTGGAGATGATTTAGTGTGTAAAGAAGCTAATTTGTGCACAAGTGGCCCACAGCCTGATAACCATGTTTTTATTGGCTTCTGTTTACAAAACCAAAAGCAAATAGGAATACCTAGCTTCTCGAAGTTCTTTCAGTTATTACTATTCATTCAGCCAAAAGTTATAAACTATAGCCAAAAACCATCAACAAAAACCAACACAAACGTCCCTATAGAGAATGATTTCGTAAAAGTTCAGTATTTGGAATTTTAGCCTCACATTCACACCATATTTTCACGAAATTGACTAAAAATTGTTGGAGATGATTTAGTATTAAAAAAGCTACTTTGTGTACATTGACAGACATAGGTGCTCAGGTGGGCTCCACGGTCTCGTGAAATTCGAAACGACACTCAAATAGAAAAATTAAATTTTGAATTGGCTTAAATTAAATTCAAACTCAACTAGAATAGGACTTATACTATAATTAAATGAATTAAATTAAATTAAACTCTAGACAGACAAATATGATGTAATTAATTGTACGCAACAGCAAAACCAGGATAATCAAACTAGAAGAGCTAGCCATCGTCGCTGGCTAGCGGAGTAGCGGTTGGCTTGTCCTGTTGTCCAGGCTAAGCTAGCTAGTAAATACATGCAACGGCCTATAACTTTTGGCGAGGCTTTAAGTGAACTCTTGAGCTTTCTTGACTTGCTATCCATACCACGACCTGCAAGCTAGCTAGCTGTAGATGACAACATGATGCATTGATGCTGACTTCGAACTAGTTCAGATTTGTTGTTTCAGGGGAACGAAACTGGCTGTATATCATAAAGCTGATGATTTGCTCTATCATGATATATATATCATTTACTCTGTCATAGTATCATGATATATATATCGATCTATCATGATATATATCGGTCGTTGTTGCCCGATAGGTTTCTTTCGTTCTCAATGCGTCATCGGTCATCTCGCCTGGCTTTTCACATGGTAGGCCTACGTCCAAAAGGACCAGCACAAACCAACAAAAAATAAACAAAAGGGGTGACCCACAGTTGCATGCTTGCATCGCCTAGATCTCGTTTGAGCCTTTCATCTGATATACCATACTCGTGTGCAATCGACAAAAGGTTATGACCGTGGTCGAGCAAGCCCCACTCTTCAGCTAGCTAGCTTCCCTGTGCACAGTCGTGTATCAGCTGATGGATGAACCCATGCAAGACATGATTACAAGAAACTCCTAATCTAAGTGCCTGTTTGAAATGCGGTTTTTCCATGTATTCACGGAAGAGTTAAGCTATTTATTATGAAATTTCTACGTTCTAAAATGCCTGTTCTAAATAGCGATAGCTTCTATTTTTAATATGATTTTTTTATATTATCTGTAAAGATAGTATGGTGTTTTTCATACTAATTTTTATTAAATATCTACAAAAACTAGCATTCGAAGTGACGTTCCAGACAAAACACAGCCATGCCTCGCGGGCCAGCCCGCGCTGCACGGTTTGAACCTTTTGCACAGGAGAGGAGCCCGTCGGTGCACAGGATAATGCGTGCCTTAGCTTGCTTGCCCTGGTGCTTTTTCTTTACTACCTGTGCTGTACCACCAGCTAGGGCTCAGTAGCTCGAAGCTTTATGCTGCAGCAACCGTACAAAATGGCGCAGTACATGCCCATTGCTTTGCTTAGCTTCTTCAGCACGGAGCAGGATTGAGGCATAAGAACATTCGGTGGCAAAAGTAGCAGCGTCATGGTGCGGTGGTGGTTGTGGTAGAGAAGGTTATTGTGGAGTATCTCTGTATCTGTTGGAGAGTGTTTTACAGTACGTGCTCCGTTTCAGTAGCGACCGAGGACACGACGTTTCGCCGAAAGGCACGTTCACAGCGCTCGCTCCGTCACCTTCTGTGTTTCTGTTTTCTTTCTTTCTTTTCTTTTTTCTTTTTTTGCGTAGGCTTCTATGCTGGATGCAACATTCCCCAATGCTGAACGAGGTAGCATTGCATCTGCACAGCACAACAATTTGGTGGGACAAATATGGTACAATGGAATCGAAAGTGACGATGCGAAATCCTACTCCATTGTCGGCTTACTACTAGCTGCTACACGTGGAATTAGCGGGGGACATGGACATCCAAACCCAAAACTCGCAAGAATCTTTAAAATTCCCGTGTTCTGACACACGGTGTTATTATCATACATGCATTAATTAGTCCTGATCAACTCGGCTTCGGCTTCTGACTTCTGGCTTATTTTTCACTATTCATAAGTTTCGTCTTTTTTTGAACTTTTGGCTTTTTGTTGAGCTTTTTTGCCGGTTCTTTTTTCCGTATTTGTTTGTATTATACGTAATGGGCTAACATATTTTTATATTTTTAATTTTTTTAATTTAATTATGCTAAATAAGTCTCTGTCAGCTACAGTGCTTTTTTCAGCCAGCTACAGTGTTTTCAGCCATAAACCATGAGCTTTTCAGCCGAACCGATCACCACCCTACCAATTTTCTCATTAGGATTTGAACTCTACCTCTCACTGTTCACTTTAGCGGTTAGACCCATTACACTTTAACCCCGTTCAGCTATGGATACGGCTGTAAATGAGCCGAGCTTGGGCGAGTCTGTTATGCTAGGCTCAAGCTCGATACAATCTCAAGTCTAGCTCAAATGAGCTTAGAGCTGAACTCGAGCTTGGCTTTGACCAGAACTTGATTAGGCTTGAGCTCTGCTTGAGTTAGCTCAATAACATACAACATCAACAAACAAGAATTATCATCTCAAAAAGAAACACAAAATTCTCACATATTGCTTAGCATGACTAAGAATAGAGTTTTGACATGCATCAATTTTTAATGAAAGGAATAGTTGATACTCAGATCTAGTTGAAAGAGAAGGATGGCAGCGTCACGACGATGGAAACAGCCTGCTGTGAGTTGGGGCGGAGCAGTCGAGGTCATCGCAACGGTGGAGGGGATGGATATCAATGCTTCACAGTGGAGTTTATCATGGAGGAGAAGAGCGTTGGCACTTGGTGACAGAGGAGAGTGGAGTCTCCTGGGTTAGTTGTTTGCTTAGAGGCGAAAGAGGAGCCCACTAGGGGCAGTGGTGAATTCATCCGTCAAGACGTGGGGTGAGGGATGGACTTTGCCATGGTGCTTGTGGTTGGTGAGCAATAGAGTGGGAGGAGAGGCGGTGGCCGACGAGGTGGGGAGCGGTGGGTTGGGAAGACAGGCGGCAGAAGGTTAGGGACTGAGGAGAGGATAAGGGATGAACAGAGTGGAGAGTAGAGAGGGAATTTGGTGGAGAGGAAGTGGAAATCAAAGAAGACTGGTAATGTGGTGGCGCTCTCACGAGGATAGGGACCATAGGGGTGGTTTGGGTGTTTTGTCTGTTTGCATTAGGTTCAGGGGCTTTTGCCGACTTGGGCTTTGGCCTTTGCGCCCAGGGAAAAATTAAAATTTTACGAAGAAAGAGGTAAAAGACTTGATGTATTGTATGAAGGACATACAAATTTTATTACCCATCTACTCGAAATATGGCTCGGTTTTTTTGGTTTATGCTTACTCTTTGGTTTCTATTTCTACAGTAACTCATTATTAAACGGTGTGTTTTTTTAAAGTAGGGTCTACAGGTAAATTGTAGAATAAATTGCATCGAGTTCAGTTGTACTGACTAAAATTATATATGACTATTTTTCTCTGTATATTGTCTCTCACAAATAGACAAGAATTCAAAAACTATAACCATAAATTATAAATAATAACCTAAAAAATCCATCCATAATAAACTATTGAAGCTCGAGCTCGCTAGGCTGAGGCTTGGCCTAGCTCAAGCCCGCCCGAACGGCTCGCAGGTCTGCAGCTTTTTTACAGACGTGGCGGCCTCGCACGTCGCTCCCGGACAGGACACCGCTCCACATGCCGCAACTGCCTACCGGACAGACCATCCCCCCAACAAATCAAAATCAAAACAGAACAAAAGCGACACGGAGGAGTAATTACCTCGCTGCAAAACAGCAAAAGTCCCCCCTCCTCTGCGTGATTTCTTTAATCCCCTCCCAACCCCCGCACCCCACCACTACCCCTCTCGTTCGTGAGCCCCCCTCCTTTGGGAAAATTGCTCTCACCCCGCCCCGTCTCCTCGTTTGGATCTCGTCTTGCCGGCCGCAGCCGGACGCGGCGGCGACCCGGTCCTCCTCGCGACACCACCGCGCGCCGCGCTTCGCCCAGCTATACTTATACGGCCCACATTGCTGGGATCTGCTCCATTTGTCGAGCTACTCGTAGGCGCCGGCACAGGGCACACCACCTAATCTATCTGCGCAGAGCTGGGAGTTGGTGCTTTGAACCGACGCTCTGCTTGCGTTTCCCCCGTCTCGCTGGATCTGACTGAGGCCTCGCTGCTCCGCGCCGGTGAGGGTGGGTTTCTGGACTTGTGGGTGGCGGCGGCGATTGGAGCTTGGTGGATGGGAGTTGAGGCTTGAGAGGTAGTGTCCCTGTGGAGGGGGAGGGAGAGGTAGAGGAAGAGGGAAGTTGAAGGGAGATGGCGGCCGGCGGTGTTGGGACCGCGCAGCAGCTCGGCGGCTCCGGGAGTGGCAGCAACGGCGGGGCCGCCGCTACGCCGCTGCACAGCTCGGCGGCGGCCTCCAGCGCGAATGGCGCTGGCCCTGGCGACGGGTATGATAGCGACGGCTACAGCTTCGCGCCGCCGTGAGTACTAGCCTCCTCCGCCTTCTCGTGTTGCTGTTTCGATTTTGGTGTAGCGAGTTGATTTCGTGGTGCTGCTTACGTATGCTTTTGATTGTTTGTTCGTCTGAGGTTTTGAATTTACTAATGTTAATTGATTACCGAAAAGCTTCCCTGCCTAGTGGAAAGTAGAGGAAAAGTTGGGTTGAGACGGAGATTTAGTTATTTATTTATTTTGGGTTAATGTCGCTATAATGGGCTATGTTTGTTGCGCTCGTAATCCTGGCCTACCTCACTGCTTGTTAAATTATTTAGGTACCAATTTTGTGGTTATTTAGAACTGAAGATAGTGTTACCATGCTGGGTGTCACATTGCGCATGCGATGCGCACTTTTCGATTACGTGGTGACATAGAATGAGATCCATATTTACTCTTTGGTGTTGCCACTTTTCAGTACGCCGACGACTTTGTCCATGTCCATACCACCGGAGCTTGCTGGAGCAATTCCTCTAATTGATAGGTTCCAGGTACGTGTCTCATTGATTCTAGCATCCCAGTGATGTGATATATCCCATGGCAATTCCAAAAGGAGGATATAAATCTCATTGATGTTCTCATCAAGGTTGGCGAGTGACTATGTGGAATGTGGTGCTTCTGGTGGTTTACCAAATGTTAACTTTAGCATCAACACATTATTCTGTTGGTATAGGGGATGGCTAGCATTTGGTTTTGTCTTTGGTTTACCAAATGTTACATTCTCTTCTAAAATTGTCAAACAAAAAAAAGGCTTTTCTAGCTCTCTCCTTACTTGGTCCGACACTTTCCATCAAATGGACAAGATCAGCTATCCTTTTTTGTTTGTTTGGTCTCTCTGCATGTCTGTTAAATTTTGTCACTGTGGTTGAATATTTTTAATCATTCTATAGATGCATGAAATATTTCAGTAGGATCAGGTTTAATAATTTACGATAATATGGTTCCCGTATTAACATTAATGTTGAAATATAACAGGTGGAGGGATTTCTCAAAGCAATGCAAAAACAGATTCAATCAGCTGGAAAGCGTGGATTCTTTTCTAAAAAATCTGTGGGCCCGCAAGTTCGTGAGAAGTTCACTTTGGAAGATATGTTGTGCTTCCAAAAGGTAATGTTATCAGACCCCATTCCATCCATGAGGTTATAATGTTGCATTCTGATTTTTCATTTTTGAGCAAGTTGTCTTGCTGTTTTTTTAATATCCTATGCAAAAGTATAAGATTATCATAAAAATGCGTATCATGTTGTTTTGGTCCATAATTTTAGTGCTTCTTTGTTCTCTCTTTTGCAGGATCCTATTCCGACCTCATTACTGAAAATAAGTAGCGACCTTGTAAGCCGCTCGATTAAGTTATTCCATGTCATACTAAAGTACATGGGCATTGATTCACCTGCAATAATAAGTTTGGATGAAAGGATTGAACTTGTTGCAAAGCTTTATAAGCATACTTTGAAGCGTTCTGAGTTTCGAGATGAGCTCTTTGCGCAGATTTCGAAACAAACACGTAACAATCCTGATAGGTAAGTAATGGGCTTCTCATGGATAACACACACTTGTTGATTTCAGACATATTTTAGGAATAATATTTTTTGTTATTTGTACTTACAGGAGTTGGTTGATAAGAGCTTGGGAGCTTATGTATTTATGTGCATCGTCCATGCCCCCAAGCAAAGATATTGGGGCATACTTGTCTGAGTATGTTCACTATATTGCTCATGGAGCCACAACTGATTCTGATGTTCGAGTTCTTGCGTTGAACACACTAAATGCATTAAAACGTTCAGTTAAGGCAGGCCCACGGGTTACCATTCCTGCACGAGAGGAGATAGAAGCTCTTTTAACCAGCCGGAAGCTTACGACAATTGTATTTTTCTTGGATGAAACTTTTGAAGAGATCACCTACGACATGGCAACAACTGTTGCCGATGCTGTTGAGGTATCTGCATTTCTCCCAAGCAAATGGTTTTGGAACTGATAGATACCAAATGGTCCTTTCGAAGAATGGACCTAGTCAGATCTAGCAGGTTACTTGGCTGTATGCAGCTTCAGTTGTGATTAAGTTATTGCTGCAAGTGATGAGCCTGGATAGGCATAAGTTACAAATTTACCTCCTTTATGTGAACGGGTTCAGTTAATTGATTTTTAGTTTTGTATGTCATGACTATTTTCTGTCACAGTTTGTATCCAAAAAGGTGCTATAGATATGGAGGCAACAGTACAAATTGTCCATCCATAGATTAAATGAATATTGGGCCAGAAGTATAATTAAAATGGGACCGCTGCCACAGTATCTCTTGCTGGATTCACTTTTATATAGCTCATTGATACTAAGAGTGTATTCACAGTCTGAAGTTGCTCTGTTCATAATTTCAGATACCTCTTGACTAAGCCCTACCAGGCTACCACCCTTTAGAATCAGGCTGTAGGTGGGGTATTATCAATATGGTTTTTGACCATTTTTGTTACCACTCACCCCTCAGGGTAGCCAGTAACCACAACTCTCAGGCACCTTCTTCAACTCCCATATTTCCAAACAGATGAATGCACAGCTACTCAACCTTGCAAATATGTTGTAACTTTGTGCTCGATGTCATATATACGACCTATTGTGGCCACTGTCTTATTTCCTTAGTACTATGAACTCTAATACTGATGGCCTTTGCTATTGTTGACTGAAACGATAGTTTTACTTTGATTCTTTAGATCTAGTTTCTGGTTGACCAAACAGTGGATATTCAACCACACTACCACTGTACCGCATATTTGTATAATACTATAATTTCATAATATTCCTGTCTTCTATTATTGTACTTTTTATAAAATTTTGGCACGAACTTGTTCAAGTTTATTTGCTTGAAGTTAAGAGCATTTGAAGTTGTAAGTTCTAAGGAAACAAAATATGCTATGATGACAGGAACTTGCTGGCATTATCAAACTTTCAGTATATTCTAGTTTCAGCCTTTTTGAATGTCGAAAGGTTGTTAATGGATCGAAGTCTTCAGAAGTTGGCAATGGTATTTCTTTTCACTACCAAGTCGTATGCCTTTTTTCCTTCTGTTTTACAACTTAGTGCATATGGTTTTGATATTGTAGAGTTGAAGGAAATATAGGATTCAATGGAAGTTTCTTAATTAGCACATGCATTTCTTTGTTTTTTGCATGCAGAGGAATACATTGGATTAGATGATAACAAATACATTGGTGACTTGCTATCTGAATTCAAGTCAGCTAAGGATCGCAACAAAGGAGAAATTTTACACTGCAAACTTGTATTTAAAAAACGCCTCTTTCGTGAGTCTGATGAGGCTGTGACTGATCCGATGTTCGTTCAGCTATCATATGTCCAGGTACTGGTCTGAGTACCCGATTGAAATCCTGCCAATTCTTAGACCATACAAGTAATCTTGTTTCCAAGGTAGTGCTAGCTAATATCATTGTTCTGCAGTTACAACATGATTATATTTTAGGAAACTATCCATTAGGCAGGGATGATGCTGCACAGCTGACTGCTCTGCAAATATTGGTTGAAATTGGCTTCGTTGACAATCCCGAGTCCTGTGTGTAAGTAATTCATAAAGCTCTACATGATCTCTCATTTCACCTTTCAATATAGTCTTTGCTATTGTAATAATAATTTACCTTCCCCCTTTTCTCTTACCTGACCATTTTTTCTTGTTCTTGCTAGTGAATGGATATCTCTTCTAGAGAGGTTTCTACCTAGACAAGTTGCAATTACTAGAGCAAAGCGAGACTGGGAGCTTGACATCATCTCACGCTATCAATTAATGGTATTTATCTAGCTATGCAACTTTATGTTATTACATAGAAACTCGATCTAATCTTTTGATGTGTACTTAATTTGCAACATACTTCTCTCATTCAACTCCATGGCCTGCATTAATCACAACAATGAATGACTAATTCTAGATGCATCACACATTATACAAACATGTAAGAAAGTTAAGTTGTTTTAAATTTTAATTAACTTGAGATTCTCAGGACTCTGGAGGAATTAATTTTGATGCAAGTGCTGATGAAGGAGTAAAATTTACAATTTAATTTTACGTCCGTAAGTAAACCCGATACCTCTCGATTACCTAAGTACTTCATTCTTGCATCCAGGAACACTTGACAAAAGATGATGCAAGGCAACAATTTCTCAGAATCTTAAGGACTCTTCCATACGGCAACTCAGTTTTCTTCAGCATTCGGAAGATTGATGATCCAATAGGACTTTTACCTGGAAGAATCATTTTGGGAATCAACAAACGAGGGGTCTGACACCGAATCATATGATGAAAATAGTATATTATTTCTGCTAACTAAAGCTGATCTTGTATTTCTGCTTTAATGCAGGTTCACTTTTTCCGTCCGGTTCCTAAGGAGTACCTACATTCTGCAGAGCTGAGAGACATAATGCAATTTGGGAGCAGCAATACTGCTGTTTTCTTTAAGATGCGAGTTGCCGGTGTTCTTCATATATTTCAGTTTGAAACTAAGCAGGTTATTTTAAAGCCTCACGGGAAATAGTACATACATCCTTTATGCTATCTTGTTATGTCATATAAATCTGTCAAAATAACCATCTGTTTTTTTAGGGTGAGGAAATATGTGTAGCTCTTCAAACGCATATAAATGATGTGATGCTGCGCAGATATTCAAAAGCACGCTCTGCTACTAGCGCTGCTTCTCAAAATGATGTTTCTCAAACATATAAGCCACCAAATGTTGAAATATATGAGAAACGTGTCCAAGAACTGTCAAAAGCAGTTGAGGAATCTCAGAAGAAAGCAGATTGGGTGAGTAGTCTTGTTCATAAAAACAATAGTGGTAATGCATGGTGCTTAGAGTTCAGAATTTTGTGAGAATTGTCTCATTACTGCCTCTGGTAAATGTTATTATAATCTACTGGAGTTTTCTATATTGGGATAACTTAATTTCTAAACCATTCCATCACAATTGGATAACAAAAGAAGGTGATGATTATACAGATCACTTTGTGTATTTTGCTCTGCATCACATAAAAAATCTAGCAGCTGAAAGACAGTAGTGATGCATACTGAAGGATGTACAAAACTACGTATGCATGTTGTATCTTCACTGTCTTGTAATAGATAATAAACCAGACTAGTAGGTTAAAAGGTCTATAAGACCGTGTTTGCTCATGTAGTATTGTAGTTGATAAATATTTGTTAAAAAATATTGCTAACTAGTAACTATCATAAATATCTTTTAGGCACAATTTTGTAGTGTGCCAAAGTGTATCCACAATTTTCAGTTTACAATGGTTTACAGTTCTTTCATACAGACTGAAAATTCCAGTAATTGTGAGGTGATGTTTTTAAGATCTAACTTCTGTCTTACAACATATTGCAGAAAATGGAATTGCATCTTTTATGTAATTGGCCATTTAAGTACATGTAAATTTTATTTACTTACATCTGTGAGAAGTTAATGGTCCTTTCCTATTTTTAGTTGCGGGAGGAGTTACAAAGGAAGACAATACAAGAAAGAGAGATGCAAGAAGAATTAGAAGGGCTACAAGATACCTTGCAATCTGAACGTCAAAGCATTAAAGAAGTAACAAATGAGCGGGATAAGCTAAGATCCCTATGTGATGAAAAGGACTCTTCTCTGCAGGTATGGTGATAGACTGTTGGCTTAGTTAAATTATTTGTATCATCTAACTTGCAATTTTATTAGGCTGCACTGGTGGAGAAAAGTAGACTGGAGACCAGATTGACAAGTGGTAAGAGCCAAGAGAGCAATAATAAAATAGAAGTATCTGGAAATCATTGTGAGAGAGATACTTTGACAACCGCAGGCAGCATCTACAGTGACATTGAGGTATTTTAAAACAATTACATACCTTTAATTTTGTGTTTGGCATGATATGACTTGTTTCTAGCTTCTGTGGCCAAACTTATGTTTGCAAAGATTTATGATACATTTAATTATTCTGTATTTGAAAAGATGTTGACCAAGCTTAAGGAGGAGTTGAAGTCATGTCAAAAAGAGCTTGATGCATCAAAAGAAATGTCAAAGAAGTTACTGATGGAAAGGAATCTGCTGGACCAGAAGGTTCAAAGGCTTGAAAGAGCAAAAAGTGAAGAGGTTTTTTGTTTAATCATCTGAGATTTCCTTTTTCCTGTTCTGATTTCAGTGAATAGTTTATTCGTTTCATGCTTCTGAAAATATGGTTACTTTAATATGCAGAAAAGTACGTTGGAAAGAGCTTATGAGGATGAATGCTGTAAGCTAAAAGCTCATATTGCTGAATTGGAGCAAAAATTGGAAAGTACAACACGTTCCTTAAGTGATGCTGAATCAACTCTTGCCTTGAGAAATACTGAGGTGGATACGTTGCAAAATAGTCTCAAAGAACTTGATGAGTTAAGAGAGTTCAAAGCGGTATGTATAAGATATGGAATAGCTACATTTGGTCTTGTTTTTAGGTTCTTTAGAATATCATATAGTTTCATTTTGCATGATTTCAGGATGTTGACAGAAAGAACCAGCAAACTGCTGAGATTCTTAAAAGGCAAGGAGCACAGTTGGTTGAGCTTGAAAATCTTTATAAGCAAGAACAGGTTTTGCGAAAGCGTTACTATAACACAATTGAAGGTATGCTATAAATAAAATATTTGCAGTATTTTAGTTGTATTTTGTGATAACCTGATTATAAATTGAGTTACAATTCTTTACAGATATGAAAGGAAAAATAAGAGTTTTTTGTCGCTTGCGTCCTCTAAACGATAAGGAGCTTGCTGAAAAGGATAAGAATATAGTTTGCAGTCCTGATGAATTTACAATTGCACATCCGTGGAAAGATGACAAATCAAAGCAACATATATACGATCATGTTTTTGATGCAAACACTACTCAAGAAGAAGTATTCGAGGACACTAAGGTAACATATCTCTAAATTTGGGTTTTACATTAATATTATCAAAATATAAAATGTGTTACTAAGATTATTCACCTTTGGGTTTCATATGTTTTTATTTAACTATGTGATGCAGTATCTTGTACAATCAGCTGTTGATGGATACAATGTTTGTATCTTTGCTTATGGTCAAACTGGTTCTGGGAAGACTTTTACTATTTATGGTTCAGAAAACAATCCTGGTCTTACTCCAAGGGCTACATCTGAGCTTTTTAGGGTGATAAAGCGCGATGGTAACAAATATTCATTTTCCTTGAAGGTAAGAAATATTTTTCATGTGCATTTTAAATGCTTTCATATGGCTTGAAAGACATCTATTCTTTTTGGGCTAATCTTTAAATATTAATTTGTAATGTTGACTTAAGTGATTTGGACTGTTGGCCAATCCTGTGTTGATTTTCACATGGTTCAGGAATTTATGACATTGTTTTATTTAGTTTAACACATTCTTTGATCTCAAACATGCCTCTCTATTATCCTTTGTTGACTATATTTCATACGATGTGCAGGCATATATGGTGGAACTTTATCAAGATAATCTTGTGGACCTGTTGTTGCCCAAAAATGCAACACGGCAAAAATTAGAAATAAAAAAGGATTCTAAGGTATAAGAGCTCCTTTCTTATATACATTTACTTCATTTTTTTCATACAGTTCACTAATGGTTATATTATAATCCTTCTTTCTTTGCATGTATTCTATTTTCTTGTAGTCTTTCAGTAAGTCAAATTACATGTTTTCCCATTTGACCTTCCTGTTGTGCTTTTGAGCAACATCTTCTGTCCGTGTATAACTGTGTTCGCTATCTTGGTTTACTTTTGTAGTTGCAAGTACGAGCAGACAATTTTGTCCTTTTAAGATAATAAACAACTCTTCTGTAACATTTATCTATAATAAAGCTGCTAAATTTGAAATAACTATAGTTGGAGAGTAATATTGGTTACTGGCTAGGGCAAACCGTCATCTCAACTTGTGCAATTTTCCTTTGGGAAAGTGTAGAGTGTAGAACACTTCCCTTTGTTAACATTTGCTCATCAATATTAGCTATTTTATGTATCTATGCAGCTAGTTAACTTATACTTTTCCTTATAGGGTGTTGTCACTGTTGAAAATGTGACAGTTGTAAACATTTCAAGTTTTGAAGAACTGAGGGGTATAATTTCAAGAGGTTCTGAGAGAAGACACACTGCTGGAACAAATATGAATGATGAGAGCTCAAGGTCTCATTTAATTCTTTCAATCATTATTGAAAGTACCAATCTCCAAACTCAATCTTATGCAAGAGGAAAGGTACGGCAGGATGAAGTTAGAAAGTTCACACTAATTTGGTCGAGTCTAGTAACTAGTTTGTTTTTATTTGATCTATAATTTTAGAAAAGATCGAATGTTCTGATTATCTCCCTTTAATTGTGAAGCTAGCACGAAATGTACACTGTTAAACTTAGCTATACCTTTCGCTTGATGCAGATTTGGCAAACAATCTTCAGAAATCAAACTAAAAACTACTCATATAGTCATATTTTAACTACTGTATAAGATCATCTCTCCAACCACCACAACTTGTGTACCTCCTCAAATCACATGTATGGCATTTGTTTGCCCAGAAGAATAAACTTCTGTGCCTCTAGTTATTTTTGTTTCGCAGCCGTTTGTTTTGACTATGTAGTATCTATTTGCAGATTGCTTGTTTGAATATGTATAGTTGAATGAAGTTTTTTTTTTTTAAAAAAGGTGGTCTCTTGTAGTATTTGCCTACTTGGTCTAGCGCATCAAACTATGTTTTCATAAGGTTTATTTTTCTTGATTTGTTTATTCGATATGGTTAATTAAAATAAAAACTGGCACGGAATATCATTGGTGTTAATATAAAAAGCTATAAGATGCTGATTTAAGCTATCTTTGTTAGATCTATAGATGAATAGATGAATCGCACATGTATTACATGGTCCAATGGGCAATAGATAGTACAAGACTCAAGGAACCCTAGAAACTAGGAAAGACACAAATATCCTTATATCCTTAACACCCTCTCAAATGCTTTAACACCCTCTCAAATGCAAAGCGTATGCAATAATATTGCATTTGAAAGAGTGGACACTAAAATAAGGAAAATCCAAAGTCCAAGTCTTAAAGACGTCGCTGTAGTGTGTGACTATTGAAAATTGTGTCGAAGCCACAAGATCTCCATCCGGGATTGTGCGGTAGCCCATAAAGTATGTTTGCAGCCCATAAAAAGCAGATCGAAGCCCAAGACGATGACGACGCAGTGTATATGAAGCGTGGCGGCCTTAAAAACTCGGGGCAGCGGCTCAAAGAGAAACGAGAGCATCATAACGACTTCTACGATTTGAACGCGGCTCAAAGAGAATAACGGCGACTGTGGCCATACGAAAAGCACACTAAATCCTAGGGGATGGATTGAGGCTAGCAAAGCAATCGACTAACTAACACAAAAATTTGTAGACTCGCACGACTTAGATGAACTAGAGACCGCGAATTTAGATGGACGCAATGGAAGACTCAAAGAAAAAGACTTAAAATCTTAAATAGTTGAACCGACATCTCCTAACACCAACATAAAAGATAGTCTTGAAATCTTGAGCAATCTCCCTAAAAGCCTTGAAGACCAACAAAAAGACCATCCATCCATCCATCCATCCATCGAAACCAAACCACTCTCTGCACTCCCTCCCATCTCTCTCCCTCTCTCCAGCACCATTAAAGCAACAGTGGGGCTGAGGAGCGCAGGGAGCAGAGTGGAGGTGCCGGTCGAGAGCCGTCAGCGTGGCCGGCGAAGAGGCAGTTGGTGCAGCGTGGGGAGAGGTAGCGACCGGGTGGTGATGACCTTGGGGGATCCGGTCGGATTCGGAAGTGGGGGAGAGCCTGACGACGACGGAGAGGCCGGATCCGGTGTGGAGAGAGCCAGAGGCGGCCGGATAGCGACGGCGGTGGAGGCGACTGGAGGCAAGCGCTGGATTCGGTAGAGGTAGCAGCGACCTAAAGAGTCACGGCGGCAGTCGAGGCAGGCTGGATCCGAAAGAGCCAGCGGCGAAGAGGCGCAGCGTTGGTGGCAGTCGAGGCGGGTCGCTAGATCTGGGGAGACGATGACCCAAGGACGGGCGGTGGCAGCTCGGGAAGGGCGCAACGGCTGGTTCCGGGCAGGAAGAAGCCGCCGGCAGCTGGATCTGACGAAGGACAGAGGCTCGAAGAGGATCCGATGGGCATGAGCTGGATCCGGATCCGGTCCCGGTGGGATCCAGCAACGGCGAGAAGAACACCCACGACGGCGGCTAGGCGATGACCGCCCCCGGGAGTGGCGATCCATCCTCCCGGGGGCAGCGGATGCGGAAGATGAACAAAGGCGCCTAGGGGATGAACCTAAGCTTTGATACCATGTTAGATCTATAGATGAATAGATGAATCGCACATGTTATAACCTTACATACCAATATGAGATATTACTATCGAACGTCATCGCTAAACTAAAAAAATAAATAAGAGCAACGGTAGAAATCACAAAATATTTAAAACTTTATTACAGAACCAACGGAAGTTGAAATAAATATTTGAAACATAGGATCGGTCACTTCTAACCAAATAAAGAACAAATGAAACAATAAAACAGTGGCAAGCCATGATGCTAAAAACTCGAGTGCTCTCACCCATGCATGATGCTATCACTCCACTGGCCTTTTACCTGAGAATGAAAAGAGCAAGCGTGCGATTTGAAAATCTCAGCAAGCACCCAACAAAGGTCGCAACACGATGAGTAAATGACAAGTAATCCAAGCAAGTAATTGACACATGTTAAATGCAATGAAACCAGGTTATCAGAAACATTGATAAATGTCAGAGATAGAGTGACAGGATCAATGGAATTAAAGATAATTGTTATTTAGTAAGTTATGACAATGGCACCGGCGATCACTTCTCACATACCGGTTATACAAGAATAGTCAGTCACGTCACTGTTCTTGACTGTATAACCGTTGACGGGGTGTAATATCCTAAGTAACGAAAGTGTACGGCCCCCCGTACGTTACTAGGTGGGTGGTAATATCCCTTATATGTGGATGACTCCAGGCCAGGTAACCGTTATCTTGTCAACAGGGATAATTGTTATTTAGTAAGTTATGACAATGTCACTGGCGATTACTTCCCACATACCCGATTATACGAAAGTAGCCAGGCACAACCTTGTCTTCGATTGTATAACTGCAGACGAGGTGTAATATCCTGATTAACGAAAGTGTATGGCCTCTCGTACGTTACCAGATTGATGGAAATTTCCCCTATATGTGGATAACCCCAAGCCAGATAACTGTGATATTGTTAACATGTTATACGGTGTGAATTTAAGGGAACTAAAAGAATGCTAAGATAATATTATGGAAAGTGGAAGGATTTGGTAAGGTTGAAATTGGAGACATAATTCCCGATATGAGGGCGATGTGGAATGATGATATGGTGATAGTGATATAGGAATTATCCTAAAGAGGTATTATAACATAGCTCACACAAGGTTATAAACCATTTAAGTTTTTATTATGTGATAAGTGATTATTAGTCAGATTAACAGATTTAATACATACATCCTTCATGGCTCATATACAACATCATACAATTAATGGATCATGATATTAGGAAGCTAAAACATAGCAGCCCTAATGTTAAAAGAGTGTTAATAATTTAAATCTAAGTTAAAGCATGTTCATATGTTACCCCCATTAACGATTTAAGCCCGAATTCTAAAACACTAATTAAAAACATGAATTCTAGAACATTATTAACTGAGCATCCTAATAAACATAAAAGTATGTGAAACACGATAACCTAGAACATCATGGTATGAATACAATTTTAAAAGTCTATAATCAGGCAAGCATGAACGATATGATAATAACCAGATAAGCACTAGTGATACGATAATGACCAGATAAGCTTTAGCGATATGATAATAGCCAGGTAACTTTAGCGATAGGATGTTAGGCAGGTAACTTTAGCGATAGGATCTCAGCCAGGTAACTTCAGCGATAGGATCTCAGCCAGGTAACTTTAGCGATAGGATCTCAGCCAGGCAACTTTAGCGATACGATCTCAGCCAGGTAACTTTAGCGATAGGATCTCAGCCAGATAGCTTTAATGATATGCTATCAGCCAGATAACTTTAATGATATGATATTAGTTAGGTAACTTTAATGATATGATAATAGCTAGGCAAGCATGAGTAATATGATATTTGTACTCAATGACAAGGTGACAAGTAATTTGGAAATACGTGATATGCGAAATGGAAAGGTCACGGCCGCGAGGTACTTGCCTTGAGCATGTTCGGTGGACTCGCTGCACGAAGGATCCGAGGTGTGCAATTGCCCGAACGCTTTCTCAAAGGCCGTGTGCGAACCTACAAGGTGAAACGGTAGCGAATCAGATAAGGGTTAAGATAAAATTGACAAACGTTGGAAAGGGATTCGCTCGGTCGAAAAGGAACGGGTTCGTTAAGTCTTCATTGTGCGAATCGCTGTTCGATTGGGCGAAAAACCCATTCGGCCAAGCAATGACGTCCCGCTGCGCGAGCTAGCAAAACCCCTGCGCGAAATTTAATTCGGCTGTGCCCCCGGCCGGTTCAACCGCATTGCCACCTCTGGCCACTGTTGGCCAGCCACTACCGCCTGGTCGCCGTCGTTGCCCGCGCGGCGCCGCCCTGCCAATGGCCGCACGCGTCGCATGGTCGTGCGGGCGCGCCGCCTCTGCTGGCCGCCGTTGCTGCCGTCGCCATCGCTAGCCGCCGTCGTCGCCGCCCACACTGCCCTAGCCAATGGCTGCACACACCGCATGGCCGTGCGGTCGTGCTGCCTGTGCCAGCTGCTTCCAGCCGTGGGGCTGTGCCGCCGCCACCGGCCTCTGCCTCCCGCGCCAGCTCGCACAGACGCGCTGCCACCCGAGTGCCATAGCTGTGCCGCCGACCGTGCGCCTCCACGCCTCGTCCGTGCCGCCGCCGCCGAGGGCCACCCACCGGCGATGCCGCCACGCCCTGCACTTCCCCGCGGGAGTAGGCACCGACACCTCACCCGGCGGAGTGCCGCCCTTGGGAGAGAGATTGAGGGGTAGATGGAGAGAAGAGAGAGAGCACCTGATGGGTATAACCAAGGTTGGAAAAACCGGTTCCGGAGAGAATCCCGGTCGCCGGGCGGTACCGGTAACCGGCCGGTTACCGCCCGGTAACCGGAAATCCCGGTGTAAAACCGGAAGAAATTTGTCAAACGCTTTTTTTTGTCGGGGCGGGAGGCGGCCGGTAACCGGCCGGTTACCGGGCCGGTTACCGGTTTTACCGGCGAAAAAACCGGAAAACCGGTGCTTGCTGCTGCGTGTTGCTGCTGCTGCTTGCTGCGTGTTGCTGCTGCTGCTGCTTGCTGAGTGCTGCTGCTGCTCCCTCCTGCTGCTCTCAAGCCTCAATAATGCGAGTTACTACTGCTGCTTGCTGCTGCTGTCCTGTAGCCTCACTTTTGTCTCCCCACATGCACAAAACATCAAGAGTTCACCAGCAAAAGCAAAAGCAAAAGCCCCATGGACCCTACATGTCTCCAATCTGATTAGTAAGCATCTACAAGTTCAAAAATTTCAAATTTGCATCCCGGCCGGTTTTCTCATCCCGCTCGCCGCCGGGAATTCCGGTTACCGGCGGTTACCGGCCGGTAACCGCCGGTAATCCGAACCATGGGTATAACGCATACGCACGGAGGAAATAATCTGCCCTTTAAATGCTCTGGTCTAAGGGCTAATTAGGGTTTTGCCCTTTTTTTGTGGCCCTTTCCAAATATTAGGGTGCTACACATGTATTGCACAACACAATGAGTAATATATAGTACAAGACTCAAGGGATACAACTAAACTCTAGAAACTAGGAAAAGACACAAATACCCTTATATCCTTAACAATCTTGATTGCTGACCTTTTTCTCTTAAAGACAATCATTTGACCGTGTTCTTCTGTGTGAACAGCTAAGTTTCGTTGACCTTGCTGGTTCTGAGAGGGTGAAAAAGTCTGGTTCAGCAGGAAAACAATTGAAAGAAGCACAAAGCATCAATAAATCTCTTTCTGCATTGGCTGATGTTATCGGTGCTTTATCTTCTGATGGACAACATATACCTTATCGGAACCATAAGTTGACAATGCTTATGAGTGATTCTCTCGGAGGCAATGCGAAGACTTTGATGTTTGTGAATGTTTCACCAGCAGAGTCAAACTTGGAGGAGACTTACAACTCACTCATGTATGAATTTCCGTTGCTCATTACTCTCTGCATTTTTGCCCCATTTTTGCCATTGCCATAGCTGTCGCCATCCCTGTTGTGGTGATGTTTTTGTTTTTCGAATATGAACTTTTTAATTATGAGTTTTCTTGCATTATATGGGCATACCTTCTATGATACTTTTAAGTCTCTTCTATCAAGTGTATAGGATAACTCAAAATAATATTTTTGTTTCCATGGAATTGGGACCGTGAGTTTGTCAAAGTTTGTTCCAGCTTAGGTCTTTCCTGTTTTGTTCCCGTACTGCCGATGTGCATCGGTCTTTCCTGTTTTGTTCCCGTACTGCCGATGTGCATCTGCTCACTGACATTATTTGTTGCCCTGTAGGTATGCTTCACGAGTGCGTTGTATTGTTAATGATACGAGCAAGCATGTTGCCCCAAAAGAAATCATGAGGTTGAAGAAGTTGATTGCTTATTGGAAGGAGCAAGCAGGTAAGCGGAGCGAGGATGACGAGCTGGAGGAAATACGGGAAGAGAGGATCACAAAAGAGAAAGCGGACAATCGCTTGACCAGTTGAGAACGAGATATCATCACTTCATCTCTTGCGCTGAATGCACCTGGTTGCATTCTTGCACTGTCTGCAGAGGTGATTGATGCTGTTGAGCATTTGCGACGGCAGAGTTCTCCAATCGCCCTCTAACGGAATGTCCCAGTTCCAATATCATCTGACAATGTTGTACACCAATTGTATAGTTACAGATTATGTTATGGCAGCGATGCCTGTTTGTACAAAGGAGACCGTAGTACACATTCATAGAAGGAGAAGAGTTCTTAGGACTAAAACCTTTTTTTATTTGGCCATTGGCGCGCCGTCGCGGCTGCTGTTGAAATCTTAGCAGTGTAACAAATACTAGAAAGGGCAGCACGCTACGCTGCGCCGTCTTGGGGGTAGTATTGTGGTACGAAATACATATACAGGTGTACTATCGTATACGGATAAGAGCCAATGCTGGCGTCGTTCCGTGCGTAGCGTGGTCTATGTATTTGGATGTCGAATGTTTCGTCAACCATGTGATGAGAGGCTGTGCAGTTGGACGTTCCGCGTATGTCGATTGCGTGGATGTCCAAGGCTGTAACGCATAGGGTTGTTGGTGCACCAAGCGAATAAATTTGCTCAGGATTTGAATGCAGTGCGCCAAATTCGAAATGCACAAATGGGTTTCACAAGATGCAGAAACAAAATCCTCCCACTGAAATAACCTTTCTGTTTATTGATGATTCATACGAATTGGTAATCAAAATGACCATATATTGGGCACCAACTAATTAGCGTCTGAAACATCAATGACAACGAAAACACAGAAGAATAGCTACTTAGTCCAATCTACGATTTAAATTAGCTACAATCCGTAAATCCATTCAGTTCCACAAAAGATAAAACTGCACAATCCCAGATAGACAAATTTAGATAAGCACAGCCTAACAACGCCCACATGCAGTACAGAAATAGCCGAGGCACTGAAATAGACAATTATCCAACTTTCGTATATAAGTAACCTCTCAAGAGGCTGCAAATCTTAATTTACTGATACGGTTCGTCCGATCTTCTCAACGTAGAATTAGATATTTATATGCCTTCTCTTAAATCGTAGCGATCCTCTATTGCCAATGCAAGAACGAACACTCTTTAATTCGCAAGATGACATGTGTCAGACTTTACGACCACCGAGCGAAAGCCTTATCGTGCTTTTAATTCCCAGCGAAAATGTTGAACAATCTTAATTTATAAGAACTCTCAAATTTTCTATCGAAATTGATTGGCTATCCAAAATAACAAAAATATGCAAAATTCTTCGTCTCCATTATCTAGTCGGGGTCCTCTTATCTAGTCGCGTACGGCCATCTTATATGGACACGTATGCCTTGTTTTGACCGACCTCCCTTGCTATTCTATTCGGTCAAGAATTGGATATAAACCAATCACCTGTGTCCGGCCGAAAAGGGGGATTGGATCATATACCCTCCTCTTAGTTGGGGAATTCAGGATTTACCCTTCCACCTCAATGATATGTGGGGTCATCATAAGTCACTGACGCGTAGGTCAGGAGGGTAAATCCTGAATTTCCATCTAAGGGGAGGGTATATGATCAATAAAACCGGCCGAAAATTAGGCGCGCAGGCCTTATCTCCTACTAAAAATCGATGCTTCCCTTTTAGAGTATTGCTATATAACATTCGACTATTTTTTAAGACAAAAACAGTCAGATTGATTTGGGACGTTAGATCTTCATCCAACGGATCCACCCATACAAACCCCCCTCCAAAAAAAATGACCCCCTCAAAAAAATGATCTAGTACATTAGATCTCCATCTAACGGCTCAAAATCTGACAGTTTTTATCCTAAAAAACAGTCAAATGCTGTATAGACACTCCCTTCTTTTTATTCGGATCCGCTTTGTTTTCTTTCCAAAGACAGCAGCAATTAATTCCTTTCTTCCTTATTTGCGGCAACCTTTCATGCATGACATCTTAGGTAGTAGCGAGATGGATTTTTTAAACTTTTAATGTACATTGGCTCGGTCAAATGGGGTGGCATCATCTCGTGCTACTCCATACTTTGGTTCCAAAATCTTCAAGCTGTTCAAATCTAACAATGCACAAAAAATTAGCATGAGATAGTATATTGCTCTTATTAATAGAAGGAGATTCATTTAGAAATAAATTCACCTGATAATATTTAACGCGGCTCAATAATTCTTTATAGTTAAATAATATATTTAATAAAATATGTGTGTATCCGTATCAAGCGGGGAAACCAAAATACCTAAAACGGTGATGGGATGAAAATCGTAGTGCTTGGAAGGCATTGGTAGAGCGGTTTAGGTCAAAGAAACGCTGAGGAGGTCAAGTGGATGGGAAACTTGCTTCTTAGAGGGTTTAGGCTTATGCGCTTTAAGAAGCATGCATAAGTCATGTATAAGTGTAAAACCCGGTGTACAAGAGTTAACAGGTTCATTGTTTATGCTAATGGATAGTATTTGATAGAGTTAGATGTGACTTGATTGTTCCATCTATATGAGTGGGTTAGGTTGGAGCCACGTGGCCAAGGTGAAAGAGACCAACGAACCATCCATTCATTTAGTGTTTCCTTATAGTGGAAGTTTTGGATGAGTGCTCTTGTGAGAGCTCTATTCTCAATGATGAAATAGCTATAAAATCTTCATCTACAAGTTACAATAGATTAATTTTCTTCATTCTACATGGTGTGTTCTTGCTCTTGTTGATTTTATACTTGTTTTGGTTGGTGTTTGGCCCTCTCTCATTCTCTCTTAATCTTGTTAGATTCAAGAATATGTAAGTGATAGAGATGCCTCATGAAAATCATATTTCATTCATCTAGGCACTAGCTATTACAAAATCTTGAAGGTTACCCAATTTGGTTTGATTTAAAGCTCTTCTAGTGATATCTTATTCCTAGAGTTTTATTCTTGAATCTTTGGATGCTCTTGTTTGTTGTGACATGCGTAAACTCATATAGAGTTATCTTGACTATCTTTAACCCACAAGCAAGTTATATATATATGAAGTTCTTGAGTTTTATCCCGTTTGGGTGCAACTATGATTGTCTTGAGAAAATGTTGAAACTTTACATAAGATCTATATGATCCTTAGATGAATTAAGTTCATGCGAATCTTAGCAAGGTGTGTGTAAAGTTTCAAATCATTTAGAGATGTATTTTGAAGATAAAACTATTTTTGTTTTTCGCTTGGGCTGATTACTAATTCTGGGAACAGGGGTGCAATCCAACTGCATTCTGGCCTGCTATCCGACCAGAGATCAGTGAGACTGTTCGGCCAGTCCAACCATTTTGTCATAGCGATCCGACCGGGCTTAAGTAGTTTAACTCTGTTTGCTTCCGCGCATTTGCGAGTGCTTTGTTGGTGAGCAAATCTAATTTATTTAGCTTTCAGTAACTAGTAGCGTGAAAGTTTTGGAATACCTTTTAAGAGGTTAAATTTAAAAGCATAATTCACCTCATCTGATTGTCATATCAGGTCCAACAGAAACATAAAAGATTAGTATTGGATCCAATGCTTTGACCTGTATGCTTTTCTCCCATTTTCTCCCAATTAAAGGTGACAGGAAAATCTTACCTTTGCCACAGCATCAAGATCACAATCGATGGCCGGCACTGGCAGCTGCTTGCTAAGTGTTTACTCTGCATGGAAAGGAAGTAATCTCACGCTTAGCTCTGAAACCAAGAGCACATTGAGCAACTGGAAGCTGCGAACAAAAAAAAAGCCTAATTCAACAGATCCCGTAGAGCTACGCTGCAATTGATGCGCCAGTGGAAACGTAGGGGGCGAGCACGGTGATTTACCTCTACCGTCCCCGGCGGAGCAATCGGCACTCGTACCCTAGCCGGCTAGCGGCATGCCGGCCCGCCCAAATCGGTGGGCTGGCACAGAGAAGGCGGGCACTGCGGTACCAGACGGCTGAGGAGAGGAGGACCGGCGGAGGTGGCGCGGAAGAGAGGAGCCGAGCGGCACGGAGCAGAGGAATGGCAGCGACAGCCTTGGGTTTCCCCTGAGGAAATGAGTGAATGGGATCATGGCAGTAGAGCCGTTAGCATCAAATACATTTAAATTCGTTGCCATTAATTAACAACAAAATACCCACATATATACTGGCAGTTCCAGGCAGGAACAAAGTTTTTTTTTCTCTTTTTTGGATCTTCAGGCAGTCACCGGCCCTATTCTTTTATGCTATGGTATATGTATTTTATCTGTGGTTTATTAGTCTAATAAATAGAGAAAATCTTGCGAACGGTATACCATCGCCGAGAGCCACGCTGCCGCTCTCTCATGCTCCTCACTCCCGGCCGCCACTCCCTTCCTCTCACTCCCGTCCACAGCTATCTCCCTCCTCGCCACCGCTATGAGTTCACCCTTCCTCTCGGGCATAGAAGGAAAGGTCAAGGGAGGCGGTGGGTGGGGTAGGAGGGCAATGGGCGAGCCGGAGGGCGGTGGCAGCGGTGGCCGAGGGCTGCGCAGCGAGGCGACGATGGTGCCGCCGACCGTGGGTGGTTGTAGGGACCCAGATATTAACATCCGGATTCCTCTGTGATTACTGCACTATTCCCTGGATCAGTAGATAATGCTCACAGTTACAGTAATGAATATCAAAATACATATCATGCGGAAGCGTAAAATTTAATAGTAGACTTACTCATGGGCCGATTAGACCGAAATCATTAAATTGCAGCAGCGGAAGAACGAAGCACACAGGTGGGACTTTTAGGACATGCCCACAGGCAGCCAACTGGAGGTTCGCGACCTAGCCCTTGACATCTTCATCTTCTCTGCCAGCTTGTCCAATCTTGTTGCTGCGGCGCAGTGATTTGATTCCTGATTCTGAATTTTGTCGCAAAAGCGAGCGTGAGCACTCCGACCCCGTGCTCCGCGAGCCAATACACAGAATGCAAATAAATAGTATGCATAGCTTACAAAGGAGAGGCTCGGGCTATTTTATTTTGCGTAGAGTGCTTTTTAATACAATTAATTAAAAAGCCCTATGACTTAGCAATTTTGGAACAAATCATAATGTACAAGGAAATGCATTATTAATATCGATTCAGATTCCATCCATCGTTACATGGCATCTGCACCATATAGCAATTTGTTCAGCGTTATAGCCGCTTAACTTACCACTGGGACGACACCCAGGACAACTCCAAACTAGGGCCTTTCACTGCCCTCCACTTTTCCATCCCACCCACAAAACATTTTGAAATAGAACTATATCTGGTTAAGTTCCCATGTCCGCCCTTGACCGTGGGCACGGCTATTCGAATAGTTTTGACTCTGCAGAGTTTGTACACTTTCACCACAAGAGACAATCAACTCATTGCCCCACACGATTCCTTAGAAGTGTGGTTGAGCAGACCATCACAGTGACTTTTCAAATTATCTAGTCCCTTTTCTCATCTCACTTTTATGGGCTTCTCCCACTTGCGGTGGGTCCCATCTGTGCGCGGGATGTTTCCCCCAGCCACTACGCAGCTCGGGCTTCTACTTCCCGCAACGTAGGACAGCTAGGAAACTTCACCCCCACTGGTGTCCCTTCAGGCCCCCTTGCCATAGCGTAGCCCCTTCAATCCCCTACCAGTGAGATGAGTCCGGGGTTTCGATAAGTTTACTTAGCCAAGTTGTATTTTACAGACTTGTGGTTGTACTGTTTTACATGGGTTGACAAGACAAGATTCGGTCCTTAGTGGTATCTGGGCGGTTCTACCACAAACCACACTCTCATGCACACCTGCACCATACCCCCGAACCATCCGCCCAGATAATTAAGGAATTCGAGGTTTTTGGGAATATAAAATAACTATATCCAACATACACCAGTCATTACCACCATGACTGCCCAACTAATTTTTCTCAGGATTAAAAGTGATGCTTGGGCGCTTTCGCGCCCATGAGAATCTAAACAATGCTAAGCATGGCATATAATTACAGACTTACTTTCGAAAGGTTACTAATATAAATTTTTGCTAGGGCGACAAGGTTCACACATTCAAATATTCCAAATGAAGGATAATATTATTCAATGTAAACAGTAGGCATATAACTAGGAGATTAAACTAAACATGTATTTGCATATAAAGTAATAGCATGCAATTTGATAATTTAAACCAAAGTAATTTGCAGAAAATGTAGGTTCGAAATGATCAAGGTATTGACTCGCCTGGCACGGTTTACCGCGGACTTGAGCTCACTCAAAGCTTTCTCATTTGTCAATCTTGAGGTTCGGATCTTTATCTTTACTTCGATCCCGTCCTCGCTTGACGCTCGATTCGTCTGGACTCCAATTTCTAATTACGCGGCAAACGACTGAATTCAAATAAAAGCAACTAACTCACAAGATCCAAATAAATCCGAATAAACTCAATTTTTGTATTATTATAAGTTAATGGGTGATTTGAAGCAAGGCTGGTGGTAGAAAGCGATGACTCGATCTTTTATTAACAGTTTCTTTTATCATTCTTATATTTATCAAGGAAGTTCCATGAGTTAGGATGGACCTATGAGTAAATGTTATTTCGTCGAGCGTAACTTTTCAGGGCATTTTGGTTTACCGAATAAATTTTAGAGTCTAGGTGTGTAGCAATTTATGGGGTGGTATTTTATGTACATTTAGTTGTCACTAGTCATATCTTATTATTTCATGCTCATCATTATTATTTATTAAATCTAGTATTGAGATTTAGTTAATGGTACCATTATTATTTTATCTATGCTTTAGTTTAGGCTTAGCCTTATCTCTAATTTAGCTATTCGGGTAAAGCTTGGTATGTATCATTTTATGTGATCCGGATTACTCGTGTTATTAGATACACGTTCATTTTACTCGTGTTATTTGTGTGTCTGTAAGATTACTTTGAATCTTGATAACCTAAGGGCTATTATATTTTAGCACCTCCATATTATTATGACCTCTTAATTTAAGTGTTCTCTGAAAACTACCGATACCGATGTTTTATCCTTTTACAAGTCGAGCCTGCTATACATGAGTATATTTTGTTATCATTATTAACTAAACTATCATTTAAGACCTCATGATTGGCGGTATATTAACGATAGCATTTACATATATATTTTAGTGGGATCTTCGGTGACCGCAAAATGGTACAGTTATTTTTACTAGTGGGCTGCCTATATGCTATCCGCATTTCTCTAACCCTTTTAGGTATATACATATATACATATATGTTTATATACATATCTTCATAGAAAGTCTCTATATTCTAATTGTCATTAGCTTCAATTAAAATTTACTTATCTAACAACGTTATATTTCAATATTTGATAATTAGCAAAACCTACCACTAGAGTTTACTTAATGGCAACATTTTAAGTATTAGGCATAAATCCTCATTTTAGGTAATGGCAATCTTTATTTGGTTAGTTACCATAAGTCGTTCTTCTTTATTGAAGTCTATAAGTAATACTTGGTCTTTTGGTTAGTTATGCGAACAGGATTAATTATTCAAACATAATAACTATTCCACATTTATATATTAATCAATCTGGTTTTATGACCCAACTAAACTTATTAGCTTTTCTAGATTATTTACAAATTGTCCTTGATTTTTCCTAAACTGAAATGAGCAATAATCAACAAAATAAAAAGAAGGAAGAATTGCACCGAGGAGGAATCAAACTAATGACCTGCGGGATGAAGGTTGGCTGGGCTAACCAGCTGGGAGATGGTCTCCTCGCGACTACACAAGAAAATGCAACTTAGTTAAGAAGGTATACATTGGACTGTGCAGAACAAGCGGTCGGCCAACCGAAAACAGAGGAGAGGCGGCTTGCGGCGGGCGGCGGCGTCGCCGGCGCTGGTTGGCCGAGGAAGGCGGCGCAAGTGGGCACACGGCGCCGGTGGGCTGGGGTGGCTGGGAGCGTTGGCTGGCGGTTGGGGAAGGTCCAGGGAAGTGAGAGGATGCTCCCCATGCAACGAATTGAAGAAATGCAGCCCGAGGAGGCGGCGGCGCTGATGGAGGCAGTGACGGCCGGATTTGGGGAAGAAATGGAATTGCCGGCGATTGGGAAGCTCGGGGTTCGATTTCTCGCTGTGGGAGAGAGTGTGGGGTGTGGGGAGTCCGTGGGAGCCTCGGTGGTGCTTATAGGCAGACGGGCGAGGTTGGCTATGGGAGTCCGCCCGTACGGTCGCGTCGGACAGCTGCGGAGGCAAACGGTGGTGCAGAGCAGAGCTCAGAGAATTGCCATGATGGCCTGTGCGGCTCAAGGAACAGCAGAGAGGAGCTGGCGCCGAGCGTGGGGTGGCAGTGAGAGCTCGAGCCTTGCGCGTGAGGGGATGGGGTGGCAGTGCGGGAAGAAAAAGAGAGCGGCGGCAGAGCTCGCGGCGCAGCAGGTCCATTGATCGGGAGGCGACGATATCCGGCGGTCCGAGCGTGGGTGACCTTCGGTCCGAGAGCAGGCGAGGGAGCGGGCTGGGCTGCGAGGCGAGCGGGGCGGGGCTCGACGCGCGGAGGGGACGCGAGCGCAGGCTGCTGAGACGGGGATGGAATGGCTCGGGAGCAGACGCAGCAGAGCAGTGAGCAGACGAGAGAGACGCAGGGGGAAGGGGACGACGTGGAGGAAGCTCGTCCGCAGAGAAAGGGGGAGGAAGGAGAAAAAGACAGAAAGGAGCAGCAGGCGCTCGGGGGGAGAAAAAGGAAGAAGAAAAGGAAGAGCAGGCAGGGAGCCGGCGGCAGGGAAAAAAAAGAGAGAGAGGGAGGGAAAAAGAGAGAGGTGGTGGGGGCCACTTGTAGGAAAATGAAGCAGAGAGCAAAATGCTAAGGATAAATGTAAAACTTCAAGGTTAAGCTTGTAATTTGCATTAGGGCTTGCTGGCTTAAATTTTTGGCATGTGCTGTGAAATCGTGAATTTTTTACTTAAGCTTTGTATATACATAAGTTTTAAAAATTCAACCCTAGATTTTGTTGACCTGAAATTGAATTCAAGATGTTGGTACTTTGAATTCATAATCTGCAATGGCATTTTCTATTTTTATAATTTACAACATTATTATTTGCATTTGGGAGTACTCTTGATTATTAATTGGTATAACACAAAACCCAAAAAAACAAATTCAATAGGTACTCAAAAGAAACTTAAGTGCTAGCAAATGCAAGAAAAATTTTAAAACCTCCACATTTTTGAACGCTTGAAATTTCAGGATGTTACAGTGGTGGTGGAGGGGTAGCGGAGGAGGCGCGCGGAGCTGCGGCTAGCACTGGAGAAGAAGGAGAGGAGGGCGACAGCCGGCGTGGGAGCAGGAGAAGAGGGGGAGGGGAGCGGCGGTACTTTGAGAGGAGGGAGGGAGAGGAGGGGTGATGCGAGGAGTATGCTGTCGGGATGCTTTCCGACGGCATACCGTGCCGTAGTCGCTCTTTAATAAATATTGATTGCTAAAAGAAGTCAAAGCCAAAAGCAAATTGAAAAGCCGGAAAGAATGGGCCCACTATCCATAGAGCAATAGATCAAGCAATTTAAGCTGAAAATTTAAAACGAACTCTTAAAATTGATCAGACGAACATAATCGGATGAGCAGATTATATTACATACGAACAAAAATTAACTTCATAAGTTTCTACAACCACTACTTAATCGGCCATATTTTCCCGTCGATCCTTTCCTAACAGAGCTAATTATGTACAGATTGTTCATTCCTGCCAAGCATTTCCAACGTTGCTAAGATTAAAAACTTCACCATGCAAATCCACTAAAACTTGACATGCACGTAAGGAAATCATTCGCACCTTGCGCGCTTCCTCGAGGTCGCTTCGTCCTCGTGCGCGGCATGATCCTCCTCCTCGTCCTCCGCATTCCCGCCAGCATCGGCGACCGCGGCGACGTCCTCGCTATCAGCAAGGACATCATGGAAGTATTCGTCGGCAGCAAGATCCTCCACCGTCCGTTCGCCGTCGTCCTTCATGAGAAACCTCTCCAGCTCGCTCACGTAGGCCGACATCGAGCCGTCTCCCGGCGCCAACGGCCCGTCCGTCACGATGGAGTCCGGCGAGCCTTCTCTGCCGCCACGCTGGGGAGAGCCCAAATCCAAAGCAGGGACTGCGCTTTTCTTATCGGCGGCGGCCACAAAATAATCGCCGTCGTCTACGCAGAACTCGGCGGCGCCCAAGTCGAAATCGAAGTCGAAGCCATCTAGATCGAAGTCGATGTCAATGCCGGGCAGGATGGCTACCACGTCTCCGGAGGCGGCGTCCATGGCGGTAGAGGAAGTCTCAATCGATGAGCGCGTGAACGTTTTCAAATTCGGAAGCAAACGAAGAGTTTATATAGGGTGGAGAAGAGGAGAGGTGATGTGTCGCTAAAAAAGGAAACGTAATGAAGGTCGGTTCGTCGCGGTTGCTTATCACGCAAGGATGACGAAGCAAGTCGCGGTGGCGGGTCTAAAATCCAACGTGGGAAATTAGACTGGCTTTTGTTTACTTGGCACGCTTGACTTGGCTAGTTAAATTTTATTATCTTCAACCAATACTTATTTGTAAATATTTAGATTGATTGTATTAACATGATATTTTTAGATTTGTAATAAGAAATACTTTTGCAGCAATATACTTTTGTAACATTTTATAAACACATTAGTATAATATTAACAAAGTTACCTTTAAAGGCGGTAAAAAGTAAACGTGAATTCTGAGCGGTGTGGATCGGATAATTCGATCTGATTGAGACCCGGGACACGTCGGATGGCAATCGGAGTCTAGAAGGACGACGTTGGTGCATGCCGACATGGAGATATCCCCGGAAGCATCGAGAATCGAGACTTCCGGACGTGGAAATAAAGCTGTATGTAATTAAGCACGCACGCCGCGCCGCGTACCGCGTAGCGTACGTTTTTGTGCGAGCAGACGATCACCAGCTTACTACGATCGACTAAACGTGTATATCGTACGAAAGCACGCTCAGTTGCCACGCGAAATGGGTCATCCCGTGAAGAGAATAAACCAAGGTAGCACAACTGCATAGAAGAGGAATGGGAGAGGTTCTTCTTTTTCAGTATATGGTTCGTGTCGAGGAATCATTGTTGATGAGTCTAATCTAATTAAATTTTTCTAGATAAGAGAGATAGATTAAATATAGATAATATAAGAAATAATAAATTGAATATAAGAGATGAGAAAACTCCTTTTTTTTCTTTTTTTAATCACGTTCTCCTTTCAAGTATACTTTACAATGATTGAGACTCCCTATTTATAAACTAAGTGAAAGTTATCTATCAATGGGCTATGCTTGCAGGCCCAAGTCCAGATTTCCCAACACTCCCCTTGGCACTCATCCGACACGTTCATGCCTCATCAAAATTACATAAAAACTTAGTAGTAAAATATTTTGGAGAAAGAGTACATGATATATTTTATGTTGAAAGAGTAAATGATATATTTTATATTATGTTGCACGAATTGACTCATTAAAAACCTTGGCTAAGAAACTTCCGGAAAATTCGTAAAGGGAAAAAGAGTACAATCCACTCAATTTCATTTAATCTATAGGATTTATTCTTTAGGTACTCGATCTTCGTGATAAGTTTTAATAGTGAGCTCGAGAAGAATCTCTCCCTAAGTTCTGCACCTCTAAGTCTCATCATTCCAATTCCACATATACACCTTTCAAAGTTAAATGCTGGAAGTGACTTAGTGAATAAATCTACAAGATTTTCACATGACTTAGTATGTAGTATCCTAATTTAATCCATCTTTTGTAATTCATGAACATAGAAAAAACTTGAGGTTGATATGCTTTGTAAAATGACTCTTTACGTAACCTGTCTGCACTTGTGCAACACAAGCTGCATTATCTTCATAGATAATTATAAGAGTTTACACGATATTCAATCCACATGACTGCTAGATATGGTGAATCATTCATCGAAGCATTCTCGTGCGGCTTTGTACAATACTATAATTTTTCGAGTGGTTCATCGAAGTCAATACAAGACTTTGCTTAGACGATTTCCATGAAATTGCAGTTTCACAACACAAAAATACATAACATGTTTGTGACCTGGCTATATGTGGGTCTAACAGGTACTCGGCACCTGTACATCCAGTTATATTTAGGTCTTAGTTCTTTTTGTAGAATAATCCAAGATATTTGCTTCCTTGGAGGTATCGGAAGATGTTCTTTATTTTCTATCAATGCCTTTTGATAGATTCTACACTATACTTTGCTAACAGGTTTACGGTAAATGCAATATCCGGTCTAGTGTAGTTTGCTAAATACATAAGTGTTCCTATTGCACTTAAATATGGGAATTCCGGTTCCAGAACTTTCTCCTCCTCTTCTTTAGGTTTGTACAAATCTTTATATTGATGTAAAGATCTACCAATCATAGGTACTTTTGATAGGTATGTCTTTTCAAAACCAAATCTTTCTAACACCAGCTAGGTATATACAGACTGATGTACTAATATTCTTTCAGGAATAGGCTCAAGCTGCAAGCCTAGGCAATATTTGGTTTTACCCAAATCTTTCATTTCAAATTCTGACTACAGGTGAGAACTCACATCCTTTATATCTTCCAAGGTTTTGATGATATTTAGATCATCTATATATACTAAGATTATACAAAATCTATTCTAGAATCGTCGTATAAATATATAAGGACAATTCTCATTGTTCGTATAGCCTCTTTTGTATAGAAAGTCGTTTAATCGATTATACCACATCTTGCCTGATTGCTTAAATCTATACAGTGATTTTCTGAGTTTCACATTGTACATGTTTCTATTTGCTCTGTCTTGGCTTGAAACAGGGATACCTTCAGATACTTTCATATAAATATCTGAATCCATGTTTCCATAAAGGTATGCCGTTACCACATCCATCAATTTTATTTCTAAATTCAAGTTTATTACCATTGAGATTAATTATCTAAAGATAATAACACCTATGACCGAGGAATAAGTTTCTTCATAATCAACTCCTGAACGTTGAGTGAAACCTTGTGCAACAAATCTTGCTTTATATCTTGCAACTTTATTTTTCTCATTTCTCTTTTGAACAGTACCCACTTATGCCCTACGACGTGTACATGGGGTGGCGTGCGGCTTACAGGCCCAAAACACCTCTTTTTTACTTAGAGATAATAATTCAGTTTTTACTGCTTTCTTCCAATTCTCCCAATCCGATCTTTTTTTCATTCAGGGAGCGATGCAGGCTTTGGATCAAGATCGATGATTGTGATAAATTTTTTTGCAAAATAAATATCAATATTGGCTATTGTTCTATTCATAGATTCTCCTGTGTGCACATAGTTTATAGCTATTCATCATGGTTGATTTTTCTGGTGCTTCTACTTGCTCACTGCTCCTTCCAGCTGTAGGGCAAATCTCTTTAGTTTTTCAACTTCGATGCGTGTGCACGCATCCATGCTGGTTTGTTCCTCTTTGGGAATGTTCAAATCCGGTATGCTTTTCCTTAATGGTGTCATACCAACATATATCATAGACTTTCAGAGATGGCCTATTGTAGTACGTTGTGGTGGAGGTATACGTACATAAACTTTGCAACCAAACCTACGGAGATGAGAAATTTTCGGTGCTGACCCTTACGCTAATTGCGTAGGTAAACTGATATTATATGCCAGTGGTCTAAAGTTGATGAGATTTGATACATGCAGAACTGCAATAAATTTAATTCTCTTAATTAATGCTTCTGCTAATTCATTCTGGGTGTGGACATGCGGTATAGAATGTTCAACTTAAATTTTTATTGTCATACAATAATCATCAAATGACTTTGAAGTAAATTCCTCGACGTTATCCATTTTGATGGATTTTATATGATGATCAGGGAAATTATTTTTAATTTGAATTATTTGCGCGATCAGCTTTGCACAATATGGTTTCTTGTAGATAATAAA
Organism: Dendrocalamus latiflorus; assembly: GCA_017311315.1. Taxonomy (NCBI): domain Eukaryota; kingdom Viridiplantae; phylum Streptophyta; class Magnoliopsida; order Poales; family Poaceae; genus Dendrocalamus; species Dendrocalamus latiflorus. The sequence goes on from CM029627.1 coordinate 1,711,950, forward strand.
CATACGTGCGACAATTTCGAGAAAACATCATTGAGCACTATAAAATATTTAAATAGCCTTGATAGTGACTGTATAGGACCACAATGTCTTCTTGGATGCATTCTAGGAATGCAAGGACGTCATCCTTCACTTTCAGAGCAGAAGGTCTAATAATTAATTTTCCAATGGCACATACGGGGCACATGAAATCCTATTCATTCGGGAAATTCTTTACATCGATATTATGTCCATGTGAATTGTTAATTATATTTTTCATCATCCTAAGATCTGGGTGGCGTAATCTATCATGCCAAAGGCAGAAGTGATCATAACTTCTAAATATTATTTTCAGAGCAGTATAGGCTGCGGGTGCCTTAATATTAGTGTTGTATAGCCCAATCTCCAATGAAGGGACTCTTTCTAATACCCTTTTTTCATTTGCTCCATGCTTTGTAATGTGTAGGTATTCTTTACCATACTCTTCTTCAGTTTCAATATGGAAACTATAAGCGTGAATATTGTTGAAACTGAGGAGAGTTCTAGTCGATTCTAGGTACAACGCGGCTTCTTAAATGACCAAAATTGTGCTCATTGGAAGTATAATTGTGGCTCTTCTTGAGCCTATTATACAAGCATCACTACCGGCGATTATTGTAAGGCTGCCAGCATTTTTGCTAATCGATCGAAAATTTTTTATCTCTCTTAAGATGGTATTTGTTATACCGCTATCAGCAAAGCACACTTCCTCCATAGGGCGCTACATGCGTTCTAATAGTTTTAATATAAAATACTTTATTAATATGTAGTAGAAGACAATCAATACATAAATAAAATACTTTGAATATTTGAAATACTCCTTTATCACTTTAGGTATACTCATATACTAATTATAAGATATTCTAATGTGAATCACACAAAAAAATTGCAAGGGAGTCCATAGTTTTTAGCGTATTTTATAAATACCTTTATATACGTACATAAAAAGGAGTATGTTGAAAAAAAATGTATATACCACATCTGAAAAATTGTTCATACCACCTAGATGGTCTTAAATACTCGTATACTACATGTACATACTCCTCGTTACGCGAGATACTCCCTACGTTGTGAGATACGACATAGGGTGTAATTACACCTGGGAGTAGAAAAGAGGCTTTCTATATGAAAAATACTTTTTACTCCTGGGTGTAATTACACCCACCTCTAATATACCATCTAAATAAATTTTGAAATACTCCTTTATCACTTTAGGTATACTCATATACTAATTATAAGATATTCTAATGTGAACCACACGAAAAAATTGCAAGGGAGTCCATAGTTTTTAGCGTATTTTGTAAATACCTTTATATACGTACATAAAAAGGAGTATGTTGAAAAAAAATGTACATACCACATCTGAAAAATTGTTCATACCACCTAGATGGTTTTATATATATATTCTGCTGATAGACACTTAGGGCGCTCTCCATATAATGATACAGTACTGTTTCTACATAGTATCAAGTAGGATAAAAGATGATGTAAGTAGAGCTGTATCTCATGCAAGATGTAACTCATTTGAGCAAATCAAGGAAGTTTATGATGGGACTGGGAGGAGATAGAGAGAGGAGGTGGGGCAGAAGGGAAGAAATCAACTGATGAGTGGGAAAGTTGTTAGATATCATATATTAAGAAGGTTGTATTTAGAGTGATTTCTATGTGATGTGATAGATTTAGATACAACCTATACGTGCTATGCACTGAGAATGCCCTTAGCATATGAATTTTCTGCATAAGGCCATAAAAACTACTATATAGGTCAAAGCAGGGTGACGCGTTGAGCATTTTAGCACAAGTGAGGCCTAGAATTCCTATAAGAAATTGAAATGCCAACCTCTGTAGAGGATTTGAGGACCTATTTGGAATGTAAGAATTTTTATAGAAATTTCACAGGGGATAATAGCCTAGGACTTGTGCTTTGAAGATAAATTTTCAGATTATTCAAAATAATCCTCTTTTTGAGGCAATCAACCTTGATTTTGAGTTCAAGATATGATATTTTTTTCCTGCAACAATTGATTTTTTAAGCAAGCATATGACCATTTTTTCATCAGTATGTAGAATTGTAGAGCGATGTTTATTTTTGGCTTTATCAATTTCTTGTACTTGACGCTTGTTGCAAGCGAAGATGGCCTATTCGCAGCTCAGAACAAAATAATATCGAACACTCATGCGGATAAATGTACCGAATCAATCCTGAAAAAAAATGTACCAAATCAAGAGAAGACTGAGCACTGAAATATAAAATTGTCTTCCAATCTTACTCCTAAATATCCAGCATTGATTCTCTATGGTATGGATAAACCTGCAATTTATTCTCTATGGCACGGATAAACCTGCATTAATTTTTGTTCCACATAGCAAAGAATCTGCTTCCTATGACGGTTCAAAACAAAATTGAAGGGGAATTCAAAAATTGACAAGAGGAAACAATTAGTTAAATTCCAATATTGGATTTTTTTTTATTTTTTTGCATTGCCTACCGCGCAGACGCTAAACTTCTGTGAGCCGTTCCTTCACAAACCAACGCTTGGGAGTTTGTATGAGTGTGAATAGGAAATTTCACCCAAACGCCTATTAGATAACCATACACGTTAAATTCACGCGTGTATTTGTATTATCATCATAGTACAAATTATATTCTCACGTGTCTTTATATCGACCGTCGGATCGCTGATCGTGGCAGCCACAGCATCCAACGGTCCAAACCCCTCGGTTGGTCTCCTTTTTGCCCCAGCCGGCTCCTCTCTCGTAAGCCCCCACGGCCCCACCTCTGTTCTGTTTCTCCCCTCTCGCATCTCTCGAGAGAGGCGAGCCACTCACACCGCACTCCGCCGCCATGAAGCACGACGTGAAGCTCCCGACCCGCGCCACGTCGTCGTCAATGGGCGCGCACAAGTGGTCCCATGCCATCGCGAAGGCGCCGCAGCGGAAGATCAGGATCGTGCACGTCCTGGCGCCGGAGGTCATCAAGACGGACGTGCGGCACTTCCGCGAGCTCGTGCAGCGGCTCACCGGGAAGCCCGCCGCGTCGAATGGCTGCGGTTCGTCGGCGTCCGAGGGCGCGGCGTCGCAGCAGGACTCGCCCGAGACGACGAGCGAGGAGGGCGCCGTCGCCGCCGCGGGAGGCGGGGCGATCAAGGCGGAGGTAAAGGCGGAGGCCGAGGCGGAGGCGTCGTCGGGCGGGTTCCTGCGCGCGCTCGGGGAGGAGGACAGAAACGACGTCTTCTTCCAGGGGCTCGAGGACTTCCTTTTCAGTTCTTGCCACATGGATGGCTTCAGTTTCTGATCAGGTGCAATGCATTGGAGCTAAGCCTGAATTCTCCAACTTCTTGATCTCTCCCTCCCTCTGTTGTTGCGTTGGGTGATGTTAGGATGATCTGTACCAACCACCAGAAGGTTCAGGATTGTAGGTTTGATTAATGGAGATCTCCGATTTGCTTGGTTTACATGGATAAAACATCAAACATGGATTTCCTCCGTTTGCTGCTTCTGTTTATTTATGTTTCAGTTTTGTTCGAAATTTGAACCGTACCATGAGGAGAATGAATGGAAATGCAAATTTGGTTTGTTTCTTTCGATGGCTTTAGCTGTTTAGTTCCGAGTTTCTTCCCCGTGCTTTTATGGGGCAAGTATAGGGAGGGAGACGCAGGCTCTGATCTGACACTGAGGATACGGCAGAATCCTCTGCAGTGTCAGGACTGATCAGGTGCAGGGCAAAACCTGCGCGGCACGTCCAAAGGAGAGAAACAAAAAGATCAAGACGTGACGATTTCTCACGAGGAACTGAACATTCTTTCGAGTGGAATGTACAGTGCCCTCTGTACTCTGGTCCCCTTAATCAAAGATAGAGAATTTTTGTTTGACTGATTATTATTATTATTATTATTATTATTATTATTATTATTATTATTATTTAGTGCCTTGGGGGTATAATAAAATGGCATCTACTTTTACACACCATTGAGACAATTTTCAGGGGCGACGGCTTGCTACAACGCCTGGGGATGAAGCCAGTAAAAAGTTATTGGCTAGTCCATTACGTAAATTGAAATATTCAGCTTGGTTCGTGAGTTGATTACCGTAGAATATTGCTCAAACTCCAGGTTAGCAGTGTCTGCTAGAAGATGTACCCACGAATAAAAGGGAGGAAATTTAACACATTCAATTGACTGTCAACATACCCTACAACTTTTATGTACGTGCAAACATGGAAAATGGCTAAACAGAAAACGAATCACTGAAAAAGTTAATCACGATGTTTCAATTAGTACCCCAAACACTAGCTTTCATATTCTGATATCACCCCGTCTGATGTGCCATCAATTGGATTTGGTTGTGGCCCTTCCAATCTGGTTAGGACATCAGGTGCTCCTGCAGCATCTCTGACAATCTAAAAGAGAAGACAGCACAATAATATTATTAGGGGAAATCATATGAGATTTAAAATCATTCATTCTGTACTTATGAAACTTGGTTAAAATGACTATCTAAATCGAAGGATTCAGGGAAAAAGTCATCCCCAGCAATTTAGTGGATATTAATGGCATTGGGGAGAGTTACATCAGAAGGACCACAGTGCATGTATACCAGTTGAGTTGGTAAGCTCATTATCAGCATCTTAAAGCTGCAGGTGATGTTAAGCCTATGCCATAAGGCTGACATCTTATGCATGGTTAAAAAAACTGACGAGTATATGCATTTTTATGCTACTCTCACTTAGGGAATGTTCACCAATGAATGGAATTCAGTTCAAAATAGATTCTAATTTTATATTAGCTACGGGGGATAGCAGTCTCCAAAAAGGCATGGTGAACTGGCGCTTCAGAGGATTAAGGACCTCAGTTTGAACTGTGTAGAATGACGATAATAAACATATGCAGCATTCCAACTCAGTCGGCCAACAGCCTTCAAATCAATGTGCTTATGAGCTAAAGTTCAATAAGTACAGAACCAAGTATAATTCAATAAGCACGTTCAACAGGTGACAATAAGTAGAAGAAACCAGGCATACAGTACAACTCAAAACATTGAAGCTATAAAATTATAATGTGAAGTTGAAACTGATTCCACATCTTGGTGGAAGTTAAAACTAATGCAGTCCCCTCATCAAGGGGAATTTATACTACATTAAAGGGAGATGATTATTTTGAAGATGGATGCAATATGGTCACTTTAGCTTGACTTTGAATGTGCACAGGTGCAAGTATATGTTATTACGATATGATTTCGGTGTACACTGAAAGTGTGGAATAAACATACCAATATTTCTTCATCCAAGTAAGAAATCATGAATAAGCGCTGGAACATCCCATCTGTAATAAAAAAGAGGCATACAATGTAACTAAATAATCCATGTAATGAAGTTATTATGTACCCACGGCATCACAAAATGAAAAATAGCATAAATATACTTAACCACTGAGATGGTGAGCTAAGTATTGCAGACGGACAAAATGGGTAGACACGAACTAGCCACCATGATACAAAATCGTGAAGAGGAACAGCAAAAGCATATTCCAACAATTTAAGATTTTTGGCGAAAAAAAAATCTATGATTACAAAAGTTACTGAAATAAGCAAGGGTTCTTTAACGAAAAAAAGGATGGAACAAATCCTGCAGTTGCTTTATCTGAACGGGCAGTAGGTCCTCAAAAACTGGAAAAGGGATGCACGTAACTTATATAATTGCTACAATGATAGTACTCTAAACCAACGTATTGATATAATAAACATACTCCAAACCAGCATATTGCTATTGTTAGACATGTATAGGCTGCAGGGTTATCACATTGTATAGGGGGCTCATTGCATATTTTTCACTCCTTGTATATTTGGCCGTTTTGGTCTGTTGGAATAGAACAGTCCACTCTATAACATGATATCAACCCGGGAGAGGTCTAGGGTTTCCCAACCCTAGCCGCCGCCCACTGCCACCGTGTCTCCCCCTTTCCGCTGCACTACTCTCGCTGTCCTCGCCCTAATACACCCGTAGTTGAGCCTTCTTCCGCTACTTCCCCTCTTCCGTCTCTGTTAGGTCCTGCTCCAATCTTACTCCCAGTATGATTTTTGTGATCGTCGTTCAGTTAGGTCTAGGGGTGCAATCATGTCGGATTCGGATGGATATTGCTCATACCGTATCCTAACTCATATTTTTTTCTCGGATTCGGGGTCGGATACGGTAAAACCGGATACGAATACAAAATCGAAGTATTCGGAATTTCGAATACGGTGCCGCCGGAACGGATACTTGACAGTTTCGGATCGAAAACGAATAATGTAGACGGATAGTACGTGCATACGGAAAGGAACATATGATAAACCATACCGCCATCACTTCAAACCTTAAACTGTTAGATATAAGTACATAATAATGATTATAATTCATCAGCCGAAGATGGTGTCGCTCACTGTAGATGGAGGTGGAGGTGTGGCATACCAATCTTCAAGACATCCAACTGTGAGAAAACTGGTTGAAATTTCTAAAATTTTAGTTGGGTGTTAAATTTGAATAGCATGGAAATTCTGCTTTTTTGAAACTATTTTTCTCATCAGTTAAACTCTTTGTTGGCTTACCCTCAAACATATGCCTCCTTGTTTCCCCCAAAATTGCCCATTGAGATGTGGCGTTTCAAGATGAATATTGATTCTTGACGGACAACACTTTCTATACACTGCACACCTCAACCAACCAACATGACAAAAAAACAAATACTAGCAAAGTAAAAGGTGAATTCTTAGCTCTTACCGGATATCCGACCGGATAATTATCCGGTATCCGAATACCGATACTATTCGGTCGGATAACAACTCTCCCGAATCCGAATCCGACATGAATTATCCGAATCTGAATCCGACCGGATACCAAATTCCCTTCCCGAATCCGGTACCGACCGAATTCGATACCGGATCGGTCGGGATTAACCCAACCCATTTGCACCCCTAGTTAGGTCTCCTGAGTGCTACGGTTTTGCAGCCACTACTCTTGCTAAGCCTACGACTTACCGTGAGACTGTTGCTCATCCGGAGTGACAGCATGCAATGGCAGAGGAGATTGCTGCTCTAGAGCGTACTGGCACTTGGAATCTTGTTCACCTACTTACTCGTATCACTCATATCACGTGTAAGTAGGTGTATAAGATCAAGACTCGCTCGGATGGTTCCTTTGAGCGTTATAAGGCTCATTTTGTGGCGCGTGATTTTCAGTAGGAGTATGGTCACAACTATGATGAGACTTTTGCTCATGTTGCTCATATGATCACTGTTCACACTCTCCTTATTGTGGCATCTCTTCGTCAGTGGTCCATCTCTTAGTTGAATGTCAAGAATGTCTTTCTTCATGGTGAGCTGCGTGAAGAGGTCTATATGCAGCCACCTCCTGGATATTCTGTCCCTGACGAAATGGTTTGTCGCCTTCGCCGCTCTCTTTATGGGCTCAAGCAAGCCCCCTATGCTTAGTTTGCAAGCTTCTCTTCTGTTGTCATTGCTGCCGGTTTCACCGCTAGTGATCACGACCCTACTCTTTTCGTTCACACTTCTCCTCGTGGTCGTACGCTACTGCTTCTTTACGTGGATGATATGATCATCACTGGGATGATCTGCATCATATTGCATTTGTGATGAAACATCTTAGTGAGCATTTCTTGATGTCTGATCTTGGTCCCATTCGTTACTTCCTTGGAATTGAGTTTTCTTCTACGCCTGAGAAATACTACCTCTTCCAGGAGAAGTACATTCAGAATCTTCTTGCTCGTGCTTGTCTCACTGATCAGCGCACAGTTGATGCTCCTATGGAGCTTGGAGTCCATCTTCGCCCTACTGATGGTGAGCCCCTTGAGGACCCCACTCGATATCATCACCTTGTTGGTGGTCCGGCCTATCTTGGGATCACTAAACCAGATATTTCCCACTCTGTCCACATCTTGAGTCAGTTTGTTTCGGCTTCCACTCAACTTCACTACAGCCACGTTCTTCATGTTCTGCGATATCTTCGTGGGACCATCTCTTGTTGTCTTTTATTTTCTAGTTCTAGCTCCTTACAGCTTCAGGCATACTTTGATGCGACCGGGACCAGTGATCATTCTAATTGTCGATCTCTTTCTGCCTACTGTGTCTTTCTTGGTTCCTCTCTTATCGTGTGGAAGACTAAGAAACAGACTGTAGTTTCTTGTTCAAGTGCCAGTTCCAGGCCTCTCTGAAGAAGAGTCTTCTGAGGCTGAGTTGAGGGCTATGGCATCGCTAACTGCTGAGATTACTTGGTTACGGTGGCTCCTTGTAGAATTTGATGTTTCTGTCTCTACACCGACTCCTCTTGTCAAACAGCACATGTGCGATTAGTATTAATCGCGATGCATTGAAGTATGAGCTCACAAAGCATATTGATGTTGATGCTTCTTACATGAGATCGCAAGTGCAGGCGCAGATGGTTGCTCTTTAGTATGTGCATTCCGAACTTCAGCTAACAGATTTCTTCACTAAGACACAGACAAGCGCTCAGCACAATTTTCACATCTCCAAACTCAGTGTTTCTGATCCACCATGAGTTTTAGGGGGGTGTTAGACATGTATAGGCTCAGGGTTATCACATTGTACAGGGGGCTCATTGCATATTTTTCCCTCCATGTATATTTGGTCTTTTGGCCCATTGGAATAGAAAAGTCTACTTCATAACAGCTATAATAAACATGATCATAAATACACTGAAGCCATGTGTACTTACTAAGTGGTAACTTGAGCCCCTCTGAAACAGCATCCCTTATGGGGGCAGGAACTTGTTGTAGAGCTCCTGCAGTTTGGCCAATCAAGCCCTTTAGTTGTTCAGGCAGTGTTTCATCACTGATTTTGGGGATCTCTATGAGGCCCTCAACGTATTCCTCTTTCATCCTGATAGGACCCTCCACGGACAATTGAGTAGTCAGTACGAACTTGCTTTGTATCTGCATACAACAAAGGACGGTAAATTGTGAGAACATGAGTGCAACAACAGAACTCACCAAAATCATACAGAAATATACAGCTCCCAGATAAGACATATATCAATGGCCTGCTGATAAATAACTTAAATATGATTTGTGGGATCTTGTAATATCATGGAATAACTACTGCTGATAAATGTATACATAACCATGACTTTGTTCAAAAAATGAGCCCTGCATGTTGTAGACAGGCATATAAATGGCATTAAACGGACAAATATATTAAGAAAATGCAATGATAGATCCCACAAATGTGCAATAGTTGCAGACGACCTTCCACATCTTGTAAAATTACCGTATTTAAGAACTTGAGGTTGGATGAAAGTTTGGAGTATCCATCCTTGATCAGCACATCAAGTCCCATAAAGTGTGCAACAGTGGTAGGAGACCTCCTACAAAAAGAGCATATTGTTATGTCATTACATGTTTCTGTCAGAGAAAGATCAATGTAGAATTATGTATTTGCATTGCAGCATCTAAAGACAAATTTTAACAAACCACATAACTCTATTCTCATGAGAATAAGTAAGAGGCAAACTAATTTAAACCGGCAATTCAATTGCAAATATCACTTGCATCCAGCAATAGGGACATACTCAAACAACAGCCGGGCCACAAATGCTCCAGGACTGCTGTCACCAAACCATTCAAAGTTCCATCGACCTTCCAGAAAGGGTGATCTGCAAAATGAAACAGATATCATGGAATATGAATCGATGAAATATGTCCACATAGTAAAATTGTTTTTGTCAGAAATGATGGAAGTTCCTCTTGGAAACAAAGAACTAGACACAAGTACAAGAATGGCCAACAAACTACAAATAATTAACGCTAGAGAGCAGAACTCAACCATATGGGCCTGAAAATGCTGAGATGAATCAAACATTGGTTGGGCTAGGCCTTAAATTGATTATCGTGATAGTACTATTCCTCTTGTATTAATGATGGTTTAATGCTGAGGTCTGTATTGATCCCCTTTCGATGGAAATTTCATTCTTTCATCTCATCATTTAAATTTTTGTGTTGCTGTCAAAGGTAACTTAAATAAGCTTCAGCACATGATACATTTCTTGAGCTGTAACACTTACGTTGTGGGGCGAGGAGTGGGGTTGAGGCGTTCAAGTCCAACGATTCGCTCATTGACATCGATCTTCTGCATCTCCGTGGTCTTCCCGCTTACCAAGGCTTCGAAGCCTCCAGCATCTTTGAACTGAAATGGGTAGTTTTTTTACATACCCTAATTGAGAAATTAACTGAAAGCTCAGCATCAACTAAGAGTGTTGACTCAAAGTTATGAATGCACAACTCAACAGTCAACACACAAATACGAAAACCTATCGTTTATGTACTTGTGTGTCTGCAATTGACGCGTTTACTTATTTGCAGTTGTACTTGGTAGCAGGTTGGGGAATTGATCAAACACGTCCGATTTGCCAGGGTAGTGCAATACGATCAGTATATGAGTCAGTACGCGTAACCACTAACCAATCAATTCCAACAAGGGAAGATCGAGTACTAAGTGAGAGACTGAGACCGGGGGGAGGGAGAGCTCACGGCGAGGAGGAGGGACTCCTTGGCGGAGAGGCGCTCCATCTCGCGGGCGTAGCTGGCGGCGGCCCCCCCCTGGAACGTCTGCGCCGTCGCCCTGCAGCGCCCCGCGGCGGCGCGGCGGGGCGAGAGGCGCAGGCGGCCATCGCGGAGGCGGCGGAGGGAGGGCAGGAGCGGAGGGGGCGCGGGGGTGAGCGCCGCGGCGGCGGCCATCGCGGGACGAGACGATTTGGTGTGCGGGAGCTGAGTAGATTTCTCTCTACTGTAGCCTGCAGCGACTATACTGCTGCTGCTGCCGTGGTGGTGGTGTTGAGTTGCCGCTGTCCGCTGCTGTCTAGGCGACGACGTGGAAATCGCGAGAATTAACAGATAAATCAAAAATGGGGCTGATATTTTATTCCTGTGCCATGGACATTTTTTGACACAAATTCAGGAGGTATAGCAGCATTCTGGAATGCAAGTCTGTAAGATGCACCAACGGCCAATGGGTCAGTGACCCATCTTTGGACAACACCACACCTGGATAATCCCCACTCATTGCGGAAGCAACAATCGAATAGAAGTGCAGAAGAAAATACTCAAAAGGTGACTAACTACACTGCCATAAACAGATAGACGAGTTCTTACTTCTTAAACATCTTTCAAAAGCTGAATCTAAAACATAATCCATAAAAAATCGCAATACAACAGGCTAATCACTTAAAGCTGCAATGGGTATAGTCACAATAGCCAATGAGCCGATGCAGATCACCCAGGATGCATATCGGTTCTCAAGCGGCACCCTTCCGCTGCTCGCTCTCGCCATGAGCAAAGTGGCAGCACTTGGCGAACGTGCAGGTACCCTTCACGAAGTTCTCGCATTGCTTGGTCTTGTAGTTGCCCCTGCCCTCAGGACCGCCTCGGCCCGCTGGCGCCACTGCACCAGCGGGATGTTTCGCCGGTGCGCTGGCACTGATGGTCGCAAGGAGCTCACTCACCATGTTGCTGGCTTGCTTAATCTGGTCAAAATTGCCTTCGAGCTCAATGTTCTCCAGGTTCGTGTCTGACTAACGGTCACGTATTGAGAGCTTAACCCCAGTAAGTCGGCATATTTGCTTCGTGTTGACCCCCACCCTTCCCAATTATGCCTCAGGCAAGAGAGGCATCAACACTGATCTTGGCAGTAGCTGAGGCACCGAAGCTTCCGGCTGGGGGCCCATCGCAGCTGGCGGAAGTGGTTCATGTCGGCCTCCGAATTGACCACCCATAGGAGCCATAGCACCTTCATGGGACATGTAGGCTGGCTTGTAGAGCTCCCTCTCACCATGAAAAAAATGGCACTTGTCACCAAATTTGCAGCCTTCTGCAGTGTTTGCCCTTGGTGCACATGCGTGTCTTGCCAGTACAAGCTGGATGAGAATTAGCAACTGCAGCATGATCCACAGGAGCTCTTGCTGGTGCAGATACAGCAGGGTTGCCCAGGTTCAGTGTTTTTGCTACCGCCTGGTATGGTATCCGCTGGGGACAAAGTGAATGAAATGACAACCCTCACCAAAAGAGGATAATTCATGATATACCAGTCGAAAGAATGTTGTAACCCGGAATACCACTCTAAAGAATGACTTTTACTACATACCACTCCAAAGAAGTTTAGATTCAACATATGACATTTCCTCTATTTTGTTGCTGATTAAAATCTTTCCCCTTGTTGGCATAGGAAATGACTGTTTTGCCCATGTGTCCAATGTTTTCATGATTCTAGTAAATACCACTCCTCTGGTCCTACCATTTTTTCTGGTTCCAGTGAACCGATCAGTCACCTAATTCGATCGTGTAGCTTTGTACTGCTATCCACCATGCTGTAACTTTGAGTTTGGATGGCATATTTAGCCCAGCCATTGAGTAATAAAGAAGGCAGAAAAGTAACTTTAATTAGATTCGGTCGAACAAAGGAAACAATCGAGCCGGATGAGTGGTATTTCCTGGAATCGTGAAACATTGGACACATGAACAAAAAGATCCTATCCCATGGCAACAAAAAAGGAAAAGGCTTTAATTTGCAATAAAATAGATTAAATGGTATATGCTAAATCTAAACTTCTTTGAAGTGGTATATGGTGGAAGTCATTCTTTGGAGTGGTATTCCAGGCTACGCCATTCTTTTGAGTGGTATATCATGAATTATCCCCACCAAAAGGGCACCCAACCATGCTGCATCATTCAAAATTTTGCAGGTTACGTATTGATATTGCAATAAAGAAAATACTAAGTAGTTTAAATCTCAGTTGAATAAAGCCAAAGCATCTTAAGAAACGTAATCAGTAATCACACAAAAATGCTAGACATTAGCTAATGACACTACACAAAATGGAACAAGATGAAAATGCACGGATGAACCACATAACCACATCCGAAGAACAGAGACGAAACAAAAAAAACTGAGCTGTGCGGCTGTGCCTGCAAACTACGTATCTTTCAAAAAGCTAGCTTTTATGACTTCTGATCCAAAATTCCATATATCAGTGGTTTTTTTATTAGTTATTACCATTTTGTATTTGACATACAAGTACACAATACACCTTCAAGATTTGTTTACTGTTTAATTGAAATAGTAGATATTTAATAGAACATAATCAAGAAGTTGTATGAAGTTGTGTCTAACAATTTTCAGTATGCAGGAATTTGACTGATAATGATAACCATTTGATCAAATGGAAGACTCTGCAAGTCTAAACCATATACCCAGGGGCGCTCAAGAAACAACCAAGATCTAACACAAAACACATAAGTCATGCAATCTGTATGTGCTTATACCAATGCTTCTCATTACTTAACATTACTAAACCATATATTAGTGCACACTCAATTACCAATTAACAGCAGAGGAGAAAGACATGTATATGTTTATATGCTAGAACAAAAACGTGCAATAACTGTAAATTGAGGCACTGTTATGTGCCTTGTTCATTTAAACATTATCATAGAAAATTGTCAATTCATCTAGTGTGGTGGTTTGGCAAAGGTGTAGCGCATGTATTATGATTTACAACATTTCATACAGCTTCTGCATCAAAAATAAAATTTGCAGGGAAGAATTAATTCGTAACTGTAATACATAGTGAAAATTAGTAGCTACCATTCTGATGTTATTTTGGATAGGTTAAGATTAGAACCTGAAAAACTTGGTGCAAGGCTTCAATTTGCTTGATAGGCCAGTTTGATATGACTCCGTTTCTGTTGCATAAAATTAATTACATTTACTCACTTGTGAGAAGTTGCATTATTAGTCTTCTAATCAAGTAAACATATACTTGTGTCCAATGAATGTGATGAATGAACAGGATTTTAGATCTAATAAAGATGATATAATGGAAACACATGAACTTAAAATAGATCACTGCTCGACTGATAAATACCGTGTGTGCTCATGTTTCTTCTTGTTTTTGAATAGGAGAATCCTCAAATTCCATTTTGATCAAAAGCCAAAAGGCACTATGCTTTTCCAAACATGTTTCCGATCACCATCACTTTTCTACCATTTTATTTCCTTCTTTCAGACAAAACCTCATCTAGATCAACTTTTCAGTAGTTTAGTACATGAGCTCTCAAATGACTTGTTCCATATTTTCAGTCATCTAGCTCTTTTTATTGTACTACAAGTATTAACTATGCAAATAGCATGCATACTGCCAGGCACACAGTGCTTGCTAGATCCAGGCAAATCTGAACCCCAGTCCATTGCATGAAGCTGCTGCCTTACAATTGTACCAGACCAGACTGAAGAGAACAGTTCAGGGATTTCCTATAATTATCATATTTACCACTAAGGCCATTAGCTATTCCAGGCAGGCCAGCTGCTGAAATCATACACTAGCATGCAGCCTGTCTATACTTATATTTTTCTTATAAGTAAGGCTCAACTGTTCCATCTGTAAACCATCGTTCCCAAATATTTAGCCTGCGGTCTCTCTCCTTTGATTGTTAAGGGCAAACACCAATGTACCTGCACGTGTCCTGTGCTGAATATGCAAATATCCTGTCTGTAGTCGAAAGTATTCATCCAGTTTATCCTATACTCTTGTCATGAGATGGTTGCCCCCTTTTTCCCAGAAACAATCTGTTCTCTTTACTGCCCTTCGCTCGCATACTAACCCAAGAAAAACATTAATCGTAGATATCCAATTTTGCATAACTGTTCATCTTTGTTCATGAAAACACTCGCACACTCATAATAATAAACAGTCATAGTAAGTCCGAACACAAGCTTGATTAATATGATCTTACTGGGACTAATTGGCACAACACCCTAGCTCGCAGAACAAACCCTACAATTACCCTAGAGAGCGTCGAGGCTTGCAGATCCAGCCGCATAGCACACACAACACCATAGAAATCTGACAGTTTCTCGAAGCATATGCGAAAGGCGGATAGGAGACGAGAGAGATATTTGAGAGCGAGGCGTTACCGCTCGAGCGCTTCCCGCCTGCGGCTCCTCAGTTGGCCATGTCCGGCCGGAATCTCTTGCGGGCCGCCGCGGCGGTGGTTGCTGCCTCCTCCATGGCGAGCCTTCCCGTCGGGGAGGAAGGAGGGGAGAGAGGCGGGTCGAAATCGAAACCCTAGCTTTTCGCTCGCGGTTCGCGGCGGAGTAGGGAGGAAGAGGCGAACCGCTGGGGCTGAAAACCGTCGGAAACGATCGGTAGGAGGTCAAATCACTTTCAGTTTCACATTATTTTCTCGAAAACGAAATCGATACGATATTGTCGGAAACGAGAACGACATCGATATTCCGGTAAATTCGGAAACGAAACTATTCGATCAAAAGTGCATCGATAACGATCGAAAATCATAAAAGCGATATCTAAAATACAATAAACACACCAATCTGCACAGCATGACAATAGCTGTATATATTGACCTAGGTCACATGAAAAATAATACTGTAGTAATGATCCATGGCACAAGAGGCAAGACACATATATTATATAGCAATAAAAAGACACGACACAAAGCCATAAGCCCACAACGGCGACGAAGGCCGGGCAAGCCAACCGGGAGCACAGCGACAGCGACCGAAACGGCAGGAGGATGGACCACCAATCCGAGACCGTCAGCCCTGGGAAGTTAAAAACCGTTTAGAATGGGTTGGTTTCTTAATATGTCTTTTTTCTTTTATTTCCTCTTTTTCTTTGTATTATATATGAAGATATAATAGTGTTTTTTATTTTTCTTTAATTAAATACATAAAAAACTAACAGCCGTGCCATTTCAGCCAAAGGCAAAAACTACAACACTTTGAATAAATACCTTAGAAAGGTAATATGACAGAGAGCAATATGACAGAGAGCAGAGTGGCATATGCTTTTGTACAACAGAAGTATAAATGGCGATTGACAAGTAAAATACTGACTTGACTACATTGAATTAAGCCACGCATGATGAAGCATGAATCATGAGCTAAGAGAAGATCACTCAATGATATGGGCCAAGTAACCACCGATGGATACCTGTGAGCCGCTGGGATTGAGCCTTTTGATGGCGACCACCGTGCCGCCTGCGGGCCCGCCGGGCAGCCGGACGACGCCCTTGTAGACGCTCCCGAAGCCGCCCTCGCCGACCTTGAGCAGCCGGCTGAAGTCGCTGGTCGCGGCGCGGAGCTCCCGGAGCTCGAACTCCCGCAGGGTGATCACCCCCCTCTCCTCGTACAGCTCCGGGATGCTCCCGCAGGGTGATCGCCCCCCTCTCCTCGGCGTGGAGATCGGTAATTACCGACGGTAATTACCGATTAAATCCGGTATTTTTCGAAAATGATCGGAAGAGAGCTAAATCGTTTTCGTTTTCATTATCGGATATTTTTACCGTTCTCGTTTCCGTTTTATCGGTTACCGTCACCGTTTCCGTTTAGGGGAAAAAATCGGTAATTTTTCGAAAACGATTTTCGGTAACCGAGAATTACCGTTTTCGTTTTCAGCCCTACGAACCGCGAAACCTCTTGGGTGACGTGGGGCTCGGGTGGTTCACATGGGTTTGGGCTTGGGCCTCGAGTCGGATAGTGGTTGGATTTCGAGAGGGAGTTGGTATCCAGGCCCAATCAGCTGGTTCGTGCTCGTGTCGTGTTGGGCTATTGGCCCCGGTAAAGTTTTATTTGTGAGTCTAAAATTTTTTCTCATCTTCGTGTATAAGTCAGGATTTTAGGTTAAAATTCTGGTCTATTTACGATTTTAGACTTCCAAACAAGGTGTAAGGTTTTGATGCGGTATGTATATCTCTAGAAGACGTTTCCAAGTGAAACTTGTTCTGTTTTTTTTTTCAGCCTAGTGAAACTTGTCTTGTTTGGGACTTTTAATTTAATCCTGTAGCGTGCAAATGGCACCTGTCCTACACGTTGGGTTCGTTGGGTGCATTTCGACGCACAACATGCATGTACAAAGCACTTTGTCAGTCGTTTCACTTTTTATGAGAGCGTAGAAGCACTCCTAAGGTTCCGGCCGTTTCGGATTGAGTTTCTCACTTCTAACTTATTTTTTATTATCCAATAATTTCATCTTTTTCTGATTTTTTGGTTTTTTGAACTTTTTGTCGGTTCTATTTTTTCCCGTATTTGTTTGTTGACGGGCTAACCTGCCTATTCTATTTTTATTTTTTTTACGCCAAATAAACCACCGTCAGTTACAGTATTTTTTCAGCCAGCTACAATGATTTTCAGCCAAAAACCACTCAAAATAAACCCTTTTGAGCCGGGCATAAATCATACCCTTTGGTTTGTAGAATGTGCAATACGATTTCTACCACTAGCGATGTTATTTCTTGACTCTCGTAATATTCACCTTCAATCGTGGCTCAAGTTTTACATTAATTGTAATTCAACATATTACTTCCGGCCGGAGAACCAAACTCCTGCAGGGCAGGGCACAGCCACAAGAGTTCAGCACTAGGTTTGTACTCGCAGGACGTCGCCTGCTTCAGAGCTTCAGACTTCGGAAACCGGGCCGTGCATTTCTTCGCCGTTGATTCACATGCTCCTGGCCATCATCTCCTGGTACCTCCGGTACGACTCCTGCTTCTCGAGCAAGAACTTGGCATGGCACCTCGCGATGAACTTCTCCGCGAGCCTGTCGATCTCATTCATCGCATTGTTTCCGTCGCCGTCGCCTTCTTCTCCCTCCTCAGCCACCGGTGCATCATCCGGCCTCTCCTCCTCGAGCCAGCACAGGTACCCGCACTCGGCCGTATCGTCGCCGTCGCCGCCGCACACCTCCTCCTCCTCCTCCTCGCCCGGAACCACCACGCTCCACGTCGAGTCGTAGTACGAGTGCACATGGTTCACGTCCAGATCCCTCGCTTGCGCCGAC
Source organism: Dendrocalamus latiflorus (assembly GCA_017311315.1). Classification (NCBI taxonomy): domain Eukaryota; kingdom Viridiplantae; phylum Streptophyta; class Magnoliopsida; order Poales; family Poaceae; genus Dendrocalamus; species Dendrocalamus latiflorus. Next base: position 1,729,822 of record CM029627.1, read on the forward strand.
GACGAGCTGGCGGCCCAGGTGAACTGCAGCTTCACGAAGCTGGCGATCTTGCCCTTCTTGCCGCTCTTCGCCGACCTCGAGTGGTGGTAGCTGACGGCGTATTTGCCGCTGGCCCTTGGCGCCCTCTTCTTGCTGAGGACTTTAACAAGCAAGGACTTGAACTTGGCGAGGGCGTGGAAGACATGGCCGGCTTGTGGGTAGATGTGGGATTGGAGTATGGAGTTGATCTTTGGGGAGATTGAGCTCGGAAGCAATGCCTCCATGTGAAACAATGGAGCCATGGAGGAGGTGAAGATGGGGGAGCTCGTGGATGTGCTAATGCACTCACCTGCGCGACTCCATGGGCGCTTATAAGGCTCTTGCGTGGCGAAATGTCACCATAGTTCAAGTGAATTGCGACAATGCCACTGCCTAACTTCGTCTTAGAGAAGAAGCACTCAACTGACTGACATCATTTGATCTTTTACTAAGACTCTTTACGAAGAGAAATGCATTCTAGACTGTCACCTTTTGAGAACTGGGCATGTCGAGTGATTAAATTAACATAACTGTTTTCATGTTTTCACTCTAAAAAGAACGGCACTAATCTCGAAACATATAAAGGATGAGTAATCGCTATTCACCATTCAATTCTTCTTTAAAAGTTGTGTAAATTACTTTGAGAAAAATATAGAAGCATTGTAACGCCCCTGTTTCCAGGGGCGCGTACGGACACGGCATTCCGCAACTATTCACGCATGAACAGTTATGGAGTGTCGCGCAAGAGTATACCATTGCATGCTTACAACAAAAGTTCAGCATATATTTAACATACGGATTAACATCCAGTTTTCAACAGCGGGGCGTGCAAGCCCAAAGTATATTACATCACAAAAAGACTTCCAGGAACTGCTTCGAGCACGGCGAAGATCTAAAGCCACGGGTCCTCGTCGACGAAGAAATCCTTAGGGACGTCCTCGACGGGGAGACCTTCACCAGCGTCTTGATCCTCTAAAGAGGGGATTAAGCAAGCCGTGAGCCAAACAACCGGCTCAGCAAGCCCCAAAGGGACTCTATCTTACTATATGCACGGATTAACAATGGAAGGGAGTATACTTGGTTTATTACTTTAAGTGGATGCAATTTTATTTGTAAACATTTTGGTAAAACGGACCCAAAACTACTTCTTAAGATCTCAGGGGTTTTTCATGAAGAGTTAATTAACCAACTAATCAAGTTAAAGCATGTACAAAACTACTTAAACTTCGCTGCTGGAATCACACAAGTGACACAGCTCCAATAACCGGGAGCACGGCGTATTCGAATACCATTTATTTGACTCTGCAGAGTTTGCTCAGCTTTACCCACACGATCCCTTAACTCCCGCTAAAGAGTTAAGAAAGCCAGGTCGTTTCACTGCTCAAATCTTTATATAGGCTCTACCCGGTAGAATTCACTCGGGTCTGGCACAAGGAAACAAACGTCCGCTTCGAGTGAACTCTATCGTTGTTAGGCCTCCGTAGCACGGCCTACCTAACCTCACTTCTCAACCTCCTCCTCCTCCGCACCTGTAGAGTTTCAATCGAGTTGAGCAGCTACTAAACCAGTGTTTACAAGTCAACTCCTGTGGTTGAGCGATCACCATGTCATTTGCTCAGCGTAAGGGTTTAGCCCTTATATTTTCACATGGTCCGCAACCTCGCCAGACCCGCGACCCAACCCAGTGTAAGCGGTGGGCGTAGACCGTCTCGCGGTTTCCCACAACACCCTTACCCTAACTTCAATCCTAGGGTAAAAGACGGGCGAAGACCGTCTCGCGGCTCCTCCCCATACCACCCTACCTTAGAGTCGGGTTTTCCAAATTCTATTGGCCCACAGCCACAACCTTATTAGTGTAAAGACTTTGCATGATAATAATAACCTACAATTATCTAGATTAACAGATAATTAATTCTAGGGTTACAAAGGCATGGCTACGAGTTTAACATAGCATTTGTCGGTGGTAGGTTTATCTACATAACATGTCATTCTAAACATTTTATTTTACTTTAAACTAACATTCCAGAACTAGCTTAATGCAAATAACATATTAGCATAAATAAACATCATGGGTTACAATATGATCAAAGGATTTTTGGACTTGCTGTCAATCCGGATGATCTCAGCTAGCTCGAACGAAGAAACACCTGGATCCTGAGCCTACTCTTGAACCTCCAGAATCTTCGACACTAGCGCAAAACACATAAAATAATTAAATCCAGCTTGAGACTAATCAAGCGAGGCAAAATAAACTAATTAAAAAGGAGTAAAATGCATAAATCTCCAAATAGGAATTTTAGGAATTTATCTGGGATGAATCTGTGGAAGTGGAGGCCAAAAATGGGTACGCGATATTATTTGGAGCAAAGTGGTGGAATTTAGGAATTTTTGGGATTTTCTGTGATTTTCTAGAATTTATTTGGATTTTCTGGGATTTTAGAAATTAGAAAAGTCACTGGAAATTCAATGAACAGTAGAAGCCCGGCCCGAGGCTACAGTGCGGCCCGCCCCGTGGAACGGCCCGCGCGGCCCACAGCGGCGCGCCTTGGCGGCCCACAGACGCGCGCGCGCGGGCGACGAAGCAGGCCGGCTCGGTCCACTCCCGCGCGCGCTCACGTGGCTCGGGTGAACGGCGGGATGGGGTGAAGCGAAGCGGTACGGTGGGGAGATCCGACGGACGGGAGGGCGGGGTTATGAAGATCGGGTGGCTGAGAGGAGGTGCAATCCGACGGCTAAGGTTAGAAGGCATGGAGGGAAGAGGACGGCCGGGATGGAGCCACGCCGGTCTTCGTCTTCCTCCCGCTGCGCGCGCACGGCAGAGGAGCAGAGGGGCGGCGCCTCTGCTCTCCAGCGACGGCAAGGGGGTTCCCGGCGGCGACAGAGGACACCACCGGGTAGGGTTTGACTCGGGGAACCCATTTTGGGGTTGTAGGAGGTGGGGGAACCAATGGAGGAGGCGGGAGGCACACGGGGGGTGTTCGGCTTCCCGGCGGCAAAGAGGGATCACCGGGGCAAATGGGCCAAAACGGCGGCGGCTACACGTTCAGGGAAGTGAGGAGCTCACGATGGCGGTGGTGGCGTTAGCTGGAGAGCTTCGGGGTGAGCTGGCCACGGAGAGGGTGGTTCGGCCGGCGGGAAGACTCGACGGCGGTGCTCCACAGGCGATCACCTGCCCAAAGAAACCCACCAATGCGATTAGTACACCGGGGAGCTACTTTGGGAAGAAGCAATTGAAGAATAAGGGAGGGGAGAGGGAGATCGGCTCCGAGGTGTCGCTGGCTCACAGGACGGCACTGGCGGAGCTACGGGCGGCGGGGCTTCAATTGGCGGCTCAGGGAGGTGGCTGGGAGCGGTGGGAGGCGAATGGGGGCAGTGGGAGTGCTGGGGAACCAAAGGGGCGAGCGGGAAGGGAATGGGGGTTTTATACCCCGAGCGGAAGGAGGCGGAGCCTTCGGGGAGAAAGCACGGGCGCGGCCGAGGAGTCAACAGGAGGGGACGGGGAGTGGGTGGCGCATCTCCTCCGCGTAGTGGGGGTGACGCCGGCTCTGCACAGGAGTAATGGCGACGCGACGGGGCAGGAGTGGGTGAGCTGCGGGCATGGGCAGAGGGCGTCCGCGCACGGGAGGGGGAGGAGGCGGCCACTGGCAGGTGGTGTCGGGCACAGGAGAGCGGCGACGCGTGGCGCGAGGCGCCCACTGTTTCGGACCGGGGTCGGAGGGGTGGCACGGTCGGGATGAGACCGCGGGCGCGATGCGTTAGCAGAGGCGGTGCGGGAGCGGCGCCAGCGCGCACGCATGCGCAAGGGGAAGGCGGGGAGGGGAGCGGTGCCAGCGGGAGAGAGGGAAGCGCCAGCGGGAGAAGGGGCCAGGCAGCGGGGAAAGCGGGAAGGGAGGCGGCGCAAAAGGGGAAGGGGAGGCGCCTAGCCAAAAGAGGAAAGCGGGGAAGACCGGGGACTTTCCAAAAAGGGAAAGTTCCCAAAATTCACTCAAAAATCCAGCAAAAATCATAAAATTTTCTGGTTTGAATTTTTGGGGTTTTTCAAGCACCTCCCTTAAATTAATTCGATGGCCCGAGACTCTGAGTAAGCGAGGCTTAGGTTACCCGCAGCTTACTTCAAGCGAAACATGGCGCAGTGCATTCCCCGTGCTTACTCCTACAGTTGGCAGTCATGTGCACATATATATCGTGTACATGACATTCAAGGATGCCTACCGTATTCAAGAATTGAGAGAGAGAGAGAGAGAGAGAGAGAACTGTGCGCCGTCAAGCTTTTCTTTTGCTACAGACAAATGGAGTACTGAACAATGTCGCTGATTCAGATAAGACAGCAAGTTCTTTACTGTTTCGTCTGAACAATGTTGCTGCGGATTTTGAGGGGTTCTGGGGAACAGAAATTAGGAAGGCGCAGGATGTGCCTGTCGTTAACTGAGTATCCTTTTGATAAGTGGACCAGCTTACTCTGCTCTAAGCCCGTGAAAGAGGACATATCATCTTTCTTCTGAATCTTGTTCCCTCGGAAGATTATCTGCCCCTGTTTTATTTTCAAGGATACTACGTTGGTAATTCCTTTTCTTGACTATATTGTTACCAATCTTTTGTTTGTCCGTGGTACAGATTTATCTTGAAAGCTTTTAATTAAAAAACTAATTTACTCTGCCTCTGCAAGAGGACATGCAGTGCAGAGCAGTGCTGCAATGCATCGGCTCAAGTCGCAGCAACATAGGGTGAATGTTACTGATCATCAGCTGCGGAATCCTAAAAAACAACTCCGCCCTCTAGGTGTTCGTGATGGCTGCGTCAAAATCATGCTGTACTATTCAGTCTATATTTGCTTAGGATTCTGGTGAGTGGTGAGGAGTCAGTCTACAGGGTCTTTTCTAGGTAAGAAGCCATTACCTGCTGTAAAACAAGTACTAGTACCCATGCAATCTTGTTCTTTTCAGAGAATAGAGAGGACGTGCATTTTTGTTCTTTGAGCTCGTGGATACATAAGCTGTTGCTACTAAAATGGACCTTAATCTCCTCTTGCTGGACGTCACTAGCTGCAATTTGGGTAAGTACTCTTGCAGTTGTAACCTGGAGAACCAAGTTGGAAACAGCTGGAGATGAAGCACGCAAGCATCAGAATCAACCTACCATCCATGCTGCGAGCTCTCCCATCCAAGAGCAACAAAACCAAATCAGGAGGGACCGTGAGTTGTTCTTCCACGGAAATGTTGCGTGATCTTTTGACCTTGTCAGTTTCAGTTTGGACTCTGAAGGACACAAACACTTCAGTCTAATCTGCTCTCCTCTTCTTTTTCCACCTTTGTTGCGTTCAAGTTGTTGCGTCGTGAGAACTGAATCACATTATTGGCCATGGCTTGCCATTGTTCAGCTGGATAACAACCGAGAGAGAGAGAGAGAGAGAGAGAGAGAGAGAGAGAGAGAGAGAGAGAGAGAGAGAGAGAGATGGACTGTGTGCTAGACATGGATGCAATGCATGCACCTGGTTGCTCATGCAGTCAGTGTGCGCCTGCAGGAGGCCCGGCTCGACCGCAGGAATCTAGTTGTTGGGATACTTGCACAGGTGACTCCATCCATGGAAGCAATCATCCGAGCTCGGTTGCAAACTGGAGGAGATTATTGCAGGCGAGGCGAGCGCCCCTTGCATCACCCGGAGATACATGACATGGACCTATACCGAATCAATATCAGTACGTATGCTCAGTGAATCATGCGTACGCGCTCGTCTCGTTGGCCGCAGCCTGCAGGGCCCGCCCTGTGTGCGGCACACGTCCATGCAGAATATTTGACGTGCGCTTTGCATGGCAAGATCGGTGAGGAACCAACGAGAAATCCATCTAGAGTGTGGCGAACGCTGCTGCTACATATGCATAACGAATTAAATCTCCAATCCTATTCTGCTTATCCCCACAAAAAAAAGTACAAACAAGCATCAACACGAGTACTACATCAGCATGGATGCAATCATGAAACCAACGGTAGTTGATTGATTTTTTCTCTTTTTTGCAGGAACCAGGTTTAGTTGATCGATTTTTTATAGAACCAATGGTAATTGATGAAGAGCACTGGCCTGTATCCGGGCTGCCCGAGCCGAAGGACGTGGCCCGTGACGTGGGGGCCGATTATATACCGCCCGTGCGGCAAAAACCACACGCTGCCCACCTCCCGGCCCAACTTACGCACAGACTTCGAGATGTTTTTCCTGCGCAATTTGAAAATGATCCTATCTTCTAACCGAGAGAGCATATTAGTGTAAATAGATTATTCAGTATTAACATGCAAACGCAGTCATGAGCCATCGGATCTCACGCAGACGGCCTAAATGCAGGTGGACGGGATGCCCCTCACACTTATACCAGTTTTCGGAAAACCCCCTGCTTGTGGCTCTCACTTTTCCCTCAACCCCCTGCCTCAGTCTCCAGGCTCAATCTGGCCCTCAGTCTCCAGGCTCAATCTGGCGGCTCACCTCCCTTCTCTTCCCTAGCGCCCGCCTGACACCTCCCCCCCCCCCGACTCCCTCCCCGGCTTCCCCAGGCGCCGCCCCTGCCGACCTTCCTTGGCACCGTCCTCTCCGGCCTCCCTCGGCGCCGCCCCTGAGGGTAGTGTCGACGACACCATGGCCCAAGTTCCTACCTCCTCCCCGCCCCCTCGGAGCCAGATCTGGCCTCTCTGCCGCCTCCCAAGCTCCTCCCTCCCACCCTTGAGATCCACCCTCCTCCCCGCCCCCTTTGGCGCCAGATCCAATCTCCCCACCGCCCCTAAGCTCCTCCTTCTTCCCCGGCCCCTCAGAGCCTAATACGGCCTCCCCGCCACCCTAAGCTCCTCCCTCCCCTCACCGAGCCTCGCCAATTTGACCATGGCCGCTCACGACCACAGTCGCGCACGACCATGACCACCACGACCATAGTCGCCTTCAACCACGGCCACCTTTCGACCACGACCACGTCCGCCTTCAATCACGGCCGCCACAACCACAGCAGCCTTCGACCATGGCCACCACGACCACGCCCGCCATGACCATGGATGCTTTCGACCACGGCCACCACGGAGGGGAGTGGCGCGTAGGGGGCGGCGCGGAGGGGGCGGCGCAGCTAGGGAGGGAGCCAAGAGAGGCTGAGGGGCGGCGCCAAGGGAGGCTGGGGAGTGGTGCCGAGGGAGGCCGGAGGAGGCGGCACCAGGGAGGGAATCGAGGGGAGGCGCCAGAGGAGGGGCACAACGAAAAACACTAAAGGGAGGTGGGGGTTAAGTGCAAAATGCATAAGTAAGGAAGTGCATCCCACCCGCCCAGATCTGAGCCGTTCGGGACAGATCGGACGGCCAACGTTTGTGTTTGCATGTTGGCACTGAATAGTCCATTTGCACTAGATATGCTCCCTTTAACCGAGTGCCCAATTCTCGATCCATTTGAATGGTTGTGTTTCTTATGACGAGATCTTTAAAACTAGATCCCCCTTGTATATATTTAGACTTATAATGATATTATATAGCATATGTTCCAATAGATATAGACTCTGTTCCAAACAGCTTCTAGCTTTTGACTTTTAGAAGCCAGTTTTTAAATGGAGTAACTTCTCAATACGGTCTCTATAAGCCGTTTTTAGGAGTCATTGCAGAAGTTGTTTTGAACAAAGTGGCTTCTTAATATGAGTATCCCTTACTTCCTCAATCTCCCTCACAATTAGCCAAAAGCCACATCACTTTTGAATAGGATCATAGTAATTATATTATATATCATATGTTCCAATAGAGGATAAAATATTCCACGTATTATTTTCTAATGTCCTAGTAGTTAATGGACGATGATTCATCGTGTATTTTTTGAATTGTGTAAAGGGAATGAACCGGGTGGAAGTTGGATGTTCCAATAGTTAAAATGAAATGTTCCATATGTTTGGTCTCGGTGTTCCAATAGTTCATCGATATTGTTCAAAGTAATAAGTTCTATGGAAGAATGTGCCAATGTTTCATGCGTTTTCTTTTAATGTTCTAACAGTTCATTAGCAATGTTTTAGTGATGGGGCAAATGTGAGCAAATTCAAACCTGTTAATGAAACAAATCTTAAATAAAAACAACCTCAAAATATATGCAAGTGGGATCTTGTTTTGCAGACTTCGTCTTAAGAAACACGGTGGTTCAAATAGATCATAAAAATCTTAAATAAAAACACCTCAAAATACACGCAAGTGGTATCTTGTATTGAAGACTTCGTCTTAAGGAACACGGTGGTTTAAATAGATCGTGAATCAAGTACCCGGTTTAAAAGATATAGCATTTTGAATTTTTGGATTCGCTTTTGAGGGGAGTTGACATGATCAAATTTGTCTCCTAGGAAATTTTCAGCTTTGTTCCACACATGAACCGTGTGCTGTATAAGAGTGGACAGAAGGTGGTTGTATCCTATATATGCCGAGCACGGCATATATGGGGCATGTTTTTTGGACTGCAGCTTATGGTTTTTGCTATGACTTATTAGTCTAATGAATGATAATTGCTAAAAGAAATCAAGTAAAAGCTGACCCAAAAGCCAAAAAGAACAGAGCAATTATTTGCCGGTGACGTGAGACCCCATCAATCCACCCATGCCACGCGTAGAAAAAAACTGAGCCGATTCGACTGCGAAATGAGCGTTAAGGCCATGCGACCATCAAGTGAATCCTCTCGGCCCACTCCACACGCAAGGACATAGTGTGTTCGATAGGGGTGTCAATGGATCGAATACGAATCGATTAGTGTGAGATCATGTGGAGGTCACCCATGATTGTGATGAGTAATTGACATTTGGGTTAGAATATTTGCGGAGTTTGAGTTTGGTTTTTGAGTATTTTACAAAAGATCACTTTTTGTCTAACGACTTCATGGTTTACAAGTTCGACTAGACTGCAAGTACTGGAGTATTCAAAGTTTACGACTTTGTGGTTGGGTGGTCTGATTGACCTTGGGTAGGACGGTCTGATTGACCTTGTGTTGAACGGTCTGATCGGCAAATGTTCGAGGATGGCAAAACGACCATGGTATGTCAAGCATAGCAGAACGACTATGGGGTGGTGTAGCTATAATGCCTGGTTAGTGATCGGTAGTCGTAGACTTTATGGTCAATAGTTGTAAACTTTACGATCAGTAGTTATAGACTTGTGATCAGCAGTTATAAACTTCATGATTGATAGTCGTGGGCATTGCGATTGATAGTTGAAGGTTTTGCGATAGGGTGCCAAAGGCCTCTCGGTCGGTACTCATAGGCTTTAAGTACTTCAAGTTTTATGATCTCTGAGTGTCTCGAGTACTTGTATCAGACTAGCCTACGGTCTGACCTGCCTGTGCTTGGCAGTCAGACCAGTTTCTCTCGATGGTTTTGGGATTTGAGTTTTGGATTGAATTGGGGGTGACCTTTTAGTTATGGTTTGACCTAGGTGTTGTTGCTTGTGTACACATGTGTTTATTGTTTGGTCCTAGATTTAGGATCAGTATTTTAGGTGCATATATTTTGCATTGTGCATTGTATGGAAGAATTGAGTAAATTGATGTATTTGTGTATTGTGCGTTGCTACAAGACGATTTGCTTGTTTGTGTTAGTAGCAGGACTTCGGAGCTAGATCATGGTGAGGCGTAGGAGGATCAGGACTAGGCATAGCGTGGTGTTGAGGTCCAGAACAGTCAAGGAGACACTGAAAATGTCTGAGGCTCATGAAGTGGTTGCAAGCCGAGATGATGTGAAACCGAAGCGGGAGCTATCGATGGTGGACATGGCGGGCAATGGCAAGGTGTACCGGGACTAGGCTCAGGGAGGAGCTGAGGTTCAGACGGTCGAGAAAGCCGGGTGCTGTCATGTGCGAGGAGAAACATGTGGTGCGCCAAGTGACTTGGGTCATTTGCAAGCGAGGACGGTTCAGGGGGATCCGGATACGTGAGAGGTTTGACGGCAAGTCATTGGAGCCACATGAAAGATGGCGAAGTATGGGTGATGCTTCGTGGCAACGGAAACGGGAAGTTTCGTGGAAAGCGGTAGAGGGGCATTTTGGTAAATTGCTCGATACTGGAAAAGTGGCGGTTTGTGAAACCGCGGTGTTGGCTTAAGTGGTTTAGGTCTTGTATGTGCTAAAAATATGAATTATATCGGGTGTTGATTCGCTAATGGGTTAATGATTGTAAGCCACTTTGAGAAGCGTGCATGAGAGGTAAAACCTGGTGTTATGTGGGGTTAATGGGTTATCCTTGATTTGGCCTAATGGGTGAATCCATTAGATTTTAGTTCAGGTTGTAAACCTATAAACGGGGAGGAAAGGTAAGGGATAGGGTTTGAGAAAGTTGGCTATGCCTTTTGGTGGCTAGCACCTCTTCTCTACCATGGGAGATAGGTTAGAGTGTGTATGTGTACTCTAGGCTTAGAACTCTACTATCATAAGGGATTGCATGTAAAAGCATTCCTCTCTAAGTAAAATGGATATCCAAATTTTGCCCAAGTGAGTTGCGCCATGAATTTCCTCGTGTGCTTTTGATTTTCTTGGCTTGTTTTGATTTTTCTTCTCTTAAGCTTTTCTGGTGCCAAGGACATGTACGAGGTGGAGAAGTCTTTTGGAGACAAGATCTCATCCATCTAGGCACAATTTAGAGGAAGTTCTTGAGAAAACCCGATTTTTGCATAGACAAAGTGGTAGAATTGGATCAAAAAGATAACAAGAAATAGGAGATTTAAAGGCGCACGTGAGATGTAGGCATCTAGCTAGGCTCTGATGAGATTACCGGAGGTGGTGCGTACATGCATCAAAATATAGCTAGGTTGTTGACGTGATAATCAGATTCATAATGTTCATCCATTATCCAATGCATCAAGATAGCGTTAATTATGTACCCATGCACGTTGGTGGCTCCCATGAATACAGTTGGCTACTTGGCTAACAGTCTCTATAGCTCGAGCGCCAGCCAAAGTGCGCGGCTGCTGCCGACTCTTCATTTGTTGTCCCCATCAGACGTGTCCAACTACAACGAAGGCGGATTGCGGTAAGGATGGACTCCTTGCGGTCGAGGGCTAGAGGTTGCACCCGAAGGCTGTTTGCGAGGGCATCGGCCTCCCCTTCGGCACCAACTCTAGAAGTGACGTGTGACTTCGGCGCCGCCATGGGCGGCAACTCATCCTCTAAGCCCATCTCCATACTCAACATCCCCTGTAGTCCATTTCCGTTCATGGCCGGCAGCCCCACACGCGTCCTGACCACACCTCACTATAGATGATAACCACTGTGCGCCATGCAAGGCACCCATAGGACATCCCAAGCAAGGGCGGTGGTGCATTACGACATATACTTGGTGGGCGATGGCGTTGGGTAGCAAGGGAGAGCTATGCGTGTGCGTGTAGGACAATGATGGAATGAACAGAAGAGGATGGGTGGCTAGAAGGGTAGTGCGAGAGGAGGGCTTGAGTGGGGATAGGATCAGGGGTGCGAGGTGCAAGATGGGAATGGAGGGTCACTACGTATCGCCGTTTTTCTGTTCCGTGAAGGGCATTGTGCGGAATAGCAATGGGTCCACATGTCGGCGCACTAAGTTCTATGAGAGGAGGGAGTGGCAGATGAATCACTGGTGGTGAACCACTACCATCAACTCGTTCTTTTAAGGAGTAGAGATGTACCTCTGTAGTTGCACAGTTAAGATATGTCAAAGTTTCTCGTGCTTGGAACTTTTTCTTATATAATGATTTTGTCTATTGTGCGACCATGGCTTTTTGCCCAAAAAGGATTTTGAATGTTAAATCTCTATCTCCTGTTTTTTATTTTTTTTTATTGTTTCATGCTTTGCCTTGTCTATTCCGTAACAAGTTGATGATACTAGCCTCATAGGCGCGGCGACACGCCGCGCCAGCCATCGTGTGTACCGAAGTAAAAGAGGCGATAATTCGTGAGGAGTTTTTTAAAAAAATTCGAGGGCACGTACGTATTTTCGAGAAAGCTAAAGGGGTTTTTCGAGAAAAAATCGAGGACTTGTAAGGACCTGTACGTAAGTAAATAAGAGCCTATACGTAATTTCGGGAACCTGCGGGGCGCAATCCAAAATTTTTTTGGGAAAAAAACTTTGCAGGGACCTTTTCGCGAGGAAAAAGGACCTTTACGTAATTTGTAAGGACCTGTACGTAAGTAAATAAGGGCCTATACGTAATTTCGGGAACCTGCGGGGCGCTATCCAAAAAATTTTTTGGGGAAAAAAACTTTGCAGGGACCTTTTCGCGAGGAAAAAGGACCTTTACGTAATTTCTGAAAAACTGGAGGAAAACACCTCCCCTGGCCGAGTGGCCGTACAGAAAATGCCCCGCCACGCGCCGGCCGGACGCGCGGGCGGGGCGACGTGGCCGAGCCGGGGACCGGGAATCCCCCCGGCTTTGTTGTTTGTATTATTATTCAATCCCAAGCGGCAACGTCAACGCGCCAGCTGGGCCAGGTGCGCCGAGCAAGACGCGGATCAGGTGGACGCAGGACCTGCACGAGCGGTTCGTCCACTGCGTGAATCAGTTCTGCGGCGCAGATAGTGAGTGTTCTTGATCTGAAAACTTTTTGATCTTGGTATTGACAGGTTGTTTCTGTAATACCCCAAATTTTGCATAATGGAGAATAATAGCATTTAAGAGCGTAGTTTGCCGTCAGACCCATCGACCTGTTTGGAGCGTCAATTTAGTATCGCGCGCAGAGGTTCCCAGACCATCCCAGGATGGTCGGCACCGTCTAGAGAGCCGTGTAATTAGCGCTCTCAGAGGTTCCCGGACCGCCTAGGAGGCTAGGAATAGTCGGCACCGTCTCGCGACGTGGGTATTCATCATCCGGCAAAGTCTAACCTTACCTTTTACCGACTTACCGCTGCAGTAGAGACCCCTAGACCAAAAAGCCCTTAGGGCCATAGCCAGCCTAGGCAAAAAGGGGAGGGGTAGAAGCGACATTTCACATTGAGTGTGATAGCCATGCCTCTTAAGTGGACAAGACAACACACAGCCACTGCACCACTCCACTTTTCTGCCACAGGCTCAAGAACAAAGCCAACCGAAGCACACCCCTCCACTGCCAAGGCCGAAAGCCCCAAACCACAAGCAAACCGCACCACAACAGGGAGAAGGCAAGGAGGAGAAGATGGAGCCGAAGGAGGAGGAGCAAAGGGGCGGTCGGCCGTGACGGCAGGAGGCGGAACCACCTGAACCACGACCCCATCCACGCCATTCCTTTTCCTTCTAGCTCGGCAATCAAGTAAGCTCGCCATAGCACACAGCATGTGAAAGGTAAAATGCGTAGAGGGTAGAGCAAATCGACGAGTAGTAGCAGTGGCGTTGTAGGGGAGTGGCGGAGGAGGCGGCCGGCGGCCGTTGGCCGTGCCGGCCGGGCGGTGGGGCCCAACGCTCCATCACCACGCGCGCAGGAGGGAGGCGACGAGCTCGAGGCCGGCGTGTCGAGCCCGCCGTGCGCCGTCGCGCCGCTCGGGGAGAAGCCGGGTGCGGTCGGCTGCGCGCTAGAGAGAGGGGACGGGGAGAGAGAAGGAGAAGGTAGGAGAGGAGGCGGTGTAGAGGAGGAGCCGGCGGCGGCCCGGCAGCCCGGCGGCCGGCGCACCCACGCGCCGCCGCGTCGCCCAGGGGGCCCGGCCGGTCGGCTATGCGCGCGAGGAAGGGGGAGCCGAGGAGGCGGAGTAGTAGGCCGGCGGAGGGAGCTGTGGCCGGGGGGGAAGCCGTGGCCGGGAGCGGCGGCGCCGGCAGGCCCCCGCGCGGCCGTGCGCATCCGCGCCGTCGGAGGTTGCCCGCACGCGAGGAAGAGAGAGGGAGTGGGGGAGGAGAGGAAGGTAGAGGGGGAGGCGGCGGGAGGGGCCGCCGGCGGTGAGGGGGTCGCCGGCCGGCCTTGCGCGCCGCCGCGCCGCCCCTGTTGAGGCCGGTTCGGCCGAAAGGATGGGGGGAGAGAGAGAGACCGTGGGAGAAGGAGGTTAGGCCAGTCGGCCGAACCGGTTGGGAAAAAAAAGGGAAGAAAGAAATAAGAAAAGGAAAGGAAGGAAAAGGAAAGAAAGAAGAAAAGAAAAATAGGGAAAGAGAAGGAAAAAAAGAGAGAGAGAGAAAAAAAGGGGGGTTCAGCACCTGCGCGACAGGTCCCTTTAAACTCGTGCGATTACACCCGAGGTCGGGATACGAGCTTAGGGATGTTGTTCTCCGTTGAAGCTTTGGTTTCTGTTTTGCCGTTAAGGTGGATTTATTGCTTGCCCAGGTGGAGGCCCCGAGTCGACGCCGTCCGCACGTCGTTCCGCTCCGCTTGGTTAACAGGCAAGTACATGGTAGAGCGGTAGACCAGAGTTTATGATTATGCAATGTTTACTTGATGTGATAATGTTTATGTGGAAATGCGATGATTACATGATATCTATGTGGAAATGTGATGTTTACATGACATAAAGTTGCATGGTAAATGATGGTGATGATGATGGGGTACGGTGGGCCATGATGCTTACCTGCTAATGATGTTAATGATGAACATGGTTATACCAATGGGTATGCATTTGCATTACACCATGAGCATGATGAAAGTCCTATCGAAAGGGTGAACTATAGCTTCTACGAGGAGCTCCCTTCGGCAAGGCAACCACAGAAAGTCCTACCGAAAGGGTGAACTATAGCTTCTACAAGGAGCTCCCTTTGGCAAGGCATGTACAGAAAGTCCTATCGAAAGGGTGAACTATAGCTTCTTCGAGGAGCTCCCTTCGATAAGGCAGAGGGGTTTCATCGACGGGTGAAACACTCCACTATACCGGTATAAGCTGCATACGGAGGTGCATTGCATTGCATGGCACTGATGATATGAGCATAACAATGCATGTGGAGCATATTGTGATTAATGTGGAAGCATGAGAATGATGATATGAGCATGATAAGGCATGTGGAGTATATTATGGTTGGTTGATTTGCTTACATGTTTCGGTAGTGTTTATCGTTCTATGGTGTACTTGTTGAGTCTTTGGACTCACCCTTGCCTTGTTGTTTTGTTTGTAGGTAACTGTTGAGGACGTCTTGCACGGGCGGGTGTAGCACATGAATAACTTCACATATCTAGCTTTTGGTAGTATATTTAATTCCACCAGTAAGCTAGCATAGATGTTTGAAAATGGTATGGTGTAAATGGTTGTTGCTTCATGAACAAGGTAGAGTTTGCTTGAATTGTTTAATAGATGTCTAAAAGTGGTATTAGAATGCAATGGTGGTAGCACTCTGGCCCAGAGGATGGGTGGGGTGTTACAGTTTCCTATGCCTGAAGGTTATTCCTCATGGCGTATAGTTCTTTCCTGTACGTCTGAAACCTGCAGAGGCAACCGCTTGAAGCTGATGAACTCGGATGGCCTGACGATCTACCATATCAAGAGCCATCTTCAGGTATCTGAAATTGGAAAAGAACTACTTGCTCAACTGTGGAGAGTTTTGAAAAGATGTTGTCGATATGTCAATTTGTGCGATGATCTAGTTGAAGTTTGTTTAACGAGTTGCAAACTAACAAATTGCATGATTTTATCATCTTTGTATTCAGAAAATATCGCCTAGCGAAGTACATGCCAGCGTCATCTGAAGGTAAATCTATAGAAATTAGAACCCTGACATAGAACAGTTAGTTTGTTCAGTAACTGGCAGTGATTAGCTAGCTGGTTCGTTCCAACGTTTTTCCAGCACTTCTAGTAAGACATAAGCATCGATTGTAGGTCCCTGAGTTCAGGAGGATCTCTATTCTTTTATTTGATGTCTTGCTTTATTTTACGATCGTTTGAACGCCACGCTTTTATTCCGTAGGACTGGAGATGGGCAACAGAAACGGTAAATGGTGCCTTCAAAATTTTTCTCTAAAAATTCACTTATCCGTTATTTCGATAACTACAAAGTCATGAAGATTCGGATAGGAACCTTACTCAAAATCTGGAGAAACACGAAGCCACTGTGGAAAAACAGCAGATGCGGTACTACTACTGTTGATCCTTTGATACTACCGCGACCAGTCAGAAGACAAAGTGACCGGATACGAAATGATCGTCGACCAGTGAGTGGTCAAAACCAATGTGGTTGTGGTCGTAACCAAGGTGGTCGACAGCCAACGTGATCGAAATTCGATTCGAGTGGTTAACGATCAGAGAATGGTTGGAAACCAACGTGGTCGAAAACAACGTGGTCGATGACCAGTGAGCGGTCAAAAAACCAGTGTGATCGAGGACCAATAAGTGGTTAAAAACCAACGCGGTCAAAGACCGATGTAATCAAAACCTTTGTGGTCGAAGACCAATGTGTGGTCAAGAAACCAATATGGTCGAAGACCAATGAGCGATCAAAAACCAGCGCGATCAAAGACCAATGTGGTCGGAATCTACGTGGTTGAAGACCAGTGTGTGGTCAAAAAGCCAACATGGTCGAAAACTAGTGCGATCCAAAATCTAAGTGCAAACCCGAGTGTTTGAAGCAAGTTGAAATCTGAACGATGTGAACAACTACAGTGAGTGGTCGACCTATAAGCGATCGAAACCAAAGTGGTCAAACCAACTCGAAACATAACCAGTAAGGTCAATGACCAATGAATAGTCGAAAACCAAAGTGGTCAGAGAATTTCTAAGTGGTCGGAAACTCAACGTGGTCGAAATAAGACCACTGAAATTAGGGGATGAACTGAGATTTTCAGCCCTGTATGACGAACGAAAAATCCATGTAACTTTTAATTTGTAGATCCAAAAGTCATGAAAATTGCAAAGATTTTCTCTAGGGTACTGTGAAACTATTAAAATAAACAATCATGAAAATCATGGTCAAAGTTAAGACCTTTTCAGTTTGTTGGAAACTTGCATCAAAATCGAGTCAAAACCAAAATTGGTGAATACAACTTACTTGTGGGTGGATGATGACCAAGATGGGTCTAGATATATTATCACATGTCACATCAAGTTAGAACACCAAAGAAATCAAATAAAAAAACCCTCGAATCAAGAGATCGCTCGAGGAGGCTAAAATCAAGTAAAAACCCGGTTTCCTCAAGAACTTCCTCTAGATCATGCCTAGATGGATAGAATCTTACCTCCAAGAGACATCTTCACCTCTTACATGTCCTTTGCACCAGAAAAACTCAAGAGACGAAAAATCCAAACAAGAAATCCAAGAAAAGCAAAAGCACATGAGTGGATTCATAACACAACCTATTTGGGCAAAGTTTGAATGTTCATTTCACTTAGAAAGCAAAGTTTTTACAGCCAATCTCTTATGATAGCAATGCTCTAAGTCTAGAGCACACACACGCACTCTTTAACCCATCTCCTATGAAAGAGAGTAGCTAGCCACCAAAAAGCTTAGTCAACATTCTCAAACCCTAACTCTTACCTCTCCCCTTATATAGGGCATGTTCTTTACGGCTTCTAAAAACGGCTTTTGGCTTTTGCTACAGTACCTACCTTTTAAATGGAGTATTTTTTAAGACGGGATCTGCAAATTAATTGTAGTACACGTTAAAAACTCAACATCTGTATCATTCAAAATCACAAGCGAGTATCTCTCTCTCCGTAATCTCTGTCACAAACAGCCAAAATTCAAAAATTTCAGCCAAAAATCATAAGCTGTAGTCATATCAAACAGACCCATAGGCTCACCACCAAAACCAAAACCTAATGAATCCCCATTAGGCTAATCCTAGGATAACCCGCTAACCCCACGTAACACCGAATTTTACTCACACACGCTTCTCAAAACAGCTAACAACTCATTAGTTTCAGTATATACACGACCTAAACCACTTAAGCCAACGCCTCGGTTTCACATACCGCCACTTTTCTGGTAGATCCATCGTACCGCTTTTAACATGTTGGTACTACCACATTGCGATACTACTATTTCTAAAAGGGAACTCCCACACCTTACAAATCCATACTAGATCCCTCTCGAAAAAATATACTGTAGTTCAGAGCGAAACTACCGCCTTATTTCATGACCTATTCCACAGAATTTATTTCCAGATATATTGACATTGAGCTCAGTGCTCACGCCTCTTACAAATGCAAGCACTGAGATGCCCTTTTTTTCTACTTTTGTTTTGGATGTACACATACACGTGCTATTTCGCAATTGCCTAGAAATAGCACAAGTCAATGCTGGATAAACACGTTCACCGACATGGCACGCACATTCAATGATTCAATAACCAAGAAAGAATATGACGGAACCTTCGACAGACACTTTTTAACAAACACTTTTTAAAAGTCCAACCTGGCACTCAAATATAAAGCTTAACTTTACATAGTCAGCCAAGACATTCAGAAACTAACACTACAAATTCAGTAGAAGTTACACCAAATACTGCGGCAGTAGCCACTACATAGAACAAATTACAGGCTACCGCAAATAATCTCATTTTGTCTGACATAATTCATAATCCAGAACATCAGAGAGATACACAAGCTAAACTGTCCATTTTGTCAATAAAACCATATTGTAAAGTTAGGCCTATCTGGCACCTCTGCAATCCTAGATCTGCATGGACGGGAAGCAAAATAGAATATGACATGGTAAATCAATTCATCAGATTTTGATTAATTTTCAGCAGATACTAGGAAAATCTCAGAAGTATTAGCATTATATTTGGAGGTATAATAGAAAAAAAAATTGATGTATTATTACCCTAACACTTGAAGTGAATTCCGTAGCTATGACACTTGAAAGAGAGCAGTTAGAAACTAACCAGTTATTGAGGATAAGCTATGTCTTCTTGAAGTGGTGGGCAAGAAACTCTGAAAGTCCTGAAATAGGAATGCTCTCACAGCCGAACAGCTCTTGAAGTTTCGAATCACATAATATTGATGCATTCATAACATCCTGCGCACAATCAGAGAGCATAAATGGATAGTGTGTATATCGATTGTGCTTACTGTAAGAGTAGTATTTCCCAGTTCATAACAAACTAGTATTTCGCAGTTCATAACACATTCTCCAGTATGGGGGAAAAAAGATAGGGAAACAGAATTAGCACACATTTGCTGATACTACTTAGCAGTGCAATAGGTTCAAAAAAATAAAACAAGAAATTCTGCTGGTATCCTGGAATGGATCTCTTAATTCAGCAGCTGTTTCCTGTATTTGACAACTTCTATTATAAATTTGTGCACCTTAAACTTTTCAGGTGGCTACAATTCCCAGCCCCAATCTACATTCCAGAAGACATTAATTACAACTGAACAAATCCAGATAATCAAGCATCAATGGTCTCCAAAATATCTTCCTGTAGCAACTAGCAAGAACACATCCAGGTATATCTCATAAGTACATTGTTTGATCGACACTCAGCTTTTTCTTCAAGATAGACACACTAGTTAAACATAAAACCCAGATGCTTTAGCACAAAAGGCACTATATGTTACATAATTACTATTATCCCTACCACTAGCATGAAGGTGATGAGTTACAAGTGGATTCTTCAGTCTTCACCATTACAGTACTATTGCTTCTGAACAATTAATGCAATGATGTTTCAAAGCAATTGAATTTTCTTAGCACGTGCATTTAATATGTAGCTCCAACTCCCATGCAGCAAAAACCAAAGAACAAATTGGTACCCTGCAAGAAAAAGAAAGGTAATACACATCCATACCTCGAGTTGGTTTGCTTTTATGTAATCCCAAAGATACTTCAGAGCATCATCTTGAGGTACCGTGCCTTCTGTTCCAATGAACTTGGCTAGTGCATCAGAAATAACCACAGAGGGTTGATTAATAGGAGGCCTAGGTTGAGGAGCTACATTGGGGGCCTTAATTTTTTTTACTTCCCGAATTTGATCCTCTGCAATACCATGAAAATATACTTGAGAATTTTCACATAACAAAATTTAGCAAATTCAGATAAATAAAGAAAAAGAAGCATGTACTTGGGTCAAGTGGAGTTATGTGCTTGGCCAACAATTTATTCATCTTAAACATGTCAGTGGTGTCAGTTCCAAAAACCACACGAAGTTCATCATTGCAGATGATCTTCCTTTTGTCATCAGGATCTTGAAGATTATTCTGCCTGATATACGCCCATAGCTGCTTCACAATCTGAATGACGAGTAATGTTAATTTTTCTAGTGTAAATCATTCAACGAGTTAATCGAGGGGAACATATTGGAAGTTATTTTCTGATGAAATGAAAAAAATCAAAAGTACCTGAGTTCTTGACATGACAGTCTCACCAACAATAGTCTGCAGTTCAGGTGAAATTGCACAAACTTTGTTTAAACCACCAGGCCCACCTCTCTTCCGCTTCGAGGCACTAGAAGAAATTATGATCATATAACACCAATCAGTTTACATGCATCAGTAAATACCATAATTTGAATTATTCTTAATCCTGACCAGTAAAACGTAACAAATTCTAGTAAATGAGGGTCAGTGGGGTGCATAAACCCAACAGTTCAGTCGATAGAATAAGCTAAACTTCAGGATCAGCTACTAAATCAATATTGTGTGCCATTTGCATATTTGTCTTGTAACAAGAAAACCAGGCAGTGATACCCAAATAACTGTATCCACAGGGTTACCACTTCATCAGTGCAGACTTCATATCTTTTTAAATGGCCTCAGGTACCCTGACTCCTTTTGATATCAAAATACATGTAAGAGCTAAGAAGATAACCTATATAACATTACTGAACTCCATATTTATTTCCAACAAAAGGAAACATGGGTTTTCTTTGGTTCAAGGGGAAAATACATATAAGCAGGTCCATTAGCACAATGTGGCATGGCAGTAGCGCTCAAGACTTCTCAAGACCTCTCCAAGCAGAAACAGGGCATGTTATAACCAAAAAATGCATAGAAGTACAACAATCTATACATTAAATAATTAACCATAAAAGTGAATCTGACATACAAATCCAAAGAGTCAAATGTTGAGGATCTGTTCGTTTGTATTAAAAATAGTCAGATGTATGCAAAAGGGCAACCAACTTATTAATATACTCTTCAAGGGGCACCTGTAAGTGTTTGGAAGAGACAACAGAGGCTATTGGGACCACTCCATGCACAATATGCTAGGCAGACAACAAGAATTAAAACAGACCAAAAGACATGATGTTACATTCAGTTGCTTATAAGAAAGCTGAATGAGATTTCATAAATCCAAACCATTAGATTCATTAAATACAGCATGTCCAATTTAGTTTGTAGTTTGTACATTCTAGCATAACAGTTGTCCTGATCTTCAAGCCCTTGTTGTATCATAATCAAACAAAAACCATAAAACTGACTTCTGCACTTTTTAATGAAAACTTCAGGCAGCTCAACATGCAAGGTGCAAGCAGTCCAACAAACATGCCTAAATTCCCCACTAGCCAACCAGTTTTCGTTGAAGTGGCAGAAATTGGCAACAAAACTACAACAAAACAGTTAATAGGCCATTATAAATGGTCAAAAAGCAGATAATGCTATCCTAAATACACGTCCTAAACACAACAGCACATAGCAACCGACGTATACACAGTGGAACCTAACGCACTTTTTCTAAGAACAGGATACCGAACCCTAACCCTAGCTCAGGTAGAAGGTGCTATTCCATGATTCCAAATGAGTACTATCGGTTTAACCTCAAATCCTTACTATTAACAACGCTAAACAAATGAATCGACCAAACAGATGTCAAACAAAACTAGATTTAAGCGTCAGTCAAGACTAGTTTGCCATGAATTTTTCCATCAACACTGAATCTACGGAACCAAAACCCTAATTTCATCCATAGCTCACCTTTCCTTGTTATCGCCGGCGGCCTGTGCTCCAGCGGTGGGGGGAGCAGTGCCCCCGGCCCCAGGGGCTGGCTGCTGGAAGGAGACGGTCCCACCAGTGGCGGCCCCACCCAAGGTGCTGGTGTAGCGGAAGGCGAGCG
Organism: Dendrocalamus latiflorus; assembly: GCA_017311315.1. Taxonomy (NCBI): domain Eukaryota; kingdom Viridiplantae; phylum Streptophyta; class Magnoliopsida; order Poales; family Poaceae; genus Dendrocalamus; species Dendrocalamus latiflorus. The sequence goes on from CM029627.1 coordinate 1,751,712, forward strand.
GCGGAGGCGGGTAGAACGCCATGGCCGGAACCGCCGGCGGCGCGGAGACAGCCGCGGCGGCGCCGCCTGGGACGAGGGCGGGGAGCTGGGGCATGGACTGGAAGATGAGCTGGGGCTGGAGCGCCGCGAGCTGCTGCTGCATCTGCTGCGGCGGCGCCTGCACCTGAAGCGGAACCGGAGGCTGAGCCTGCGGCGCGGGGGCGGCGGCGGGCGGAGCAGGGGCTTGGGTTTTGGGGTGCGGCGCCTGGAGGCGTGGGCCGAAGAAGAGGTCCATCTGGTCGTGGATGAAGGGCGCCTTGTGGGACAGGTCGACGCCGAGCTTGGCCTCCGCCTGCTGGAGCACGGCGGCGAGGGAGGCCTCCCCGGCGGCGCCCCCCGAGGAGTGGAGGAGGGACTCGACGCAGCTGGCGATCTCCTGGTCGGACACCATGGCGGGAGGGTGGGGAAACTCAAATGTCACCAAAACCCTCCCTTCCACGATCCCCACGCTCGCCCGCTCTCTCTCTCTCTCTCTCTCTACCTCTCTCTCTGGCGCTTGGTCTCTCTCCCTTTGTCTCTCTCTCTCTCTCTCTCCCACCTCGGCCTCTCTCTCTCTCTCTCCTGACTCTCTCTCATCGGTCTAATCTAACCTATTTGCTTAAGCAGCGCACATCTTCGTCGGGAGGGGAGGAAAGGTGGGGAAAAGGACAAGTCGCTAAGCGCACCTCGAAAATTTGTTACGCAGCAGCTGGTGGCTGGGGCTTGGGAAGGGTGGACCCACGTGTCATTGTGGGAAGTTGGAAGGAGTCGCGTGTCGAGATGAGAGGCTGCGAAGGACGCGGTGCGGAATGACGAGAGTGCCCACGGTTTTGGATGCGGTTGTTGAGTGGGGTAACGGGTGCGTTTTCTGCGGGGGTGGGGCCACCCCGCCCGGGACGTGTCTCCGGTTGCAGGAAGAGATCGTCATCGGAGGGGAAAACACCATGGGCCGGGCCGAGTGTAACGAAAGAAAGTACCTTTTATTTTTTAGTTGTAGTTTTAATTTTTAGCTTATGATTTTTAAATTTTAGATGTTCGTAAGAAATAATACAAAGAGAAAAAAAGTCACATATGAATTTGGTTGGTATAGCTGAACTTGATACAGTATATACTATAATCTACTATAGACCCCGTCTTAAAAACGCACCGTTTAAAAGCTAGTTACTGTAGTAATGAAAGCCAAAGCCAAAATGGAAAAGAACCCACTCCACGTCACTTTCTTCTCATGGTCAAAATGTGAACTTCCAAATATTTGGATTGCTGATTTTCAAAAAAAGTTCGATAGGTAACATCTCTTTTGAAATGAGGGCAGTGGTTCCTCCTCTTCTTTTTCATGAAGCAATTTCTTGCATATAGCGTGAACTAGGTTTGGATAGTTGGTTGTCTCCAATCTGAATTTTTAGTATAGTATTTTTACCCATTGCAACATAGGTTTTGTTTGTACTATGACTTATTATAGTGTAGTGTTTTCAAATATGATGCCAGTATTTCACTTAAATTATTTTTAAAAAAATAAAGGAGATTAAAGCTATTACTGCAGAGCATATTATACTTAGGAACGAAAATTCTAGGCATCAAATTTTTAGCATTAACCCATTTATATTTAGAGCAATGACTCGATATGAAATGCCACTGGAAAAATTCACATGTAATTTTGCAAATTTATAGAATTTTTTTGAACCACAGAAGGAAAATAATTGACCATATTTTCCGAAATACATTCCTCGTATTGGCTCTCACCAACAATTCTTTTAGAAAAGATCATTGTTTGCGCCAGGGGTGTTTGGTTATGGTAATGAAGAATGCCTTAGATATTATCAGTGATTCATCCAATGTCCATGTCGGAGTTAAGAGTCAGACGATTCATCGACCCGACTCACAGGCTCACAACCATCAGTAACAGTGACGTAGCCAGGATTTGTAGCTATGGTGGTCTATTGTCTAAAATTTATTTAACCGCTATAAATTTAACATGTCGGTACACAAGTATATGAATTACGAAATGCAATTAAGGTAAAAAGGACATACGAACTTCATAAAATAGACGAATATAGCTTTCTTAACATAGAATTGAAATATTACATACAGCTGCAGCCACGGAAGGAGATGGAGAAGAAGCCTTCTTCTTTGATGCATATTTCTGAAAAAGAGAGGCAATATCACCACTCATCTTCATGTTTTAACAAATCTACAAGAGAATTATATAAAGTTTCAGTTTACCAAACCAATAATCTAATACTGCAAAAAAACATATAATTGAAATTAAATCAGTTTTACATACCCTGTGGGCCTGTGCACTTTTCCTGTTCGTGGCTTATCACCGTTGATCCTGGCTTCTATTTTGCATAGTCGCTAGCCGCTAGGCCGCTAGGGGAGAAATTAGAGAAGCTGAAAGAGTGAAAGGAAAAGGAGAAACGTGAGTACAGAGTACGTGACTAAAACAGTAAAGATTTTTGTATGATCTGTTGTAACAGAACAGCTGCTATTTTTGGTACTGTTCGTCATCCGGCACTTCTATATAGTATATATACAGAGCAATCCCCTGCTGCTTGCAGTGAGGAAACTCCCTCTATTCCTCCAGCTCTCTTCTCCAATCTATAACAAGCCTATTTCTCTTATAACTCCGACCTGAATTCAATTCAATTCGAATTCGCAATATTGGAGCTTGACTTGAGAGTATGCACTCTGAAATGCAGCATATGCGACTTTCTTAGTATGAAAGTTCGTCACAATCTACTACACACCAAAGCACTCAGAAATCATTACAGGTTATTGCTGTATCCATTTGCAAGCTAGTTCATGATGGGCTGATGCCAGTGGAAGAGGAAAAGAAAGCATTGTTGGAATTGAACGAATTAAAATACATAAACAAACTGCCGAAGACCATCTCACGTGCCATGACATTGCAACTTATCCAAAATAACATCAAAGGTTAGTAGCCAGAAGGTCGCCCGCCCCACGGCTGCATACATACGATTTTTGTGCCTGTATACATATGTAGTTTCAGAACGCAGAAGCCAGAAGGTCGCTGGGAGGGAGCCACCGATTTTTGTGGGCTGCATCTGCGTGGGAAGGCGTGGTCATATTAGCTGTATATAGGTATGCGGACTCTATTCAATGGGCTTTGGTTGGACCGAGCGCAGGGTGATCCGCGGCCCACAGGGACCACCCTGTAGCTCCGCCCCTGATCAGTAATATCTACTGCTTGCTTAGCCAGGCTCATCAGTAGCACCGAAATGATATGGACCCTTAAGGCCTCGTTTGTTAAAAGGTTAATCTACGACCTTGTTTCCCTTCTCCCCATCCAACCCATGCCACCATTTGTGATATGCTTTTGTTCAGCATATGAGGCTTTGTGGACTAATTATGATGGTGTATATATGCTTATCACATTGGAAATGACTCCATAGAAACATGTACTAATCGTGAAGTCTAATTTAGTATAATTTACCCGGGATGTTTCCTACATGTCCCTTGTTTGTTTCCTCAAATACTGATAACTGAATTATACAATTTCAGGGTGTTGAGTTTTACGCTATAAACACATATTCCCAGGCGCTTTTGAATTCACATCTACGATTCGAGCATTCTCGCTGTCCGGGTGCACCAGAGTGGCTTATGCAAAACCGCTCAAGTTCACACCATTCGAACCTTCACGAACGGTTCCAATATCGTAATGCACTTTCAATGTAGTGGGTATTGGCATTACTGATGTCTGCTTGTATATATTTTCAATTTTGCAACTAGTAAAATCGCATCGCACATTACAGAAGTACTAATATACTGTAATTTATATTTCAACGATCGTTCACCTATCGTAACCAACTACACTATCCTCGTACCATTAACTTCCTATCATCAGACCACGCACCGACGCCGCTCTTTTCTCGCTACTCAAGCTCTCCTCTACTGCAAATAATTCCTAATAGTTTCGACAATTTACATGGCATATCAATTTAAATGCCTATATACTAGTTACAACGGTACACGTGTTTTTCCAATGTACTAACGATATTACATTCATTCATAATTAATCATGAATATTACGTATTATTGTTTCATACAAAGCAAATTATTAAATTCTAACAAAAATATTGACTGAATTTTAAATAACTACAAATTTATAAGAATGATTAATTTCTATATAACGTTGACTGAATTTTCTACGACTACAATTTTGTACGCATGCTAATTTGCTAAAGATGATAATTTTTCACAATTATGTTCACTAAATTTTATACAACTACATATTAATACGGATGTTAATTTTCTAAAACTACATTGGCTAAATTTTCTATACCAAAGTTGTACTATTCTTTTCTACATCTACAATTTTCTACTGACACTAACACTAAACAAATTATCTACTTCATATATAAAATTTAAAATACAACAAATAAAAAATTACCTCACAATAGTCGCAAAACCTCTCCTTCTTCCTCTCCTCCTCCCTCTCCTTTTCTCTCATCTCCTCTTCTTTTCTTTCCTCTCCTTCCTCTCCCTCTCCTCTCCTCCTCCCTCTGCTTTTCTTTTCTATCATGTCTATTCACCGAGCGCCCGAGCGAGCGAGCCTGCTCGGCCGCGTGGTCCTTTTATATGCGCTTCTAGTCGTCCAACCCTTCAGTGACTAAAAGTGCAGTCGCCTAACCGATGGGCGACTGGAAGCAACTGCAATCAATTCACCCAACGCCCAGCAAATTGCTTGCGTGTTGCGCAGCCATTGGAAGATAGATTCCAATGGCCCGACGGGTCGGCTGTTGGAGCCTATTTTATATAAAAAAAATTTCACACAAGTATATTTCTATTATTTTAAATAAAAAATAGATTATTTATAAAAAAAAATTCTTAAAAGTGGTACCTCTCATATGTCCTAGCTTAGTATCCTGAGAGCTACCACATATTGTGAATGCTCTAAACCCCAAAACTAGCATTTGTACCATAGCCCTTTCGTGTAAACCAAACCTAGCCACATGGCAAGCCAAATAGCATTGTTCAGACAAGCGGCAGCCACCCATCCATTACAAAGAAAAATTCTATTGTATTACGGAGCCAACCAACGTCTGACACATGTCATATATACACTGTGGCATACTGTAACGCATGCTACAGTGCTACTACAATGCATATGTGCCACGTGTCGAACACTGGTTAGCTTGCTACATATAATAGTTTGTGCCACAGTGATACAATATAATTTTTCCCATTTCAGGGGCTAGACATGTGGCACAATAAACGTCATCATGCCTTTAAGTATGTGTTTGGTTCATAGGATTATGGGGGATGGGATGGGGTGGTCCTTGTTCCAGAGCTGTTTGGTTCAGAGTCGAGTGGAATGGAGGATATCCCTCTAGGGAATATTCTGCGAATATACTCTCAAATTGGGGATGCTCCTGTCCCCCATAAATGAGGGGATGGTGAGGGATGAGGTGAGACGAGTGGGACCCACGAGCTGTTGCAATCCCAGAAAAGAGGCTGACAGGTAGACCCCGCATGTCAGATTTGTCATCCCAAACCTTTTGTCCCTAAACCAAACAGAAAACAGGGATTGCAATCAAACACGAAACAGGGTCGGTTCTATCCCTAAAAAATGGGTTGGATTCGTCCCGTCCCACCATGACTCTGAACCAAACACACGCTACGCCTCTGGTGCATGGGGGCATCCGCCTGAGACCTCACCACCCTCCATTTTCGAACTCACGGGAGCTGCCAGCCAACAGAGGTACGTAAGACCAGCCGGCTGCTTCCCAAGCTCATTCCTTTTTCAATAATTCAGCAACTACAACTTATGATCATTATGGCAAATCATGGCATGAATAAGACGCACTAGTATATCGATGTAATATAGCGTGATGAGTATTGCAATGCCATGAACCACGTACACACAACAAAAACAGAGTATCCGAAGCATAGACCTCATGCATCAGCCATGCACGCAAAATCTGTCTTAAGACAAAGCATGAGCCACGTAGAGGGCTCAGAGCATAGCACATCGCTCCATTTGTGCATATCAGTCAGAGGTCGCACATGCAAACGCATGTTCTCTGTCAACACAGATTTCACAGTATAGCTAGATCAAGCTAGTCTGATACTCCTCTGGTCCAACGTCTATGTGTTAGCCAAATGATCCTTGTTCTTGGATAATGCGTACACAGCGAGTTAAAAAAAATGCCTACACAGCGAGTTAAAAAACTGTACTAGATATATCGCCGCTGCAATCATACGAATTTGGTCTAGCATCCCACAGATTGTAGGCCGGATTGCTACTTCTAGGTCCGTTGCTCCTTAAGTGAGGTGCATGTGCAACAGTGCAAGTGCTCTCATCTCATGGCCATCAAGCAATCATCAGTTGATTACTTGAAGCCTATGTATTGCTTCCAGATCCGTGAAACGATATTACGTACGCGCGCGGAAGATTCAACAACGGAGTTCTTCAGGTATACATGATAAGGATAAAAACCAACTGAAGTGCCACAGATAACAGTGAAAAGAAGACGAACTAGGCCGGGAAATGAGCTTGCAGCAATTCCTTTAATTTTCGGTTACGATTCATCAAACAGTTTTTGTTTCCGAGAGGCGGAAAGATCATACATATATAGCCAGCAAAAATGCTTCAGGAAGTAGCTAGTCAAGGCTGAAAGCAATAGAATACATGGATCAGTCATCCATTCTGACAAAAAGAGTACATAGATCACTCATCCATTCTGATAAAAGAATGTCCATAGGTGCCACAATGATATACATATAGGTGGTGCAGGAGTACCAACCGACAGATTGGATAAGCGATGTCCACTGAATGCTTCATGGTCTTGCCTATCTCTCGCTGCGAGTCTTTGTTCGACTCCCCTGTTCGTAAATCTGGCGACAGAGCATATTATTGACTCCCCCTTTGCCCTCAGATTTCTCCAATCAGGTCACCATACGAGTATGCAACGCAAGGTCGAATTGATCAATTGATCGCACAATACAATTATACAAGTATACTCACATGCACGGTGCACGGAATTTTATGCACGCATGGACTTCAACCTTCTAGAACTACACACCATGGTCGCTGGGAATGACTTGACCTAGATATGTTAGGCCTCTGTATAGGCACACTGCTAGGCTCGTTTTCATGTCAGTACTGTAGCGTGGTTAGCTTGCTAGGACGGCTATCAAACCGTGAAACAAGGTCTAATTGATTTCTAGGAGCTATATTTTAGGAGTTATTCGTATGGAAAACCTTGGGCCTATTTTTTTCCTCCGAAGCTGGTAGCTTTTGACTTTTGTTACAGTATCTAACTTTTAAACGAAATATTTTCTCAAGACGGGGTCTACAAGTTAAACGATGTACACGTTAAAATCCCAACATCTGTACCAACCAAAATCGCAAGTGAATATCTCTCTCCGCTATCTGTACCGTAAACAGGCAAAATTCAAAAATTTCAACCAAAAACCATAGCCGTTGCCAAACAGTCCCCTTGCAAATCTTCACCGCAGTTTCTTTTTAGGAGCTATTTTTTTTGAGTTCTTTTTGTTTGTCTCCTGATTTCCGCAAACTTTTGTTGTGAGACCTGTATACAAACTTGTGTGCAAAAAAATTAGGAAGCATGCATTTTGACAAGACAGCAGTACTAGTTACCTGGCAAAATCAACGTTTCTTGCCTTGCACTTGAGAAAATGGCAATCCGGCGCCACTTTTGGAGTCACATGGCATGTGAGAGCATTAACTGACGCGTGTTAGTCACTAGTCACCCTTAAACAGCGTCAGTCTCAACTAATCACACAGGCACACACACACACATATATATATATATATCATCATCTGTTTAATTAACAGGTAGGCCTCGACCACAAGTCACAAATTAACTAATTCTTGAACCGTCTATATAAACATGCATGGACGTCGATCTCCACGCTTCATAGTTCATACTCCACTCCACACTGCCCATCCCTTTCACACAACCAGGCCTAGCTCTTAAGTGAAGAATTAAACCGCTTAATTTTGCTTTTTTATACCTAACCCGCAGCCACCATGACAATGGCCATGGCGTCGATGAAGGGAGAGAACGTGGCTGCTGTTCCTCCAGTGAAGCTTGCGAGCATGCTTTGCATGAAGGGAGGCAGCGGCCATGGCAGCTACCTCAACAACTCCCAAGCTCAGGTACCACTTTTCATAGCCATGCATCCATACGTTACTGTTGTCAAGTAAATAAGTACCCCTCCGTCTCATCAATTTATAAGACATATTTTTTCTTGATACATAGAATAAGGAGATAATGAAAATAACTAGATTACTCCAATTATTATTTTTAAACACTATATTCGATACATATATATAGAGAATAGCAAATAAATCTGTATATTTATTAGATGTTTAAATAAAATATCACACTAGTTTTGTATTGAAATATGAAATACGCCATATAATTATGGACAACATCATCCGGATATTTTCTTCCTAACTATCATCCAATGGCCATGAATTCTCCCCCACCCCTTCCAAAAAAAAATCTCCCTCTCCTCAAAAAAATCTCCCGCTCCAAAAAAAGAGGCTGTTGGATATCTAATCCAACGGTTTCAAATCTGGATGATAGTTAGAAAGAAAATATCCGGGTGATACCTATACACACCCTTAAAAAATACAGCCTATAAATTTGAATAGATGGAGCAGTATACAGTAACAAAAGAAAAACGGACAGCACAATACCTGCACAGTATTGCCAGTTTGAATCATCCAGTAGTACCTGTAAAAACGCATGCGTGGCAGTCAGAATGTAAACTAAGTGTGTTTCAAACTTGTAACCGTCACGTTTGGGCCATGCATGCATGTACCGTTAAAAATAGGCTCTGCACGCTTGGCGCATGCTTCACTTTTTGGAGGAGACACTGGACGCGATGATGGAAAGATCCCTGAGCCTTCGAGACGAGAAGCTCTTCACGGTGGCCGACCTGGGTTGCTCGTGCGGAAACAACAGCCTCGTCCTCGTCGACGTCATCGTCCGCCGCGTCGCCAGGGCGTACGATTCGCGTGGCCACGACGCCCCCGAGTTCCAGGTCTTCTTCTCCGACCTCCCCAGCAACGACTTCAACACGCTCTTCCAGCTCCTCACGCCCGGGGCCGGCAGCCTCGAGGAGTGCCTCGCCGCGGGCGAGGGCGCGACGACACGATCGTACCACGCCGCCGGCGTCCCGGGCTCCTTCTACGGGCGCCTCTTCCCCGCCGAGTCCATCAACGTGTTCAACTCCACCTTCTCTCTGCACTGGCTCTCGCAGGTGCCGGAGAGGGTCACTGACAGTAGGTCGGCGGCGTACAACAGCGGCCGGGTGTTCGTGCACCGCGCCACGGAGGCCACCGCGGCCGCGTACAGGCACCAGTTCCAGGCCGACCTCACGCGCTTCTTGCAGTCGCGGGCTCGCGAGCTGAAGCACGGCGGCGCCATGTTCCTGGCCTGCCTCGGCCGGAACTCCGCCGACCCGGCCGACCAAGGCGGCGCCGGCCTCCTCTTCGGCACACACTTCCAGGACGCATGGGACGATCTTGTCCAAGAGGTATATATGCATGGTACCCGATCTTTTTAGGGCCTGTTCTTTTCCTCCGAAGCTGGTGGCTTTTGGCTTCTGCTACAGTACCTAACTTTCAAACGGAGTATTTTCTCAAAACGGGGTCTACAAGTTAAACGATGTACACGTTAAAAGTCCAACATCTGTACCATCCAAAATCGCAAGTGAGTATCTATTTCTCCGTAATCTGTACCGTAAACAACCAAAATTCAAAAATTTCAGCCAAAAGCCATAAGCCGCAGCCGTTGCCAAACATGCCCTTAACATAGACAAGATCGACTCCGATCATTGTTAGATATGTTGTAGTGTATGATGATTAATGACATGCGCCGATCGATCGACTTGGATGCAGGGTTTGATCGAGAGAGAAAAGAGGGACAGCTTTAACATCCCGGTGTACGCTCCGAGCCTGCAAGAGTTCCACGACGTGGTGCGCGCGAACGGCGCATTTGAGATCGACAGGCTCGAGCTCGCGAGGGGAGGGAGCCCGCTGGTGGTGGGCCGACCGGACGACCCCGCCGAGGTCGGCCGCGCGTTGGCCAACAGCTGCAAGGCCGTGGCGGGGGTGCTCGTGGACGCGCACATCGGCGAGCGCCTCGGTGCGGAGCTGTTCGACCGGCTCGAGCGGCGCGCGGCCAGGCACGCGAGGGAGCTCGTGGAGAAGATGCAGTTCTTCCACATCGTTTGCTCGCTTTCTTTTCGGTGACAGGCCGGACTAGAGATACTTGGACCGTTGGACGAGTACGTTTCTTGATTCCTCGTTTCAGTGAGATGAGTTCTACCTTTGTACACGGACGCATGTCCATATGTACGTGCGCAGACGGGCGCATGTCTAGTGTTTTGTACCAATTAACATACCATCTTCGAAATAAACAGGAAGGACAGAAGTGATTCGTGTTGTTTTTTTAGATGGAACATCGTTGATTCCATTAAACCAATGACGCCGCTAAATCACCGGTCACAAGATCATGAACAAAGATCTTATTCGTTTGGGCTGCGGTTAATAGCTTTCGGATATGATTGATTGCTTTTTTTGTAATTTTTATGTTTTTCGAGAGAGCGGATGACATATATAGGCCCTACTCGGTTGAGCTGAAAAGCTGTGGCTTATGGCTAAAATTGCATTGTAGCTGTCTGAAATTACATTATAGTTGAAGGTGGCTTATTTGGCGTAATTAAATTTTAAAAATTTTAAAATAGAAAAAATATATTAGCTCATCACGGACAATGCGAACGAATAGGGGAAAAAAGAACCAGCAAAAAACTAAAATAATGCCAAAAGTTCAGAAAAATGACGAAATTTATAATTCACTTGGAAAACCACCTTTACTGTTTTAATTTTTGGAAAAACCAAAAATCAAAAGGACAGGTCAAAAGACTGGAGCCCATGCAAATCCCCCCCCCCCCCCCCCCCCCAACTAGCATTAGACAACGGAACTGAACCAACCAACAAAAGTCCAATTGCCTAGTTGAGTCCTGATTGCTCAAGCTGGGTCTTAATGGCCCTACCTAGCCTAGTTGAAATTTGAAGGCCGGAGCATTCACTTTCTGGCCTGGTTGCTTCTCTTGGGCGTGAAAAACAAAAGCCCATTCGACTAGGTACCTGGATAGATGCATGAGAAAATTCATCACACGCCACGGAATAACTACATGATTTTTTATATACCACTCTATTATAAGGCTCATATGTGAGCCCTAAATCCATATGTCTATGAGACATACACGCACATAAAAAAATCTAGGTACCTAGACAGATATACGCACATAATTTCGTCGAAAAACTTGATGCAGCGGGAAGGTAACTGTGGGCTTTCAGCAGCGTACGGTCGATTGGGGACCGAGGCTGTATGTTCGTGTGCGTGCACGATACGATGCAGAGAATTACCGTGTGCCATGCCCAAGTTTCACTTCACGGAAAAATATCTAGGAGCTAATCAAGCTGCCTGGGCCGCGGCGTCGCGGTCTTGGCGAGTAGATATTGGAGACGGACTGTAGTACGGGATGAGGCGTCCATGGCTGCCAATCTGCCATGCGGGCTAGCTACGCAAGAGCATTAGCCATTGATGCGCCACCAACCATGATCGGTACATCTACCTAAGCTGATCGCCGCGAAACCGTTATTTAAACCCATCCACTACGTACGAGCACACCGTGCTAGCTAGCTACGCAAGAGCATTAGCCATGGCTGCCTCCTCCTGTTCTGTACCACTCTCTCTTCTTCTTCTCCTCTCGTGCGGTCTCTTCGCCTGCTCGTTGGAAGAATCGGGCCACCGCGACCTTCTGATGCTGGACAGGTTCCACGGGTGGATGGCGCGGCACGCCCGGTCGTACCCGACCGCCCACGAGATGCTGCGCCGGTTCGAGGTGTACCGCCGCAACGTGGAGCACATCGAGGCCACGAACCGGGACGGCGGGCTCAGCTACGAGCTCGGCGAGAACGAGTTCACCGACCTCACCGACGAGGAGTTCCTGGCCAGGTACACCGGAGGCCTGGCGCTGGAGGAGGACGGCGGTGACATGGTGATCACCACTCGCGCCGGCGATGTAGTCGAGGGCAGTGGGATGGCCCATGACGAGGACGACATGGCCGCTGTCGAGGGCATTCCTCGCAGAGTCAACTGGACGGAGAAAGGCGCTGTGACGCCTGCTAAGAACCAGAACGAATGCAGTAAGTGAAATTGTGCGTCCGTTGCATACTTGCATTATATTCATGGTTGCATTTTTCTCTAACAGTCATTGCAGCCCAAGCAGGAAGCTAGAACTCGTCGTGAATATTATCTTATTAACCAAGGGAACTATACAGGAGTATCTGTTTCTTAACGGGAAGTTCGTGTGATCTCTGCGTGAAACTTATCCAAAGTAACATATTTGACAGACAAACGTAACTGATTCCATGAACAAAACTCTTACCAAACCTATTCAAACAAACTGATCACGAGACTGTGTTCTGAAATATACCACCTTGAAAGGTTGGAACCGACAGAACGAATCGGTGGGAGACTGGGTACAGTGAGCTATACCCAGCAACCATTGCTCGAGATCCCAGAAATAATAACAAGTTGATTTGAACACGGACAGCTTGGTTTCTTGGTGTGTGTTTTTCTCTAAACAAATGATAAAATTGGCTTATGCTAGAAAGAACTCTTGAAGACTTCTTTCCCTGGTTAATAAAACTGCTGGATTGTGTACATAGTGAGGTGGCAGTGGCACTACGACAAACTGGAGCTTTCCTTCATCTGTACTGCCACTCATCAACAGTCGAGATCTCTAGCGACCAACTAAAACGTACACACTTATGATTACAAACCAATAATAACTGAAAACGACTAATAAGGGCATCTCCAATGGTCTGAGTCAGCTAGCTATATGCATGTACACATCAGCATATATCCTATGTGGAGGAAAGAGAGTATGCAAAAAAAATCGAGCCAGCTCTTCCTTAAGCACTAGTCTATAACGCCAAACGAGGCAGCCTCTATAAATTCTGTGTGTGCATGTAAGCATCAAATAGCTATCCTTATAGATAGTTCTTTAGAATGCTAGCTTTAGTGTGTACTATATAGATGATGTGGAAGTCTTATAGTTAGTTGCTAGCTATAACCATTGGAGATGCCCTAAGCTACATGCATGCACGCATGATGAATTGGAGTGTGCATGTCCATATATATAGGCATATAGCTGAGGACCAGCATGCATGATTGCATGGCGCCATAATTTCCGGCATCAATGAATAGTTGGTCGCAACTCGCAACATAATGCTATCTTTAATTTTGTCTCCTTGTTCTTGGAGAATCGATCTCTTAGAGCAAGTCCAATAATAGAGCCAAGTGCTTGGCTATAAGTCAAGTTATAAGAGCCAAGTTATACAATAGTTTGTCTTCTATTTGTCTACAAAAGTTTTTTTTATTATTATATGGTACCAAGTCTCACATTCTCTTTCCTACTCCTCCTCACATACATTTATTATCTGGGCCCACCACTGCATAGGCTCCCGTGTGCAGCTTGTTGCTTGCATGAGAGCCAAGCTCTCCTCTCTCTCCTCTCTTCTCTCCTCCACATCAGCAAAAATGCTGACTAGCTTGGCTATAAGACCATTATTGTACTTGCTCTTAGAGCAACTCCAGCAGGGCCCCTACTTGAGCCATCATCCTATTTTTGAGGGCCGAGGGGCAAAAAACTCACTCCAGCAGGGCCCCTACTTGAGCCCTCAAAAGTAGGTGGCCCTCAAATCTCCCCCTCGAGCCCTTATTCCTGGGGGTCTGGAGGGAGCCCCTACTTTTGAGGGCTCAAGTAGGGGCCCTGCTGGAGTGAGTTTTTTGCCCCTCGACCCTCAAAAGTAGGATGAGGATGAGGATGGGTCCTATGTGTCATCCCCTCTAAGAATGAATTTGAGGGTCCTGTTTTGAGAGCTCCTGCTGGAGTGTAGCCCAAAAAACAGAGCCCTCAAAAGTAGGGAGAGCCCTCAAATAAAAAGTAGGGGTCCTGTTTTGAGGGCTACTGCTCACACATATATTCTGATTAATGTTCGTATTGCAAAATGTGTATCAGATGCGTGCTGGGCATTCGCCGCGGTGGCGACGGTGGAGAGCCTGCACCAGATAGTAACCGGCGAGCTGCTGACCCTGTCGGAGCAGGAGATCCTGGACTGCGACCCATTTGAGAGCGGCTGCAAGGGCGGGAGCCCCTACCGCGCGCTCCGGTGGATCCACAGCAACGGCGGCATCACCACCGAGGAGGACTACCCGTACATGGCCGCCAAGGGTGACCACTGCGACGCCAACAAGACCGCGCACCACGCGGCCACCATCGGCAGGTACCGCCTCGTGCTCCCGAACCGCGAGGACCTGCTCGTGGCCGCGGTGGCGAGGCAGCCCGTCGCGGTGGCCATGGACGCACACGGCGACAACATTCGGCACTACAAGAGCGGCGTGTACACGGGGCCGTGCGGCACGAGGCTGAACCACGCCGTGGCGCTGGTGGGGTACGGCGAGGACGAGGAGGGGGTCAAGTACTGGATCGCCAAGAGCTCGTGGGGGCAGACGTGGGGCGACCAGGGCTTCATCCTCTTGCGGCGCGGCGCCGACGGCTACGCCGGCCTGTGTGGCATCGCAAGGAGCTCCGCCTATCCCACCATGTGATGATGCTGTGACGAGATCGATCGCGCCGTTTGTCTGTACTACTGTATCATGTGGTGTACTGTACTGGCGTGCATGCGTGGCGATCTTGTGTTCTTGTCTCGGACGATAAACAGTTCCTGCATGCTCCCTGCGTGGTGCAGAGAGTAGTTGTGTGTCTACGAATCTAATAAAGCTGTAATTAGAACCAAGTACGAACATTGCTGTTTTTTTAATGCTTAATTACCATGACGAATGGTATTGTTGGATGTAACCGTATTTGCTAAGGAGTACTCGAATTTTGATTGACTGGATTTTCCTCGTGATTCATGCTGTGGCCTCGTCTCTAGTGACGGATCCCGGTGAAGCCAACATGTCGGCGCTTTGTGCCGCGCTCTAGCAAAGCTGGCTGGTCGTCGCTGCCGCATGTCGTGGGTCTGTTCTTCTCAGTTTCTAAAAAATATTTTTAACTTTTCTATAATAACTATCTTTTAAATGTAGTATCTTTTAAGATAGTGTTTACTAGTTAATTGTAGTACATACTGCGCCGACTTCATTTATATCCGCAAAAACATCACGTGAAATTCTGTTACACTATAATCTCTCACACGAACAGCTCAAAAACCATAAACCGCAATCAAAAGCCATAATCTTCAGCCAAAAAGTATAAGCCCTGCATCTGCCACCGCGGTGGTGAAGGCTGAGGCGCATCATGTGAGCACAGAGGCGGCATGTGGGTTGGGTTGCTCTTGCTCCTAGGGTTGGAAGGAAATATAGGAGTGGGAGAGAATCCACTTTGACCGCTGGATCTCGATCTGAAGGCTCCTCTCGTCCCCTTCTTATCTTTTGCAGCATGATGCTTCTTTCTGGGGTGGGTTCGATACGGCTCCCGTTTCATTTATCATTTTCTACTACGGTAACTAATTTTTAAATGATATATTTTTTAAGACAGGATCTACAGATATATTGCAGTAGATATTAAACCGAGTTCAGCTATACCGGCCAAGATTACATGCAATTATTTTTCTCTACACACTATCTCTCATAAATAGCTAAAATTTTAAAATCATAAGTCAAAAACCAAAGCTACACCCAAAAAAACCCATGCATGGTCTGATGCGACATCCAATCGACCTGCTGATGTTGGACAGGACCCACGGGCGGATGGCACAGCACGGCCTGTCGTACCCGCCGAGCGCCGAGCAGAAGCTGCGCCGGTTCGAGGTGTACGCGTGCACCGTCGACGCAACGTGGACTACGTCGAGCCACGAACCGGGACGGAGGGCTCATCTACGAGCTCGGCGAGAACGAGTTCACCGACCTCACCAACGAGGAGTTCCTGGCGAGGTACACCGGAGGGGCAGGTGGTGATCAGGTCGACGTTGACGATGGTCCGATCATCACTACGTGATCTCGCCGGTGATGTCAGTGAGGGCTAGCTTGCCTTTGCAAATCGATCATCCACGGCAGATACACTGGAGGGAGAAGGGTGCTGTAACTGACTAATAAACTTGTACGTGCTGCGTACGTACAAGTTTATTATTCAGTTTCTGCTTGGCTTTCTAGAAGGAATTAAAGGTGCCTTTGGTTGAGCTTTTGGGAGCTGCTTTTGCTTCCAAAAAGTCAAAAGCCAACCAAAGGGGTGAAAATCAGAAGCTGCCTTTTCAGAAGCAGCTACTTTTGGGTAGTACAGTTTTGAAAGCACCTTGGACCCTGCTTTTGGCTTTTGGCTTTCTGCTTTTTGAAATGGTGAAAATAGAGAGCTGTTTCACAGTTGTTTCAAGGAAAATAGAGATAGGAGGTAAGTTTTATACTTGTTTGAACCAAACAGCTTACAGCTTTCCACAGCCCACAACCTACAGCAGCTTTTCCATAGCCCACAGCTCACAGCAACTTTTTCAAAAGCCACAGCTCAACCAAACACACCCTAAGTTGTCTGAGAATCCACTCACGAAAAGTTACTCCTACGTACTATATTGTTGCTCCTGAAAAATAAACTAAACAGAGACTGAGACTCGTATAACGGGCCTTGTGCTATTGTCGGTCTAGTCTCTATATGTACACGGATGTATGCTTAAAGAAAAGGGTTTTTGTTAAACATCATCCGAATATTTTCTTTCTAACTATCATCCAGATTTAGAATCATTGGATTAGAAATCCTGGTTATGAATTCTCCCATCTCCCCCTTAATTCTACACTCTCCCCCTTGAAAAAAAACTATCCCTTCAAAAACAAGGAGCTCTTGATCTCTAATTCAAAGGACATAAATCTGAATGATAATTAGAAAAAAAAAACATCCGAGTGATATCTAGACACTTCCCAAAGAAAAATGTGATGATGTTATCCTTTTCTTTTCAGCCGTCAAAGCAGATCGAAAGAGGCGTCCACAATTCACTAAGGAAGAAAAAGAAACAATTGAGGCAGCCTATTTAAAGATAATAAACATGTAATGGAGCAACAAATGATTAAACTCGGTGGGGTTTTCGACAGGGACACAGTTTCTGTTGGCTTGTGCGCATGGTCACGAGCTAGCTGGCACCCATGCATGCTGCATAGTGCAAGACACCGGTCTCTCACAAATCACCAACAGGATAAGCGGACAGCAGCTAGCCACATTGCCGGATGGCATGGGGAGCAATTATATACTATATTTCCAACGACACGCGTAATGACAGGGTAGATGTATAGATAGCTCCTGATGGCGTCGTGCAAATCATTCGCGTGCTCGATCGATCATAGCTAACGCAGCCTGCATCAGCTCGGCCCGATCGAACCACTACATATATAGACCACGGATCGACACTCGCCACCATCGCCTCAAGCCAGAGCTGCATTGCCCATGCATATTTACCCACGTTTGCATGCATGGCGGCTCCCTCCAGCTTCCGTTCTTTACCACTCGCTCTCCTTTTGGTCTCGTGCACTATGTTGGTGCCTTCATTCAGTGAGGGAGTCAGGATTTTTCAAAGTCTCGGGTCCAAAACTAAGGGAGCTAAAAGTCTATAACTAATATCGAATACTAAGTCTATAACTAACATCGAAGACTATCAGCACTAAGATATAACTAACATCAAATAGCAAGTTAATAGAAGCAAAAATTCACATTCATACTGACAACAATCTGTCACATAGATCACTCATACATGATACATGAGCAGCTAGATAGAAACTCATCGGGAGCCAGCACCGGCGGACGGCGGTGAGCAGTGGGGCTGGTGTCGTGGCAGACTAGCGGCGCAGAGGCGGAGAGGAGGCGCCGAGCGGCCGAGGCGGGGGCGGTGTCGCGCCGCCGCGGGCCGAGGCCGAGAGGAGGCGCCGAGCCGGGGGGCGACGTCACGGGCTCACGACGAAGAGGACGCGTGGGGGCGGCCGGGCGGCGTCGCGGCGGAGATCCGCTGAGGAGGCGAGGGGCAACGTCGCGGCGGCCGGCGGAGAGGAGGCGGAGAGGAGGTGCGGAGGCGGGGGGTGCCGCGCTGCCGCGGGCTGAGGCGGAGAGGAGGCGCCGAGGCGGGGGGCGGCGTCATGGGCTCATAGCGGTCGAGCGGTGGGGGCTGGGGGGAGAGGCGCATCGCGGAGAGGCGCGTCGCGAGGGGGCGGGCGCGTCGCAGCTTAGGGTTGGCCGAGTTTTGCGCATTGCATTGGGCCGCAGGGGCGTCGGGCGGAGATGGCTCGCTCTGTGGGCTTCGCTGGCTGGGAATAGTATCGGGCTGGCTCATAAGCCTCGGGCCTGTTTGCTATGCAGTATTTTTTTTTGATATGCCTACTAAACTTTACACTGCTATTTTTGCTGGGCCTCGGGCCGTTGCCCAACCGGCCCGAGGCCCATCTCTGCCCCTGCCTTCATTGGTCACGTCCAGGAACCATCATGAGCTGCTGATGCTGGACAGGTTCCACGGGTGGATGGCACAGTACGGCCGGTCGAAACCGAGCGCCGATGAGAAGCTGCACCAGTTCAAAGTGTGTTACAAATAATGCACAGAAAATAGAGATAAGAGACATGAATTTTTATGTGAAAAACCTTTGCGGAAAAAAAAACACGGGCGCTTGAAAGCAAATCACTGTAACGAGGAGATATTACAATAGAGCACTTTCTCTTAAGCACACCTATTCCTCTGGACTACTGGGGTATATATATATGGCGAGGAAAACGAGTCCCACACGAAGAGAAAACCGAATCAGAGTCGGTTGCTGCAGATTGACACCGCGTCTAATACAATTTGTGCATAACCCAGACACCTTTCATGCCACGTCTGGTATGAGGCGACGAATTGTCTTATACGGGCACGATACGAATTCGGATCAACTTTAACAATCTTCACCTTGAATTGAATTCCCTCCAGTAGTCGAACAATGTGATATACTCCTCCAATTAAAATTAGCATGAACACATTGTGCGCCGAAAGTCCATCGAACTAATCTTTAAGTAGAAAGACTGGAATAGTCTTGTTGAAACGCTTCTTGCGAAGCAAAATTGAGCAAACAACCAGCAGGTCTGAACACACAGCTATCAACAAAATAGACAAGCAAATCTGAGTTTTCACAATTCATAACCCCAACAAAGTCCGAGTCCATGCAATTGACCTTCTGAAATAAATGCTCAATCATCAAGTGGTATAAGCCAAAACATCCCCTATGGCGCTTGATAGATAGCGAAGAACTCATATCATGGAATCTGATATGCTCCACCTAAAACACAAAACTCGGCAAATAACGCTCATTGAAAGCACAATTCTTCAACAAGAAAGATTGGAACAGTCTTACTACACGTGTACACCATCATGTACATCAAACTGCCGACTTCAAAAGTAATTGAATTCCATGATATGGTTGAAACTGCTCCTGTAGAACTGTCTAGATGAAAAGAACTCTTGTGCCGTCAATGGAGAGTAAACTGCAGTAGACCCCCATATTGAGCTGCGATAACTGGAAGATGTTGTAGTATCCACGCAAAAATAAAAGTCCTTCTTGCACTTAAATCCTTTATTTCAAAGTGAAATTGGAGCAAAACCTTCACTTTCAAACTTCAAAACTCCATAGAGTATTATGCTTGCTGCCATCAGGGTGTCATCAAATAGTGAATAAAACATCAAATTCAATTGTTTTCACAACTAACATTATTTTTTTAATCACCTCCGTCAAGCGTAGCCCAAATTATCTCATTGTGTTGAAAAACTAGCAACTCCACCTTAGACTCTTCATCTGCGGATCTTGCCATAGAAACCCGTAGAAGACGATAGATCGTCAATGAAATCGCCATTGATTGACCCCGCATGAATGCCGCAAATAATAGACACAATGGCCTGAATTGCAATGAACTGTATCTCCAATGAAAACATGCAAAGCTGACGACACAGCTTCGATGAAGATGGTGCAGTATAACACCATGGCATGGCATTGGCGTGGTGTAGGTGATGATGTTGGCGAAATCTGGCACTGGAACAGTCACCGAGGTAGAGCATAGAATGGCGCTCATGATGGCATGGGTCAACACCGAATTGGAGTCAATGCTTGGAACAAAGTGGAGGCAAGGAGAACCGCCGAACTGAGGAACTGAAATCTCTTTTTTTTCTTTTGAATTGATGCCTTCTGATGCTTCTCCTTTAGAGCAAGTACAATAATGGTCTTATAGCCAAGCTAGTCAGCATTTTT
This sequence comes from Dendrocalamus latiflorus, assembly GCA_017311315.1. Classification (NCBI taxonomy): domain Eukaryota; kingdom Viridiplantae; phylum Streptophyta; class Magnoliopsida; order Poales; family Poaceae; genus Dendrocalamus; species Dendrocalamus latiflorus. The sequence continues at coordinate 1,772,036 of CM029627.1, forward strand.
GCTGATGTGGAGGAGAGAAAAGAGGAGAGAGAGGAGAGCTTGGCTCTCATGCAAGCAACAAGCTGCACACGGGAGCCTATGCAGTGGTGGGTCCAGATAATAAATGTATGTGAGGAGGAGTAGGAAAGAGAATGTGAGATATGATACCACATAATAATAAAAAATCTTTTGTAAACAAATAGAAGACAGATTATTGTATAACTTGGCTCTTATAACTTGGCTTATAGCCAAACACTTGGCTCTATTATTGGACTTGCTCTTAGACTTGATAATTTCTCTCTCCTACCAAGCCATAAGAGCAAGTCCAATAATAGAACCAAGTGTTTGGCTATAAGCCAAGTTATACAATAATCTGTCTTCTATTTGTCTACAAAAGATTTTTTATTATTATATGGTATCATGTCTCACATTCTCTTTCCTACTCCTCCTCACATACATTTATTATCTGGACCCACCACTGCATAGGCTCCCGTGTGCAGCTTGTTGCTTGCATGAGAGCCAAGCTCTCCTCTCTTCTCTCCTCCACATCAGCAAAAATATTGACTAGCTTGGCTATAAGACCATTGTTGTACTTGCTCTAAGGGACAGCTGCTATAGCCTTTTCTCTTGCGCTGGCGTGTTGTCGTCACGTGCGGATCGAGGCTCGGGCGTGACGCATTGCGCGGATCGAAGTGAGGACTCGAGACCAGCGTTGGAGTTGTTTCTTCGCTCGATGCCTCTCTTCCTCGGATGGACCGCTGGATAAATGATAGACGAGGCTGGCACGGGTGCGGCTCAGGTGTTGGGGGCACAGCACATAGCGTGTGCGGGGGTGCTCCCAGCACCCGCCACGTGTCCCCCAAGGTACAAAATATTTCCGAAAAATTAAAAAAAAATACTTACAAAATCCGAAAAAATGTAAAAAATACTTTTTGTAAAAATACTTTTATTAAAAAGTATTTTTAAGTACTTAAAAAAATACTTTTTAATAAAAGTATAAATCAAAAAAAATTAAGTACTTACAAAAAATAATACTTTTTATACTTAAAAAGTACTTTTTTACAATTTTTCGGATTTTGTAAGTATTTTTTTTGATTTTTTCGGAAATATTTTGTGCCTTGGGGGACACGTGGCGGGTGCTGGGGGCACCCCCGCACGCGCTATGTGCTGTGCCCCCAGCACCTGAGCCGCACCCGGCTGGCACTACTCCGAACTACAATCCGACTCAGGTACTGCACCGGCTTTGACACGGACACAGACTTGGAATTGCCTTCGAGTCGCTGAAAACACCGACTCGACGAGGCGACGAATTTTTCATATCGAATCTCCTGTGCTCGCCTGATGCCGCTATGGCTGACGTGTATGCCGACCTTGATCTCACGCGATGGGCGCCCTGACAATGCCGCACGGGAGCTACACGATGGCCGCCCCTTGCAAGTGTCGCACTTACGCCGTGATGCTGGTCCATCAAGACGACTGCATAGATGCTGCCGTACGTGCTGCCTTGTCTGTGCAATGGCCGCCCCGGGAATCTCCTTCTCCCGGGGCAGCAGCTGATCTTGAACCTTATGGCAATAAGTCTAACCGAGTGGGGCCTTAGTTTATGATTCACCAAAAGTGCTTAAAGCATTTGGTCAAACAAAGGTTTGATGAGGAGATAATTTCTTATAAAAAAGGCGACTTTGGGGCTACAAATAAGCTCAAGTTTCGTACTTTCTTCCTAACAATAAGCTTTAGGTCCTATGGTCAACTAATGGCAAATACATGAAACACAAACAAAGAGCCTAGAAAGACGAAGCGTGTAATCAATTGAAGCCATCCATCATGTATTGTCACTAAATACTGCAGAGCAATGGGGGGAAAACAATAGCAAACCTCTTTCTTTTTGCACTCCCTGTAATCATCAAACTGCTGCTGGCACTTGCTCTCGTCTTGGTTCGCCTCCAAGGCTACAGAGATAACAGATAGTACCAATCAGAGATTTGCCATAAACTAAACGCGTGGAATTCTTCAGAAAGAGCGACCTAAAAACGTGTAAAGGAATCGGGGAGGAGGAGATGGGGTAGTTGGAATAGGATTAGGATTAGTATGGATACGTACACTTGAGGCAGGTGGTGTACTGGGGGAAACAGGCGGAGTCCGCGATCCTGGCGGCGCTGGGGTACGGCGGGGGCGCCGTCGCCGGAGAGGAATCGCGGTGGATGATGCCATGAAGCCGTCTTCTTCGTCCTCTCTGCTCCCTTCTTGGGCTCTGGATCCTGGATTGATTCGTCTCTCCTATCTTTCTTGGGCTTTTACGGGCGTATTTCCACACGTTGGGCTGCGAGGATGGGCTCGTTTATTCACTCACGACGGGCCAAGTCACACAGAATACATCTCGTGGTCTCATGGAAATCCGCACTACGACTGAGCAGAGGGAAACCACGCAAAAACCCTCGCGGCCTCGCCAGCAGCGGCGCGGAGGCGGAGCTAGAGGAAGAAGAGAGAGGCGAATCGGGCAGCAATGGAGTACGTGAACCCGCTCACCGGCTTCCGCGTCGACGGCCGCCGCCCCAACGAGGTGAACCCTCTTTCCCCTCACCCTATTTACCTCGCAAGGCCCTGTCTTACACGGTGTTGGGTATCGCACAGATGCGGCAGCTGAAGGGCGAGGTCGGCGTCGTCGCGAGGGCCGACGGGTGAGAAAAGCTCCGACGCCAATAGGAGCGGAGCTATTCAATTGGGGTTTCGTTGGTGGTGTGTTCTTGGCTTTTGATCCGATCGCGTTTGTGTTTGTTCGTTCGCGCAGGTCGGCGCTGTTCGAAATGGGCAATACCAGGGTCATCGCCGCTGTCTACGGCCCTCGAGAGGTGGTTGCCTTGCCGACCATGATTTCTGTGATTTCGCATATAGACGATAGGCCATGCGTGTGACGTGTTTGAAGAAATGCCCCTGAGGGGATTTAGTGTGAAGTCTATATTATTTCCCGGATTTAAGATTATTTTAGGTTTAAACCTTTGGGGCCTTTTTCACACCGCGTGATAAAATGGCGTGTTTGTTAATTAAGTTAGAGACATGTAACATGTTTGAGGACGCAATTAGGATCAGCTGTGGCAGTATAGCATGCGATGTTGTTCCTCAGAGATGCACTGGGGAACTGGAAGTGAACATCCTAAGTTTGAATCACTTGCTTTCTTTGCTGATAGGATGCACACGGTACCCATGGCGACTCTGCATTGTGTTGCTCTGCTAGTGCTTTTTGTACCCCTGATTTTTTCCCCTCCTTAGGAAGGCCTGATTACTTTGAAGCTAAACCTATTGTCATCTCATGAAAAGTTTTTGCTCTTTCAGGTCCAGAATAAAGGTCAGCAAGTAAACAGCAAAGAGGCTTTGGTAAAGTTTCGTTACTCCAAGTACATTCATCATTAATGATTATCTTTCTAGGATGCATTCCTGAGAAATTTGTCTGCAGGTGCGTTGTGAGTATAGGATGGCAGAGTTTAGTACTGGGGATCGAAGGAGAAAGCCAAAAGGTGACAGGTATGTTCCATCTTGAAGAGTAAGATTTGATAAAAAGTAACTCAATCGTTCATAGTAATGTATTCATTTATTATTAGTATACACTTTCAACATGACAAATATGGGTTTTTTTCCTACCACAATTCCAGGCTTCTTTCTGACTGTGTTGTGTTTTTCACATATTTTGATATCATTACTACCTTCTGGCTTGGGAGGAAGTAAATTTTTTAATTATGTTTGATTTAAAAAGGGTCCTCAAATCAAAGTGTTGGTGTCAGATCAAGAGCTTCTTGGACCTGGAACATAATCAAACGTCGCTGTTAGAACAGAAGTTGCAGGAATGCAGGATTAATATCTTATGTAAAACAAAGCAGATAGTGCTATTGTATAGCTTAGTTGACTCACTTCAGCGCTTGTGTGGTGAACACCACGTGTGCAAAGTGAACTTGGATTGCATGAATTATAGTGTACCGGTGGTTTCATTTCCCATATATCTGTAGTAGCATTGTAGCAAACTAAAGCTACAATCATGTGACAGGCGATCAACAGAAATTTCGCTTGTTATTCGGCAAACAATGGAGGCAAGCATTTTAACACATTTAATGCCAAATTCACAGGTGAGTTCCATGTAATCTCCTGTCCTTCAAGAAACTTTTATTTTAAATGATATCAATATCCACATTCAATGCTTACTATGCTTGTTTACAGATTGATATCTTTGTCCAAGTTCTTCAAGCTGATGGTGGTAAGTGCACTACCTTTCAGATCTGTGAAGCTCCAGTCTCCAATCTATATGCACTTCTAGAGTCCATCTATTATTTATTCTAGAACCAACTTCTTTTTGTTCCTTGCCAAACCCTCGTTGTCCAGAGGCTGAGTAAATCTAGATTTATGTGCTACAGACACTTTCAGAATGCCTAGAAATTCCAATGTGTGCTCTTCTTCTTTCCCATTATTCAGACCTGATATGTCATATTATTTTTTTTACCCATTTTAAAATTATTCTGGCGTATCTGGTACTTCAAAATGATTTTGATGTCTGACATATCTTGGACATGACTATGTGCATAATAGGAACAAGGTCAGCATGCATCAATGCTGCAACACTAGCACTTGCAGATGCTGGGATTCCAATGCGAGACATTGTTACATCTTGCAGTGCTGGGTATCTGTGTTCTACGCCTTTGCTTGGTATGGCACCTAAATTTTGTCTTCACATCTATGACAAGCTAAGAATCATCTAACATAAAGAATCCTCAAATCATTCTAATATGTTATTTCAGATCTGAATTATATAGAAGACAGTGCTGGAGGTCCAGATGTCACTGTTGGAATTCTTGCAAAGATGGACAAAGTGACTCTTCTGCAGGTCACAAAAAATATCTTGAATCACTTCTGATTTCTCCAATTTTCGGAACTCCCCTAACCCTCTCTCATCTATATGCACAAAATGCACAAGCACAATTGTGTGTACAATTTTTGTTCTCCTGTGAAACATTTCTTATCTGCTTTGTTTCCTGCATAGCCTGTTTCTTATAAGACATTTTAGTTATTCACTCAAAGCAAGGCTAATGCTTAAAAGGTAATTTTCAGATGGATGCAAAGTTACCAATGGATACATTTGAAAATGTAATGGAACTTGCAATTGAAGGTTGCAAAGCCATCGCAAATTACATAAGAGAGGTAAAGAATCTTTTGTTGCTCTTTAGTTCCATTATTCTTGGCTGCCCTTTCTCACATATCATTGACACATCAGCTGTGATGAATCTTAGTTTATCGGGGCAAACACCGCCAGGAGGAAGGCTAGGTGGCGTCGGTTTGTTGGGACAGGAGATTTGACTATAGACTGGGGTGATAGAACTTGGGAAAAAAAATTAGATTAATTTATCTTCATTGATTGATTGATAATTGATACATACTAGCCTTTTTATAGGGATGACTTACTTAACCTTTAAGAAGGAAGCCCTAATTTAAAAGAACTAATCTTATTTAAAGGAAACTAATCTTATCTAAATCGTAACTAATCTAATCCTATCATGTGCGGCTGCTACAATTACCACACATACTGTTCACGCGCATAAACAGTGCGTGCAAATAGTAATTTCAGCACGTGACAACTTCTCCCCTCTTCGGAGACAACTCGTCCTTGAGCTGTGGTGGCGGCCATGGCTGCAGCCCTAGGAGACCCCAAGTTGACGAGGAACTACGACATTTATCGGTGGCATTGAAGATCATGGCCTTCATGTACAGGTGCAGCAACATTGATATCATATGTGCTCGCCACGCTAGGCACGATGGCAACCATGGCAAGCATAGCGGCAACCACGATAGTGTTGTGGTAGGCTTTCACGATACGGCTGCAGCGGCAGGCTGCAGCGGCAGGCTTTGATAGCAACATGACTGCCGCGTGGCAGGGCCATGGCATGCGTCAGCAGAACCGCGGCAGGTCATGGCAGCGATGTGGCTACCACGACAAAACATGACAGGACCGTGGCCGCCACGACATATTCCAACGGCACCATGGCAGCTGCTTGGAATAGCGCCGCTGCCGCCTCATGTTGTGCCTTCTTCTGATTCGCGATCATCTTCAAAGTGGTATGCATGTTGAGGAAGATGGCTGCCATCTTTTTGTTGATGTCGTTGGTACTAGTGGCCATCTTGTTGGCGTTAGCCTATATTGTGGTCAACGATTCGGCAATAGGAGCCATGGTAGCAGAAGTCATGAGAAGGTATCAACCGCTCTGATACCAAATGTGATAAATCTTAGTTCATCAGGGTAAATACCATCGGAAGGAAGGCCAAGCGGCGTCAGTTAGATGGGATGAGAGATTTGATTATAAATTAGGATGATAGAACTTAGAGAAGAAACTAGATTAATTCATCTTCATTGCTAATTGATAATGGATATATGCTAGCTTTTTATAAGGATGACTTACTTAGCCTTTAAGAAAAGAATATCTAATTTAAAGGAACTAATTTTATCTAAATCCTATCTAATTCAATCCTACCATGCCCGGCTGCTACAGTATCACACGTACTGTTCACGTGCACAAACAGTGCGTGTGAACAGTATTTCAGCACGTGGCATCAGCAGCCAGCATCTCGCTAATTCCCCACTTTGTGATAATGTACATGTTGATCGGTGACCACTATAATGAAACAGGTGCTATTGGAGAACACAAAACGGCTGGTGTGTCAGCATGGTTAGTTAAACCCAGCAGGTGAAGCCCTTTTTTTCGAGCATGTAACATTCGAAGCCTGGACTGGTGGTGTAATACTGACGATTTATCTGCTTGACAGCCAGAGCGCCCAAAGAATCGAAGATCAGTGCTGTGAATCTAATGAAGATAGCTGACTCTTCACTAGACTTCATTCGACATGTAAAGGCGTGCTGGTTGATGATGAACGGCTTTCTCATAGCGCACAGGAAATAGCCAAGCTTGCTTGTACAAATAGAATATGTGAAACTTTGAATGTTGCTCAATAGCAGCTTACCTTTGCTGGATATTTGCTTTCCAGATTTAAAATTATGTGGAACCGGCAATTGCATTTGTCAGTGCGCAACTATGAAAATCATTCCCTCGACAATTTCCTGTCAAATGATACAAATTGAATATTTCATTATATGCTGACTATTTGTGGTTGTTCTGGTTATCCAGTGCTTGCCATTTTATATAGCATCCGTTTGCTCAAGATATGAGGGGTTCACAAAAGTAAGGCTATTGTGCCGACATTTTGTGTACTTACAAAAGTATTTGTTGTGCAATTAGGTGCCAGTGTTTGGGCCTTCAAAATACACTAAAAATGCAGTTATTCAAGAGTAAGCAGTTCATGGAGCCTGGTTTCTGACGCTTGCAGAAGCTGGTGCTATCCCCGCCGCCTGCTTATCGTCCGCCATCTCTCAAATTGCAACGATTCTGCCGTGGCATTTTTCCATGCAGTCTTGCTAGCGCACAGTATACCATTAGAAATGATTTTAATGGTATACATAAGTTTCACTGGGCTTCATACTAGCAGCTCGACACGACCTACTTTGCTTGCTTTCTCTTCCTTTGTCATTGAGCACATTCCCTACAGGGGAAGGCATTCTCTTTGTTCAAGAATTACTGAAAAAACAGTAGTGGAAGTTCATATGCTGATTGGATGATGGAACTGTAAGGGTACAGAAAGTAGATTGGATAGAACTGTTTTTGAGCGCACCTTGTTCAATGGTGTGATCTGTGATCGTGAGTTTTGTACTGTATTTAAGCCACACAGACGCAAACTGCCTATTTTGATTGTGTATTTTATAACAAATAGTATTAGAGTATAGGCGATATTCAATGTAAAAAAATATCTCTTGATAAGTTCTGTCCTGACAACTCGGCGACATCCGGTCAAGCAAGCGTCATCTCGACAGTCGGCGTCTCGACGTGTCTACAGTTGTCGAATTCGTAGCCACCGAGGAGGTTCAGAACACATCGAATCTGAAACGGAAACCGTTCGTATTTGTGCCCTGTCAAGTCGCCGGGTCGAATTCATATTTCTTTCGGTGATCTAACCTCAAGCCGCTGCTGCACTCGCGAGGCGTGAATCAGAGCAACACGTCCGAAAAAGAGGAGAGCGAGAAGGGGAAAAAAAATCAGGCAACAAACCCGAGATGACAGATTCTACTGTCGAGAGCGGCTGTTCACGGTTTTTTGTTGTTGTGATTTTAGCAATTTTGCTCGGTGCATACAAAGACGGACCATGAGATTTCTTGTCTTCCTTGCTAAGCGTACACGAAAGTCTACCCACTTTCAAGATGTTTGCTTGGTGCACCCCACTAGCGTACCAGCAGATCTTCAGCCGCCTTAACTCGGCGATTTTGACTTGCCACAATTCCTTTCCACAACTCAACTCTATACTAAGTGGCAACTTGTGCTCTACCTCGGCGACTGTTCCAGCTTAAGGTTCTCTAGCACCATTGCCCGCGCCGCCCGACGACATACCCTAGCATCATCCTACACCATTTTCGTCAATAATCTTCTGCCTTAGTCGGCTACCATCTTTCATCAAGAAATTGTATCGTCTGCTCTACATATTTTTTGTTAAGGTAGAGTTCATTGCAATTCAAACCGTTTTGTCTATTATTGACGGCATCTATACGGAATTAATCATTGATGATTTCTTCGACTATTCGTCTACTACAGGGATATTGTAGCAAGATCCGTATATATAGAGTCTAAGATGAAGTTACAGGTTTTTAATACGATAAGTTAATTTAGGTTACACTTGATTAGGGAAACTTTGAAAAAAATGTCAGTTAAGGGAACAATTGATTCATCGTTCGACGACATCCTGATTGCAACTATATAATATTCTTTGGAGTTTCTTATTTATTAGTGAAGATTATAATCTAAATATGAGTTCGAGATGAAAAAATTATAGTACAAAAATAAGTTAATTATTTGAACATATACTACAAAGTTCACAAAAACTATAAATATACACAAGGCTAAAAAAGGCTCTAGACCAGAACCTGGCCGAAAGGAGACAATAGCATGATAATCACGCCTGAAAACCAAAACCAAGAAAACCTCTGCCTAATTCATCACGTGGATCTAAGGGTACATCCAACGGTGACATTGCAAAGAAATACTTATAAAATTTCACGTCACTTATAAATAACATTAGACATAACCTCTTTAATGTATAATATCTATTAATAAACCCAGACAATAAATATTTCTTTTCTCTCAATCTTCTCTCTTCTTCACACATATCTTTCGGGTAGGGTTTAATGCTATGGACACTACTCTATTCATCGATACATATGTTATCCATGTCTTCTTTCTGGTTTTTGTGCTCATGCAATGTCTTATGTAAGATACTACTTTCGTCTCTTACTTTCTTAACTCTTTGCCACGTCATATCTCATTCTACGTAAATAGCTAATTAATTTTATGGATATTTGCCCTAACAGTGATCGATGAAGCAGGTATGCTGTCTTCACGAATTTGAGGGCACTCTCAATGCAAAAGAATGTATAGTAATGTCTATAGTTTACTATCTTATATATACATAAGACTAAAAATAATCTTCCTCATGCATGACATCTGGCAACCACCCCACTCAATTAATTCATTCCCACTTATCTCACATTCTCTCACTCCTTTTTTACCAATTCCTATCATCTAGTTGTCTTGGTTCTCTCAAATATGCATTTTCTTACAGAGACACTACTATCACTCTCTTTTTCTTATTACTCTTCCATATAATCATTTTGCTTATTTTATATACTATAGACATTGCTTACATCACTCTATTGAAAGTGCCCTAATAGCTACCCGACCTTGACCCATTTCTAGCGATGTTCTTTAATTATTCATGGATCGGGTCAGATATGTTTGCACCAACTAGTACTGGCTGCAAGTCTACACCAAACCATTTCTCGGTCAAATTAACTAGCTAATTGCTGCTTTCAAATTAATGGCCTCGCGATTCGGTGGTGATCATTTGGGCTTATTTTTTGTGGCTTATAGCTGAAAAGCACTGTAGCTGGCTAAAAAAACAATGTAGCTGACAGAGGCTTATTTAGCATAATTAAATTTAAAAAAAATTAAAAATATGTTAGCCCATTACGTATAATACAAACAAATACGGGAAAAAAGAACCGGCAAAAAAGCTCAACAAAAAGCCAAAAGTTCAGAAAAGACGAAATTTATGAATAGTGAAAAATAAGCCGGAAGCTAAAAGCTGAAGCCAAAATAATCACAGCCTCACTTTTGCTTTCATGCGAGTCACATGCTCTTCATCATTTCTGTTGTTTATTGCCCATTCGTTTCGCTATATTTATCCATATGCTACTATACATACAGATCAAGGAAGTATTAAATATAAAAAATACTTAATGAGAAATGATGATATATATCTGTATTAAATGACACATCACGAATATTTGACCTCTTTCAAAATATTTAAGTAAAGGTGGAGAGAGAGAGAAATTTGCAACAATTACATTCTAGATTTTTTTTATGGATAAATATATTGAAATGGATACTCTCGAACCTATAGACAAATATAACAAAGCAGAGAGTGGTGTTTCATACAACATTCATAAAAAAAAATAAAGTGGGCGTGAATGCTTCAAAATGAGAACAGACTAGTACTGCATGTCTACACCTTACCATTTCTGATCGGTTAAGCTATCGATCTGCTGCCTTTAAATGTCTTAGCCAGGAAAGCTGATTCCAATTTGCCTCCTGCAAGCGCAATATAGCCACACAATGCACGAGGATTAATTTCATACTTTTATCATTTCTATTTTTTAATTCATATCTTTTGCTAGACAAAACTAAAAGTGTCATGCATGCAATTTGTTAGATAATAGATAGCACTACTATATATCAAGTTAATCTTGTGCCAAAAACCCTCAAAAATAGAAAATTGCATGGTACCATATATTGTCAGAACTCAGAAGTACGACCGCCAGTGTACGTATGTGGACATACACCGCACATAGCTACCATCAAACAAATTACAGAGACCAACCATTAGCAATTTCCCATATTTCAAAATGATATTTTGCTATTGATTTACGCATATGATTATCTCTATCAAGCGTTGATGGACATGATTAGTCCTTCATATATCGCATTTAAATTAGGGTTTTAGTTTGTTTTTTCCCTCGTTCCTGCTACCTGATATGCTTGAACAATCGCTTTGCCTACCAAAATAGTCTGGAAATCTTAGTTTTAGCTCAAAATTTCGACTGTCGAGTGTAAATAGAATCACAGACATTTTGTAAAATTATGGTACTATACTTCTCAGGTGTAGAATTTTTTTTCCAGCTAACAGGAATAATTTGACTCGACACAGCATATGCGTTGAACATTAGCTACCTGCCGAAAACTTTAACGGACTTGATCTTTCAAATTTCAACAACTCTATAACAGGCCTCCGGGCCCATATGGCCCAACTTGGATCTTACGGCCCCAAATTCCTCTCTCTCTCTCATCTCCATCCTTCACCTAAACAAGGCTTCCCTAAAAGAAGACAGGACAGCTAGTGCCTAGTAGCACTAGTATTAGCCGTGCCCAGCTCCGTATTTCCTCTCCATTTTCGAGTACTTTCGAGCTCATCACGCGTCTTGAGTTGGCTAGCTATCAATTGGCGAGTCAAGCGTCTGAACTAATGAATAATATGATCTTATATATAATTTATTTGGATTCGAAAAAACTTTAGAAGGCTTGAAATGTGCATATATAAAATAGAGACATAGAAATTTTTATATAGATTCGGATCTTCTTCTGGGAAAATAATAACCCTACACCATATATAGCTATTGCTCAGAGAGAATTACAACCAAGAGTAATGTGAAGTGCCTAGCATTATCTCCCGTTCTAATGTCTTCCGATCCCCTTTCCTCTCTGATGTCAATCTTTATATAATCGATGAAGTCGATTATATGAGATGAGTCAGCAGACTGGAATCATGGGGAGCTGCGCTCTGAAGCTACATGATGGGAAGATAGAGCTATAAATTCCAATGTTCAGTCGGTCCTCATGGCCAAACTGGAACAAAATGTGGTTCTATTGGGAGATGACCAGAGAAGACAACCTTTCTTTAGTGGGGAAGGCTACGGAGAAGAACAGTCTCTAGAATTCGACTCCTAAGGACCTAACACGAATAGCCTCTTTCATCTCAGCTATCAAAGAGCTGAGGGAGAGAGGTTTTATGGGCTAGCATGTGGTGAAGGACTTCATCACGCATTGCATCAGCCCTCTGAAGCGACGAACACATCCCATGTGGATGTATTCGGGTGCTTCGTATCTGACTAGAGACTACAAGAATGGTAAATAACATTTATACTCGTAATCGTAATTAGATTTACCTCTTTCGAGTTTTGTGTATCAACCCCTTCCTTTGTATGAACAGATCTTAATTTGGGGGAAATCAACTCCCGGGTTAAGGTCGTCTGCGAGAAGGCTCCATCACTAGACGTGGTGGCCCCTCGAATCTTGGTGGATGTATCCGCCAAAGGGAGGGAAGAACGCCTAAAGATAATTGGAGAATCGATTTTGTCTTTATTACCACATAGTCGTTGGGAACAACTAAATAGTGTTATTTCTTTCTCGCAGAGCGTAGGCATGAACTACCGTCAGAACAACCAAGGAGTCAAACTGATGGCAGTCAGAGGAAAGGTGGAGAAAACCAAAGCTTCTCCAGCAAAGAGACATCGATTGGTTAAAACAGTCAGTAAGGATAAGTGAAAAAAATAAGAACAAAAAGAAAGATAAAGAAAGTCTAAAAAAACTCATATCGATAGGAAAATACGAGAGTAAGAATAGCAGAACGAGTCGAAAAGCAAGCGTCACATCCGTGCGCGGCACCACCCATCCGATCCACCATGATGCCCTCCCCTCCCTCCCTACCCCCGCGCCATCGAGTCGGCCTGCGCCTTTACCCGTACGCAGGCGCGCTCGCGCGTGCTCCTCGGCCCCCGCGCCCGCATCCCAGCCGTCCGCCCATCCATCCCCCGCGCCCGCTCTCGCGCGCCGAGTACGAGACGAGACGGGGCAGACGCAGAGGCAGGCCAGGCGTCCGCTCGCTAACTCGCCCTGCTGCCGCTGCGGTGCGGCATGCATGCATGCATGCATGTGGCGACAACCGGCGGGGTGGTCCGAGCAGAGCACGCGCCCCATGGGCACGCAAGCAAAAGGAACGGGACGGACGGACGGACGGACGGACGACGTAGTCAAAAAAGTCGGGGCTCTTTTTCCTCGCCGTCCTTTCGCTACCCTACGCGTCCCTCTTTTCTCTCGCTTTCCCCCTTTGGATTCCGGGGTTTTGGATCGTCTCGGCCGGAGCCGGACCACGTTCCCTTGGACTTTCAGGTCGGTTCGCCTCGGTTACCTGGCCGGTTCCGTTGTGTGAGACGGTATGGACGTATAGCCTCCTGTCAAATCTAAACCTGTCTAATCATGTGCAAGATTCCAAGGTTTAACTACGGTTTGTTTATTCCCTGGCACGTCTTTCTGCGTGACAAAATGGTTGGAGCTCAGGCCTTGACGGGCTTAAAGCTCATCATTAGCGCTACACCCCCCGATAATATACTTGACTTCGCTTACTCAAAGCATGCAGTGACTGACACTTCTTTTCGGTTCTCCATGTGAAAGTAGATGCACTGCTAGCTTGGGCTACGTACACGCAGAGTAGTCCTTTGACAAGGCTGACGATTCTTTTTCTTTTTATTTAAGTGTGTTCTTTAAGTAGCTTTTAGAATCTAAAATTATATGTACTATTTATATCAATATTTTTACGGTCTATTATTGCTTCGAAAATTTTAAATAAAAATCAAATTACCCGACGCCTTCCTAAAGAAGAACTACGTATTGCGCTTACCCATGGCAATGTCTCAGCAGGGGAAGGTACGTACATGTGTTAACGGGAAAGAAAATTTCTTCTGGAAAAAAGTACGGATTTCATACATAACGCAAAAAAAAGATAGTACATTTTTGTGACAACTCCTGATTATTGATGAAGCTAGTGCCAAAAGTGATCGGCAGACGAGCGGAGAACCGCCGAGTGTGTGCAATGCTTTTGCATAGACTAAGGATCTGTTTGGATCCTATGGGCTAACAACTAATTGCTAATTTTTAGTCCTTGTGGATCCAGGCAGGAGGGCTAATGAGTGGGCTAAAGTTTAGCCAAAGCTCTAACTAGTTGTTAGCCAATTAGTTGGCCAACCCCAGCTAATGAGAGCTAAAGGACCAGCAGGATGGAAAAAAGACGCTGATACCCACACCAACCCTCCCAGACCACTATGTATAGAGGTATAACAGACTTTGTACTGAGATAGTAGTACTTATTAGTCATTGGATCCAAACAAGACTGGGCTAATCTTTAACCAGCTAACAAATAGTCCTAGCTAACAACTAGTTCTAGTTCATCCAAACAGGCCCTAAGATACTTGGGCTAGGCCGCAATTTGAGGCGTACAAAAGTCTATATGGTCGCATGCATGCAGCTAGCGCCGATCCATTTTCTTTTGACGATGGAGGAAGATACTAGTACAATGGAAAAGGTCGCACGCGCACGCGCCGCCACTGTTCCAGGGTTCACTCCACGGAAATACATGTACTCGTATGAAAGACACGGCTACAGGGATCTACGGCATGCTCCTATACCTACAGGTCATCCTTGAGAGCCCGTGCTCCGTGTTCGCCGCTGTTCAAAATCCGCTGAACTTGCCTGCGTCAGCTTATCTGAAGAGCAGAGAGAAATCGTGATGCTGCTAACGAGTACGTTGAACAAATAGCGTGGTTAAGCAAACTAAGCATTTGCACTGTGTTCGTAGTAGTAGCATTGCCAGGAGCGCACAGTGGTTGCGCCGTTGGTTGCGACGGGCACTGTTTGGGTCTTGGCGAAGGCCGAGGCGAGGCGTAGAAAGGCCTGCCTGTATGATGACTAGGGAGCTGCTTTTGATTCCCGCCCTCTGACGGTGACGTCATGTGACACGTCCTGTCCCCCGGGTGGCGTGGCCGTGGGGCAGGGCGTGGTCACCCCCCGCAACATTCCCGGGATTCTGTCTCCCGCTGCCCCCGCACGCTTTTCCATCGTTCGTCGTCGTCTCGCCAGCCGCGACGTGCCCAAGTCGCCGCCCGGGAAGGGAACTGCGTGCTGCTTCGCGTGCTCGGCAAAAACGCATGCGTTCGTTCCGATTAGAGCCGGAAAAAAACTTTGGTAGATCAAAAATTTTTTAATTACACTTGTTAATTTATCTTGTTAGCTTGATTTTAAAAGTACTCTTAAATTATCAATGAAATAATATTAAATCAGATTGTATTAATTTCAGGGATAAAAACTCGGTAAGATGAGGATCTAGCTCGATATCCATCCTAATTCCGATGACCATGAGCCGTTCGATCCAGACCAAACCGCTCTACTCGATAGGAGCAAACACTCGGCAGTACTGTGATGTGAAACAGGGAATCCAATTCCATACTGAAAACAACTTGTTTGCTGATCGTCAGGCGGCTTTGGCTGAGAGTGAAGCTCTGGACTTTGCCTCGTCCGAAAAGCTCCAGCGCCTGCGCTCCGGACGTCAGCAATTCAGCATCGTGTTTGCCAACCATGACATGCGTTGCAAACGCAGGTGAACGGTGCGACGTCGCAGGGGGAGATTTCCTGCATGGCAAGCGTTCGCGGCAGTCGAGCGCCGTGCCGTGTGGTCAAGTTGCTTGGAAAACCTGTCTGTACTGGCTCCGTACCTGGACGGCTGGAAGCGACGCGTCTTCTTTTGGCGCATCGTCGATCGCCATGCATGGTGATGCACAACACGGCGATAGCTCTTGGTACAAGGAGGAGAGGGGAGAGCTGAGAGTACGTGGAGCTCGAGCTCCCTGCCCGAGGCAAGATCCAGTAGGTGCCGACGAGGGATCGGAATCGGATTGGATGCGCCTCCGAGTTGATCGACCCCCAGTGTTGCATCTTGGTCTTTTCCTGGTGGTTTTTGTCCGACCTTTAGCTCAGCTCAGCTGAGGCCTGAGGCATGCATGGACATGGCCATGTGTTCGAAGGTCTGAGACGGCTTAGAATTTACTACTATAAGCAACGTCGAGACATGCAACAACGTGCTGTGGAATGCGTCTTCTCAGAACCAGTAGCGGGTTGAGCGTGACTGCAGCAAAATCCTTCACATTGCCGCGATGGAGGGTGAAACGTTTCGATTCAACAATTTTTCCGGGTAAGTGAACTAAGCAAGGATGGTGCAAAGTGAACCGTGAAAATAAAGTTTGCCAAATTGCTGCTCCTGTAGGACCAGAGGAATGTTGATGATTGCAGCGATGGATTGCCTCTTCTTTTTAGCTAGGTAGAAAAGGGGTGATAGATTGGTGCTGTAAGTAACCGCGTCTGTTCTTTGCTGCCGATAAAATGTGTGAGGCGATGTAAAGCTCTTTTTACAAAATACTTAGGCCTTGTTTGGGACGGCATATCCAATGCACATGGCACATCCGCTGCATGCGTGGATGTGCCGCTTGTTGGCCGTGCGATCAAAATCCAACGATTGAGAAGAGAGGTATACGGTTTTTGCAGTCAAGCATCTGCTGCCATCGCCAATTTTCTAATTAGCCCCCCTCGAGGTCATGATCACTCTCTCATCTTGACATCTTCTCCCATCGCCAACCATCGCAGCCTTAGACCGCACTGGGCCAAGGGCTCCGGTTCGGTCCCTCTTCCCCCAAGGTAGGCCTACTTTCTCTCCCTCTTGTTTTTCTGTGTGGAAGATTGGGGGGGGGGGTGAAAGATTGGGCTAATAGGGGTTCCCAACGGAGGTGTTCTTCGAGTCCATAGGTCGATCCCATTGGAGTGATTCAATGCGGCCGGAGCGGCTGGAGGTATAGGGGTTTTGCAGTTACGTGCTTGTGGCATATGGGGCAAAGGTTTGAAGGGTTGCTTCTTGATCTAATGTGGTTTCATGCCATGCAGATTTGCTTGTTTCTTGGCTGAATCAATTTCGTTGGCCAGTTCCTTGAGAAGGATGGCTTCCATCGCTGCCCTCGACGTCTAAGTGATTCACGTATTAAATGAATTGATATATGCCGTGTACACTGGATTTGTTCATATTTTTGTCATGTCAAACCTTGATGAAACCAACTGTGCAACAATGGTATCTATCAATATCTTACCAATGCAAGAATGCACCGATTCCCAATCATGGTTGAGATAACCTCCCCGCTGAGGATTGACGGTGGATTCAGTACACCCAAAAGGAAAGCTAGCATGCCTCTCTCTACGAGTATGAGTAGCTTTGTCGCTTGACTAAGTTGTCATCAACACAATGTTCTTTATTTCATATCATTTAATTTGTGATGTTGCAGTGTTCGTCATTTACACCCTATTGTGAGGACAAATTGAAGCCTACTGTAGGGATGGAATTGAAGATATCGAGTCCGTGGAGGAGTTCTACAAGTCATATGCACATAACATGGGTTTTTTCAATTCGTATTGGGCAACAGAAGTTGTTAAATAAAGTAATTCGATGCAAGCGCTTTATGTGCTCAAGGCAAGATTATAGGTCCAAGAAAGATACAGAGCTTGTTAATCCCTCTAATAAGAAGACACATGATATGAAGGAAACTAGATGTGAATGTGATGCACATATTTTCATGAAGTTGTCTAGTGATAACAAGTATAAGATAGCCTTAATGGTTGCGCACCATAATCATGGTCTAGTGTCGCCTAATAAGCTTTGTTTGATTAATTCGAATCGTGGAGTTATTGAGAGAGCAAATAATACAATATATACATGCTATAAAGCAAGCATAGGCATCTCATAGGCTTATAGGCTATTTCATGTCAGTAAGGGTGGTTTTAAGAATGTTGGTTGCACAAGAAAGACTTGTAGAATTACTACCGTGACCTAAAAAAAATCAAGAATACATATGCTTAAATGTTTGTGGCACAGCTCGAGAGAAAGAAGGAAGTCAACTTAGCCCTTTTCTTTGATTTTGTCGTGGATGAGTAGGGTACGTTGGTGCATGTGTTCTGAGCCGGTGCCACAAATAGGAAAAACTTCGGTTATTTTGGTGATGTGGTATCATTTGATTCCATGTACACCACAAGCCAATACGATATTACTTTTGTATCATTCACTGGAGTCAATCATAATTTACAAAGAGTGCATTAGAAATTTCAAGGCAGTCGAGAAACAAGGCAGTATAGTATTCACACATGAGGTGTTCGAGAAATTTCAAGAATAGATTATTTTTTCTAGGGATGGTTGTTGTGTTCGGGGCATTATGCAGGGTGAGGGGACCAAAATAGTGACCATCATCGATGAGATCAATAAAGATAAAGATAGGGAGGTTCGTTGCAACATATCACCCATGATAGCTAATTGTTCATGCAAATTATTTGAGGCAAAAGGAGTCCCATGCCGCCATATTATTCAAGTGTTGAGAGATGAAAAACAAAATAAGTTATTGAATAGCTACATTATGAAAAGATGGGAGAAAAGGTGCAAAAGGTAAATATCTACTTAATATTTCATGTTCTTACTCTTCTCGAAATTAGTAGACTAACTACAACTTTTTTAAGGAAAGTGTCTACGATGGACAAGGGAACCTATTAAAAGAGAAGCTCATTGACACCTTGGAGGCTGCAATTAGAAAGAAAATTTTGATTGAACGTAATAAGTTGGAAGATCTCATTCAAAAGGCCAAGCACTCGGATGAAGGCATTGACTGGTTGATATCAAGTGTCTTCAACCTAGAGGCACATCTTGACTAAATGGTCCCCGCTATTAAGAACATAAGGCAGGAGGAATATGAGGCCTTCATTGGTTGCAACATTTTTGCTGAAGTTGATATACACCCACCGACTGATATTCATTCGAGGAGAAGAATCAAGAGAGTAAGGAGATCAAGCAAGGAGGAAAGGCAAGTAAGTAAGAAACATGGAAGCAAGGAAAAGGTGTCATGCTTGTGCAAGATTTGCAAGTAAATAATGCTTCATGATGCCCACAATTGTCTAAACAAACTGCCAAGAAACCGTGACCCTCTATAATTTTTGTTGTACTTTTGTGCAGACTGCTAGTTTGTAATTTATCTTAGGTACTATTTAGATGTAATGAGCAAAATTTTTTGTTGCACCAAGTGGTTGTTGGCATAACTCTTTTGAATTTCAGGCATAGATGTGCACATTATGGGTCTCTCTGCTCACATCTCTGCTATCTGTTGGGCAATTTATCTTAGGTACTATTCAGATGTTCATGTGGAATTCTATTAGTGTTGGATCTCTTGCTGAGATTATATGCAATTTATGTACAACTTATTTTCCCTGTGGTTCTTACACTGTTGTTGTTTGATGTCCATGTGGTTATAAAATTTTTGCAGAAATTGAGTTATTGCTTGTGCCCTGCCTGGTTAATAAAGCAACTAATGCTACATACGGTGCTAATTTTATTGTATGCCTATCATCAGTCAAGGGATCTTCTATACAGTATGTCTTGCTAAAAATATGAAAATTAAAGATCTTCAACCTCTTTTGATTAATATCTACTTTGTCTATAGTTAGTGGGTGTTGTTTGTCAATTTTTTTGAGGTAGTGTTTTATTGTTCTGTGCTATTCATTACAACACGTCTTCCCCAATATGGTCAACTTGATCATGGAACTGACAATTAGATTGGTTGCTACTCTATAACAGAGCTAACTTATTCACAAGTTATTACCGATGCATTGTGATTTGATTTATATTAAAGCTAGCATATGATCTTCTATTTACAAATACATATGCACATGTCAGATGTTGGTATGAGATTGACCACTTCTGTGTGCTCTTCCAGCTTACTCAACATTTGTTTCTGTAGGACCCAGCTTTGCATATTGAGTTCCTAGCTAACTACATTGCTGAGCTATGGCTTCCAGAGTACAACTTTCAACCTGGTAGATTTTTATGAATATTCTCTATAGTAAACTAAATGTCTTCATTAACTACAATTGTTGTTGTTCCCTCTCTATCTGTTCTTAGTACAAATTTACAAATGCATTTGTGTCATAAGAACATGATATTGTTACATATAGGGATCGTTGAATCAATGCATATTTCTCCTGCATTCCAGAACAAGCAGCAAAAAATTGCTTACCTTTTTTTGATTACAATGACACACAAAGCTTACATTCTTTTGATAACAATGACACATGCATTCCAGAACAAGCGACCAAAAGTTCCATTCCAGACCAACCAGCCAAAATTAGCATGCATTCCAGAATTTTCACTCACCGACGGGCTGGAGATGATGATCCGGCGTGATGACGAAGGTAGACGGGGTGCTCGGAAGGCCATAAAGGGAGGGCCATGTTAATGAGCGCGCCGCATCACATCACGACGTCATCAGAGGAGAGGAGGCGCGTGAGAGGTCGAAGCTAGGCGGTGAAGTCCGGAGCTAAGGAATGTTGACTGGTCGGCAGGGCAACACAAACCGATCTATGATCGAAAAAAATAGAGAAAAACCAATCTGAAGATGATCGGGAAAGACTCTAATTGGTAGCGACTCGACTTAAATTATGGGTTGCGTAGCCCCAGGAGAGATCATGGAGACAAGATCATCTCCTAGGAGCG
Source organism: Dendrocalamus latiflorus (assembly GCA_017311315.1). NCBI lineage: Eukaryota > Viridiplantae > Streptophyta > Magnoliopsida > Poales > Poaceae > Dendrocalamus > Dendrocalamus latiflorus. The sequence goes on from CM029627.1 coordinate 1,792,598, forward strand.
GAGCGGTGGAAGTTATGGAGACGGCGGCTCAGGAGCGGCGCCGCTCTGATATTATGTAGGAAGATGAATATACTGCAATGGATTGATGTATTAAGCTTTGAGGGCGGTTTATATAAAGTACAAAGTTTAAAGGGCAAGAAGTCTCTTCTAAAAATAAGATATGTATTATAAGATTATAAATTCTAAACTATCAAATACAGAGATATACTATGTACTGTAACAGATGCGGCGACAGACGGAGGATTTTGTGCACGTGTGCAGCGGCTGTGCTATGCGCATAAGATATACGCTCCTTGATTTGAATGTAGAAGTTTCAAAATACTCTCATGAAATTCCTGCATTATAAACAAATGCAAAAGCTAACAAGATTTTTAACTCATCGAGATGACTCTGTACGACTTTTGCCCCTCTTTTTCCTTATCGGAAGTACGACTTTTTTCCTTCGTACTCCTAGTTGTGCACTTTTGCCTTTGTAACAGCATGCGATGCAAGCATGCTTTTCGCAATTTGCAATTGAGCCTTTTTCTACTGGCGGAAAGGGTGAAGAAATGATTCTAGCGAGCTACTCTTCCACACTCGTAGATCATCAGAGAGCTCACAGTGATGATTTGCATGATTCCTCATGTTGATCCTGGGTAGGAGAAAGTGACTTTTTATCGTCAACAGCAAAAGGTGTGGTTCGCTCTCCACACTGGAGAATCTTATTATTGGCATGCGTTTGAACTTTTCGAGGCCAAAGACGCCATACGATCGAGCAGACGTATCCAACGATCGATCTATTAGAGTAGTACTAGCCGTGGCACCAGATACGATCGAGGCATCGAGCTGCGCCATAAACTTAGCAGTGCATGCATATCCCATCGTACAGATACTCCCATTGAATTACTCGACTGCCAACGTCCGTGCATCTTCAAGATTAAACTCTAAAAAACAAGAAGCGAGGGAGGCCAATGTGAAACAGTTGCAGATCTGTTGGACACACCACACATGGTGGTACATGCTACTTGACAGTATCAATACGCTGAACGGAAGAACAAGGTGGTTCGTTTCTGTGCCGGTGCGTGCGGCCTAGTCCAAGGCCAATGCCTTTCCCTGCGCCGTGCTGCGTCCGCGCCAAAGCTGCCACCTTCTCAGTCGTACGTCGCGAGCCCCGTAGCCGCGTGCGTCGATCGAGCCTGCCTGAGCCCAGCCGCGTCTCCCACACGCAGCAGGAGCGCGGCGAGAGGTGGCGCGTCGCGTTTGGCTGTACCCGTAGACAGTACGTACCACGTAGTCGTACTACGCCTGCGCTGACGAGTGGGGATCAAGACGGAAAAGAGAAGCAAGCAACGCACAGAGAGAGAGAGAGACGACGACGACGACGACGACGCGAGGGAAAAGAGAGGAGAGACAGAGGCTGGGATGAGTTGGGGTTGGGACACGCGGCATGCCTGCGCAAATGAGGAATCATGCCTTCTCGTCGGCATCTTTTAGCCCAAAGCAGCAGCGGTCAGCAGCAGAGGTTGCAATGCGATGAGAGAGAGGAGAGAGAAGAGGAGAGAGAAGCGTGCAAAAGGCGCAATACCGGAAAGGGAGAACGGCCACCCGTATCATTACCATCTACTGCCCCCATCCTCTACACTTACCACCACGTCGCTACTGGGTACTAGTATACTACTGCTCCCACCATCTCCTCGCGTGCTCCCGGGCGTAGCACAAGCTTTGCCCATCCCATCTCTCGCTGCTCCCCCGCCCCTCCCCCCCGCGCTTTGCCTTTATCAGAGCACCCCGTGGCGTTGCGCATTTGGCACTTGGTGGTGTTGCGCTTCTTTATACTCGGGCGCTTGGGCCTGCCTGGGCGCCTTCTGTTGCCTTCTTAGAAACATCAAACATTGATGCCATTGTGGCATTCTCAGGAGGTGCGTTCTTGTTCTTGGTTTGTCTCTCTCACTCTCATGTCTGCTTAGCTCTCTGCTTGCTTCTTCTGGAACGATTATTGGTACTTGTTGCGGACTCAAGTTTTACACCCCCCCCAACATAGTGTAGTAGTAGCCATCCCGGCATTGCCGTTCATGAGACGGATCACATGGGTCTTCTTCTTGTGAAATGCACCCCCTACCTCACCTGGGGAAAGGACCAGGACTAGTAATCCTAGAGAGGGGGTGTTTCTTGTTCCATTGTCTTTAGGCCACGCTTGAGGCCGTTGCGAGTGGCAGCTCGCAGGAGGCCAGCGATGCCATGTGGCATTTCGTCGAGCAGCTAGCTAAGATTCTTGGTGCCATTTACTCTGCGCCTAGCTCTAGCCCTGGTCGGCTTTACTTCGACTGGCTCTTTGAGACCTGCGTAGTGTGGCGTAAAAACACAAAAGCCGCCTGCTTTCTCGGGAAAGGGTGGGTGGTTTTAGCCATGGGGAACCCAAGCTAACTAGCTAGCCATTCCGAATGCATTTTAGGGCCTTCCTGTTCTACTGGCCTTTTACTCTCCTCTGTGCCTGCTGCTCACCCACAGGTTGATATCTGCTTCTCTTACAATGGCATGCAGGCATTCTGACTTCTGAGAAAATTTGATCAATGGTGAAGTCTGGCTAAGCTGCTTGCTTAGCAGTTGGGAATTGAGCTTTCGTTAGGATCTTGGCATATACATACCGACAGCAGCCGTTCTTTAGCTTCACTTTGTATTCTTGGAGATGGCGACCTTACAGGAGAAGCCAAAGTCAGGCGTTTTGAGGAATGCGGCGGCGCTGCTCGACGAAATGCAGCTCCTAGGAGAAACACAGGGTAAGTGTTTCAGACACTGCTACTTAACTGACGCTGAATTGTGCGTAAATTCGTTGCATTTAGGTGTGATGCAAAAAATTTCTGTGCTTCCACTAGGTGCAAAGAAGGTGATCAACTCGGAGCTCTGGCACGCGTGTGCCGGGCCACTCGTGTGCTTGCCGCAGCGGGGGAGCCTCGTGTACTACTTCCCCCAGGGGCACAGTGAGCAGGTCCTAAATCCTAGTGCCTTCTGCATATACTGTTGGGTTATTTTCGTTTACGTACAGTGCAAATGTTACTGCTGTGGACACCAATTTGGTCGATGGAATGCTAAGTTTTTCTCTGGTAGGTTGCGGCTACCACTAGAAAGATACCGAATTCTCGCATTCCGAACTACCCAAATCTCCCGTCTCAGTTGCTGTGTCAAGTTCAGAACATCACTTTGCATGTAAGTTCAGATAATTCAGATTCAGATGTATGGGTGGCCCAATGCATTCCCTGATGAATGCTTGATTGTTTGTCTTGCACAGGCTGACAAGGACACTGATGAGATTTATGCACAGATGACTCTTCAACCAGTAAATTCTGTAAGTACATGATATTGCTTTGTTGTATTGGATACTGAGTGTGGCTTCATAATTTGTACAAATGATATTTTCCAAACAAGGTGTGTAAAACAATGCATCTAATATAATTCCCAAGAAAAGCATTGTATTCACTTGCCCCACTTTGATGAAATGATAGGTAAATATGCACACTAGTAGTTGTTGAAGTAAGTAAAATAGATAACAGCAGGAAATGGAACTACTGATTTTTTTTTTCAGAAACCATCGATTTTTTTCTTAATTTTCTTTTTGCAAAATTGGAGCCTGATTTGAAGATTCTATTTACTTTGTCAATTTCAGGAAAGTGATGTGTTCCCAATTCCTACTCTTGGTACTTATACCAAAAGTAAACATCCAACTGAATACTTCTGCAAGAATTTGACTGCAAGTGATACGAGTACACATGGTGGTTTCTCAGTACCACGAAGGGCTGCAGAGAAGTTGTTCCCACAACTGGTATTAAGCCTTTTGTCCATATTTTGTTTACCTAGTTGTTCTTTGTGAATGCTTCAGCTCATAGGTTATGTTTTGGACCCACAGGATTACACAATGCAGCCTCCTAACCAAGAGCTTATCGTTCGAGATTTGCATGATAACCTGTGGACATTCCGTCACATTTATCGTGGTAGGGTCAAACACTATTCGACTTGTTTTTGTCTTGTTCATGGGAACAAAATGGTAGGTTTCTTGGGTCCCTTTCTTCTAAAAGTTTCTTCATTTGCTGCTCCTTGCAGGACAGCCAAAGCGACATCTTCTAACAACTGGATGGAGTCTCTTTGTTGGGGCAAAAAGGCTTAAAGCAGGGGATTCTGTCTTATTTATCAGGTATATGGACCTAAAAGGCTTTTGATAAATATCACCCGGATGTTTGTGCGTGAAGATTTGCGGCGCCACCACCTCTACCTTCTTTGATGACCCCTTCTTCCTTCTCGCTGGCGAGCCTGATGGAAGAATCCCGCCCCTCGCGCCTAGGGTTCATCGTCCCCCCCCCCCCCCCGCCCCCGCCCCGAAGTATAAAGGGAGGCCGAGGGGCGGTGGCCCGGAGGTGGGCGGGGCAGGAGGGTGGTGGGTGGTGTCGGAGGGCAGCGATGGGCGGAAAGTACTAGCTATTAGGTTGGGCGGGGGCGGTACGGCATGGAAGGGTAGGGGGCGTCGCTGGCTGCGGGTGGAGGGGGCCAGGGGTGGCGGTGGGAGGCGCGCGAAGCTGCTCTGGCAAGAATGGATACTGTGGGAGGGGGCGGTGCGAAGGGAGCGACACAAGGTGGGAGGCGGCGCAGAGAGGGTGGCGATGGAGAGGGGGTGGCGCGGAGGGAGCGGTGTCGGGGGTGCGGGGTGGGAGGCGGCGGGGTCGGGGGGATATGGTTAGGGTTAGATGTATTATATAGTATGGTGGGAAAAGATGAGTGACTTTGGATTTTAATCTAAAGGTCACAAAATTTAGATGACTGTTTGAAAGAAAATATCTGGGTGATTACTAGACATACCTAATTGCATGATATACAAATCTGCTGTTTGTGATCTTAACCAAATGCATCTTGCACTGTTAAGGAATTAAATCTGAAAAGGTTCAAGCTTTTGATGTAAACTTGACTTTATTGCATGGAATGAACCATATGGATTATAGAGATAATTCCCGCATTCAAATGCCATCATATATTAGGGGATACAAAAATTGATTACAATCTATAATCTGTCTTGACTTAATTCTATGTTATTTAGATGCCGTAATGAAGGAATGCCATGTGCATTTGTCCGTTACTTATGGTGTTTCTAGTAGCTGGTTACCTGTATAACCAATATAGTTATATAGACATATTCAACTTTCTGAATTTTTAAATGTTGATGCATCGGCATTTGTAAATTACGTACTGATCTATGCTAACGCCTGTCCATGCTAGGATCATAGTTACTGCTATGGCGCTATGTGACACAGACACAAAACCTTCACTCATCCAGTCTGAAAAATAATATGTTATAAATTTGACACTCTTAATGGCTTTGCAAGAATGAAATGTCATTCCTGACAAAAGTTACCGATTGCAGGGATGAGAAGTCACAACTACTTTTGGGTGTTAGGCGGGCCACCCGACAACAAACGGCATTATCATCTTCTGTTCTGTCTACTGATAGTATGCACATAGGTGTTCTTGCTGCTGCAGCGCATGCAGCATCAAGTGGTAGCTCATTTACTATATACTACAATCCTAGGTACAAAATTTTCTTTACCTTTTTGACATGGCATTTCATATGCTTTTCTGGTGGGCATATTTTACATATATTCCTTCTTGAAATCTCTTCAGGACGAGCCCTTCGCCATTTGTAATACCTCTAGCAAGGTACAATAAGGCCACGTTTATCCAACCGTCGGTTGGAATGAGATTTGCTATGTTGTTTGAGACAGAGGAGTCAAGCAAGCGCAGGTTTGTCCACTATTCAGAGCTAAATCCTTCGTCATATGCACATATCATTTTTCTGCTTCTGATTTTTTGCTCTGCATTCTTCTTCATTAAACTAGACCTTGATGTCTAAAGTCAATAATGAACTATGCCGCTTGAAAGTTTAAAATAGTTTAACTGGAAATCTTTCTCACTTTCACCTTTGGGAAAAAAAATGACCACATCAAGTGCCCTCTAAAATACAATTTCAGAGTGAGTATTAGAAAAGTACAATATGCCATTTTAAGTCAGAAGTTTTAACATCATCTTTCAATGTATTATATAGTCAGTAGAGGTCTTCTGCACCACATTCTAAATAAAACACTTCTGTTTTGTAGATACACTGGTACAATCGTGGGAAGTAGTGACTATGATCCCATGCGATGGCCCAACTCTAAGTGGCGCAACTTACAGGTGCCGTTTCCTGCAAAATTACAAATAAACCAGGGCCTATCATGATGTGGTGAACCGGTGATCCTTATATACTTTTCATTACCAGGTAGAATGGGATGAACATGGGTATGGAGAAAGACCTGAGCGAGTGAGCATATGGGATATTGAAACTCCGGAAAACACTCTATTGTTCCCTTCTACAGCATTGAATTCAAAGCGACAATGCCTTCCTAGTTATGGAGGTTCTTCTCTACCATGCTCTAAATATCTTTAGGATCATGTAGTAAGTTGAAACAATTCTTACCTTTTTTTCACTTGCAGTACCTGGGCTAGAAATTGGATCTGCAAATATGCCATCATTTCCAAGGGCACAAGGAAATTCCTACGGTAACTTGCAGTACATGCCAACCATTGGATCAGAATTGGCTATGATGCTTCTCAATCAATCTGGCCAAAACCTTGGGAGCTCAGTTAGTTGTCACCAATCATCGTATTCTAGTATTATTCAAAATATTAAACAAAACTATCTCTCTCCTTCCACATTTGGTACTTCCACTGGTTCAATAAAGCAAGAAAGTATGCCTTCGAATGAAGCCCAGCAGCAGCTGCATACTCCTAAGATGCAGAAAGGTAATCTGGAAAGCTGTGAAGTTCAGCCTGTCATTGAGTCAATTTCTGCGTCGGAGTTGAACGTTACAGCAAGAGAGCCAACAAACATAGATTCATACCCAAGTCAAAGTATTTCGGAGCAAAACAGCAAGGGTGAGCCTAGAGTCAAGACTCGTAGGAGCAAGAAGGGCTTGTCTCACAAAACCATTTCAGAGAAATCTGACCTTTCAGTACCTTCACGGATTTGCGATGACCAGCAGCATGGCTTAGAAGCGAAACTGGTTGATTGTGACGCTGAACAAGTTAACTGTGGAAATAATGAAGATTCATCTGGTGCACTTACTCAAGGTAATTTTGCTGGACAGACGCAAGGTCAGCAGGTTGATCAAAATGGACTACTGTCACCACCAAAGTTAGAATCGTCAAAATCACCTGATGGAGGGAAGTCAGCTAACTCATTTCCAAACCAAAGTTGTTTTTCTCAGTTCTTTGATGGTCTGGATTGGATGATTCAGCCTTCCTTTTACCAAGACTCCAATGGTATCCAATCAGTTAGTACGTCAGAGAACATTTTTAGTTCATCTGCAGATATACCTTCCACAATAAATGCTGATACTATGGAGACTCTTCAGACCTCTTGCCTTTCTGACTGCTTTCCTAATTCGATACAAGAGTTCATCTGCAGCCCAGAACTAAATTCACTAACGTTTCTTTCACCTGAGATGCAAAATTTGGAGGTCCAACACGATGGAAGCAACTTGCCAAGCACATCCAACTCTTATGTACAAATGAGCTTCTCTGAGGAGAGTGGAAATCAGAGTGCAAGCTTAAGTGGGCTTCACTTGGAATCTATCCAGAGAAGCATGGATAACACCTCATGCTCTCAACCACAGACGACTGGAGGCTTTGATGTGGCGACGTACTCAAAGTTGCCAAGTTTAAAAGAATCTCAAGTCTTGTCTCTGCAAGAGATTCATAACAGTTCCATGGGGACATCATCTTGCAGTATGGATGCAACCGAATATAGCATTGATCGAAGTGTGAAGGCGAAGAAACCACCAGTGCGGACATATACAAAGGTATATATACTACAAGACTATCAAGAAGGGAACATTTGCCAAATGCTTTTTTACGTTGAACATAACTTATTGCTTATGCTATCTTGTTATCCATGATAAATAGGTTCAAAAGCAAGGATCAGTTGGAAGATCTATTGATGTTACACGGTTTAGAGATTACCATGAGCTGAGGTCAGCCATCGCCTGCATGTTTGGACTCCAGGGTAAACTGGAGCATCCTGGTAGTTCAGATTGGAAGCTGGTATATGTCGACTACGAAAATGATGTCCTTCTCGTCGGAGATGATCCATGGGAGTAAGTATAGGAGTCTCTACTTTAATTTCTTGACAATATCCAGCACAACAAATAGCATTTTATCTGCCCGTGCTTCATGGCCATAGTAACTAGCTCATTCTAGTGTGCTTCTCTCTCTTCACAGGGAATTCATCAACTGTGTCAGATGCATCCGAATTTTATCACCTTCAGAAGTACAACAGATGAGCGAGAATGGCATGCATGTCTTGAATGATTGCATCCAAACAGCTCAGTAAGGCTATTGTTCTGGATGACGCTGTAAATCGAACTACAGCAGTGCAAGAAATGCTCATCTGAGAAGCTAGAGTTGCTCTCTGCATACAGTGCCTTCCTTAGTCAATGTTAGGCTGATTTACTGACAGTGTATTTGGTAGAGATTTACTGGAAGCATTTCTACTGACCAGAGCAAACGTCGCTGGTGAAAAAATGGCCCATCTTTTATACAAGAGGACCAGGTGGCGAAGCTTAAGCTGTGATTACTGATAGGCTTCGATGCATGTCAGCTCCTACTGTTTGTTGTGAGCTTAGTATAATGATTGATTACCCTTGTAAATGTAGGTGCTGTTGGATTTGATTAATTGTAAACTGCTGATATATATTGTCTGTTTGCCAGCTTAAGCTTTCAGCCACTTTGGGCTTGTAGCCTATCATGTACTACTTTTTAGCTAACTTCATAGTAGCTGTTTCAGTGGATCCATCTTATGAGATTAATGTCTCTTTAGTAGCTGTTCTTCATTGGTTTCAGGCTTTCAGCTTCTTTCAGCTTCTCCCAAAAATGAGCAAGCTCTAGCAACAAGCTTAACTTTTCTTCGCATTCCGCCATGATTACACTGAATCTCAATTGTTCATGTATATAGGCTGAGTTGTTTTCAACTTTCTGTCGGTTTATGTTTGTACTGTGTACAGTAACTAATTTTTAAACTGCATATTTTTTTAAAACGGGGCAACAGAAAGATTGTAGTAAAAAGTATACCGAGTTTAGCTGTATCGGTCAAAACCACATACGATTATTTTTCTATACGTACTACCTCTTGCGAACAATTAGAATTTAAACATTTAAATCATAAATCATCAGCCCAAAAGAGCCCACTCATGGATATTAGAGTTATATAACAAATAAAATTATATTTTAATTATAGGAAGTGGTATATAATAAATACAATTATATTTTAATTATAGAAAGTAGAGTTGTATATTAAAGATAACTGTATCATAATATCTAACTGCGTAGTTATACAGATAAATCTGCTAGTTGTTGCAACAACTTGTCCCCAACACTGGGCTCTCCCTGCCCCCCCCCCCTCCTTCCCCAAGACTTCCAATCCAATTCATCCTCTATTCTTCTCAATCTCGTGTGTCCATACCTTCGATCGTAATAGTACAATACAATAATTTATTACAAACAATATCTCTTCATTCTGTATTCATTCAAGTATCTAATAACACAATTACGATGTCGCTCGACTGAAATAAACTAATTTATGGTAAAATTGCACTATAACTGATTGAAATTACACTGTAACTCATGGTGGTTTATTTGATGTAACTAAATTTAAAAAAAATAAAAATAGAAAAACAAGTTAGACCATCACGGACAATACAAATGAATACGGGAAAAAAGTACTGGCAAAAAAAGCTCAAAAAATACTAAAAAGACAGAAAAAGACGAAATTTATGAATAGTAAAGATAAGCCAAAAACTAGAAACTCAAGTCAAAATAAGCGAAACTTGTTAGTGCTATCTAACAGATCACAGGTAACTTGTTAGTGCTATCTAACAGAACTTATACACAGATCTGAGCTTCAGCAATGATCAGCGCCGGGCTCCGGCAGCTTGGGCTTTTCGATCTGGGGGACGGACAAGCCGAATTCTTTGAGGTGATCCCGGATGACGATCGCGGCCGCAAAGACGACCCGGAGTCGATGCGGCATGCCGCAAAGAATTCCTGCGGCACGTCTTGGAACACCGTCAGAGTCGAACCCGAGATTTTTCACACAAGTATGCAGCCTGCAGAGCGCATGCATGCAATTTGGGGAGAAGATAGATCATGGAGGGCCAGATGACTGTATGCGCCGATACAATTTGTGGATTTAGTTGCTCCATCACAACTGTGTCAGACGCATCCCAATTTTATCTCCTTCAGAGTTAACAGATGAGTGAGAATGGCATGCATGCCCTTGAATGACTGCATCCAAACAAACCGCTCAATAAGACTGTTATCCTCGAAGAGGCTACCAAAATGAAACAGAGCATCTGAGAATCTAGAGTTGTTCTCTGCACACAGTGGCTCAGCCAACGTTAGATTTGATTTACTGACTGCTCATTTGATAGAGATTTACTGGAGGGCATTTGTACTGATCAGAGCAAATCAAACGTCGCTGGAAAAAAAAAGGGTCTATCTTTTCCAAGATGCACGTGGGTTTCCAGTGTTTGTTGTGAGCCTCCTAGTCTGGTGTCTGAATACCAATGTAAAAACGTTAAGCTATTGGATTTGGCGTTTCAATTGTAAACTATGCTGATGTTTATTGGGTTTGTGGCCTATGTGATCTACGCACTTGTAAGCTGCTCCTCACTAATTTCAGCTGTACGATCTCAATTGACTGTTACATAACCAGCGTCCAATTTTTAATATGGATGGATGTACAATGTTTGTCGTTGTCAGTAGAAAATACAGCAAAATCAGAATGTTTGTACCGATAATTGGTCAGGCTGGTTAGGCCTAGACCGACCTGACCGTCTCGGACTAGAATCCAGCTTAATGCACTGTATTGTTAGTCCAGTTTAAATATGACATAACATAACATAAATAATAAACGGGTTATACCGGTCTGACCTGTTTATTGTTTTGTGTGCTATACTTGGGCTAGCGCCTCTTCATGACAGCTTGCCCTATTACGACACTTACAATATCACGCTGAGTCATGGCTTGGCTCAGCACATTATGATACACCATTTACTCCTAACTCTTTGAGGAGGCTGGATTTGTTCAAAAAAGTACATTTACTCTTCTGTTGTAGTACAGTAAAACTACTTTATGTTATGGTTATTGTACTCTTCTGAACGTAAGCAGATAGATTCATAGTAAAATTACATGCGATTGACAGTAAAATTACTTGTGATTGACAGTAAAAATACTTACGATTGGTAGTAAAATTACTTATGATTAAAAGTAAAATACCTGTAACTAACAGTAAAATTATTTATAATTGACAATAAAATTATAGATAACTATAAGTAAAATTAATCGTGGTCATTGAGTTAAATGTGTCTGAACCAGATTGGTACCTGATCTCTCTCTGTGATATGTTAGACCAAAGGACAAGCACGATGTAACATGATAGGTAACTTATTCGACCAGCTATACTGGATGTAATTAGGCCGTGTCTTCTCCCAAAACTCAAGCCCAACCGAAGCGTCCCTACTACTAGGGGTGCAAACGGAGCGGATATTTTCGGACTGACCATCCGTCTATTTTAATTCGGATATAATTCGGAGCATATTCTCGGATATCCCAAAGTTTTGCCCGGATACGGAAATAAAGTCGGATATTTTTTGTCGGATACGGAAATGGATTCAGAAAATACATTATCCGACGGATACAGAGTTATCTTAGTATTTTTCGGATAATTAACGGATTATTATCCGGTAACTATTTGGTAAACGCCCACGGCTCAATGGCCCAATCCGATTAGCGAGCGGCAGCGAGTCTGACTGACCAAGAGACGCGCCGACGCCCACTTAACTAGTTAACCCTAGCGACTAGTGAAGTAGCAAGCAGGAGCGGCGGCTGCGGTGCCCAAAAGATTCAGATAGAGATCGAGGTCATCGTTGTCTACTCCTCGTCTCCTCCTTCGCCCTTCGCCGCCTTCGGTCCTCCTCCCACAGTCCCACTCCCGCACTGCCGTCCACCTGCCCCTCCTCCCCCACAGACCGACGCTGCCCGCTTCCGCCCCCACAAACTGGAGGCGACGTCGCCGCACGCCTCTCATCCCCCACAGACCGGCGGCACGGCCACCGCACCTTCTTGGCTTCTTCTCCAATCCTCTGGCCACATCCGGTGAGACAAAGGTGAGCACCCAAGGCCGGCCTCCTCCTCTCCCTTCTCTGGTGTGACTGTGTCCTGTGTCCAGTTGAGGAGATCAGGATTCACTGATTCATGTCTCAGGAGGGCATCCAAGATTATCCATGGAACGCCGTCGTCGTCGGCTCTCGCCTCTCCTCTTGAGTCTTGACGGCATCGACACCGCTGTCGTCACCTCACGCCTGGCCGCCTCTCCTTCGGTCCTCCCCCACCACACAGAACGCCGTCATAGTCGCCTCCTTCCTGGTCGTCTCCCGTAAGCTCTTACCTTACAAGATTTCACATATGTGCAGACAGTGCAGTGTTCTAGTCGCTGATGTAGTGATGTTACTGGAAATGTATCCGAATTAGCTTATCCCCATACTTAACGTCGTTTTTAGTATGTTTAAATTACTAAACTTCTTTCTTGGGATGATATTAGACATTTGATTTTGTTATCTGTCAATGTTGGTGACAGACTGTTAAAGAAATACTGGAAAAGGCTGATTAATAGCTACACTAGAAGCAAATCAAGTAATCCACATACTGAAGAGTGAAGACTAAATGTTGAACTTTCAATCTGGCTAGAATAACATGACTTATTCTCTTAGTCTAGAGCTTGATCTTTATACTGGAATAACAATCAATCTGGCTGGCATTGCCAAGCCTTTGTTGTAACCTCATGGGCCCATTGCTGCTTTTGGAGTGCTTGTGAATGAATTCAATTTAGCAGGGTCACTTCAAAATTCATGTTGAACTATCATACTCTTTGCAGTCATTTTGTGCCATTAAAAAGACTTGATGTAACAATGCTTGCTGGCAAACATAAAGTGGTTATTTGGCCTGTAACAATGCTTGCTGGCCAAATAGCCGTGGAGTTGATTGCTATTTTGTTCAAACACTTTATTTGGCCACTTTATTGTGGCGTGGTCTGCTATAATCTTGAACTTTTTGTAATCTTGAATTTGAACATACTAAAGGTTGCATGCTGTCAGTTGTCCTGTGGCGTGGTTCTCCTTCATATCTTTATTTAGACATTTGAGTTATAGTATTTCTAGTGTAATCGTGTTCTAGTCATGGCTAAGAGCCCATATATTTAGATAGAAAGAAACTAATAGAAACTAATAGACCATGCTTTTAGTATACTTCCTTGATGTTTCGTTTTGAATGAGCAATATTACTAGAATTATGATAAGTTTAGGAAAGCAAAATTGAGTTTATGAAGTTATAGTATCAATTAAAAAATAGCCTTTTGTAAAAAAATAAATTAGGACATGTAAGTCCATAGCTGGACTAACCTTCTTCTGATTTGGTTGTAGGATATTGATAATTTGGGATGACTGCTGCAAGTGGAAGTGTGAGCATTTGTGCAAGCACAGGAGCATCCCCTGCTGGCACTTCCACAGCAGTTGGTATAGGCCACTCGGCACCAACACCACCGCCACCGAATGCCGATGCATTGACAACCACAGCCACGGGAGGTGAAGAACATGTGGTTGTTGATGTGGATGAAGCGACTTGCACCGGTGAAGTTGAGCCTGCTGAGAAGAAGCAGAAGAAATATACCTCGAAGGTTTGGGATCACTATATTAAATATATGGTGACTGTTGACACAAACAATGGTGGAAAGGAGAAACAACTTTGGGCGCAGTGCAATAAATATCCTCACAAAGCTCGATGTGAGACCTCAAGGGGCACGAAGGTCTTGTGGAATCATTTGCTAAAGCATGCCGTAAAGTAAGGCCAGCAACAGCTCCAATATGAGAAGGGTGAAGATAGTGCAACTGTTCAGACTTTCAGGTATGATGCTGAAGCTAGCCTCGAGAAGTTCTATGTGGCAATGGTTATGCACGAATATCCATTTTGTATGGTAGAGCATGAGTACTTCATTGATTTCATCAAGTCTCTACGTCCTGATTTTTCATTCAAGTCTCGCACAACCACTAGGAAAGAGATATTAGAAATGTTTGAAGATGAAAAGAAAAGGTTATCTGACCAACTAAAACCTCTTTCTTGTCGGTTTTCTGCAACTATGGACATGTGGACATCTAATCAAAATAAAGATTATATGTGCATCACTGTGCATTGGATTGATGATAATTGGAACATGCAAAAAAGAATAATTAAATTCATTCATGTAAAAGGGAATCATACAGAAAGTAATCTAGCAACTGAGTTTATCAAGGGTGTCATGTCTTGGAATATTGAGAAGAAGTTGTTTGCTCTCACTCTAGACAATGCATCATCCAATGATAAATGTGTTAGAGAAGTTGTGATAGAACTGCATAAGCGTTTTCCCTTGATCTGTGATGGTGCCTTTTTCATGTGAGATGTTTATGTCACATACTAAACCTTGTTGCCCAAGATGGCTTGAAAGTAATTGCATCTTCAGTCCAAAATATTAGAGCTGCTGTTGTTATTGTGAAGAATTCTCCATTGCAATGGGAGGAATTTCAAAAGTGTGCAACAGAATGTGACTTAGATAATACATCTGGTCTTCCATTGGATGTGCCTACAAGGTGGAACTCAACATATGAAATGTTCTCACAAGCTATTTACTACAGGAGGGGTTTTGATAGGCTATTGTACTTGAATGAGGGTAAGTACGATAAGTGCGCTCCGACAAATGAAGAATGGGATATGGCAGAATCATTATGCAAGTGTTTGCAGGAATTTCATGATGCTACCAAGCTATTTTCTGGAAATCAATATCCAACAACAAACTTGTTTTGGTGGAAATTTTGTGAAATTAAGTTAGCACTCGCAGATTAGTGTGAAAGTGCTGATATTACTATTTCTTCTATGGGAGAGGCTATGAAAGCCAAATATGATAAGTATTGGGACAAGTCCAACATAGCTCTTGCTGCGGCATGCTTTCTTGATCCTAGATACAAGAAAAAGCTTATGGAATATTTCATGGGAAGGATTTATCATGAGAGGGATGCCCATGAAGTTAATTGCTTTATGGATGTTGTGACCAAATTATTCCAATCTTACATGTCCAACACATCTGAAGCTTCGAAGCCTGACCCTTAAGGACCTTCTCAGCCACTTGGTAATCCTAACTTGGATCTTGATGACATTGAACAGTTCTTGTATGAGGATGTCGCTACAACACATGGTGGTATACATGAATTTGAGATATACACGCAAGAAAAACCAATTCGATGAGTTGATCCTAAGGGTAAGGGTGCACAGTTTGACATATTATCATGGTGGAACACACACCAAGGAAAGTTTCCTGTTCTCTTACGACTAGCTCGTGATGTGCTAGCTATTCAAGTGTCAACTGTTGCTTCATAGTCGACTTTTAGTACTGGGGGCCGTGTTATTGATCTATTTCGTAGTCGATTAGAGCCTGAGGTAGTTGAGGCTCTAATTTGTACAAAAGAGTAAATATCTCATCTAGGAAAGGTAAATAATAAGTCATTTGGTTCACCAATTGCACTGCTTACAACTTTTGTTTATTAATCTCATGTTATTTTTGAATTTTAGATTCCAAGGAGAAGATAGCATCATTTATTGATGAGTTGGCTTTGGAGCTAGATGATAAAGAATGTGCTACTACAAACATAAATGAGGAGGTTTGATAATTCTACAAATAAAAATACAAAAACAAATTTCAGTTATTTTATCTATTTTACTCTTCGAACTTATGTGGTCAGTGATGATTGAATTGGCTATCCTTTGCTATGTTTTTGCTTTCAACTAATTAAATTGGCTATCACTTACTGTCAACTGATTAAATTGTCTATCCTCTGACATGTATAATGCATCATGTTAATAGCCTTAATGTTATGTCTCTAGAAACTTGTCATATATGCACTGTTACTGTTTCTATAGTTTGATGGTTATTTATTTCCAATTACAAGCTGACAGTGAATGGAACCGAACCATATACTTCTCTAGTTATACTGTCTACTGTACAAATATTAATTTTGGGTTTCTATTCTTCATTCAATGATTTTGGGTTCCAGTTGATATTTTATTATAGGACGAGATAATGACCGAAGCTAAGTTCCATTGAAACATGGTTAGAGATGGCTCGCTGTTGGCTTTTGCTAGACAAGATCTGAGTTGTGAACTTATCATGTGATGTAAATGTAATCTACACTATTAATTCACCAGTTAAAACTATTCTACATCCACCCAACAATTACCTGCTCCACAGTCATGACCTTAACTACGTCCACACCATAATATGCACCTAGAATTGCACCATCCTAAAAACGTCCGCACCAGATTAAATTTCCTCTATTCTCTCTCCTTACTCAACCATATCCAACGGCCATGGTTCAATGTATCTGCAGTAACCCCTCCCTCCGCCTCCCCCATCCTCCCCGATCTCCGCCTCCCCCGCGCCTCCGCTCCCCCGTTCTCCGCGCCGCCTCCTCCCCTCCCGCTACGTCTCCCTCCGCCTCCCCCGCGCCTCCTCCGCTCCCTCCGCGTCTCCCTCCGCCTCCCCCCTCCTCCCCCGCGCCTCCCCTCCCTCCGCCTCCCCCATCCTCCCCCATCCTCCCCCGCGCCTCCCCCTCCCCTCCCTCCGCCTCCTGCGGCGCGGGATTGGCCGGCGACGTCGGGAGTCCTCCCGGCCTCCGCCATCCGCTCCGAGCGCGGCGAGGGCGGCGCCGCGATCCGATCTCCCACTCCTGCGGCGCGGGATTGACCGGCGACGTCGGGAGTCCTCCCGGCCTCCGCCATCCGCGCTGAGGGCGGCGCCGCCGTCAACTGGGTTGCGTGCCAGCGGGGCGTTGTCGGCGTGAGAAATCAGAGCATCGCGTCCGCGACCTCTGCCATCAGTTGGGCGTCGTCGGCCTCCGCCATCCGCACGTCGCACCACCGTGCAGCATCTCCCTTAGATCGGTAAGTCGCTTTTTTCCCCGGAGAAGATTTCGTGCTCCATGATCAATCCGAAGCATAGTCAATTTCACTTTGATAACATCAAAGAAGTGATACCATTCTCAATTTTTACTACACTTGGAAGCATAGTCTCCATCTTCTTCTTCATTTCACTACTGTCATCCATTAGAGGCACCAGAAGGGTCAGCTCCCTGTAAATGTCACGTACAAATGTACATATGTTTTTGGCATATTCAACTTCTCCATCAGATATATGGCTAATTGCAAGCCTCATTAGCTCTCCTGACAAATCAGCAACCTAAGACATTGACAGCACAAAAATATCATTAACAACTTCAACCAAATTAAAGAAAAGCATAACTAAATTATAGGTGTGTCCGTATATTTACCCCTAAAAGATAGTCAAGTACATTTATCTGCAAGGGTTCAACAGATTTATCGCTTAGCTCTATCAAAGAATCATTAATTTCAGCAAGACCCAATAAAGTGCCAGTCTTGCAAAATCTACAAAATGTTGCAGCTTCAACGTATTCTTGTACCTGCAAGGCTGCAACAGTCAAGACAAACATAGTTGACCTATTGCAAACTTAAAAACAAATGTAAAAGAACGACATTGATACTAACACCAAAGGTATAGGCTCTTTTACTAACTTTCCAATGTATTGGTTAACCACAGCAGCAAGATCATTTTCTGCCTTTGAAAGAACTTCCTCCTTGTTACTTTTGCTGATTCTGAAACAAATCAATAGTTTATGAATACTTATGAAGTGTAACAGCAAATAAACTGGCAAAGCACTTTGAGGTCACGTAATTTAGCCTTTTGAGATGAGTGTGTATTATTCTCCAGTGTTGTTTAGCAACAAGGACAGTTGCAACATTAAAGGATAATTTGCACATTAATGCGATGTGGCTAGCACAATTGTTTGATGCTCAAATTAAGTAGGTACGTAGGGCTCTGTATCAACCTGTGGACCTGAAAGATGACCTTTTTGCTGTTCATTGTCACATCCCGACTTGCTTTCACAACCCTCATCTATATATGATTGAAAAAGTTGTGGTGAATCATCATCTTACATTATTACATGCTTCTATGGAGCCATTTCTGACGTAATAAGCATATCAGAAACAACATAATTATTACTCAACAGCTGCTCATATGCTGAATTAAAGTACTATCAATTTTGACATCACACATGCTTTTGCATTGAATTTTTGCCTGATATAAAACAGATGCATGTCAATAAATCAAGAGAAATGAAATATTTCTGCAACTTTTGACAAGAAAGTAAACTGGAGTGTTAGTTATTGAGAAGTCAATCAAATATGCAAAAACTAACCATGATATTGGGGGTTACACATTTAGTACAAGCAACACAAAAAAGTGTGTCTAATGATATTGCCTGATTACTGAGGATTCCAACAACTTGTGTATTTGCTGCTCCATTTCAACCTTTTGTTGGTGAGGAACTCTGTACGGTCTAATGTTGGGAGGATCAACCCCTTCTTTAATAGGAATTGAGTGATCACACTCCCTTTCAGGTGGTAGCCCATGGAAATTTTGGAATACATCTTGTTATGAATCAATTAGTGACTGATATAGTGGGTTTAATGATACTGAGTCTTCTTGTGACTTAATGGACTGAAGCTCTATCGCATACCCACAAAAATCCTTCACTGACAGTTTGTCCAATCTTTTGGAATTTAGCATGTTGATCGAGGAAGCTTGCGAAGGGTCATCAAAGCTCACATCCGTGGCACCATTCTTCTTAATTGTGAACCTTTTTGACCTTAAATCCAAACTAACGGGACTGTGTTGACAGATTCAATCACACCCCAATACAATATCATATCCTTTTAGGGGTAGTATCTCAAAGGAATTGCAGAATTTCTCTCCATGAATACAATAATCAGCATTTGCTATGTGTGAGCCGGTTAATTGTGTACCACCACCAGCCATTGTCACCCTTTGCAAGGGAATGATCTGAATTTTACATGTCATTTGAGTAGCAAAGGTCAAGTCAATGAAGGTATGAGTACTCCCACTATCAATCAATGCCACTCCCTTCTTCCCCCAATGTTCACATCTAAAGTATAAATAGTCACGACCATTAGTCCTCGAACTACCTATACTGAAATTTGCATCAAATGTTCATCGAAATCTGAATTATAAGAGAGCCTTTCTAGAGTGTCTTGCTATCCTTCTTCCTGTTTAGGTTCATGTGGTTTTACCTCCTCACTCTCGCCAGCCATTAAGTTAACTTGCTTATACTGTTTACACTTGTGCCCCAAAAACCATTTTCCCCATAGTACTTACAAATCCCAGGAATAAAAGGCTTAAGGGCTGCTTGGAGTGTGGACTTGCTGTAGAGAAAGTCGCTGGACTTCTTGGAGTGTGACCCTGTTGTTCCTGTTGTAACTGCAAATTTGCTCTTTTAACTATTTTATATTTATTTACTTATTTCATGTTCCTGTTGTTGTGTCAAGCAGATGAATTTAACAATGACATTATGAAAGAGGTTAGGGAGGAACTTGCTGTGCCTGTCGACCAAGAACATTTGGATATAGATACATCTCTTAACAAGGAACAACGTGAAGGATTTGATGAAATATTAAATTGTGTAATGAATAAGAAGAGCCAAGTGTTTTTCGTGGATGGTCCAGGAGGAACTGGAAAGACATTCCTATATAAGGCACTTCTTGGTAGAGTGCGCTCAGAGGGATTAATTGCCATTGCAACTGCATCTTCTGGTATTGCGGCGTCGATATTGCCTGGAGGACGCACAGCACACTCAAGGTTCAAAATCCCAATTAAGCTTGCTGACAATAGCACATGCAGCTTTACAAAGCAAAGTGGCACTGCAGAGTTACTGCGTATGGCATCCTTAATTATCTGGGATGAAGTAGCGATGACAAAGCGACTAGCAGTTGAGTGTCTTGATAGGTCCCTACAAGATATTATGCATTCTTGTTTGCCATTTGGGGGAAAGGTTATGGTATTTGGTGGAGATTTTAGACAGGTGCTACCTGTGGTACCACGTGGGACAAGAGCACAGGTAACAGATGCTACATTGCAGCGATCTTATTTGTGGGAAAGTATAAGGAAGATACGGTTGTCACGTAACATGAGGGCTCAGTCTGACCCATGGTTTGCAGATTACCTCCTTAGAATTGGGAATGGAACTGAAGAGACAATTGGAGATGATTATGTACGCCTTCCAGATGATATTTTGATTGCCTATACAGACAACGAAGAATCAGTAAACAAACTCATTCAAGAAGTCTTCCCATCACTTGACAAAAACGCAAGATCATCAACTTATATGAGCACACGTGCCATCCTGTCTACCACAATGAACATGTGGATCAGCTAAATGCAAGTATGATTGACAAGTTTCCAGGTGAGGAAAAGGTTTATCATAGCTTCGACTCTGTCGATGACGATTCAAGAAATAATTACCCTATTGACTTCCTGAACTCCATCACTCCAAATGGTCTCCCCCCGCATGAGCTCAAAATAAAATCCAACTGCCCTGTAATCCTTCTCCGCAATCTTGATCCTAACAATGGTTTGTGCAATGGAACAAGACTAATGGTTAGAGCATTCCAAGACAATGCAATTGATGCAGAAATAGTTGGTGGGCACCATGCAGGCAAAAGGGTGTTCATACCTAGGATCCCTATGTCTCCATCAGATGATATTTCACTTCCTTTCAAGTTCAAGAGGAAACAATTCCCAATTCGTTTGAGTTTTGCGATGACCATAAATAAAGCTCAGGGGCAAACCATCCCAAATGTTGGGATATATCTTCCAGAGCCAGTGTTCTCACATGGGCAGCTCTATGTTGCCTTGTCAAGGGGTGTGTCCAGGCAAACAACAAGAATTTTGGCTAAACCAAACAAGGAATTAGATCCAACCGGGAAGAGCACCAAGAATATTGTGTATAAAGATGTCCTCGAATGGTGACAAGGTGGTAAGTAATGTCCTAAATGACTATTTCTTAATAAATCAAGATGCAAGTGCTAACCTTATTCGTTCCTTTGCAGTTATTTTACCTCTATCGGTCGGATCTATCGGAAGCTCAATATCCCAAGCACTGATATCTACAGTTAACTTATTGTACTATATGCAGTGGCTATATTTCTCATTTTTTCATGAGGTAACATTGCAAATAAGTTAGGCAAAGTATTCAGTATGAGCTGCAACCTTAAGATTCTAGATGACTAGGAGATAGGTTTTGGTCCTTTTTTTGGTTATCTATATATGTCATTGGTTTTAGAGACGTGTAGCATAATTGTAATAACAGGGTGGTTGTTCAGGAACTAATTTTGCATACAAGCTGATATAAATTACTTATACAGGTGCTCCTGTCAAATCTGCTATCAGTTGTTTTTGTTTCATCCAAGTTCACATTTTGTTTTCAATTTCTATGTTAAGTTGACGATACTAAGTTGATTCTTTTGTGCATTATTCACCGGCTATTGATATAAATATGGAGTATTGGTTGCATTTTTGCGGAGGTTTTGACAGGAAAGCCTTTGTTCCCTGGTAAAAATGTGGTTCACCAGTTGGATTTGATGACTGATCTTTTAGGTACACCATCTACGGAGACTATTTCTCGGGTATGATTTATTATTTAAGGAAATGTTGACATGTTTAATACTTGTCGACAATATAAGCACAGATACACAAAAGATCGTTTCATGTCTTTTGCAATTTTCAATTATTCATTTTATACTTCTGTTTGAGCTTTGAAGTGGCCATTATGGGACTTTTCCTAACTTTTATCTTTCTCTTGATGATTTATTAGTTAGCAGTAGTAACACATAGAGACATGAAGGATTGCGTGTTACCACCAAGAGTTGCGTCTGTCCATATGACTTGATTATTGAACCATATCGAGATTTTGACATGGTAACCATCGGATCAGCATATGTGTTAGCAGTTTGTATATTGAGATATTCGTGTTTACCTTGAAGCAGTGTCACAGACCCATAAACAATACCTCTTGGTCAGAAATATTCTCACTGGTAAATGAAAGGTGTGCTTTCAGAATTAAGATATGTCAGGGCTAGCAAAAAATCATGCATTCAAGATTTCAGCCCGACTTAAGAGGTACGGTGACTTCTTTAGTTGATCACAACTTATTGGCGTAGTAGTTTATTAATCATTGGTTCTTGCCTGTTGGTGGATGTAGACATTTTGTTACTAATCCTTGATAACATGCCTGTAGAAGAGTACATGTTGCATAAGTGTACAACATAAACTACTCTCTTCTTTTTGTTTGTTTGCTTAGCTTTGATCTTCATAATTCAACAAGCTAGGCAAACTGTGGTCGTCTGATCGAGTATTTATTCGCTAGATTTTGTTCATTGTTAATTAGCGATCACATCATAAGCTTTTGTCTGATGGTTTGGTTGAACAAGCGAGAGTTTTACTGGACAATATCCCAAGAAAATTTATTCAGGATAACCAGAAAGAGATGTATTTCTCTCTCCTATATTGTGATGTGGTGCTTCTATTGACCTTTTTTTTATAAAAAAAATATGTTTAGAACATTGTCAAGATAGTGTTTATACTAGATAACAGAGGTTATGTAGTTAATAACAAATCTATGTTAAGATCTCTTAATATTTCCATTATTTTTCCTTTATGAAATACTTAAAATGTCGATGTTGCTGGTTGCTTCCAAATTCTCATGATGTTTTTGCCTTGATGACTGAACAGTACCCTGCTTTTTCATCCAGGAACTGGAACAAGACATGGAAACTCTAGGTATGGTAAGCCCAGTGCTGCACTTGTGCTGCCAGACTTCCATCAGGTATGCTACGTGGACTTCCACAATGCATCTTAATAAGAACATATGGTAATGCTATTGATTGATGTTGCCATCATACTTAGTGCAAATATATATGTTGCTATATGTTGCGTTCCACTAGAAATGTTGTCTCTTTTAGTCATGCACATTGCACAGTAGGTGCCAAACAACCCAGACATTGCTGTTTTCTGTGTACTGCTATTAACTATTTCCAGTCTGTACAACATTTTGAAAGTGTCTTGGATCGCTTTCAATGTACCACAGATATGCCAAATTCCATTTATCCTCTTTTCTTTGGTCATTTCCTTTTAAATCTTTTCCCGCTTTGTGGTACTCTGTCTGAACTTGCGAGGGCATTCCAGCTTAGTTAAAGGGGTTACTTGGGATCCTATTGGTTCTTTTATTGCAAGCCAATCTGACAACAAGGCTGTTATCATATGGCGTACAAGTGACTGGAGTTTTGCTCACAAGACAAAAGGCCATTGGGCAAAATCTGTATGTTATGTTTCATGGCATTTGTTATGAACTGCTTTTGTGATTGGCATGTCTTACTGAACAAGATTAACTCTCTGTGTTCGCCAGCTTGGTTCGACATTTTTTAGGCGGCTTGCTTGGTCACCCTGTGGTCACTTCATAACCACGACTCATGGTTTCCAGAAACCTAGGCACTCAGCCCCTGTGCTTGAACGAGGCGAGTGGTCTGCGACTTTTGACTTTCTGGGGCATAACGCCCCTGTTGTCATAGTTAAGTTCAATCACTCAATGTTCCATAAGCATTTCTCTACTGGTCAAGATGCAAAGGCTGCATCAGCCGGATGGGCCAATGGAGCATCAAAGACATCAGCAAAAGAACAGCAACCGTACAACGTCATGGTTCTTATCTGCAGTTCTGCATTTAACCGTTATGAGGTAGTTTGGAATGCAGGAATTTTGTAGGAATTTCAAAAGAAACATATTGATTCCTTTGTAGTTTACTAAGAGGTAGTCCGATGTTCCAAACTGGGGGATTTACCAAGCATGCTGCCCTTTGTAGTTTAGTTTCCACCAAAAGAAACATTTAGAAGGCTTGAAAACTCATCCATTTAAAGCTTTCTGTTGCTGACAATCCATTTAAAGATTTCTGCTGCTGACAATCCATTTAACGCTTTCTGCTGCTGACAACTGTATATTATCCGGTGTTTTCTTTGAGTTATCTATTTGAGGTATTGGGACACATCAATATATCATATATATAATATAAAGTGCATCAGAGATATGTTTATAGGTCATATGTGACATAATATGGCATGCCTGTGTACATGGACTACTAATTACTCATTAGAGTGTGCATGGGCTGCTAATCAACACACAAAGTGCTTTAAGCAAACAGAAGTTTGCAGAATAAAGTTTCCAGAAAGTGGCCAGGGATATAGTGCTATTAAATAAAGTTTCCATAAATAAAATTTATTTATTTTATAGTGCTATTAAGTATTAGCATAACTTCACCCTGCTAGAAAATACAACTAAGATGTTTAAGATTTTGTTTACCCAGATGTTTAAGATTTTGTTTGGCATTACAACTAAGTTGTGTGCTTGTTTCAGCGTCCCTATGGATGAGGAAGATGAAGTTGTACTGGATTACACCACCGACCCTCTCATCAGAGACCGTGGATTTCGAAAATCAATCCTCTCAAGTATTGCACGGGCTGGCCATGCCATTGAGGAGCTCTATGGGTCCCCACAGGACGTTGAGGGAGCAGTGAAGGATGGGAAGATCTACGTAGTACAGACAAGACCACAGATGTAACATGTATGTATAGCCAGGTCAAATAGGGCACCGTTGTAGAGTGGTATATAACTAGCTATATGGGGACCTTGTGGCATGTATAGTTGTACTCCTAGATGTGCAACACATGTACATTCTTTTTTGTCAGCATACGTTCTCAGAATAAGCTTCGGTCATATACGTTCTCAGAAACTTTGTGTGTACAAAAACAGGTCAGTCATACAGTTCTGCAGGTAGTCAAGCAATGGAGTGTTCTCTGAAAATTGCGATAAATATGATGTCAGTTGAGATGCAATATTTTTTTTCAGAAAGTTGAGATGCAATATTAGCAGTTTTTTTTAACCTTTTGTTGGTTGCGTGAACTTCTTGCTGGTGGATTCTGGAATGACCTTAATTAGCACTGTCTTTGTAGCAGAATGAAATTGTGTTTGTTCTTATTGATTATTTGGGTGATAGCTTGATTAGGTGATAGCTTGTAAGAGATGTCTCATTTTTGCATCCGAAAGAAAAACCCTAAAATTCCTAAACCAGCCAGGTGGGCCGAAACCCACCCAGCTGGCCCAACCCACCACGGCTCCGCCAGCCCAGCCCAGCGCACCCGCGCCCGTGCCACGCGTCGCGCATCCGCGCCCGCACCCGCGCCGCAACCCTCTGCCCGATGGCTGACGCGTGTCGCCATCCCCGCCGCTGCCGCTTCGTCCGCGCGCCATCACAGATGCCCGCTTGCCCGTGTCGCTGACAGGTGGGGCCCACCTGTCAGGGCCCTCGTCCCCGAGCGGGACTCTCCTCCCCGTGTCCGGCGCGAACTCGCCGTCGCCTCGCCGTCTTCCGCCCGGACTCCGCGCCCGTGCCGCCTGGGACTCCTCGGGAGCCGGGTATAAAGGGGCCCGACCCCCGGGGGTTCTCGCCGTCCCGAGCCGCCGCCTCCGCCGCCGCTCATCGCCGGAGCCCGCCGCCGCGCGCCGTCGCCGAGCCTCCGTTGACGCCGCCGGGAGCACTCGCCGGTCGCCGCTCGCCACCCGGTCTTCGTCACCGCCGGTGAACTCCGCCGCGCCGTCTGCTGCCGCCGGTGAGCCTCGCCAGCCAGGACCGCCGCCCGCTCACCCCGCCGCTCGGTCACCGCCGCCGCACCCCGCGCCAGCGACGCCTCGCGCCCCGTGCACGCGCACGTCAGCGCTGACGCCAGCCGCGCCCGACGCTTCGCCTTCCCGTGCGCCCGGACCACCGTGCACCGGCCTCTGCCCGGTGGGGCCTGCATGTCAGCTGTGCACCGTAGACCCCAAGCCGAGTCAGCCGCCACGCAAGCAACCACATCAGACCACGTCAGCACCCCAAGGCCCCCAGGTGCCACGTCATCTGCCACGTCATCATGACACGTCATCTGCCATGTCAGCCCGCCACGTCAGCCCAGGTGTCCACGCGTCGCCCCGTCAGCAGCCACGTCAACCTAGCCGCTTACGCCAGCAGCCCGCCGCCCGCACTGTTCCATACGCCGCGTCCACCGTGGACTCAGCTCCCCGTGCACCCGGTCCACAGCACAGTGCAATTTCCTATTTTCCCCGATTTTCTTTAGATCCAATCTTCCAGAGGCCCGTTCTCCCTCGTCCTAGCTCCGATTGACTCGATTCTTTTTCCTAAATTCATCTAAAATTGAGCTCTATTTTTTGGTTCAGGTTTGAAAGTTTTTGGAGTTCATTTGAATTTTATTTGATTTTATTTTGTATTTTCGATTTGCAGATCAACATGGATGTAGCAGAAGGGCCGATCGAATACGATGCCGAACAAATAGTTGACCTAGAACAAGACGACTACAGGAAGCGTGCTGACGAGGATGTGAAGTCGATAGTATTGAACACACAGATGAAGGCATCATCCCGACATAATAAACCTAAGAAGTCAAACAATGCAAAAGTCCTGCCTCAAGGTGAGTGGTCTTCAATTGTATCTTCTTTACTTATTTTTGGGAATTAATTAATAATAAAAATAATTTCTCTGTAGATTATGAGTGTACAAAAGAAGATGCTGATATAATTGAATACATGAAAGCAACACCAGAAAAAAGGGTACTCGTCAACATCGATAATAATTGGGTAAACAGAGATGACATGGATTGTCTTTTCCGTGACGGTGAGCAAGTGAATGGCGCTGTAAGTATGTTTAAGCCTGTCTTTTGCTTTGATTGATGTATACCAAATATCTGAGTTCAATTCTTTACTGTCAAATTAAAATTTTGCAGGTCCTAAGTGCTTATATTCATTGTATCCGGCATGAAGAACACCTACAACATAGAGAAGGTGGAGATGTTTATTTAGAAAATACATTTATTTCCAGCTTGCTAAAACGCGACGGAGATCCTAAGGTGGCATTGAACTATAAAGATGACGTAGATTATACAAGGGTCGAAAAGTATTTACACGCTGATATGGTAAACTTGTCGATGCCATTATTATTATTATATATATATAATATCATGCAGATGTTAATTTTGTTAGTGCAGGTGTTCCTTCCAATTAATATTGAGAAGTTTCACTGGTACCTAGCGGTTGTGAATGCCAAAAAATGTGAGATACATGTCTTGGATTCTTTCGGACGAGAACTATCGGACCGTCGAGATCTCAAAACTACGGTAGGTACTAATGATAATAATAGTTTCATATTGTATTTTAATTCTAATATTCCTTTCTAAATATTGGTGTTTCGGTCACAACAGTTAAGAGGACTGGAAAGAGTAATAAAACTTGCAGCAGACTCTACACAGCTGTACCGAGATAAATGGGCGGATATTAAAGTGGCATCTTGGCCAATTATAGATAAGATCACTGAGAGAATGCAAACAGATGGGTAAAATATCATCTGACTTGTTGTGTATGCCATTGCCTGACTTGCAACGGTATCTATATCACTCACGTTAGTTTTTTTTTCACTTTTGCACAGGGTAAGTTGTGGTTTATGGATGATCAACTATATGGAGTATTGGACTGGAATTACTCTATCTGACCATGTGACCCAGGTAATTCATAGGGAGATTTCTAAACATAGTCACTTTTTTTTGTCAAATATAATCGGTTAATAGATCAGCACTTGCTCATATTTTCAGGATGATATAAGTAAGTTTAGGTTCAAGCTCCCTGCAATCTTGTGGAACTCCACATTAAACACAGCGAGAGGGTACCAGGATGATGAACAAGATAAAGAGGTCAGCGATAATCCAGATGATGTCATAATGATCGATAATCCGGGTGAGGTCACTCAACTGTCAGAAATTGCTGCTGGTCCTCAACCATCTGCCAAAATATTCACTGACAGAAAGGAACTATTGTATTGGTTGAGCATATACATCTGGTCGATAGACGATGAAGAGTGTTTAGAGTAAGTATTTTTTGCTAATTAATTGCATATACTAATATACTAAGATGTGATCAACTAATTCGTTCCTGCTCCTTTTTTTTTGTAGCAAAGAATGGGTTCGAAGCACCAGACCATATCCAATTTCTTTAAGTCTCAGAACACTTAGAGATATTTTAGATGCAAATAAACCCATTGATTGTGATTGCTTCAACATGGGTGTTCGGACGGTTGCGTGCAACGAAGCCTTGTTGTGGTTAGATGACAAATTCCACTACATGGACCTCCAGTTCTGTGTAAGTTGATATAATTGTTCCCTTGTTGTTGTTGTTGTTGTGTGTGTGTATATATATATATATATATATTAAACAAATAATTCTAAATTTTGCAAAATGAACAGTCCATATCTCAGTTTGGACGAGATCCACGGCGGTGTGACAAGCTAGACTTCAAAAAACTCGCAAAATTGCTTGAATGCTGGCCTGACATGGAGTACGATATTTCACATTGCAGCAGTGTAAGATATGTTCTATATACTCCTTTAAAAACTTGTGTTTTATCATTTGTCACTTATAGACTCGGTGTTTGTTTATAGGTTCTACTGCCATATCGTCAAATGGAGCACTACACATTATACATACTAGACATGGGTACCAGAACTGTGTCTATTATGGATCCTCATCCTAAAAATAGAATGTTTAAGGGTTCTGATCCATGCATGCCATATATACACAAATTACATAACATTGCCAATAATTTCAAACTCGCCATGGAATTGGCACATCCTGCGTGGAAAGACGATATTTTTTACTGGAGTCGTACATTCCCAACATGAGTTCCAAAAACTACGGACTGGTAATAACTTATAATATGTTTTATCTTTATTATCAAATATCATTTGATTTATCTATAACAATTAAACACGTGCTCTTCTCCACCAACCTGTCAGGCTTCCTTGTATACAGTTTCATGTGGTCGTGGAATGGTGTAAGATTACCAGTTATCAACACTGTGAGTATATAATATTCTCTATGTATATTTTGTAGACTACATAGTAAATTAATAAGTTAACTTATTATCTGCCATGCACAGCGATCACATTCACTGAGGACGAATTTCTTGGTGGACATTTTGAAGAGCAGTGAAAATGAATGTAAAGACATTATCCCTGGAGAACTCCAAGACCTACTTAAGCAAATCAGAAATTAGATGGTTCAGGCGAGACATGACTTATTATTTCTTTGTTATGCATTGTAATTGGCCTAGGTTTGTAATTTCATGACTTGAACTTGCTGGTGATATACATGAGTGTTTCCAGATTATATACATGGTGATATACAATTGCGTGAAACTTAAAATATGAAAAAAATATCGTCATTTGGTTGTTTTCATGTGCATCCCTGAAATGCCGCCGTGGCGTTAGCACGGGCACTATACTAGTGAACTTAAATGAACTAGTGATGTACTTGACTGAATAATTCATACTTTTGGACTATATTGCATGTAGCTAGTTAGCTACTAGCCTACTACTTGTTTAACTAGTCTCTATCATTTACTTGCTATTTTGCTAACTAGAATTTACTAGTTGCTTAATTTATCCCTGTTATTATATGAAATTTGCTTTCGCACATTATCCGACTAAATATTCGTGACCGAGACTAACTGTATTCGGAGCGGCATATATTAGCTCTGTATTCATGACCGAAAATATCTACATTCATATTTGTATCCAGTATTATCCGTGTCTGACTCTAACTCTAATAAAAAAATAATGAACAATGCCTATCCGTATTCACTCAGTTTACATCCCTGCCTGCTACCGCGAGCCGCAAGCCCAAGACGCCAAGATAGGGACGGAAACCCCCCGCCGCCGACGGCGACGCCGCCCGCAAGCGGCCCAGCTGCAGCGATGCACCTGCGCCCGCCGACAAGCGCCGCCGTCCAGGAGCCTCCTCCTCCGGCTCCCGCGACCGCCACCGCCGCCCGCGCTCGGGGGGACGAAAGATTAGTTCCAACAGAGATGCTGTACGCCAAGCACATCCTGATCAAGCACGAGGGCTCGCGCGGCAAGGCCTCATGGCGCGATCCCCAGGGTGTCGCCATCTCCGCCATCACCCGCGACGACGCCGCCGACCTCGCCCGTGCCCTCCGGGAGCAGATCGTCGCCGGGGAGCTCAAATTTGAGAACGTCGCCGCCGAGAACTCCGACTGCAACTCCGCCAAGCGCGGCGGCGTCCTCGTTCAGTGCCTCCTCCTGTCCAGTCTGTTGGTGTCTATGTGCTACGTATTGGATTTGCTTCTTGACGAGCAGTTAATTGGGGGTCTTGATGGAGATTGTTGTTTTGAATGCTGATAAGAACTAGAAGCACCAACTCGTGTAGTAGAGAATCTGGAGATGTGTTTAGTTGATTATGCTCTCGATCTAGACGCAACAGGCGTCGGTTTGTATTAGGACAATTGATTTCGTTGGTTCGTATATTCCTACGTTTAATTATAAGTATGCAACTGTTAAAATGTTCATAATCTTTTCTGTTTCTTTCAGGTTGACCTAAACTTTTGGCAACTGGGAGGACTCTCCAGAGAAAATGATGATGGACATGGTCTCTGATACAAACAGAGTTCGACGGGAGGACTGTTGATTTTAGTTTCATGGTGTGTGAACTCATTTGCTAATGTTCAGTAGCTGCCCATACAGATGTGGACATGGGATATGGACAATTCTGAGGTTTATGTACTTTGGAGTTATATAGAGGTCCGTGCACATATTTGTCCATTTGATATATTGAGCCATTTGGCTGGGCCGCACATCATTTAGGTATTAAATTGAAAAGAGGCTTGTACAGAACATCAGTTCTATAATATCATTGAGTCTCTTTACCATCTTCCCTTTGTTTTATGGGAAGCAAGAGCAAACGATTTTATATCCTTATTGTAAATTAGAATATGTCATCTGTACCCGGATTGTTACATACATGAAAACATGATTAATTTTTTTCAATATTACATCTACATGCAAATTGCCTAGCTTGCTTACATGTCTGATGGTGTCCATTTTGCTCGACAGATTCATGCTGCTGTATGGCTATCTCAGACTGTCGTTATATATGTGGTGAAACTGTACTACATTTTCTCAAGGGAAACTTGTGTTGCATTCTGTATAGATATTACAACAGAACTGTTCAATAGAGTGTGACTGAGAAAAAAGGAGGATACTGGGTGTTTAGTTCGAAGGGCATTCCTTGGCAGAGGATTCGATTACCACCTCTCTGATTCTGTGCAGCTCAGATGCAGCATTTTTCATGGTCATTCTTTCTGATGGGGTTTCCTTTGAGCACGAGACGCCGATTCTTATAACAGAAGCTAAGCAAGCCAATAAATTGTCCGACCTTTTGTCATTGTCATAAGGCTGCAGCTGTAACAGAGTTGGGTCCAAGATTTCTGATATCTTGTCAGGAAATGCCATCTCAGCAAACAAGTGCAGACTCAACCCTTCTCTGAACATGCTATCAGTTGGTGCCCTCCCGGTGAACATCTCTAGCAGAGTAATCCCAAAGCTGTAAGCATCACAAGCAATCGACATACGCCCTCCTGATCCATATTCTGCATGAATGAAGGCACGATGATAATATCTCAGTACTAAGATACAAAAAGGGAATAAAATCAAGGAAGTTCAGTTTATTAAGAATTGAAAATAGTCAGTTTATTAAGAATTGAGAATAATGAAACTACCTGGAGCAACATATCCTATAGTTCCTCTTATCCCTATAGAGCTCCCAGAATTCAAACCGGATTGGTCCATGTTCTCACCAACCAGCTTTGAAAGCCCAAAGTCGGCAACATAAGCGGTCCAGTCACTGCCAAGGAGGATGTTGTTAGGCTTCAAATCACAGTGGATTACTGATGGCCGACTATTATTGTGAAGATAGTCTAGCGCATCTGCAACATCAACCGCTATGTTCAACAGCTGGACAAGACTCAACTTGTGCCACTGCTCATCTGTTCTCGGATGCAACCATCTGTCAAGGCTGTAGTTAGGCATGAACTCGAACACAAGAGCTCGGAAGTCATTGCCTCTGGAGTCAATGCTAGAGCAGCAGGTGATAATATCTATCAAGTTCCGATGTTTCACTCGTCTGAGAGCCTCACATTCTGCCAAGAAACTTCTGGAAGAACCAATTTGGTGAAGAGTGAACACTTTCACAGCTACAGCAGCATTCCTGACAGGTGGAAGAGACAAGTTTCCTTTATACACGGAACCATATGTTCCAGCACCTATCAGATTGGCAGGTGCAAAGCCATCTGTGGCTTCGAACAGCTCAAGGTACGAAACTCTGGGATACTTGTCACTCAACACAGGGAGGCCTGCACTTTTCATCTTTTCCGGTGTTTCTTTCCCGTTGAACAGAAAGAACACAAACAATAGCAGAGATAGGCAGATAATAGTGCCAATGACAGGAAGCAGAATCCTAAGCAGCAAGTGATGTCTCTGCTTATGTGCCCTGACCTGACATGGATGCAATTTCAGTTCTGGAACTCCACCACAAAGCCCATCGTTTCCAACTATTGAGAATCTACTCGTGTTAGTGAACACACCGCGTGAAGGCACCTCACCATCCAGATGGTTAAAGGAGAGGTCTAGTTCAATCAAAGAACTTAAGTCCTGAAAATGTTGTGGAATGCCCCCAGACAGGTTATTTTGTGCCAGATATAGCTGCTGAAACCCATTGATGTTGGCTAACTCTTGTGGGATACTGCCGGACAGAGCATTCCTCGTGAGATTCAGTCTGCTCAGGCCTCTCAAATTACCAAGTGACCGGGGGATACTACCCGTGAAGGAATTGCCATCCAAAGCTAGGTACACTAAGCTTGCACAATCGCCTAGTGTATCCGGTATTTCTCCTGACAAGTTGTTTTTTGACAGATCCAAACTTGCAATATTTTTCAGCTTGCCAACTTGTGGAGAAAGAACACCGGACAGATAGTTACTGGACAGAAATAGAAAATTTGTCAATGACGGAAGGTTAAAGATCTCATCAGGGATAACCCCAGTAAGTAGATTAGATGATAAGTCCAGGCTAGGTAATTTATGCAAGTTTCCGAGGCCGTAAGGAATGGGGCCGTCAACTCTATTGTTCGACAAGGAAAAATTTTGCAGTTGTGTGAGGTTGCCGAAAGAGGATGGTATATGTCCTGAGAGGTGATTCTGCTCTAGCGACAATGTTTGCAGGTTTGTAAGTCTTCCGATCTCCTCTGGAATAGGACCGTGCAGATTGTTTTCCCCTAGCTCTAGGTCAGTAAGGTTGACAAGGTTGCCGATACCTGGAGGGATTATCCCAGAGATCCCGTTTGCTGACATGCTTAGCCATTGTATCTGCCTTGAGAAGTTAACTACATAAGTTGGAAGTACTCCCCCTAGGGCATTACTGTCGAGATCTAGCAACTGGAGACGGGTGCAGTTTGTGAAAAATCTCAGGAACTCCCAACCCTCGGTGTCGTCAGCTTGCAGCCTGTTGCCACCTAACTCGACACGAATTGGGCATAACTTCCCTATCTCGGCGGCCACCCTCCCTTGAAAGCTGTTTCGAGCAAGACTTAGCACTTGCATGTTAGTGGCATTAGCAAGGGAACTTGGCACTGTTCCAGACAGGCGGTTGTTACCCACATGAAACGCTGTTAGGTTCGGCAGGTTGGTGCCTGCATCAGGTGGTAGGCTGCCTTGCAGTTTGTTCGATCCGAAACCAAAATATCGAAGAGATGATATGTTGAAGAACAGTGGTGGAATTTCGCCTGAGAGATTGTTCCTACCCACTTGTATGTGCTGGAGATTTGCCAAGTGGGAAAGACCCTCAGGGATGGTTCCCTCCAGATTGTCGTGATAGAGTGATATATTCACAAGCAAGGAGAGGTTACCAAAGGACCGTGGAATGCCTCCTACGAAATTGTTATAGCTAAGATCAAAGAGTTGAAGCTGAGAGAGTGACCCAAGAGCAGCAGGGATTTCCCCCTGCAGTTGGTTTTGAGTCAGGGACATGATCACAAGGTTGGAACAGTTGCACAGCTCTTGAGGAATCTCACCATGAATGGAATTGATCGCTAAATCAAGTCGACGCAGGCGATGCAGCCGGCCGATTGTGTGTGGTATCTCCCCGAATAGCATGTTGGAATCCAGACTGAGCGTCCGAAGAAAAGTGAGGTTGCCGATCATAGGGGAGATGATGCCTGCAAGACCTCTGGAGGGCAGATACAGAGAGGACACCCTGCCCGGGTGCCGACGGCTGCATGTCACGCCAACCCACCGGCAGAAGTTGGCGTTTGTGCTGTTCCACGAGCTCAGCGAGCCCGAGGTGTCGGACAGCCCCTCCTTCAGTGCCAACAGTGCTTGTAGGTCACCAGACTCGCCGTGGAGCGAGGAAGAAGACGCTTGCCAGAATGTGAGCAGCAGCAGGAGGCGCAAGTACACCGTCGCCATGATTTCTGGCGTGTGCAACGACAATAAGGTTTTCTTTCGGGAGAGGGTATAGGAATGGTCGCTCTCTGAGACGTGATGGTAAAATCCTGGACTGCTAGTGCATTATAAAGGTTGATTGATTGGTAGTTTGAAGCTTCCACCGAAAGAAAAATAACGATTGACAACACATTTGACAATTGGCATTTCGCTTTCTGCAGTTAGTGAAAAGAACATTGTACAAGGCGAAGGCTGGTCCTATATGTTGAATTGCAGATAAACGGTTGTGATTGCTGATAAGGCAGGGCCAGTTCGATAATTGAAAGCAAACGTGGCTTCAGGCTGGGATACCAGTTTTCGTGCAAGTATCAACCAAAAGGATTGAACTTAAGTTTTTAGCTTTTATCTTTTTAATTTTGTCTTTTTCTTTTTTAGATTTTTTTCTTATTCTTTTACATTGTTTGTGATCATATAGTTTTTTTATTTTTTAAACTTAATTATACTAAAAAATAATAGTAACTATAATATAAAAATAAGCCTCAAATAGTTCTAAATAAAAAAACTAAGGACAAATAAGCGCGCTCTCTCTCTTACCCTGGCTGGTCGTTTCTGGTGTTTGCTAGGGAAGGATTTGGGCCTGTTCGGCAAGTCAAAAGCCAACCGGTTTTTGATTTTTGCTGCAATACCTAATTTTTAAACGGAGTATTTTCTCAACATAGGGTCTACAAGTTAAACGATCTACACGTTAAAAGCCTAACATCTGTACCAACTAAAATTACGAGTGAGTATCTATCTCTTCGTAATCTGTATCATAAACAGTTAAAATTCAAAATTTTCATCCTAAAGTCAAAAGCCGCAGCCAAAGATCAGACCCTTTGTCAGTGTACTCATCAGTAGTAGTTCGGTGGTGTCATTGAAATTCGGAGTGTGACGTGTTGGTTTTGTACCCAACCAAGCTATTGGACATGGGCAGATTGTACTTGACCAAACTCGAAAGATGTTGATGGTGGAATCTCGAAGATTTAGATGCTGTCTGTTCTGATTGCTGGTTATGATTTTTAGCTTATATTATAGTAAATTATATTTTTAAATGGTTTTAAATGTTGTGTTTTTAAGATGAGATTTATAAATTTATTATAATAGATATTATATCGAATTCATACCAAAATTATACAGATATTTTTTTTTTACACCCTTACGAACTATCAGAATTTAATATTTAAATAAAAAATTATAAGCTTAAGCCGCTGCCTGATGTGAATCTGCCCCTTGTTTGGTTGATGACTTTGAAACAAATACTGACTGCGACACCTGATGTGAAACTTGGGGTGTACACATTGATCTCTGCAGCTCAGCTGCAGGAACGTACGGTCGACTCAGACGGGCCGGGGTGGGTAGCCACTCTCCTTGCTGCAGGCCTGCAGCACGATTCAGTCTTCTTTTCTAGTTAAAAGTTATGGTTTATTGCTTCTGATGAAATAACTAGTTTTTAAATAATGTATTTTGAAAATAAGATTAACAGAAAGGTAGTACTAAAAAATATATTGAATTCAGCTGTATCAGTTAAAATCATATAAGACTATTATTTAGCATATTTCAAATTCTGGTGTCTATTTTTACATGTATGTGAAAGTGTTATTAGTAGAAATTTTGTGGGATTATATATTTATCTCGGCATCAATCTTTCTAGAAGTATATCAAGAGAATGCACTTATGTATGTACGGCTTCATTGTAACCGAAAAAAGAAAGATGGCCAAGGGTGATACATACATACATATATACATACATACATACATACACACACACACACATACATATATATATACACACATACATATATATATATATATATATACATACACACATATATATATATTAATATATATATACATACATACATACATACATATATATATATATATATATATATATATATATATATATATATATATATACATATATATATAGGACGAGTGTTTCATGCACCATGGTGCCTAGGCACCAATATCAATACCCATTGATTTGCTTCGAGATTCGCAACGTTTGATGTGGGTATCTTCATATACCCATAAAAAAGTATATTTGAGATGTCAAACTCCGAAAAAATTTAAATTCAACTTCAGTTTAATTAGTTTGAACTATTCTTATGGTATATATTCACTGTAGTTGCATTGAACTCAAAAGTAGTTCAAACTAATTTGAACTGAGTTCAAAACTTACTTACCATAAATATATCAAGAGTATAAAATATTTTCATACCCAAACTCAAAAAAATTATCAATCATATATATATATATATATATATATATATATATATATATATATATATATATATATATATATATATATATATATATATATATATATATATATATATATATATATATATAGGAAAATTACATAAGGCACCATGGTGCCTAGGCACCAACATCCGATACACGTGTATGATTGATAATTTTTTTGAGTTTGGGTATGAAAATGTTTTATACCCTTGATATATTTATGGTAAGTTAGTTTTGAACTCAGTTCAAACTAGTTTGAACTATTTTTGAGTTCAATGCAACTACAGTGAGTATATACCATAAAAATAGTTCAAACTAATTAAACTGAAGTTGAATTTAAATTTTTTCGGAGTTTGACATCTCAAATATACTTTTTTATGGGTATATGAAGATACCCACATCAAACGTTGCGAATCTCGAAGCAAACCAACGGGTATTGATATTGGTGCCTAGGCACCATGGTGCATGAAACACTCGTCATATATATATATATATATATATATATATATATATATATATATATATATATATATATATATATATATATATATATATATATATATATATATATATATATATATATATATAGGGCAGTCCTATTCAGTGTAACATGGTACATTCACACGGTCTTTGGAAATTTCAATCGCGCACCTACAAATGTGAACGAACCTGACGTGAAAGCACGCTCCAAGAAACGCGAGTAAAAAGGTGAGCGGTCGGCGGGGCTGACTTTGGACGTTGCAGTTGCTGGTTCGTTCTGGCACCGCATGGTCTGCACTACTTTAGAATTGTAGATCGAGTGCGCGCACCTCGAACGCGCAGCGTACGCCACCCTGCTCCTCCGTGCCAATTCGCCCGTTCTGGCATGGCATTGGCGATGCCGAATGCGACGGACGTCGCTCGAGCCGAGAAATGAATGGCCGGCCGGGCAAGCTTGCGCCTTCCGCGCGCCTGTACCGTGCATGGGCCGGCGCGCGTGGTGCGTGGTCGATCGGTGGCCATCCGCGCGCGTATGCCCGTGCGCGGTGGCCGGTGAGTGTCATCTGCAGGGTCATGCACCATCAGTGATGGAACTAGAATTTAGTTACGCCCCAGGCTCAGTGGTGTGATGATTTAAACTATCTA